>CM053622.1:507126118-507152759 GCA_028646595.1 Phalanger gymnotis
GCCCTGCTTCCCTCTGCCACTTTGTGGGTTCTGCAGCTCTAGAATTGGTTCAGAGCCATTTTTTTGTAGGTTTTTGGAGGGACTTGGTGGGGAGCTCACGCCAGTCACTGCTTTCCAGCCGCCATCTTGGCTTCCCCCCGCCCAAATTAACGTTTTCTAATAGCAACTGGGGCCTACTGCAGCAAAGAAGTTTTTTTTATTCTTCCCTAACTGATTTTCTATCCCATTCAACAAAATCTTGTTCCAAAACTTTCTTTCCCATAGCATCTTGTCAAAGAGTGTTGTGCCTCCATGGGCAGCATCCCACCGCCAAGAGAAGGGATATATGTTCTTAGAGACAACTGGCACCCATACTTCTGAATGGGTGGAAGACACAGAGATAAAGAAGATAAGGAAGAGGTAGCATGATATTCAAGAAAGAGACTCATCTTCCTGAGGGTAGGGCCAGAGTTTTGGCCTTAATTTGTATCCCCACAGAGCATAGGATGTACTTTGTGCTTGAAAAATGATAGGTGACTTGACAGTTTTGGATACAGGTAACTTTTAGGATTGCATATAGCTGATGTATGATGATGTTTTCTTTACCAACAAATATTTCCAAGAATAAGGCACAGCAGAAAGAAAGGGAGGGAGGATGGGATAAAATCTATAAAGGCGATAACATAGAAAATGATTCACAGAGGGATCTCAAACCTGGTACTTCAGAGATTCAATAAGGGAGGAATAAAAGGATAGCCTTGGTATAGCAAAGGCCCAGCTGAGATTAGATAATATAGAGTAGACTCAGCATGATTTGATCTCATCAATTATACCTTCACAATATTGTTCACATCTATTGCCATCTCTCCTCAGATAAGATGGATAATTTTCAAATTAAATTAAATCAGATAATTTTCAAGCTCTTGTTGCCTCTTAGCTTTTTAATTCATGTTCCACATAGCTACCAAGGTTATGTTCCCAGGGTATAAGTCTAATCATGTCATTCTATTGATTAAAAATCTTTAATGCTTTCCTACTGCCTATCGGATAAAATGCAAACTTCTCAGGGTTGTTGGTGTTTAGAAGTCTTTATTACCTGGGCCCAACCCACTTTTCTAGACATATTTATTAATACTCCCCTTCATGTATCCTTTGTTCCAACCAAACTGGCCTACTAACTATTCTCATGCCTCCTTGCCTTCATACAGCCTGTCTCACCAGAACCCTTATCCCTCTTCGATTGATCAACAAGCAACCATTAAATACTTAAGCACTGTATTAGGTGCTGGGGATATAAAAACAAAAATCAAAGTCTCTGCCTTAAGAATCTTAACATTTTATCACAGGAGAAAACATGCATACGGATATGCATATACAAAATCAATGTGAGACAAATCTTAAGGGGGAAAGCACTAGCAGCTGCTAGGGAGGAGTGATGGTGATCAGAAATGGCTTCCTGTAAAAGCTGTAACTTGAGCAGAGTTGTGAAGGAAGCATGGGATCCATGGAGATAGGAGCACATTTCCAGCATGACGAACAGACAACCAACACAAAGGCACTAGAGACCAAGAATGGAGGTCCATGTGTGAGGAACAGCAAGAAAGTCTGTCTGGCCAGACTGTAGAGGGATGTATATCAAGGTAGAAAAGGTAGGATAGGCCCAAGTTGTGAAGGGCTTTTATGTACAAAAAATTTTATAGCAGATCTTTGTGTGGTGGTGAAAAAACAAACTGGAAAGTAAAATGATGCCCATCAATTGAGGAATGGCTGAATAAGTTGTGATATATAAAAGTGATGGATTTCTTAGGTTTTAATCACATGCCCTTTGTCTCTTCCAAAACTAACTGAAGTTCAGTTCTATAAACAAGAAAATCCCTAAAAGTCAACAGTCACCAACTACATATAACTGTCCCCACCAGTACAGCTACAGTAAATAAGAGATCTAGTTTGTATAGGGAATATACATGAAAACAAAATCAAATTCTTAAAATACTAGAGCAGATGTAAATATCAGCTTTTAAAGTATGTTTCTTTTAAAAAATATTCGTGCATGCTTTTTATTGTTCTATTACATTTATTTCCATGGCCTGCTTACTTGGCAAGCCATCCTTTGTAACAAAGATTAAAAAATAGGAAAAAGCAATTTAGCAAAACCAACATATTAACCTTGTCTGACAGTCAATTATGCATCTATTATAACCAGGGACTGTGCTAAGCGCTCAAGATACAAAACAAAAAACTCCTTTCTGTCAAGGACCTCACAGTCTAATTGGGGAAACATCCAAACAATTATGTACAAACACATACACAGAATAAATGGGAGATAATCAATAAATGTAAGCTACTGAATTAAAGGGAGACTAGGAAAAGCTTCCAATAGGTCAGATTTTATCTGGGACTTGAAGGAAGCCAGGGAAGGTCAGGAGGCAAAAGTGAGGAGGGAAAAAAATCCTAGCCAGGGAGTGAAAATGCCCAGAACCTGTAAATAGAATGCCTTGTGCTAGGAATAACAAAGAGGTCAGTGTCACTGGATCATAGAGAACATCAGGAGAAGTAAGGTATAAGGAGACTGGAAAGGTTCGAGGAAGGAACCAGGTTAGGAAAGGCTTGGAAAGCCAGAGGATTTTAGATTTGATCTTAAAGGTGATAGGGAGACATTGAAGTTTACTGAAGAGGGTCAGTATGTTACGGTCAGACCTTCACTTCAGGAAGATTAATCTGAAGTCTGAGTGGAAGACGGACAAGACAAAGATCGACCAGGCTGCTGCAATAGAATAAGCGTGAGAGGAGGAGGGCCTGAACCACAGTGGTAGCAGTGTCAAAGGAAAGAAGGGGCAAAAAAGAGACTTGTTACAAAGCTAGAAAGACAAGTGGGACTTGGCAACAGGTAGATTGTGTGGAGAGACAATAAGGAGTCAAAGATGACACCTGGGTTTTGAGCCAGGGTGGCTGGGCAGAGGTGATGCCTCTGAGTAAGGAAGTTCAGAAGAATGAAACTTGGATTGAGAGATAACAAGTTCAGTTTCAGGCATGAGAGATCAGCAGACAAGTTGGGGCTGGAGAAGTAGATCCACGGGAGCTGATGAATTCGCCAAGCAAAATACGAAGTATAGTCTAGGAAGAGGGCCCAGCACAGAGCACTGTGGGACAGTCATGGTTAGTGAGCATGACCGGGATAAAGATCCAGCTGTGGAGTCTGAGAAGAAGCAATCAGACAAGTAGGAGAATCAGGATAGAGCAATGTCATGGACATCTGTAGAGAAGAGAGGACCAATAAAAGGGGGAACGACAGTATCAAAAGCTGCAGAGAGAACAAGAAATATGAGGATTGAATAAAGGCCAAGAGATTCGACAATTAAGAGATTGTTGGTAACGCTAAATTGAATCGTTTCAGTTGAATGATAAGGACTGAAGCCAGGCTGCAGAAAGATAAGAAAGTGAGAGGAAGCCACTGGAGAGGACCTTCTCAAGGAGTTTAACCATGAAAGAGAGGACTCATCAACAGCTAACACTTATATAGTGCTTCTATATGCTAGTCACTGCACTAAGCACTTTATAAATATCACATTTATTACTTCCAACGATCCTGGAAGGTCAGAGTTGTTACAGGTGAAGAAACTAGGTCAGACAGAAGTTAAGTGACTTACCCAGGGTCACACAGTTAATGTCTGAGGTTGGATTTGAATTTGGGTCTTCCTGACTCCAGACCTACTTGTGCCACCTAGCTGGAATAATAACTAGTAGGGAACAAGTGAGAGGTTTTGGAGGCTAGAGGAAACAGAGGCATGTTTGTGGGCAACAGGGAAGATCAAAAGTATCTCCCCTCTACAATGAAGGGAGAGAGGCACATTTTCTCAAGTGTCTTCAAGGGGTCAAGACTGGTCATTATAATTAGAGCGTTTGGCTTCGTTTCATTGTCCTTTCCATTTACATTGATATAGTCATGTATGTTGCTTTCTTGGGTTGGCTTTCTCCATGAGGTTCAAATCCCACATATTTTTCATTTCTTATGGCACAACGATATTCCATTGTATCCATGTACGACCCTTTGTTTAGCCATCTCCCAACTGATTAGAATCTACTTTGTATTGACATTCCCATCTTTCTACAACTCCTCTACCATGAGCTACTCCCAATTTCATGGGTATGAAGTTAAATCTGAGTTGTTTTGATCTGCATTTCTACTACTATTAGTAATTTGAGTGGTTTTACAGTTGTACGTCATTTGGAGAACTGTTTGTTCATATCCTTTTGACCACTTATCCACTGGGGAATGGCTCTTGACCTATGTTTTTATATTAAATTCCTAGCTATGTTCTTCTATAAGACCTATAATCTTAAACTATTTTTGTGCATTTTGTCTTCAAGGCCTCTCCCTCTCTCTCCTCCCTCACCCCCATCTTCCACCTCTCCCTATCTACTTGTCCTTCCAACATGGCTAAGTCTCTCCCAACTTACCCATCCATTCAAGCAATTGTTCAAGATCTCTCCTTCCTTTCTCAATCAAATCCCTTTAAAAACTCCCTACATTCATTGCATCTGCTTATTCTCTAACACAATCTTTGGCCTACCTAGTCTGGCTTCTGACCTCATCACTCAATAGATACTGCTTCCTCATAGGTACAATCTCTTACCTAACAAATTTGATGGTCTTTGCTCAGTCCTCATTCTTTTGAACCTATCTGTTGTGCTTGATACTGCTGACCACCTTCTCCTCCTGGATGCTGTCTAAGGATTTTGTGCCACTACTCTCTTCTAGTTCTCTTTCTGCTTGTCTGACTGCCCCCTTTCCAACCCATAACTGAGTGTTCCCCAAGTTTCTGGCCTAGGCCTTTTTCTCGTTTCCCACTACACACTCTTTTAGTCAATTCATTAGCTCCCATCTCTATGCAGATGACTCACAAATCCATTTATCTAGACCTAGTCTCTGTGCTTTAGTCCTGCTGCATCATTAATTGCCTTGCCTATCAGACATTGGAAACTGAACCTCCAAGAAACACTTCAAACTCAATATTTCCAAAATGAACTCATTTCACCCACTACCCTTCTTATTCCAAATTTCTCTATACCAAAGGAACCATGACATTTCGAGGCTCCAAGGTTTATAGCATTCACATTATCCTGTATTTCTCACTGTCCCTCATACCAAATAACCAATCAGTTGCCAAATTTCTACCTCTATATTTCCTGCATCTGACCCCTTCCCACCTCTCATAAAGATAACTATTGTCCTAGTTCAGTTTCTCATAACCTCTAACCAAGAGTAATAATGAAATAGCTACTCAAGCTACTGGGCTTTCAATTAATTGGCCTCTCGGTATCAACTCTCTCACCACTCTAGTCCATCCTATACACTGCTGCCAAAGTAACTTCCTTAAGAGTAGACAGGACTCTCTGCAATCTCTATTCAGTGAATTTCAGTGTATATTATTGCTTTCAAGATCAAGCAAATGTCCTCTGTTTAGTTTTTAAAGCTTTCATAACCTGGCCCCAACTTACCCTTCCAAATAAATTTAATTCTTTCAATTAAATATATATATATATATATATGTATACTCTCCCTTCTACCTCCCTGCCCACTGGTGAAAAAAGAAAATGAAAATGAAACCCTGTTTTGAGTATGTAGATGCAAGCAAAACAAATTCCTTAATTGGCCATGTCCAAAAATATACATCTCAAATTACACTCTGTCAGTCACCTCTCTGTCAGGAGGTTGGGTAGCATGCTTACTTCATTGTGATTTCTTTGGAATTTGGTCCAATCATTACATTGATCACCATACTTAAATCTGTCCAAGTTCTTTAAAGTTTTGCTCTTATATAAATTCTTTTTTCTTGCTTCTCCTCGCTTCATTCTGCATCAGTTTATACAAGTCATCCTAGGTTTTTCTAAAACCACCCTTTCATCATTCTTTTTGACAATAGTATTCCATCACATTTATATACCACAATTTGTTCAGGCATTCGCCAAAGACGGATAACCCCTTGGTTTCCAGTTCTTTGCTACCACAAAAGGAGCTACTATAAATGTTTTTGTACATATGGGGCCTTTCCCTCTTTCCTACCTCTCTGGGGTACAGGCCAAGCAGTAAGCATGCCAGTTGAATAACTTTTTGGATACAAAAATAATTAAAAGCATTTATTCACTAAATGCTAAAATCCCATCTTTTACTGGAAACCCTCTCCAATCCCACTAAATTCTACTACCTGCCTTCTAATGATTATATCTTATCTTGTACACAGCTTATTTTTTTATATTTATTTGCATGTTGCCTCCCCCATTATACTGTAAGCTCTTTTGGGATCAGGGACTGTTTTTTGATTCTTTTTGTATTCCCAGAACTCAGCACAGTACCTGGCACATAGTACTTAATAAATATTTTAACTTACTAATTGACATGTTGCTCCATGTTCTAGGCACTGAACTCTGCAAATATTATCTCATTTGATCCTCATGATAACCATGGGGTAGGTGCTGTTATCCTCATTTTATAGATGAGGAAACTAAGGCAAAGAGAGATTAAATTACTTAACGAAGATCACATAGCTAGTGAATGTCTGAGGCCAGTTGTGAACTGAGGCCCAGCACTCTATCACTATATCACCTATCTGCTTTAACCATACACACACACACACATATATATACATGTATGTATGCATATACACGTGTTCATATACACATATGCATATACATATAAATATACACATATATGTACATATAAGATACACATGTATATTTATATAGTTCAGTTTATATAGCTTTTCACAATGACCAGAATAACTTACAGCTTCAACAATACATTAATATGCCTCTTTTCCCATTGAACCTCTAACATTTGTCATTATCCATTTTTGTCATCTTTGCCAATTTCATCTGTGTGATGTGGAACCTCAGAGATGCTTTAATTGTCACTTTTCTACCATAGGGTATTAATGAATAATTCAAGCTCCAAAAACAGTGCATTAATGTATTCTTTTTTGGACAATCCCTCAAACATTTGTGATTTTCCTTTAATGTCATCTGAATTGTTATTTTTTTCTAGCTCTATAAAATAATTTTTTGGTAGTTTGATTAATCTGGCACTGAATAAGTAACTCAATTTAGGTAAAATTTTTATTATTATTATATTGGCTCAATCTACCTATTAGCAATTAATATTACTCCAACTGTTTAGATCTCACTTTGTATGAAGTGTTTTCTAATTGTTTTCATATCATTCTTGGGTTTGTCTTGGCAGGTGGACTCATTTCAGTTTACTCACACTGTCTAAAGTCATTTTAAGTGGAACTTCTCTTTCTGACTCTTGCTATTGGACTTTGTTAGTAGTATATAGAAATGCTAATGATTTATTTGGGTTTATTTTATGTCTTGCAACTTTGCGGAAATTGTTCATTATTTCAGCTAGTTTTTTTAGTTGATTCTCTAGGATTCTCTAACTATACCATGATATCATCTGCAAAGACTAACAATTTTGTCTCCTCATTGCCTATTCTAATTCCTTCAATTTTTTTTCATCTTACTACTATAACTAGCAGTTTTAGAACAATATTGAATAATAGTGGTGATAATGGGCACCCTTGCTTCACCCTGATTTTGCTGGAAAGGCTTCTAGCTTATCACTGTTACAGATAATATTTTAGATAGATAATACTTGTCATTTTAAGGAAAGCTCCATTTACTCTATGCTTTCTAGTGTTTTTAATAGGAAGTGTTGTATTTTGTCAATAAGCTTTTTCTGCATCTAATAAGATAATCATATGATTTTGTTGGTTTTGTTATTGATATGGTCAATTATGATGATAGTTTTCCTAATACTGAACCAGTCCTGCATTCCTGGTATAAATCCCACCTGGTCATTGTGTATGATCTTTGTGATATATTGCTGTAATCTCCTTTCTAGTATTTTGTTTAATATTTTTGCATTAATATTTATTGGGGAAACTGGTCTATAATTTTCTTTCTCTGTTTTTGCTCTTCCTGGTTTAGGCATCAGCACCATATTTGTGTTGTAAAAGGAATACAGTAGGATTCCTTTGCCTATTTTCCCAAACGGTTTGTATTAGAATTAACTTTTCCTTAAATGTTTGGTAGAATTCACTTGTGAATCTATCTGGTCTTGGACCACCCCTCCTACTTCTCTGTAAGGTAAGATAGATTTCTTCCCAACTAAGTGTGTATATTATTCCCTCTTTGAACCAATTCCGATCAGAGTATGGTTCAAGCATTCCTTTTATTTTGGGGTGGGGAGGAGGTGCTGCAACCAGCCACATTTTTCTTTGAGGCTCTGCACGTAGCTATTTTGTCTTCCGAGTTTGTGTCTTGATCTTGAAAATCAGTAGTTTTTCTAGTTTTCTATAGTCAGGATCTTTTTCTGATGTTTCCTCATTTTTCCAGCCTAATTCTTTACTTTTTCCTTTATATTAAAGTGGGTCTCCTAATGTGGAAGAGGCACTATCTGAAGCTTTGGGCCTTTTTTGCTGCTTTCAAGGCTAACTCTGGAGGTCTATAGGGTTTTGGAGCTTCCAAGGTAGTATGATCCAAGGAGAGGTGTGGTTGATGGGGTACAGTATCTGGGAGCCCCCTAGAATTTTCCTTGAATCTTCCCACTTGATGAGGCTTTTGCCTGAGGCCATAAGCCATCCTGAGGCCATCCTTTCATTATGGTTAAACCCTAATCTCTAGGTTACTCTTAACCTAGCCCTCCATTGTTGGGCTACTTCCCACCCTTGATCCTATCAAAGTACCTATGCCTAAATCTGTTACCCTTAAACTAGCCTAGCCCTACATAGTCTGTTATCCCATCAATCTCCTCCTTAGACTCCTCCTCTCATCACCCCAGGACCACCCTAGATGCCTCCCACAGTCTTTCTGTATAGAAGTTCCATCTTGCCTCCTTGAAGGTACTCAGATTCAATCTACCTCTGATTGAATCAGGCCCTCTTGTGAAAATAAGTGTCACAAATGGTGAGATTTCTTAAGACTACCCATTATGGCGAATCTGTAATAAACTTTGTGAGAAAGCTTGAGCTGTATTCATTCAAGCAGGACCTGGAGTGTGGCATTTTGGGGTCTAGAGCACCCTAAAAACATATGGTTCCCTGACCTCATCATGATCACTGCTCTTCTGGCCTGTGCTGTGGTCTGTGACCAGCCACAATCATTCTTTTATACCCTGGATCTGTGACCAGGGCCCCTGGACCCTTCTAGCTGCAAGGGCTAGTGTTCTAGTGTTCCTCCTTGTCCTGGGACTGACTCAGAACTCCCTATGCACAATGTAATAGAGTCTTGCATCCAGTGCCAGCAAAGAGTCCCCTGTAATCTCCTGACCAGATATCTGATCCTCTTATTGTCTGTGGCTTAGAGTTCTGGAAGCCGCTGTCACCAAGACCTGCCGCTGGTTTGCCAGGGACCAAGCTTGCACTGCACTATACTTTGCTCTCACCCCAATGAGACAGACCTTTCCTGCTGACCTTCTAAGTTGTATTAGGCTGGAAAATTGTTTCACCCTAACCTATTGTTGGTTCTGCCACTCCAGAATTTGTTTTGAGGTGTTATTTTAAAATTGTTTGGAGGGGAATTTGGGAGAGCTTGACATCTTGGCTCTGCCCTCAAGATTTTTTTCCAAAGGGCTATGATAGTTTGGTTTTTCTTCCTTAGAAAACTGCCTATTCTGGGTAGCAGTTATGATTTCAGATAACCCTACCATAAATACAGATGTGATAAGAAATAAGGATGGAAATTATACTATGCTTAAAGGCACCATCAAGAAGTACAGCATTATTCACCAGACCCCCAAATCTGAAATAGGTTTAGAAAGAAATTTATTAGGTTATTTGGTACAGGAAAGTGAGAAGGAAAGGAGGTATGGCTCCCTCTCCTCCAGGCTCTGGAAGGTTTACAAGGGTGCCTGCACTATGCAGTTGAACAGTTTTTAGGATAGATGACTTCTGGTGGGGAAGCTTCCTCTACAAAGATGGATTAGTAATATATCTGTAATTTCATGTCTTCCTCAATGACCAACTCTCAACAGCCCATCTTGCCCTGTGATTCTGATCTACCCCTCCTTACCACTGTTCAAATCCATTCACTATCAACCATTCCATCATTCCCATTCTCATCCTTCTCAACCCAACCTCCAACCACTCTAAATCTATTCACTCCTTCCATTGTTCTTTCTAGCCAGCCTGCTCAAGAGATAAAACTAGCTTTCATTTTAAACCTTTTCCTTTCCTGCTCCCTTCATCTTTTTGCACCCAAAGAGGCTTGGCTCAATCCTAAACCAAGGTTCCTTGCCATGCTTCATTCATATTCCCAACTCACTGGTCAAGCTGGGGAGAGTATCAATATGCTCTGCTCCCCATCACCACTTCCAGGCTCTCCCAGTACCACCATCACTCAGCAATCTCTCCTCTTTTGAGGATCATTTAATCCTTATTTATCACCCAATGAAGATTCTGGTAACTCTTGTCCATCAGGCACACTTTTCTTCTTCCCTCAAAGAGTTCAGCACTTGGCTAACAATCTAACACTCTCTCTCCCACCCAAATTAATATGAGCACTTGCCCTCATACAAGGGAACTTCAATATCCATATTGATACTCCCTCAAGCACCTAACTTTCCAATTCCTCAACTTACTCATTTCCTCATGACCTGTTCCTTCGCACTAATTCAGCTATCTTGTCATTGCCACAAGTGTTCCATTTCTTTGCTCACGAACTCTGAAATTGCTTTATCTGATCATAATTTTTATTATTCTATCTTTCCCTCTGCCTTGTATTCCCTAATGCAGGAGCCAGAGCTGGGGTAGCTGCTGGAAGAGTTCTCCCAGACCCAGAACCCAACCAAGGATGGCTGCAATGCCAAGGTTAAATGAATTAAAAAGAGGTGTCTAGAATTGTTCGGCAGAGATTACTGTGAACAAGGATGTGAATGGAAAATTTGTAGTCACTAAACCTAGTATACTGTATTCTTGGAGTATGAGAACTCTGAGGAGGAGAAAGACACATTCAAAAGCACCATGCAGGTGAACAGACTGGCCCAAGGCTGAGGGACCTTCATCTGACCACACATCCTCTACAAGGCAAGCATATTTGTAGATCAGCAACCCTGGCTGGATGGGGGGAAATTGTATGGGAGTATTGGGTACAACTATATCTTCTCAGGGGGCTCAGAAGATGCTTGAGCAGATTCAGAGGATATTACAGAGGATGGCTATATACTTTAAAGTACTGACAATCAACTTTTTGATAAGGTTAGAGGATATGACAAAATTATTTCAGAATTGATCAGTCAGATAAATCTGTGACCTGACAGTAAAGAACAAAAAAGGTTAAGTTTGGCCTAAATGTAACTTCTTCCGAGAAGGTGGACCAGGCTCAGTGATATGTTGATTTTATACTTCTCTCCAACCCATAATCAGGCTGTGAGTTTTTCAAGGAGTTTAAGTATAAGGATCAGGATTACCCAGCTGAAAGGCTTACTTTTAACTGGAAAAAGGATTATGTTGATGCACCTTTAAATATCTGGCTCTCTGAACAGTAACTGGAATAAGTGCCAGAACTGGGACCTGGTCCAACAAAAGCAGAACCACCTTATATTGCTGCTTTATACTGTCAACAGCGAGAATGACAGCAGGTTGTTGGTGCACTGTATTTCAGGCTGAGATCAGATACCTCTCTTCATCTCCCTCTTATACCTTTCGTTGTGGACAGATAGGCTAAAGCATACAACCCTGAAGACTACTAAGATCCTCTATGCGACTGCAGTCTATGACTGGTTTCTCTTTGGATGTGGTAAATCCACTCAGCAAAGGAGAGGAGATTTTCTTCTGCTGCTGAATTTTTTGAAGCCCATCAACTCTAAGAAGTTCTCTGAAATCACAGAGAAGGAACAGGGCAGCACAACCAGCGACTTCTCCCTCATCAACAAGAGCTGCCCTGGAGCAAATGGGAGCTTTCCCTACAAATCTGGGGACTCGAGCACGACAGCAGCACAGACACAGGCAACTTGAAGGAAGAGTCATATCTTCTCCCCAGATTGCGCCCTGGACCCATCCCAGTGATCAAATCAATACCCTTCCTATCAAGGGATTGTGCAAGCCAAATTATCCAGTTTCTCATTCTCATTCTGACTACTTTTTCCAAACAGGAAGCAGTCCCCTGGAGGTTCCCAAAACCAGATCAGAGGACCACTCCTTGCCTAGATCCTCCATCTCAAAGGCTCTGGCAACTGGCATATGCTAACAGGCTATGGCAGGATTCAGGAGTGGGCAGCTCTGACCACAGACTCCTCTCTTCCTTTCAGCTTCTCAGATGAGCTCCCTAATGGTTGTCTATTTATAGCACTGACCAAACGGGAATCCAACCTGGAAGAAGTCCGTTCACCTCAAGTCTATGACACGCAGCCCCTTAGGAACTATTGGGGGTCTCCTTGGACAGTTTGCATGGGGAGTAGGACTCAATATCCAGCAGCACTCTGTGAACCACTTCAGGTTCATAAAATTTCCTGTTCCCCTCCCCCCCAAACCCCTGTCCCCAGCTAAGCCACTAGAGGAACCAGAGCCATGAGAACGCTGAAATGGTGGGATTTCCCAGAGACCTTCTCTTGACACTACTTAGCAGCCCAAAGGAACGTGGCTGTAGGCTGCAGCTGCAAAACTATAAAACTCTGTAACCACTAGCCTCTATCCCCTTTTTGGGTCTTCTTGGCCCTGTCTGCAAGGCCTTCTCCCCACTCCACAGCACACACTTCTAGTTCTGTCCAGCCTCAGCCTGGCTAATCCCTTCACTATTGGAAACTGAGTGCTCTCCGAAGCCTTGTCCAGGCAGCATTTCTGAAAGGAGTCCCTTTGTCTTTATTGCTATAGGGAGAGAGGGGAGGGGTCACTTGCATCTAAGATGAAATGACTGTGACACAACTAAATAACTTTGGAAGAAAAAACAAACAAAAACCATGACTCTCTGAACCCTCTACCCCTCACTTCTCTCCCAAGTCCATTACCCTTGAACTTTCCTGCTGTAGCTCTTCCTCTCCTACCCTCTCAGCTGAGAACTTTGCCTTATATTTCGCTGAAAAAACTGAGACCATTTGCCTCTTTTCCCTTCTTCCCCGTTTCACATTACTCAGATGCCTCCTGCTACTATTTCCTCCTTTTTTTTTAATTAGGATTTTTTATTTTTAGTTTACAACACTTAGTTTCACATGGTCTTGAGTTTCAAATTTTCTTCCCTTCCCTCCCCTTCACCCTCCCCCAAATACAGCATGCAGTCCGATATAGATTCTACATAAACCTTCTCATTAAACTTATTTATACAACAGTCAAGTTGCAAAGATTTATGACCAATGGAATGAATCATGAGTAGAAACAAAACCAAAAAAAAAAAGGAAAAAAAAAACAAGAAAAAAGAGCAAATAGTTTGCCTCAATCTGCATTCAGATTCTACAGTTCTTTTTCTGGATGTAGCTAGCTTTTTCCATCATGAGTCCTTTGAGCTGTCTTTGAGCCTTGTATTGCTGAGGAGAGGCAAGTCTATCAAAGTTAGTCATTACAGAATCAATATGTCTGTGGTTGTGTATAATGTTCTGGTTCTGCTCCTCTCCCTCAGCATCAGATCATGTACGTCTTTACTATTTCTTCCTTCACCAACCTAACATGAAGAAATGGTCCTTCTTGGCTAAGGCAAACCCCTTTATGTATGTACAAATGATCCTATTCCATCCCATGATCTCCAACAGACTTCTCCTATATCATTGTTGTTCACTCACTAATCTTCAATCTCTCCTTGTCTACTGCCTGCTTCCCTAATACCTAAAACAAGCCTATCTCCCCCATTCTCACTTGATACACCCATCACCTCTAATTATCATTCTTTATCTCTTCTCTCTTTCCTGGTTAAACACCTTGAAAAGACAATTGGTGCTTCCACTAGCTTTCCTCTCATTCTCTTCTTAACTCTGCAGTCTAGCTTCTGATCATTCAATTGAAACTGCTTTCTCCAAAGCTATCAATGATCTCTTTATTGCCAAATCTGATGGTCTTCTCAATTTTCAACCTCTTTTAAAATTTTGA
This sequence comes from Phalanger gymnotis, assembly GCA_028646595.1. Taxonomy (NCBI): domain Eukaryota; kingdom Metazoa; phylum Chordata; class Mammalia; order Diprotodontia; family Phalangeridae; genus Phalanger; species Phalanger gymnotis. Next base: position 507,140,167 of record CM053622.1, read on the forward strand.
ATATTTTTTCCCAATTGCATGTAAAGACAATTTTTAACGTTCATTTTTTATAAAATTTTGAGTTCCAAATTTTCTCCCTGTCTTCTCCTCCCTCCCCTCCCTAAGAGAGTAAACAAGTTGATATAGGTTATATATGTGCAATCGTGTAAGACATATTTCCATATTAGAACAAAAAGAAAAAAACACACAAAAAAAGTGAAAATAGTATGCTTTGATCTGCATTCAGACCCCATCAGTTCTTTCTCTGCATATGGATAGAATTGTCCCACGTGAATCTTTTAGAAATGAATTGGATCATTGTATTGCTGAGAAGAGCTAAGTCAATCATAGTTGATTATCAAACAATGTTGCTGTTACTGTGTACAATGTTTTCCTGGTTCTGCTCATTTCACTTTGTATCAGTTTGTGTATATCTTTCCAAGTTTTTCTTAAATCTACCTGCTCATCATTTCTTATAGCACAATAATATTCCATCACCTTCATATATCACAACTTGTTCAGCCATTCAGCAACTGATATGCGTCCCCTCAATTTCCAATTCTTTACCACCACAAAAAGAGCTGTTGTAAATATTTTTGTATGTTGTAACAGCAAACACTCTGGCATACCCAAGATGGCCTGTTAGCACAGATTCTTTGATCTGCTTTTCTAAAGGAAAGACAGGTTCAAAGGGGTCAACAATCTTACTTTAATTAGAAAGAAGTGAGTATCCAAGAAAGAATCCAATAGACAGGGGTCCAACTGTCTAAACAAAATAATAGACATACAGTCACCAGACCAGAGAGCACCAACATCTGGGTTCACAAAGCATGGGGGGGGGGGTGCTACTCAGACTCTCATCTGGACAAATCAAAGACTTCAAACATTCTTCCCATGCCCCAAAGCAAAATCTCATCTCAGAATATATAAACACTTTCAGCTAATAGGCTCAGAGCCAGAAGGCATCACAACCCTCCTGACTCAGTGCCTAATTAGCTTAGTACCAAAAAGTGTGAAAGCTTTCCTGCAAGCAAGCCTCCCATAAGCAAGTTTCCCCTAAGCAAGTTCCTTCCCCATGGGCTCTATATGATTCAGGATGTATCATAGCTGTGAACTGGGCCAGGGCTCAAAGCAGCAAGACATCCGTGATTGAAATACCCATGTATCTTTAGACCTGGGAACATGGCCCCTGTTCCAAGGAAAAAAAGGAACATGTGGTCACACAGGCCTATTAATGGATGGGGAAGATCTTATATTCCATTAACCCTACATGTGCATTTCTTTTCTCTTTTTTATGATCTTTTTGGGATGCAGATCTAGTAGTGGTATTGCTAGATCAAAGGGTATGCATGGTTTGATTGCCCTTTAGGCATAGTTCCAAATTGCTCTCCAGAATGGATGGATTCATTTATAACTCCACCAATGCGTATTAGTGTCCCAATTTTCCCACAACCTCTCCAATATTTATCACTTTTCTTTTCCTTCAATCTGAAAAGTGTGAGTTGGTACCTCAGAGTTGTTTTAATTTGCATTTCCCTCATCAATAGTGATTTAGAGCATTTTTGATGACTAGATAGCTTTGATTTCTTTATCTGAAAGCTGCCTGTTCATATCCTTTGACCATTTATCAGTTGGGGAATGATTTGTATTCTTATAAAATTGACTCAGTTCTCTATATAGTTGAGAAATGAGGCCTTTATCAGAGATAATTGCTACAAAAAAACCACTTCCCAGCTTTCGGCTTTCCTTCCAATCTTGGTTGCATAATTTTCATCCTTCTTGATCTTGATGCAGCCTCTTTGTGACACTCTCTTCTGTTTTCGTAGCACTGCTCTCTCCTGGTTCTCGTTCTCCTACCTGTTGGCCTACTCTGTCTCCTTTGTTGGATCTTCGTTCAGGTCAAGCCCACTTAGGGAACGGGTGTTCCCCAAGGCTCTATCCTGGGCCCTCTTCTCTTTTCCCTCCATTATTTTTCTTAGTCATCTCCTCAGGACAAATGGATTCAATTAACACCTTTATACAGATGATTTTCAGATCTATTTGTCCAGCCCTTACTTCTATGCTGACCTCTAGTCTCATTCCTCTCAGTCACCGGGCTTGTAATCTGAGTATTATCCTCCACTCCCCCAATCAGGTTGCCAAGTCCTATCATTCCGACCTTTGAACCACTCTCAGATGTTGCCATTAACTACTGTATTCATCACTTCACAGTCCTAGTCAACAGACATTAAGTACCTACTATGTGACAAGCACTGTGCTAAGTGACAGAAGAGAAAATTTTTTTAAAAATAGCCCTTGCCCCCAAGGACCTTACAATCTGAGGAGGGTAGACAAAATACAAAAAGGAAGTTGAAAAGTGGGGGAAGGGAGACCATCAGGGGGTACTCCACACAGCAGTACAGGGGGGCATGACATTCCTGAGTCCAAATCCAGAAGAACTGATGGAAAGCTGGAAAGTTCTGAACCCTGAGCTTTTCAAAGAGTTTACTGCTTGATCCTGAGCCCTTCAGAGTATCAAAACTGAGTTATTTTCACGACCATGAGGTTTGAGGTGATGAGATTACCCTGGGGAAATTAGCAGAAACCAAACAGAGCAAGTGATGGAAAATGATAACTACAAAAGCCTGCTGGCTGGTGTTCCAGACGCTAATCTTTCCCCACTCCAGTGGGCCATCTTCTGAACAGCTGTCAGATATTCCCAAAGTACAAGTCTGACCGTGTCAACCCTGCTCTCCCATTCAATTAATTCTAATTGCTCCCCATTACCTCCCTGATCGAATATAATACCCTCTTTTTAATTCTTCAAGGCCTTTTTAACCTGGCCCCTACTACTTTTCCAGCCTCCTTATGCTTTTCTTCCTTCAACATACTCTTCCTTGAACAAAATACTCTTTTCTCCTGACGCTGAGCATTTTCACCAAATGTCCCCCACGCCTGGACTGAGATCTCATCCTCTAGGCAAAGCCTTCCTGGCTCTTCTTAATCTTAGTGCCTTCCGTCAGAAATTGTCTCCAGTTTATTCAGCATATATCTTGTTTGTATATAGTTATTTTCATGTTATTCCCCTGCCAGCTGCACATTGACTTAGAAAACCACAAATTAACATGATCTAGGTTCTATTGTACTTTATTAAACGTGTCCCAATTACATTTCAATCTGGTTCAATAGTCAGGTATTCAAGTAATTTCAGCCTAATTCACCAAACCTTTTTATCAATACTCTATGTTTGATACAGTTACTAACATGACCTTTTATGGGCTTTTATCCCAGGGCTTTGTCATATGGAGTTGGTGCTTTTTTCCTACAGCAGATGGCACAGGGCCAGTGGAGGACCACCTTGGAACAACTACAGTCTCGCTCCGCTCACTTGATTTTAACACCCTGAGAGAAGGAAATATGCTGCCCAAGACCCACACCACCCTCTTCCCAAGGTACTTTCTCCTACCACCACAATAACACAATTGCACTCAGCTTCTGCACTGTCTGACTTGGGGATCCATAACATATGGCACCACTGACAATATATACTGGGGTATATACTGACCTAGGGTGTCCTAGGATCTCTTTCTCCCTCCTGTTCCCCTCCCTAACTAAATCTGCCCCAGGTGCCAGAATTCCCAGTTAAAATATTGCTAACAAAAAAATGTAACACCTATAATGGGGGCTATTGAAGGAATGAGGAAAAACACAAAATTAGTTACTACAAATGAAAAATTTGCCTTTGAGCCTCTAGGTGGTACAGAAGATAGATGGTCAGGCCAGGAGTCAGGAAAGTCCTCAGTTCAAATCCGGACTCAGACATTTATTAGCTATGTGACCCTGGGCAAGCCACTTAACCCTGTTTGTCTCCATTTCTTCACCTGTCAAATGAGCTGGAAAAGGAAATGTCAAACCACTTCAGTATCTCTGCCAAGAAAACCCCAAATGGGGTCACAGAGAGTCGTACAGAACTGAAAAATGACAACAAAATCTCCAAATATATCCACCCCTGCTGAATCCTCTCTTGTAACAAAGAATAAAGGAGAGAAAAAAATAGCAATTCAGCGAAAAGTACCCTAACATTTGAATCTGACAGCATACTCAATATTCCACACCTATAAGAACCTCTCCCCCCTCCTACCTCTGCAAAACAGGGAGAAAGGTACATTTTCTCATCTTCAGGAATAAGCCTGGTCATTAAAATTATGCAATTTAACATTAAGTTCCCACTATACACACAGAATCATGAAAGTGGTATTGTGAAGGGCCTTCAATGCCTGGTGAAGGATACTCAACTTGGTAGGCAAGAGGAAATTACTGAAGATATCTGAGCAGAGGTGTGACAGGACCAGACTTATGCGCAAGGAAGGTTATTCTGACAGCATATGAAGGATTGACTGAGGAGGGGGTGCAAAAGAGGCTACTGAAATAATTTCTCACTGGTAAATTATGCCAAATTCAGCTGACTTATCTCTGACTCTGGCCCTTGTCCTGCATAGATCACACCACTAAGCCCCAGCATCTCTTTTACTCCCCTATAAAGGCAATCAGTGAATGGGAAGATCTTTCCAGGCCATTTGAGTGGGCTTTGGTGGCAGGGCTCTCAGGGTCCTGGGAGGAGTGGCTAGGACTGGAGCCAATGGTAGGTGCCTGAGTTCTGGTCCACATGATGACATGAAGCCTGTGATGGGAGGAGCTTGCTGAAAGGTTGGAGCAGAGCTAAGAGGCAGTTGGAGAGAGCAGTTAAGAGCTGAAGGAAAGAGGAAGCAGTCAGCTAGCTGGAACACAGCTTGGAGATTGCGGCGGTGACAGTGGCAGGCGCTACAAAAAAGCAGGACTGATCCTCCTGGAGTGCTGAGCAGGAGCTTGAGGCCAGAGGGTGGTCTTCTTGCTGGAGGGCCCTGGCATTGTGGGGGGGCAGGAAGCACCAGTATGGCTTGGCTTGCTACCATAATGTTTTTTTCTGTGGCCTCCTGGTCACTATTGTGAGATGGGCATACTGGTTTTGGAAGGTTCTTGCCAGGATGTCAAATTGGGGACACTGGTCCATGGGTCTGCTACTTTTGAGTTTCAATAAATGCTTTAACTCCTCTGCCTTCTACTTAGAGAATTCCTTATATCCTGCAATTCTGGACCATTCAGGCATATTCACGGTTATCTTTGAAGTCATGAATTCTGCCTTAATGATATACACCCCCCCCCTTTTTTTCTCCTGCTGTAATCATCATGATGAAGAATATGGCTTTCAAATACCTCCTGAATATAAACCTTTAGCTATCTATGGTTATGGAGTGCTCTCACAAACTCTAAGATATGCCCTAGCAATTTAAAAGAATACTAAAAATGAAAAAACAATTAGCAAACCCACAAGTTATAAAGATAACAAAAGAAAGAAAATATTTTGAAATCAGTAAAAGAATCTAAATTAAGATCCCTGGAAATATATGAATTCAATATGTTCACTTTGGCACCATCTGTGCAATGTACCTAAAATGAAATTCATGAAAACAAACCAAATACAACTCTAGAACTGTCCTCTGGCCTTCTATAATAAAGGTTAAAAACAATGCATGAATGAATGAACAATGGATGAAACCAAAAGGAATAAGCTGTGCCCTTCATTCAGTCTATTCTTTACTCTATACAGAGAAATCATTAATAAAATCTTAATTTTTTTTTTTTTTGCATAAGCCACTGGGGTAAATTAACAACCAATGTTCAAGCTATCTGCATTATCTCATCCTCTATCTATGCCTGACTTTATGCTGCCTTCCTTCCTTTCTTCCTGAAAAACAGAAAAAAAAGACCAAATCTTAAAGATGTAGGTGTTTATACCAAACACAGGATTTGATTTGGACTTTCCTCTTGTCCTTCATTGTTTTATTTTCTCCAAAATCCCTAGATTATACAGCAGCTTCACAGAGACTGGGTCTCTGGACAGAATATGGTAAAGTAAGGCCTGTGTGCTCATTTTCTTTTCATTTTTTAACATTTCTTTCTGATTTATCCTATGGAAAAGTCAAACAATCCAGGGCACTTTTTTGTTTTGTTTTAATTTGTATTTTTTTTTAATAAATAAGCCTTTTTTGTATTTCACCTAAGGAGGAAAACATTTGATTTACTATAAAATCAGTAAAGAAAACCTCCATCTAACAAAAAACTGTTTAGACTCTAAATACCTAAGGCAAATGATAACTACTAATTTAAGAAAAGGAACCTTCTCACAAAGGTAAAAAGAATAGGTAACAATGTCTATTTATGAAAGTTTTCACTCTGTAGGAACCTTGGAAACATGTCCCAACTTGGGGCAGCCAGGTGGTGCAGTGGATAGAGAACTGTCTCTGGAGTCAGGACCTGAGTTCAAATACGACTTTAGACACTTACTAGCTGTGTGACCCTGGGAAAGTCACTTAATCCTGATTGACTCAAAAAAAAAAAAAGACAAGAAACATGTCTTAATTCAATCAACACCTACTGGTTTTTTATTTAAAATACTTCAATTCTACCTTGTCCCCCCCACCAAAAAAAAAGGTGCTTATAATAAGTTGCTAAGCAGACTATTTTTACTATAGTACTACTACTGCTCTCCCAACAAAATAAAAAAGCCAAAAAAACAGTCCTAACATCCTATTTCCCCAAACATTATCCTTTTCTGCACAACTCTGGTCTGCTAGCATGCTCCCATAAAGGGTTCATATACACAGGCATTATATACATGCATTACAATGTATAATTTACATTGTTTGTGCAATGACCAGCTTTTTTTTTTCCCTTACAGCTACTACCTTCCCAATCCTTACTTAATCTGTTTTGACTGACAAGTGCTCCTTGAGAACTAAAGATAGAGAAGATACTAGTAGTCTTGGCCTGCCCCAGCCTCCTAGATATGTATGCATATGTTTATGTTTGTGTGTGTGTGTGTGTGTGTACATATAATAGGGTCTTCTAAGTGTCTGCTTGGGGCAACTAGGTGGTGCAATGGATAGAGGACTGGGCTTGAAATCAGGAAGACCTGAGTTCACATCTGGCCCCAGACACTAGCTGTGTGACTCTGGGCAAGTCACTTAACCCTGTTTGCCTCAGTTTCCTCATCTGTCAAATGAGCTGGAGAAGGAAATGGCAAACTGCTCCACCACCTTTGGGAAGAAAACCCCAAATGGGGTCATGAAGAGACAGACACAACTGAAAAGTGACTTAACAACAACAAAGTTTCTGCTTAAGAACGAAGTGCTGCTGGAGAACTAAGGACAGAGAAGATACTAGCTTTGCCTTGCCCCAACCTCCTATAATCTACACATATGAATATACCCACACATTTATAAGTACGTATATGTGTACATATATACACATACATGTAGGTGTATATTTAGTGTAGACGTACATGTGTATACATATATAAAATTAGTCTCCTGAGTGACAAGCCTTGCCCTGCCCCAACCTCCTATGTGTGTATTTATAATGTAGATGTACATATATTTGTATATATAAACATATATAAAATGAGTCTTGTGTCAAGCCTTGCTCCAACCTCTTATGTGTGTGTATATATATATATGTGTGTGTATGTGTATGTGTATTTATGTATATATGTGATGTGTACTTATAATGTATGGGTGATGTCTTTTGATTGGTGTGTAAATTGGTGTAGACATGTATGTATGTATATAATACATATATCTATATATAAAATGAGTCTAAGTGTCAACCTTGCCTTGCCCTGCCCCAACCTCCTATATATACATATATGATGTGTATTTATATGTACATGTGTGTATATATATAACATATGTGTGTATATACAAATATACAACTCTGTATGTGTATATATGTATGAATGAGTCTTCTAAGTGTCAAGCCTTGCCCTGCCCCAGCCTCTTATACATATACACATATGATGTGTGTTTATAATGTAGATAGACATGTGTATATATAAAATATATGCGTGTATATATAAATCTATAACCCTACGTGTATATATGTATATTTACAGCATACACACGCACACACATATATATATGAAAGTCTTCTAAGTGTGAAGCCTCGCCCTGCCTCAACCGCCCCTCCAAAGCCAGACCACTTAACAGATAATTAAAAATCCTGACAGTGGAACCTAGACAAAAGAGATAGTTACATAAACTCCCAAGAAAAGAGGCGGAGGGTGGGGGGGTCCGGGGCTGCTCGCCCACGCACCCCGAGGGAGGGTCGTGGGATCCCGGCCGCGTCTCCAGACTCGCCCACCAGCGCCTCGCAAACCTTCTCCAAACACCTCGGAACTCTCCCCGCACGTCCCCGCGGCTTTCAGACGAGCGAGCTCCAGCCCCTCTCCCATCCCCACGCAGACTCTCCCCCAGCCCTCGCGCCCTTCCACCCACGCCTTACTTGCAGGGGAAAAGTGGCCGCTCGGTTGCCCACATAGCCTCGGACGACGTGACTCTGGATGGACAGGACCCTGCACTCTTCCTCCATGCTGGTCTCCTTCGCCGGGCAGCGGGAGCGAGGGCAGCGGCGAAGCCGAGGCTTAGGGTCGGCTGAATGAGGAGAAGGAGACGGGGAGTCAGGGGCAAGAACGCGGGCAGCGCACTCGGACAGAGCCCCGGCAGCGTTGGCCGCGGATGGGTCCCGGGTACTGGACAGAGGCGATCCCAGCAGCGTTGAGACCGCGCCGACCAACAATCCAGCAATGAGCGCAGCAGCTGTAACCGAGGCAGAAGAGGCGGGGTCCTGGGGGACGGGGGCGGGGGCATGGGGGGGCGGAGCGCACAGGCCGGAAGTAAGGAGCCGAGGCCAAGCTGGACCGAGCTGCGAGCGCGAGGCGGGCGGGCCCGTGCCGGGGTGTAGCTGACAGGCGTGACGTAGGCCAGGGCCAAGGTCAAAGTGTCGCCGCCGGCTCCTGCTTCCAGGGTTGGCCGCCGCACCCTCGGTGGGCCTGTGTCAGGAGCTCGGCTCAGGCGATCCGCGCAGACACCTAAGTCCTAATTTTTACATCATTCTCTCCGAGCCAGCTTCAGAACATTAAGGAGCCGGCGGGGAGGGGGCCGGGGTGACAGCTGCATTGCATCGCGTCCCGCATTCGCACTACGCAGCGGGTCACCCCCGTGTGTTCTCTTCCCCCAAAGCAATAAACACCCCACGCGTGATTCTCTCCAGAAAACCCACAACCACCGCCTTCCCGCTAAGCCTGCGTTTTTACATCATTAAATCTGAACCAGCTCTTGAGCAAGGCGGTCTAAGGACAAGTAGGGGAGGCGGGGATCGCGAACGTCTCATTGAAACGGCTGGTACTCCTCCTACATAGCACATGCTAATAGCTACACACACACACTGGTTTACAGATTTCAGGGGCTTCCTCCTGGACCAAACGCATTCATAATTACACGTGCGTGGTTTATGAATGAGCAAAGAAAGGAAAACGGATAGCGATGTTGCTTAATGCACGTTCTTTTAGTGTTGTGCTGATGTCTTTCAAGAGTTACCTATCCCCGCTTTGCCTTATCTTTCCGCCTCCTCTGATAAAATTATTTGTGATCTTTTAGCTTCATTTATTATTTCCTTTTTTCCCCCTAACTCTATTCTCTATTCTATCTCCTACGATAGACATTGTTACTCCACTTCAGTCCTAGGAAACCAATGTGATCTATATATGTAATCTAGCTCTACACGTCCGTAAAAATTAAAACAAGGTCCGCCAGATTTCAAAGAATGCGAAAAAATTATTTGTTAACCTTGTTGAAGCACAGTCCTACTTTTCTTCGTCCGTGGCTTTCAGGCGTACTAAAATATTTTATCCATACATGCATCATGCATGCATACACAATGTGTATTTGAATGTACACACAACACGTATTTGTGTATGCATGCATGCATGCATGCCTGTAGTCTAGGTTATGGCGGGGGCGGGGGGGCTCCTGATAGTGCAGGCCTCTCAGGGTTAAGCTTGAATTTTATTAAATGTCTAAAGGGGATTGTTGACTCGATACAAACTCAAAATCTAACTGACAAAGTCACATTGCCTTAGATACATCCTGCTTTGTTAACCAGCCCCCATTAAGATAGATTGCTAAGAACGATAAGATTGTAAGCCCTGTGATCAGGGATAGGTGGGGTTTGTGAAATTGTGGTTTTTGGCTTTAAGAACTGTGTGAGGGGAAAAGCCAGTGCTCTCCCTTCTTGCTGCCTGCCTTGCTGCATCAAGGAATAGCCCTTCCTCGAGGAAGTTAATAAATCATCTCCTTGCTGGATTAATAGTTTCTGAAAAATCTTTATTTTGAGTAGGGGGCGTACCACACATAAACTTGTAAATCTCCCTTGCTTTTTATTTGTCCTTGTGTTTCACCTTGGCCTTGGTTTTTCACTTGGTTCCAAGAAGAGCCCTTTGCTCAGCTACCCTATGCAGGAGCTGACTCCCTAATTGGTGGTAGATGAGTCTATCACATTATCCAGATTTCATGGCTCCCAATTTCTGTCACCCACATAACACACAAACAAATGTTAGCAAACATTATTATATTTTATGTGACACTAGAATAAAGTGGCAAAAGAATGGGGGAAAAAAAGAGTTACTGTGGGTGTATGCTGACTGGGTACAGCCAGCTGCCACAGGAATGAGGATTTCCCTGGATTGACTTTGCTCGAAGGGAATAAGTGAAACATAAATTCCAGAGGAGTGTTGCAATTAAGGAGAGCTGCCCTTTCCCCCTGCTAAGAGCTATGATAGAAGGAATTTAGGGAAACTAGAGTCAGGGTCGTCTCATCCAACCTAGTCCACTAGACTCAGCATTCACTGGTCACCTTTGCCTTAGGGATACAGTTAATTGGAGTGGCCTCTACTGCCCTAGTAATAGCTACTACTTTTGAAGTCTTTGAAGAAGAGGGCAAAGGAGCATAAAACCCATGCAAAATGCTTAATTTTGCAAAGTCTATGTTGGCTTCAATATGGAGACATATGCCCTTCTCCTCCTTGGTTGAATTTCCTCCTCCTTTTGGAACTCTCTACTAGAAATCTCTGTGAACAATCCCAGCAGCCTTCATGACCTCATAGCTAATTAAATCCCAGGAAAATCCGAATCTCTATGGTCACACTAATGTAGAGCCATATTCTGACATAAGATTACACCAAATTTCAAGAAATATATCATTTGGGTTGTCATCAATTTGATTTGGGTAGCAATGGATTTATCATTCACAGTAGGATTTATGACACCACCAAGTTTAAAGCCTTTAAATTCACATCAGTGAAAAATAAGTACTAATTTGAGGAGAGGCCTTTAAGTGAATCAATGAATCTGTACAAGCTGATCCATAACATCTGTCCAATAGATTGCCAAGGAAGAAAACCAATAAGATGTATTGGATAGATTTAAGAATCACAGAATCACTGAATCTTGGAGTTAGAAGGAATTTCATAGGTCATCTAATCCAACCTATATCTAAAAAGTGGTTCTCTATCCTCTGCTTAAAGACCTTCAGGAAGGGGAAAACCACTATCTCCCAAGGTAGTTCATTCCATTTTTGGATACTTCTAATTACTAATATAACACCTTGTTAAAATAATTAGTTCATTTTGAGCCTAATTGCCTATTAGCTATTGTCAGCAATACAGCAATCCAAGATAACTCTGAAGGACTTATGATGAAAAATGCTATCCACCCCAAAGGAAAGAACTGATGGTATCTGAATGCAGATTGAAGCATACTTTTTTTTTACACTTTTTGACATTCATTTTTAAAATTTTGAGTTCCAAATTCTCTCCCTTCCTCCTCACCCCACCTCATTGAGAAGGCAAACAATTCCATATAGATTATACATGTGTAGTTATGCCAGACACTTTCATAATAATCATGTTGTAAAAGAAAAGATAAACCAAAAAAAAAACCCTCAAGAAAAATAAAGTAAAAAAGAAAAGTATGCTTCAATCTGCATTCAGACACTGTAGATAGCATTTTTCATCATAAGTCCTTCAGAATTGTCTTGGATTGCTGTATTGCTGACAATAGCTAGTAGCTAATTAGCTAATACTTGCTAATACCTTCACAGCTGATTATCCTACAATATTGCTGTTACTTTGTACACAATACATTTCACTCATCATCTCACCTAAGTCTTTCCAGGTTTCTCTGAGAGCATCCTGCTCATCATTTCCTATAGTACAATAGTATATGGAAGTTATTTCTTGAATCCATAGCTGATATTCTCTTTTTTAATTTTTTTATGTAAAAACAATTTTTCACATTTGTTTTTAAAACTTTGAATTTCATATTCTTTCCCTTCTTCCCTCCCCACCCACCCTTATTGAGAAGGTAAGCAATGTGATATAGGTTATACATGTGTAGTCATGCAAACCACATCCATAATAGTCATGTTGTGGAAGTACTTTCAGCTGTTAAGTGCTAAGCCCCAGGCCCAGGGCCCTGTCAGGTGTGAAACCTGTGTGGGTGTGGATTGGTGACTTAGGAGGGGCCAGCTTGGGAACCAATGGTCTCTGGTCATTGAGGCAGGGCTTGAGAATGCCGGAAGCTCGGCTACGAGGAGGGGTGAGCCTGGAGACAACTTCGGTGGCAGCGGCGGAAGGTGTGGAAGCCAGAAGCTGCGGAAGCCAGAAGCTGCGGAAGCCAGAAGCTGCGGAGGCAGGAAGCTGG
>CM053622.1:507152859-507214969 GCA_028646595.1 Phalanger gymnotis
TTCAAGTTTTTGCTGCGGTGGGGCCTAAATAAATTTCTTGTTGTTTTCTCCTTAGAGAATGTCTCATACCTTGCGATTTCGGACCATTCAAACATATACATGATTATATTTGAGATCATAAATTCGGCCTGCCTACTACACCCCCCCATTTATTCTGTTATCTCCTTTGACCCTGTCCCTCCTCAAAAGTATTTGCTTCTGATTACTCCCTCTCCCAATCTAACCTCCCTTCTATTAACCCCCCCATACTTGTCCCCTACTTTTCTGTAGGGTACGATAAATTTTCATACCCAATTGAATATGTATGTTATTCCCTCCTTAAGCCAAATTGGATGACAGTAAGATTCACTCATTTCCTCTCACCTCTCCCCTCTTTCCCCCCATTGTAAAAGCTTTTTCTTGCCTCTTTTATGTGAGATGATTTACCACATTCTACCTCTCCCTTTCTCCTTCTCCCAGTAGATTCCATTCTCACACCTTAATTTTATTTTTTTAGATATCATCCCTTTGTATTCAACTCATCCTGTGTACTCTTTCTCTCTCTATATATAAAATACATGTATGTCTATATACATATACACATACACGTGCATGTATATATACACACATGTATATATACACACATGTATATATGCACTGTGTGCATGTACACACATATACGTATATACATTTATGTGCACACATACACATACATATACATGTACATATACATATACATATACATGGGTTACCTCCAACTACCCTAATACTCAGAAAAGTCTCATGAGTTACAAATATTATCTTTCCATGTAGGAATGTAAACAGTTTAACTTTAATAAGTCCCTTATGATTTCTCTTTCCTGTTTACCTTTTCATGCTTCTCTTGATTCTTGAAAGTCAAAATTTCTACTTGGCTCTGGTCTTTTCATCAAGAATGCTTGAAAGTCCTTTATTTCATTGAATGTCTATTTTTTCCCCTGAAAGATTATACTCAGTTTTGCTGGGTAGGTGATTCTTGGTTCTAATACTAGCTCCTTTGATCTCTGGAATATCATATTACAAGCCCTTTGATGCCTTAGTGTAGAAGCTGCTAAATTTTGTGTTATCTTGACTGTGGCTCCGTGAGAGTTGAATTGTTTCTTTCTGGCTGCTTGTAATATTTTCTCCTTGACCTGGGAACTCTGGAATCTGGCTATGTAGGAGTTTTCCTTTTGGGATCTCTTTCAAGCGTTGATGGGTGGATTCTTTCCATTGCTATTTTACCTTCTGGTTCTAGATTATCAGGGCAATTTTCTTTGATAATTTCTTGAAAGATGATGTCTAGGCTCTCTTTTTGATCATGGCTTTCAGGTAGTCCAATAATTTTTAAATTATCTCTCCCTAGACCTATTTTCCAGGTCAGTTGTTTTTCCAATGAGACATTTCACATTGTCTTCTATTTTTTCATACTTTTGGTTTTGTTTTAAATTTCTTGATTTCTCATAAAGTCATTAGCGGCCATTTGCTCCATTCTAATTTTTAAGGAATTATTTTCTTCAGTGACCTTTTGGACCTCCTTTTCCATTTGGCCAATTCTGCTTTTTAATGCATTCTTCTCCTCATTAACTTTTTGGACCTCTTTTGCCATTTGGGTTAGTCTATTTTTTAAGGTGTCATTTTCTTGTTTTCTGACTCATTTCATGATTTTCTTGAATTACTCTCATTTCTCTTCCCAATTTTTCCTCTACTTCTCTTACTTGATTTTCAAAATCCTTTTTGAGTTCTTCCATGACCTAAAACCAATTCATATTTATCTTGGAGGCTTTTGATGTTGTTGTCTTCTTCTCGTATGTTTTGATCTTCTTTGTCACCAAAGTAAGATTCTACAGTCTGATTTTTTCCCCTCTGTTTGCTCTTTTTCTCAGCCAGTTACTTGACTTTTTGGCTCTTTGTTAAGGTCATAGCTTCCAGTGTGGAAAATGTACTGTTACAAGCTTCTAGGGTTTTGTGTGGCTATTTTCAGAGCTATTTCTAGGGATTTTCAGTTCTTCCAAGGTTATATGATCACAGGAGAAGTGTTTACTCCTCTCCTGGCCTGTGCTCTAGTCTTCAAGTGACCACAAGCACTCTTTTCTGCCTTGGAACTGTGAAGAAGGTTCCCTCTTCACTGCTGCCACAAGCTCTGCCATGCCAGCACTCCTCCTTGCCCCAAGACCACCACTCAGGACCGAGACCCAGATCCAAGCAAGGCAAAGCAAGAAAATCCTGCCTCAGTGCCACAAAAGAGATCCCTGCAATCGCCCTTTGATCAGCTGCTTGAATCCTCCACTATTTGTGGGCTAAGAGCTCTGAAAGCAGCCACTGCAACCCATCTATTTCTTATTCAGGTCTTCCTGTAAGTTCACCCCAAGGCATTCCCCATCAAAGTGATGCTGGGGGCCTTCCTCACTTATTTGATGTCTCCAGGCTTCCAATGAAGCACATGAGCTATCCACTGATCATTCTTGTTCTTCCATGTGACTAGCCCATACCCTTTATACTCCTGCATATCTGTTACCCTGCTTCTCATTAGTTCTTACTAATTCCTTGCTTATGATATGTTAGACTTTTCACACTTATCATGAAATACATCATTTTCAATTCTTAGGAGATGGGGTTTACAGTTTATTAAAGGTTCACCATAATGGGTAGTCTTGAGAAATCTCACCATTTGTGATACTTGTTTTCACAAGGGGGCCAGATTCAATCTAGAGTAGATTGAATCTAAGCACCTTCATGGAGGCAAGATGAAACATATATGGGAGGGATCTAGGGTGGTCCTGGGATGATGGGAGGAGGGGTTTAGGGAGAGATGGGACTGGGGTGAGGTCAGGTTCTAGGAGCCAAGAGAATAGGATTAAGGGTGGGAAGTTGCTGAAGGCTACCTGGAGATAACAGACAATGTCAGGCTAGGTTAGTTTAAGGGTAACAGATTTGAGCATAGGCACTTTTTGACTGGATCAAGGGTGGGAAGTAGCAGGACAATGGAGGGCTAGGCTAGGTTAAGGGCAAACTAGCCTAGAGATTGGGCCTAGCATAATGAAAGGCTGATGGCCTCAGGCAAAAGCCTCATCAAATGGGAAGATTTGAGGAGAGTTCAAGGGAGCTCCCACAGTCCCATCACTGCCATTTTCTTTACCTTTTCTGGGTCCTCATTAGTAAGCTATTCCAGTGAATGGCCAGGCTGTCCATGTAACATGATAGTTCATTCCAATGAAAATCTAGATTTATCTTCAGAGGCTTCTTAAAGAATTTTGGTAACATAGCAAGCTGGGAGAGGAGAGGATGTTAGGTAGACCATTTGGTATCTTTCATATCATTCCATGTAGGCAAGTAACAACACCATATGGCATTGGAGAATTGGTCTGCTTATGGTAGAGCTCAGGCTAATGCTCATGGCCTTCTTTTTTTCGATCCTGAGGACTATTCCCTTGATAATATGGCTTTGTTGGAAAACTTTC
The DNA here is from genome assembly GCA_028646595.1 of Phalanger gymnotis. Taxonomy (NCBI): domain Eukaryota; kingdom Metazoa; phylum Chordata; class Mammalia; order Diprotodontia; family Phalangeridae; genus Phalanger; species Phalanger gymnotis. The sequence continues at coordinate 507,156,318 of CM053622.1, forward strand.
AGCCTGAAATAAGCATTCAGTAAAAGTAAAGTCTTCTAGAACATAATGTGGGGCTCAGTGAATCCTCTATTGGTCTTAAGGTAGATCACCATGCTAAAATGTGGTCTTTTATGCCAGGGCAGGGCTTAAATATACCATTGACTAGGGAAACCCTTAGCCCAAGGGTTATTTTCACTTGGAGCAGATAAAATCCAAAAGCTTAAAGAGGTCAGTTTACTGGATTATTTGTAGGACACTGAGATCGAAAGGGGCAATCTGCTGGAGGGTAGGAAACCAAAAATGCAGAAACTGTGAGGAAGTTGTTACTTTGTTTGACTCAACCTTTTTCCTGGAGTTTAGACTTTTTTTAAATTTTAGAGGTTTGTGCTTCCTCCCCTCCCCCCTCCTCATTAGTGTTAACACCTTGCTCACTCAGTCAATCCCAGCCAGATAACAGGCAAGTGGCCACATCAGATCTCTTTGAAAGGGGAAAATAGAAATATTTTTGATGTACATATGACATGTACACAAAATGAAAAATAATTACATAAACTTACCATATTAAAAGCATTAACCTACTTGGGGAAAAACTGATGGGGTTTAGACTGTGGGAGCTCTCTTGAACTCTCCTTGAATCTTCCCACTTGATCTGGCCTTTGCCTGAGGCCATAAGCCTTTCATTATAGCTAGGCACAAATCTCTACCTAGCCTAGCCTCTGTTGTCCATCTACTTCCCACCCTTGATCCTATCAAAATATCTATGCCCAAATCTGTTACCCTTAAACTAGCCTAGCCCTACATTGTCTGTTATCTCCAGGTAGCCTTCAGCTTCTTCCCACCCTTAATCCTGTTCCTGGAGTCTGACCTCACCTCAGTCACCCCAGTCCCGTCCTTAGACTCTTCCTCAAGACCCTCCCTAAACCCCTCCTCCCATCACCCCAGAACAATTCCCACAGCCTTTCTGTATATAAGTCTCATCTTGTCTCCATGAAGGTGCTCAGATTCAATCTAGCTCAGTAGATTAAATCTAGACCCCTTGTGGAAATGCGCATCACAAATGGTGAGATTTGTTAAGACTCTACCCATTATGGGGAATCTTTAATAAACTTTGTTTCTCTTTGGCTGAGAAGGCTTGAGTTGAATTCATTCAGGGGGACCTGGTGTGTCAGTATTTTGGGGTCTGGAGCATCCCTAAACCTCATCATATGGTTCTCTGACCTCACCTGTCATTTTTTCCCTAAAAGTAGATCCTTGCACAAGGGGCGTGCAGCCCCCTTGCTCAGGGGCGTGCCCAGGGGCGTGTAGTTACACTCAGCTTACTGGAACTGTGACTCCAGATCAAACTCAGCTTCCTGGAACAAACACTTGGCATAAATCCCCGGGTCTTGCTCAAGACCCTGCGTGGCCCTAGATGGGCAAAACTAGGCTCTGCTAATCACAATACTCTGCTTTTGTAATGCCTTGCTTGCACCTGCTCACGGCCCACGTATAAGAAGCCCTAGATTCTTGAGGTTGGGGCTGCTCTCCTCTAGACTTGTGGTCTATGAGGCAGTCGCCAGCTAATAAATGATGCTCAATATATTCTAATTTGGCTTGGTCTGTGTTTCTCGGTCAGTCCATTTCACCATATTTGCAGTTTTGTAGAGGTGGCACTCATATTAGCTATTGCTCTACAATTCACATTTTCTGTGTCCTTTGCATCCCCTGCTTGCCTCAATCCCAGGAATATTCTATCCAGATTAAATGCAAAAACTGTACCGTATTGAATTCAGAACTCGGTCTCACCATCTTTTCCTTTCCACTGATGAAATAATGAAAGGGGAAGGGAAGGGAAGAGGTTGGGAATAAGCATATATATATATGGCACCTACTATGTGTCAGACAGTGCTGAGCGCCTTACAGATATTATCACATTGAGCCTCACAACAACCCTGTGACAAGGTGCATGCTGTTATTGCTCTCATTTTAAAAGTGAGGCAAACAGAAGTTAAGTGGTTTGCCCAGGGTCACACAGCTAGTAAGGAAGGGTCTGAGGCTGAATTTAATCCCAAGTTTTTCTGATTCCAGGCTCCATAACAAGCTAGTAAAAGAGTCACCCGTGGTGTTTTCAAAGTATTTCAGAAGAACTGCATTCTTGATTACCGAGAAAACTGAGCCACTATCAGAGAGGTCTGAGCAGGGTTGAAGGATGGGGGCGGGGGGGGGGAGGAATGGGTGTTGATTTTTAAAAATCTACATTTGACAGAACACTAAGTAAAGCATGCATTTCCATATAAAAAGTAGAACAGGAAAAGAGGATTGTACAAGAAATTGAGAATCTGTTATGTACCTTTCGCTTTTCTTTTTAAATATATAATTAAATTCAACATGCAACTTAGTTTTTTTTTACATTTATTTTTACATTTTCAGTTCCTCATTCTCTCTCTCCCTCCAGCCATTCCTCACCCATTGAGAAGGCAAGCAATATGATATCCATTTATGTATGTGAAGTCATGCAAAACCTATGTTCATATTATTAATAGGATTTTGCTGAACCAGTCTCTAATCTGGGAATGACGATACAGAGCAGGCTATACACAAAGTGCCAGTGACCAAGTAGCAGTTTAATTAATTGATTTCAGAGTGAGGAATGCTCTTCATGCTAGAGAAAAAACCACAGCTTATATACATAAATCACAAATGGGAAAAGAAGGGGGGGGGGGAAGGTAGATTAGGAACAATCTTTTCCCAGGGCCTGAGTAGTATCCCACAACAAGCCCACAAGTAGAGGACAATACCATAATTCTTCGATTATTTCAAATTTGGGGGGTCATGACCACCCCCTAAGGAACAGAACCAGAGGTCTGTGACAAAAACAGGTTCTACAATCTTTGATTTGCTTCACTTAAGGTACACAGGCACAAGTATGTAGTGATTATGAGAGTGTTGTCAAGCGTTTGATTGTTCATTTCAAGCTGCATTGTAAGACTGATTTCCAAGCCAGAGTCTCCTGAGAAATCCAAATTATTAGTACATTCACTGCATATTTCATACTAATTATAATGAAAATCATTCCCTTCATAATATTAACCATTCAACATATAACTTTCAAAACTTTTAGAACTTTCAGAACTTTTCGTTCTGTCTGAAATTTGTGAAAGATTGTGGCAGATGAGAGAAGTGTGATAGGAAAGGAGGAGGGCAAAGAATATCTTGATTTTCAAAAACAGGGAAGAAAATGGAGTGTTTTGTGTCTAGGCTAGTGAGTTTGATTTAGATTCCTGAAAAAATTCTATTAGTGTTATTAAAGAGAAAATCTGGAAATCCAGAGTGGTGGCCCCAAAGGCTGGAATTTGAGAATACTTCAAAGGATTAAGCTGTGTCAATTGATTTAGTACAATTGCACATCCTAAAGAAAGATGAAAATGTTTGTTTTATTTTATTTTTAAATTTTGTTTGCCCTGGTAGCACTGTGAGGTGGGGCCATGGTGAGCTGATGCTGACTGGACACGCTCCTGGATGCTAAGAACCTGTGCCTGGCAGATGGACTGGAGGCTAAGGTCACGTGCCTCATGGCCCTGGCCTCGGACTTGGCCAGGACTCAGAGGAGCAGAACAGCTACCTGGAAGGCATGGACTCAGAGCTCTCCAGTGTGACCAGCCTACTCACCAGGAGTGTCAAGTGATTCTCCAGCATAACCTACTCGTGGTGGGACAACCGGCAGCTGCCCCTTTGCTTATTCATGGGACTCATCATCCTGTTCTTCTTCCTTTCCTACCTGGTGTCAAAAGCATGGACATCAGTGGGCCCCACTCCCTGGTGACTTGGGCGCCATCATGGGCCGGGCCTCTATCTGGTGGAGGGATGACTGAGTGCAGAAGGGAGGCTCCATTCCCTGGGAGTGCTCCCCAGATCTTATTTTTGTATTACCTTCATTTCTGAGTGTCTCTCCCTTCCCTTGTTGTGGAGAATAAAAAAAGAGAAAAGCCAAAAAAAAATTTATTTAGTATTTTATTTTTCCCCAGTTACATGTAAAAGCAATTTTTAACATTCATTTTTAAAACCGAGTTTGAAATTCTGTTCCTTCCTCTCTCTCCTCCCCCTACACTGCAAAGGCAAGCAATTTGATATGTTAGATGTATGTAGTCATGTGAAACATTTCCCTATTAGTCATGGTGTGAAAGAAAACATAGACAAAAAAACCTCAAAAAAATAAAGTAAAAAAGTATGCTTCAATCTGTATGCAGACACCATCAGTTCTTTCTCTGGGGTTGGATAGACTTCTTCATCACAAGTCCTTCAGAGTTTTCTTAGATGATTTTATTGCTGAGAATACCTAAGTCATTCACAGCTGATCATCTTACAATATTGCTGTTACTTTGTACAGAGTACATTTCACTTTGCATCAGCTCATGTAAGTATTTCCAGGTTTTTCTGAGCACATCTTGCTCATCATTTCTTATAAAACAATAGTATTCCATCATAATCATATACTACAGTTTGTTCAGCCATTCTCCAAATGATGGACATCCCCTCAATTTTCTTTCTTTCTTTTTTTTTTTTTTTTTGCTTTTTGGCAGGGCAGTTGGGGTTGTGACTTGCCCAAGGTCACACATCCCCTCAATTTTCAATTCTTTGCCACCAGAAAAGAACTGCTATAAGTATTTTTGCGCATATAGGTCCTTTTCCTTTTTGTCTCTTTTTGGATTCATACCTAGCAGTGGTATTGCTAGGTTACAGGGTATGCACAGTTTTATAGCCCTTTGGGCATAGTTCCAAATTGCTCTACGGAATGATTGAATCAGGTCATGACTCCTCCAACAGGGCATTAATGTCTCATTTTTCCCACATTCCCTCCAACGTTTACCATTTTCCTTTTCTTTCCTATTAGCCAATCTAATAAGTATGAGATAGCACCCCAGGATTGTTTTAATTTGCATTTCTCCAATCAATAGTGAGTTAGGGCATACCTTCATATGGCTATATATAGTTTTGATTACTTCATTTGAAAATTGTTCATATCATTTGATCATTTATCAATTGGAGAATGGCTCTCTTTTTATCAGACTCAGTTCTCTACATGTTTGAGAAATGAGACCTTTATCAGAGAAATTTGCTTTAAAATTTTTTTTCACAGTTACTATTGCTAACTATATTTCCCTCCATCCTATTCCCTACCCCTTTTATTTATTCTCCCTCTCCTTTCACCCTGTCCCTCCTCAAAAGTGTTTTCCTTCTGACTACCACTTCCCCCAATCTGTCCTCCCTTCTTTCACTCCCACCTTCTTTTATCTCCTCCCCCTCCTACTTTCCTGTAGGGTAAGATGGATTTCTATACCCAAATGAGTTATAACCAAATGTTATTCCTTCTTTGAGCCAATTCTGATGAGAGTAAGATTCACTGCCTCCCTTTTACCTCCCCTTCTTTCCCTCCACTGTAAAGCCTATTCCTGCCTCTTTTATGTCAGATAATTTACCCTTTTCTGTCTTTCCCTTTCTTTTTCTCCCTATACATTCTTCTCTAATCAGACCTCCCTTTGTTGGCCCCACCTGAAGCCTATTCAGGAAAGATCTTTTCACTTACTGATTGGCTTTGCGATACCCAATTGAGTGTGTATTATTTCCTCCTTAAGCCAAGTCCAATGAGAGTAAGGCTCACTTATTCCCTCTCACCTCCCCCCTCTTCCTCTCCATTGTAAAATCTCTTTCTTGCCTCCTTTATGTGAGATGCTTTAGTACATTCTACCTCTCCCTTTCTCTTTTTCCCAGTACATTCCTTTCAACACTTAATTTTATTTTTAAAATGTCATTCCTTCATATTTGGCTCACTCTGTGCCCTCTATCTATATACATACATACATATATACACACATATACACTTATACACACATACACATAAACCTACACACACACACACACACATACATACATGTATATGTATATTCCCTCTAACTACCCTAATACTGAGAAAGATCTTATGAGATACAAATATCAACTTTCCTTGTAGGAATGTAAACAGTTCAACTTTAATAAGTCTGTTATCGCTTCTCTTTCCTGTTTACCTTTTCATGTTTCTCTTGATTCTTGTATTTAAAAGTCAAATTTTTGATTAAGCTCTGGTCTTTTCAACAAGAATGATTGGAAATCCTCTATTTCATTGAAATTCCATTTTTTCTCCTGAAATATTATACTCAGTTTTGCTGGGTAGGTGATTCGTGGTTTTAATCTTAGCTCCTTTGACCTCTGGAATATCATATTCCAAGCCCTTTGATCCCTTAGTGTAGAAGCTGCTAAATCTTGTGCTATCCTGATTGTATTTCCATGATACTTGAATTGTTGGGTTTGGTTTTTTTTTTTTTCCTGGCTGTTTGCAATATTTTCTCCTTGCCCTGGGAACTCTGGAATTCGGCTACAATATTCCTGGTAGTTTTCCTGTTTGGATCTCTTTCAGAAGGTGATCGGTGGATTCTTTCCATTTCCATTTTACCCTCTGGTTCTAGAATATCAGGGCAGTTTTCCTTGATAATTTCTTGAAAGATGATATCTAGGCTCTTTTTTTGACCATGGTTTTCAGGTAGACCAATAATTTTTAAAATTATCTCTCCTGGATCTGTTTTCCAGGTCAGTTGTTTTTCCAATGAGATATGTCACATTGTCTTCTATTTTTTCATTTTTGGTGGTTTGTTTTAAAAATTCTTAATTTTTCATAAAGTCATTAGCTTCCATTTTCTCCAAGATGACTGTGGGATCTGCACCTCTCCTCTGGGGTAAGTTCATCTCAAACCTCTATTCAAAGAAGCAACATGCCAACCAACCTTATTCCAAATCTGGTTCAGCCCATTACTCTCAGAATGTGGACTTTTCTTCTACTGTGTTCCCATAAATGCTTGTTGACTTGATCAGCTAGAGGGCCAAGATTGCTGGATGGTGAGGTATGTGGAAGAGGGCAAAATGGAAGTGATAGGACCAATATGTATCAGGGTTTCCCTGTGACCTCAAAACAAGGTATGCAAAGTGAACTATTCCTGCTGTCAGCCTGAGTGACTTCATGTTAAACCTTGTTTGGCACCTCATGGGTACTAATCCCATCTCCCCATGATACTGTAATGAGAGAGGATCTGAGATGTCACTATTCCCATCTCCTGGTAATGTTTTGTCCTTACATGGAAATTGTTTATTCCTTTCTATAAGGAAGCAGGCCCAGTTTGAATGGGTGTGGGAGGTACCCAACTACAAGCTTTTTGGAGCACTAAATAAAATTCTTTTAACTTTCTTGAGTTTGCTTTATTTACCAAGGCGAGGTCTAAACAAAATTTTCTCTTAACAATTGATTTATTTTCCCTAAAAGGTGACAAAACTGTCTCTGGGACCTGGTTGGTCCCTACCTCATTTGACAAAAGTTTCTGGTTACCCAATAATATAAAAAGTCCTACTCATGTAGAGTTTGGACCCTTTTTACTTGGTGGATAGCTGAAAACGATGCAAATCACCATACTCTGTCCTGTTGACCAAATGTGTTTCTATATAGAAACAAAGTGGCCGCATCTGTAGAAGCTGAATGCTCTTGTATCCTTTTTTTTTCCTATCTTGGCCATGTTAGGACAAAATAAACCTTTTGTTAACTGTTTAATTACTTAATAACGCCTCATTTCATCTAAAAACTGAACCTGAACTAATGGGGTACTGGTGTCAGGGCCATCCCCAACATATAGGAAACAGCAACATTGTAAAGAGCTTTAAAAGCCAAATAGGATATTTTGTATTTTATGATAGAGGCAATAAAGAGCCATGGAGTTTATCGAGTAGGAGGGTGAAATAATTAGACCTTCACTTTAGGAGGATTATTTAGCAACTGAGTGGAGGATGAACAGTAGTGGGGAGAGACCTGAAGGCTACTGCAGTAGTCCAGACATGAGGTAATAAGAACCTATTTCAAAGTGGTGACTATGTGAATGGAAAGAGTATACTTATATTTTCTCATAAATATATTTTACAAGACATGTCACAAAGGTAGAAATGATAGGACTTGGTAACAGGTAGGATATGTAAGGTGAATGCAGCTGAGAAATTAAGGATGACACCAAGGTTGTGAGTCTGGTTGTGTAGGAAGATGGTAGTACCCTCCAGAGTAATAGGTAAGTTTAGAAGATGAGAGAGTTTTGAGCTCTATTTTGGACAAGTTTAATTTAAAATGCCTACTGGGCATTCATTTCAAGACATCCACTAGGCAGTTGGTAATACAAGAACTGAAATCATCTGAGAAGTTAGAATAGGATAAATGGATATGAGAATCATCTGCACGGACATGATAATTGAACCCATGGGAGTTAGAGTACAGACTGCAGTAATATAAAAGGAAAGAAGATGAAGGCCACGGACAGATCCTGGGAAATATTCATAGTCATTGGGCATGACCTGGATGAAGGTTTAGTCAAAGTAGGAAGAGTCAGATAGGTAGGAAGGAGGAAGAGACAAGGCATCAGAAGAAAGTTATGTGAGCAGCCAATCTAGTAGGAGGAGAACCAGGAGAGAGAATGTCATTAAAACTCAGAGTACATGGCTATTACGTTCAAGCCACTGTGCTGTGAGTACAAAGACAAAAATGAAATAGTCCCTGGCCTCAAGGAGCTTACATTCTCCTGGGATGGTACATAATGGAAATAGGAAATAAATGCAAAGTATAATGCATACAACAGGGGGACTGGCCAATGAAGTCCTGCAAATATGTTTAGGGAACTCTGCTTGAGAATAACCAACATGGAAAGTTTGATGAGCCTGCTTCGGGAAATGCATGATGATATGGAATGGAGTCATTTGGCTCTTTACTTCAGAGTACATACAGGTGTTCAGTGACTGTTTCCTCTTCATTTATCCCCTGGGAAAAAAAAAGAAAGGAAGCTTTTATTCTATCCAATCCTATCAAACATTCAAAGAACAATTTTAATATTACATAAACTGTTTGCAATAATAAGAAAAGAAAGAACCCTTCCAAGATCTTTCTATGGTTTTCATACCTTAACTAAGAAGAGGTGAAGAGAAAAAAAACTGTAGACCAATATCCCCAATGACTATTAATGTAAAACATTTAAATAAACCATTAGTAAATAGCCTACAATAACATATTTGAAAAATGACAGGAATGGTGTGTTGGTTCGACATAAGGAAAAATGATAATGTCAACAGATGCTGAAAAGGCTTTTTGACAAAACCTGTTACCAATTTCTGTTTAAAAGACACTTGAAAACAGAGGAATTAAAGGACTTTCCTTAATGTGGTAAATAATATCTATCTAAATCCAACAGGAAAAATTATGCGTTTCTAATAGAATATTCTCTAATAGAGAATGTGTTTCTAATGTCTTTAAATTCTTTAGATCTTTCCAGGGCATCTGAATGCCCTTCCAATAAGATCAGAAATAAAGTGTTGATGCCCATTATCTCCAATATTTTTGAATAGTTATAGAAATGCTAACTGAAATTATGTGCAATAGAGAACTTCTAGGGTCTTTCCAATAAGACCAGGGTAAAGCAAGCATATCGATTGTCACCACCATTATTTAACCTAGTCCTAGAAATGCTAGCTATGGCAATAAGACAAGGAGAAAATTGAAGGAATAAACAAAGACAAAGAGGAAATAAAATTATCCCTTTCTTTATATAGTATAATAATAATAGTGTACTTAGAGATCCTGTTTTAACAATCTGGCTAGCAGCTTCTGTGGGGGTGCAAGATCCACCCACAGCCAGCACCCAGAGAGCTGCCGGACAGCACAGGTTCTTTTGATCTGCCTTAATAAGGAAAGCAAGGTTAAGGGGTTGGCAAGCTTGCTTTAATTCAGCACACAAATATCATTCACTTAGTTCAGGGGAAAAAACCAGCACCCTGAACTTCAGAGCAAAATACAAACAAATTACAAACATCAACAGACAGACCCAATACAATTCATAGTTACCAACATCTAGGTTCAGCCCGGGAGCTCAGAACAAGGGCTGGCCCAGAGTCACGCCACCACTGCTTTGGCAAAGAGCTCCAAGGAAGCTGAGGCCAACCCGATTTTGATATCTTTTTCAGCGTCAGGGGTGAGTCACACTTGCGACTCACCCATGTGACCTAAAATAGTCACAAAGAGGTGGACTTAAAACCACGTGGTCTAAGAGCCTCTGCTGTCCCAGACATGTAAACTAGGCCCTTCCTGGAGTTAGTCCCACCTTGGGCCCCACCTTAGTTGCCAGTCGGCACCCACATAGGTTTTACACCTAATAGGGGTTTGGGCCTGGGGCTTAGCACTTAGTAAGATTCAATGAAATACCTGAATTACTCAAAGCAAACAAAAGCCAAACTCTTCAAGGGCACTTGTTGAACTAAGTGCTAAGGAGCCCATTTTGCTTACCAACACAGATCCCTAGTCAACTAAAAAATTAAATGAAAGAGTAACTTCAACAGAGTTGTAGAATATAAGCTAAGTCCATCTAAATCATCAGCATCTTGGTATATTACTGGCAAAACCCAGCAGGAAAATATAGAAAGAGAAGTTTCACTAAAAATAACAAAATGTATAAAACATTTAGGAATCTACCTACTAACACACACAAGAACTATATAAATAAAGCTACAAAACACTCTTTCTATAGAACTAGAACCTAAATAATTGAAAAAATAATAGTTGCTCATAGTTAAACATAGTCAAAATAAAAATTATAATACTATTTAAATTAATTTATGCATTCAGTTCCATATCAATACAAATACTAGGATTACTTTATAGGGAAAGAAAATAATAAAATTAATCTGGACACAAAAAGGGAAGTGATAAAAAAAAATAGGTGGGAAAGAAAGGAGCCTAGTGGTATCAAATCTCAAACTATACTATGATGCAGTAATCATCAAAATTATTTGGTACTGGTTAAAAAATAGAAAAGTTGATCAGTAGAAAAGATCAGGTACACAAAATATAGAAGCAAACAGACATAGTAGTACAGTATTCAATAAACACAAAGAGTCCAACTACTGTGGTAAGGATTCATTATTTGACAACAAATTGCTGGGAAAACTGGAAAGTATTCTGGTGGAAATTAAGTATAGACCAACATTTCACATCATATACAAAGATGAACTCCAGAGATCTATGATTTAAATGCAAAAGATCACATCATAAACAAATTAGAGGAGGAAGGAAGAAAATACATCTCACAACTGTGGATGGGAGGAGAATTCATAACCAAAAAAGGGATAAATAGGATCACAGAAGATAAAATTTAATTTAAGTTATATAAGCTTAAATTATATAATTTATATTAAACTAAAAAGGTTTTTTTTCCCCAAAGAAATCTCATGCAGTTAAAATGAGAAGGAAACAGTTAACTGAAGGGGAAAAAAATCTTTGTAGCAAGTTTTTCTAATAAAAGTCTCATTTCTAAGATATGTAAGGAACTGATAGAATAAGAACAAGAATCATTCCGCAATAATGAACGGTCAGAGGGTATGAACAGACAGTTTTCAAAGAAAGAAATCTAAGATATCAACAAACGTATAAAAATGCTACAAATCATTAATAATTGTTAGTTTTGCTGTTTGGTGATTTTCAGTTGTGTCTTACTCTTTTGGGGGTTTTCTTGGCAAAGATATTGGAGTGCTTCGCCCCTTCTCCAGCTCGTTTTAGAGATGAGGAAACTGAGGCAAACAGGGTTAGTGCTTTGCCCAGTTTACACAGCTAGTAGGTAAGTGTCTGAGGCTGGATTTGAACCCAGGTCTTCCTGACTCCAGGCCAGGTACTCTATCTACTTATGCCACCTAGCTGCCCTAGTTTTAATGAATAATTAGAGAAATGGAAATTAAAACAGCCTTGACTCTCCACCTCATACCCACCAGGTTGGCAAAGATGATAAAAGTGGAAAATTACAGTTGTTAGATGAAGTCTTTGGGAAAACTGGTACACTAATACATTGTTGGTGTATTTGTGAATTGTCTAGTCATTCTGGAAAGCAATTTGGAGCTATAAAAAAAAAAAATTAACTATGTATACCTTTTGACCCAGCCATACTGCTACTAGGCATAAAGAGATCAAAAAAAGAACAAAAGGACCTATATGTATAAAATATTTTTAGCAGCTCTTTACATAGTAATAAAAAGCTAGAAGCTAAGGGGTGCCTTAATTTGGGGAATTGCAAATGAAATTATAGTATATCAATGTAGTAGAATATTATTGCAGTATATGCAATGATCAGAATTGGTTTCAGAGAAACCTGAGAAGACTATTATCAACCAATGTAGAGTGAATTGAGTAGAACTGGGATAAAAATTTAAACAATAACAACTTTGTAAAGAAAAATAATTTTAAAAGACTTAAAAAACTCTTATCAATTAAATGACCATCCAAGACTCCAGAAGACCTATGAAAGAGCATGTTACTTACCTCCTGACAGAGAAAATGGATTTAAGACACAGGAGGAGATACACATTTTTGGATGTGTCCCATGTGGAAATTTGTTTTGCTTGATTGCAAATATTTTTAAAATTACATTTCATCTTTTTTCAATTTGCAAACATTTATTTTCTCTCCTCATCTAACTCCCCCTGCCTGAGAAACAAGAAAAAACCCATACAAAGAAGCAAAAACAATCCCTGCCCTCAAAGATCTTATAATCTAATGGAGGAGACAACATGCAAACAAATATATGCAATGCAACCAGCTATATACAGGATAAATAGGAAATAATAGCAACAGGGAAGACAGTGGAATTAACAGGAGTTAGGGAAGGCTTCTTACAGAAGGCAGAATTTTAGTTAGGACTTTTAAAGGAAGCCAGAGAGGTTGGCAGTTGTAGCAGAGGAGGGAGAGTGTTCCAGGCATGGGAGACAGCCAGAAAAAATGCTTTAGTCAAGAGATGGAGTGTCTTATTGTTTATGGTAACTTTAAATACAATTTCCCTGTTTCTTTCTCTTAGTCAAGTTTTTTTGATGTTGCTTTGTCTTAGATCATAATTGCTACTCCTGTTTCCCCCTCCCTCCCTCCAAATTCAATTGAAGATTAATAGATTTTGTTCTACCACTTATTTTTATCTCTTTGTTAATCTTTATATTTTGGGTGTGTTTCATATAAACAATCTAATGCAGCATTCTTCTTTCTAATGCATTCTGCTATTTTCTTCTGTTTTATGGATGAGTTCATTCCATTCACATTCACAGTTATGATCATTGTGTATATCTCCTCAACCTATTGTCTTATACTTTTTCCTTTCTTATACTCTTTCCTTTTTCCTGTCTTAGGCTTTTTCCTCTTTGCCCCCTGTCCCCTCTTTACAAAGTAGTCATTTTGCTCAGCACTAGTGTTCTAAGACTGATGTAATCTGCTTCCCCACAATTACTTCTCTTCTCTTCCCCTTACCCAGACACCAATTATAGTTTCTTAACCTTTCTTTTTTCCTTTAAAGTCAACTGTCATAAAGCCACCCTTGACATTGGAGTTTGTTTTTCTTATTACTAATACTTCTCTCAATCTAGCCTTTAATTCTCTCCTCTCCCAGTTCCTTCTTTTTTTGTGATTGAATTGATTGTATTTCTACATCAAGCTCTCTCTCTCTCTCTCTCTCTCTCTCTCTCTCTCTCTCTTTCTCTCTCTGTGTTTATGGCCTGCTCCTCTCACCCCTTCTTCCTCCTTGTTTATTTATTTTTGCATACCTCAATTATGTGGGATAGTAAGTTCTTCCCTTTAATTATTTTACTTTCTCTTTTTTCATTTTTTTAAGATCAATGTATAACAAAAACCGCTCTCGGGACCTCAGTCTTATTTAACTCCTTTTAAGAGTCTTGATGATATTAGATTCTGAGGGGATATTTGTTTCTTTTTCTCTTACCAAAAAGGAGACATTTCATCAATTTCAATTGTTCAAACATGTTTACTTTTTAATATTTGTTTTGATTCTTATATTTGCATTTCAAAGTTTCTACTTAGCTCCTGTTTTTTTCATCGGGAATACTTACTTGTAAGGCCTCTATTTCATTGAAGATCTTTTGTTTTTCTTAACCCCAAGTTATTTTTGGTTGTAAGCTTATATCTTTTGCTTCTTAACTTTATAGTGTGGTTTCTGACCTTATTATTCAACTGAAACTTTCTCTGAAGTTACTAATGATCTCTCTCTCTCTCTCTCTTTTTTTTTTTTTAGGGGAGAAGGCAGGGCAATTGAAGTTAAGTAACTTGCCCAAGGTCACACAGCTAGTAACTGTGTCAAATGTCTGAGGTTGGATTTGAATTCAGGTCCTCCTGACTCCAGGGCTGGTGCTGTACTCACTGCTCCACCTAGCTGCCCTTACTAATGATCTCTTAATTGCCAAATCCAAGGCCTTTTCTCAGTCTTCCTCCTTCTTGACCTCTCTATAGTCTCCGATGCTGTCAGTCACCCTCTTTTCCTTGATACTTTCTACGCTTTAGATTTTCTAGTCTAGTTCACCTCCTACCTCTCTAACCACTCAGTCTCCTTGGCTATATCTTCATCTACATCATGCCCATTAACTTTGGGTATGCCACAAGGCTCTGTCCTGGGACCTCTTCTTCTTTTTTTTTCTCTGTACCATTTGATCCCTATACTGGTGATCTTCTCAGCTCTCATGGATTCAATTACCACCTTTATGCAGGTGATTATCAAATCTATTTATCTAGCCTAACCTTTTGCTGATCTGTAGTCTCATGTCTCCAGCTGTCTGTTAGATATCTGGAATTGGATGTCTTCTTGACACCTTAAAGTCAACGTGTTCAAAATTGAACTCATTATAAATCTTTTCCTCCAAACCTATCTTTCTTCCTAACTTCATTTTTACTGTGGAGGGTACCACCATCCTCCCAGTCACTCAGGTTTTCGACCTAGGTGCCATCCTCAATTTCTCACTCTCTCTCACACCCTGTATCCAATCTATTGTCAAGGTCTGTCCATTTTACCTTCATAACATGTCTTTCATATGTTTCCTTCTTTCTTCTGACACTATTAACACCCTAGTGCAGGCCTTCATCACCTTACTCTTGGACTATTACAATAGCCTATTGGTTGGTCTGCCTGCTACATTTCTCTCCTTATTCTAACCCACCCTCCACTTAGCTGTCAAAGCCATCTTTCTGAAGTGCAGGTCTGACTAAGTCA
Organism: Phalanger gymnotis; assembly: GCA_028646595.1. Taxonomy (NCBI): domain Eukaryota; kingdom Metazoa; phylum Chordata; class Mammalia; order Diprotodontia; family Phalangeridae; genus Phalanger; species Phalanger gymnotis. The sequence goes on from CM053622.1 coordinate 507,171,407, forward strand.
CCTCCCTACTCAATAAACTCCAGTTGCTCCCAGTTAACTCCATTGTCAAATATAAGATCCTGTTTGACTTAAAGCCCTTAATAATTTGCCCCCTGCCCTTTTTTGGGGGCCATCTCCAGTCGTCCTGATCTCTGTCTGACCACTGGGCCCAGATGGCTCCAGAGGAGAAAGTCAGGCTGGTGACTTTGCACAGCCCTCCCTCACTTAAATCTAATTCACTTGCGAGTCATGACATCACGTCTCAGATGTTATGGTCCTCTTGGAGAATGAAGGACAAACAGCAAACAACAACAAACACCACCACACTACCCCTTTAGTCTTCTTACACCTTACTCCTTTCCATGGAGTTGGCCATCCAGTGACATTGTTTTCATTGCTATTCCTCAAACAAGACACTCCATCTCCTGACTCCAGGCATTTATTTTCTCTGGCTGTCCTCTATGCACGGAATGCTCTCCCTTCTCATCTCTGCCTCTTGGTTTCCCTGGATTCCTTCAAGTTTCAGCTAAAATCATACCTTCTACAGTAAGCCTATCCCAATCCCCCTGAATTCTTGGGCCTTTATGACTCTGTTGGCTATTTCCAATTTATCTTATATATAGTTTGTGTATATAGTTGTATAGCTTTGTACGTAGCAGTTTGCATCTTTTCTTCCCCATTGGACTGGGAGTTCTTTGATATTGGAGACTGTCTTTTGCCTTTCTTTGTATCCCCAGTACATAGCACAGTGCCTGGCACATAGTAGATGCTTAATGTTTTTTTGATTGATTCTTGTTCCAAACTCTCTTCTAAGTAGCAGCTGCCAAATTTTGAGTCATTCTGACCATGGCTCCTTTTCTTTTTAGTATTTCTTTCAGGAGGTAACAGTAGATTTTTTTTGTATTCACTATATTCTCTGGTTCTAAGGCATTTTTCTTGAAATTTTTATCTGCATTTTTTAAAATTGTGTGGTCTAAGCCAGTGGTGTCACACTCAAATAGAAATGCAGTAGAGGGGTGGCCAGGTTGCAAAGTGAATAGAGCACTACCCCTGAAGTCTGGGGGACCTGAATTCAAATCCAGCTTCAGAAACTAGATGTGCAACCCTGGGCAAGTCGCTTAACCCCGATTGCCTCCTCCTCAACCAAAAAAATCAAATAGAAGTGGGAGCCACTAACTTATGCAAAAGATTTCTTGTGAGCTGCATTTTGCCTTAGTTTTAAAATGCAGTATTATTTATGTTTTATTGTCTTTTTATTCACTTTCCTAATTGCATTTTAATCTGGCCGAAGCCATACTTGGCAATATTATAGGCTGTACTGCCCTGCAGACTGCATGTTTGACATTTCTGGCCTAAGCATTCTTAAGACTTTTTTTTTCTTCTTGCTTAGTTATTTTTGACATGATTCCAACTTCAATATTTCTCATCTCATTGAATCATTGATTTGTGTTTCGTCTATTCTAGTTTTCATGGAGTCTATAACTTGGGAATGGTTTTGTACTCACTATGTCTAAGCTCTTAATTTTCCTTCTAAGTTTTTCCTTTTGATCTCTTATTACTTTCCCAATTCTTCTAGGGCTCATTTATGATTTTTTTAAACTTGCTTCATACAGAAATTCTGGTTGACTTTGTTGCTAAGCTATATTTTTTCTTGATCCTTTGCTTGTAGATGTTATTTTCTTCTGGTTTTCTGTATTGGGCATCCCTGGCTCTCTGGCAGCTATTTGTCTTTAGTCACTAGTCCTTTCTTTTTCTTTTCTTTCTTCTTTCCTATGTGGGAGCTAGTCAGTGGACACTAAGCTAGCCATCATGTCCCAAAGTCTTCTAGTTGACTAGGAAGCATGTATTTGAGAAGTTGGGGGGCTTATGGTTTTAGTGGATGTGAATACAAAGAGCACTTTGGATCTTGGGTAGCTATCTCAGGCAAACTTCCCCTCAAAGTTATATAGTAGATGCCTTCAGGAACTAGTTAATATGTAATTTTAGTCACTGAACATTTGTTACTAGAAGACCAGGATTAAGTTGTGAGTCCTTTGTAAACCATAAACTGTTTTTTATTCTATTTTCTCCTCACTTTAGGTATTCCCTTCCTTCTTGCCATGTGTTTCCCTATGGTGCTTTTCTGTAATTCTCCTTTAAATGATGAAGTTACTGGTATGTTATCAGGAAGTAGAGGAAGGAAAAGGGTCATAATCTAACAAGGTTTATAGACCTAGGTGAGCAATAAGTAATGGCAACTTGAAATCTGAAAGCAACCACTGGTGAGCCAAGGGGGAGTCTAACCACCAAAGTTCCCTTTTCTTTATTAAGTTCAAATTCCTTTTTCTGATAGTCAACACCTACCACAATCTAGAGCCAACCTACCTTTTCGTCCTCATCTCATAAATGTTCCATCTTGTATACTCTATACTCTAACAAACTCCCCCACATTTCTTCATATTACCCTACTCAAGCTGTTCCATATTCTCTAAAGCCCACTTCAAATCCTACCTCCTCTGGAATGCTTTCCCAGATCCAACTAGTGTGTTGATTTCCCCCCACCCTGACCTCACATCATTTTCTCTTTCACTTGTAGATTGCTTTGCATTATAGTTGTCTTTGTTTCCCTGGGTCTAGCCTGCTATCAGTCATATAATAAACACTTAAAAATGAGTTTTTGTTATTTACAATTCTTTGGGGAAACATTGCTCAAGTGGGAACTACAATGCTCTAGAGGGGATGTGAATCCCAATTTGACAAACATTAAGCACCTGCTATTACGTAGTCCTAAAGATGGTGGGTTAGGCAGGGGAAAAATACAAAGACAAAAACAAGTCTATCCTCTTGAGGAGTTTACATTTTTCCAGAAAGGGGTTCTTCATAAAACAATGATAAATAAAAATGAGAGAGGTCAGAGAACTGCTGTAGATGGGGAGCCATAGGAGGTGGCTCCTAAGCTGAGCCTTTAAGGACATTAAGGATGTTAGAATGTGTTAGAGGAAGATAGAGTTAATTTTAGATAGGAGGGACAATGTGCACAAAGGCAGGGGTACAAGGGATGGAATACTAAATTTGGGGAATATCTAGGAGTCCAGTTTGGCTGGAATAGAGAGGATATGAATATGTGACTCATCTGATAGGTAAGGCATAGCAGCGATTTCAACCTAAAATAGAAAAAGAGGCCATTAAACTGTACATAGGAGGCAGCTAGGTAGCAAGGTAGATAAGAGTGCCAGGCCTATATGTCAGGAACTCTTCCTGAGTTCAAATTTGACCTCAAACATTTACTAGCTGTGTGATCTTGGGCATGTCACTTAACCCTGTTTGCCTCAGTTTCCTCATCTGTAAAATGAACTGGAGAAGGAAATGGCAAACCACTCCAGTATCCTTTCCAAGAAAACCCATATGGGGTTACAAAGACTCGGACACAACTGAACAACAAACTACCTAATGATCTCAATGGACTTCCTATTGACTTAGTTTTAAAAAACATAGTATTATCTATGTTTTTATTGTATTTTTATTGTTATTAAATGTTTGCCAATTACATTTCCATCTGGATCTGTTGGCCCATGGGCATAGCATGTTTGATGCCTCCAGGTTAGAGCCCTTGAAGGGGCAGAGAACAAAACCCAGGACTGAAATAATTCGGAAGGAAGTTTAAGTCATCTGGCAGAGGTGGGGGGAGCCAAAAAGATGTGACCCATAGCCCAACACCGCCCCCCCCCACGTAAGTTACGGGTCATATAGAATTCAAAGGAACAAAGAAATGACAGCTGATTGGCCAGCACAGGCATTTTCCAGCAAAGACATGTGGATTGCTGAAGGTATATAGTGGGACAAAACTCCTCACATTCCTTGCATCAATCTTCAGTTCTGTGTTTAGAGTAGTTTTACAAAGTGATGTACATGAAAGGATATATTGTGCTGGAACCAGACTATACTGATTCTTGCAGGGAAATTATTTTATTTAATACTGTTTAAACTTAGCATTAGGTGTCTAGAAAACTGTCTAACCCAAAGTTTATGGTGCAGCTCAGGTTGACCTCTGAGAGGCTCCTACTCCTGGGAAGTCTCATGGTTGCAGGACATGCTTAGAGTCCACTCAAAACTGGTGTTAATTTGAATGTTCATACTTACTGCTGAAATATATCTTTGGCTGCCCAACTGCCTACATGTGACCAGTCAAGCAACTGTCCTTTTGCTCATGTCTGAACTCTATGAACCGTAACTTCACAAAGCCTCAATTCCCTTTTTTAGGTTTTTCTCCTTTGCCAGTAACCCAATAAAATTCTTTCTAAAACTATTTCAGGTTTTGGGATTTGTTCTCTACCAAAATTTACCAATATTCTGGAGAGTTGTTAAATTTTCAGAGTAAACATCAACACATCAGAAATCAGCAAATGCTACAAATCAGAGGTTGAATTACTGTTTTATTGACTTCCTAGACTTAAGAAAGTGGTGGAGTAAATGTTAATTAGGAAGATTAAATTTAAAAATGTGTCTTGAAGACACCAGTTTTCAGAGAGCCACTTGTTAAATATTTACCAGCATATTCAGTAGGTACTTCATGTTGTCAAAATATAGAAAGGGCTAACAACTGTTCTCCTAAATATATTTTGATATCAAGTATATAATTAAACATAGTAAACCTAGTTCAATATCCATTGTAATTGGTTTTTATAGATGGAAATATTGACTCTTATCACTAAACACAAAACCCATCAGATTAAAGACTAATTTTTATTGGATTTGGCTATGTGACTTTCTTAGTTGAAATACCACATTGACAAACACTGTTAATACAGCAGCTGTTAATACAAACTTACAGTAAAGAAACATATTTCTTGCTAGCATAATAAAAATACAGAGAAACACACACGATTAAAATTAAATCCAATTTTATACTTTTTCAACACTTAAAACCAACCTCTTCCAGATTTCCTGTTAACACTTCCCTTTGTGCTTTCAGTCCAGTTAGAAGTTACAAATGATTATAAATCTTAAGAAGAGTCTGATACAAAATTGTACAAAATTGACCAGACCTGTGAAAAATAACTACCCTTTACAAAAAACTGTAATTCAAGGTTACCAACATTAGTCATTTCCTGTTTTTGGCCTTTTTAAGTATTCTTGGCAATTTTCTCTATAAAAATAACATATACTCAAACAGAAAGCTGTGATTTCAAAATACGTTTTCTTTTAGGTTTTACATTTCTTGAGTGTACAAGGGGAATTCGAGTAAATGGTACTTGTCTCCCTCCTTTGCTGTTCACATTTAACAAAATAAAATAAGAACCCAAACCAAAACCCTAGAATAAACTTTTTCAAATTACTCACAACATGAAACAAATTTAGAAACTGTTGAAGATAAAGTAAACTAATGGCATTCAGTGTTACCCCTTGGAAATATTCATATACGACAGAAGACAATTTATATTTGATACAGGCATATTTACAGGTTATTACAATACCACAGTACAGAAAGATGACACTATAATTGAGGCCTTCAGTTCTGTGAAGGAAAAAAAATCACTAGTCACTGTAAAACCAATGCCTTTTTATCTTAGAATTTCTTGCCTTTTTTTTTTTTTTAAAGTATTTTGGGGCTAAAAAGAGAACACTTGATAGTAGGATTCAGGATCTCAGTGCTTAATAAAAATTAGATATTCTTTAAAAAGACAATTTGATTAAGAGTTTAAAAACTGCTTTAAGAAAAAGGAAAGTTAAAACTAATTTAGTTTGTGAACATTCAAATTCAATCTTTCCAATACATACTGGCTATTTTCTTGAATACAACAACCAAATGCGTATAGAATATAATGTTAAAAAACATGCATTTTATACAACAAAAGCTATTAATCTATATGTAGTAACATAAGAGAATTGTTACCACAAGAAACAAGATAAAGAGCACAATATCAACTAGTTCCTTCTTCCTTGGCTTAGTTATGGTAAATCTATGCAATCAGGCAAAGCGAAAATCATCAAAGTTTAAAAAATGTTACTAAACCATCCTGTTACTTCTATCTGTTAACTTACAGATATGGACAAGTTGGTTCAGTTATAGTATTTGTGGTTAAAGCTTCTTCACTGATTATGTGAATTAACAAAAAAGGAAAGAAATATAACTGCAGATTTCTAAAATTTTTGTCATTCTCAAAAGTTGTTCCTGTCACAGCTGGAATAATATCAAGCACCCTTTGTGACTCAACATGGAGTAGGAGGTGAAGTCAGGGAAAAGAGCCTACTGGTTAATGTAGAAATTCGAAATTCATAGGCCTCCCATACAAGTGTAAGTTTCTATTTCTGCGATTCGTGGAATTGTCTGAAAATGCCCCAACAATGAAGCAGAATAAAAAATACATATAATATGTCTGAAGTTTCAATGTCTGCTGCTGTCTGACAAGCATGAAGCATATTTTTATAGAATAAACCAAGGAGAAGGGCCCTTAATGATCCTTTTCTTCTCCTTTACTCCCTAACCTGACTAGAGGATTTCAAGAAGAGGTGTTCTGAACCTGTATTTCATTACATATTCAGTTGCAATACATTTTCCTTCATAAAAAACTGAATTATCAAGAGAACATCACAATCTTGCTTACAAAAAGACACTGGCTGACTGAAATGGCAGAAATTTTATAATCTTAAATGTTTAAATTCCAGGAAAAAAAAGAGACCAAATAAAACAACAAATATTTACACACAATTTTGGGTCATATCTTAAATAAAGTAAAATCAATATCCCCCAACAGAATCTTCATAGGCTCCTTGTTTTGTGCATCTTGGAAAGAAACTAATTTTAAGAGAATGCGACACTGCCTTATTGCAATATAAAAAAGGCATTTCAAGGGTCATGAGACCTTGATTCAAATAGTCCATTAATAAAAAAACATGCAACAGAACAAAGAATGAAACAGAGATCTCCATGTAATACAGAAGACATCAGTAAATCAGTTTTTTCACAAAGCTCAGCAGTAGGATCATTCTGGGGATTGGCCTTGGCACTTGCCTAGCAGGAAGGAAAGCAGTGAAGTTCTAGTAGACGACACAGGAAAACAATGAACGAAACTGAGATGATGTTTTGTCTATGTTAAACTAACTGGCTGATCACACAAACCATGGTAGTGCTAATCCACCAGATTGAAAGAAATTATGTTCTACCAGCAAAAACTACCAAACATCTAAAGGTTATATGAGGATAACAACACCACGTGGTATTTTTTTCCCTCAAAGCCAATCACACAGAGCTCATTAGGACTACAAATAACCAGAAAACAATCAGCTACCACAACACGTACAACAATAATAGCAAAGCTCCATATAAATCAGCAACTGGCCAATAGATTTTGTTCTATACTCTTAAAAAAAAAAGACAGAGAATAGAAAAAGTTCCTTCACTAACAGCTCTCGCTGAAGACACTAAAGAGAGGGAAATTCCCAAGGATTCAAGCAAAGACCAATTATAATCCAAATGTAATATATTATACAAAGCATCTCCATGGCCTTAGACTGAAGGGATGGTGAAGTAGCAGTGTCACAGATCACAACAAGAACCTTTTATATACAATTTATAGGAATTTATAAAATAATAATAATGATAAAAAGGCCAAAAATTTCCAAAGTTATAATTTACAGAATATTCTGTACAAAAAGCAGTCCTGAAAGAGAAAAGAATATCGCTATGCTCAAAAGAAGTCCATAGCAGTTGGTCTTCTCTTTGGAGGTGCAATAAGCAATTTTTTAGTCACAAGGGGAGTTTCTGGGGGTGAACTCGTAGGTGTCTTCAGCACTCCATGGAGAGGCTTCTGTTCAGGATTAAAAGCTACTCGGGAAGGTCCTGTTGGACTTACCAAGATACTTTTGTCAGTCTTCTTGAATTCTGTCAGAAACAAAATGGAGTCATATCTTGTCAAACATTAGAGGAAGAATGAAACTACGCCAAAACAATTCACTAAAGCAATGTCTTTGGTCCACCCCTCCCTTCCTGGAGGAATCTAGACTTGGATTATTCAGTTTCTAGGACGAGGTGGAAAAGAGCAAGAGCGTTAAATGATTAATTCTGGCAATGAGGTTGTTGAAAGAAGTCAGGAAAATACCTGATCAACTGTCTCAAGACTATCAATGTGTCATTTGTGTTTAACTTAGTTTTATGATAGCAGGATAAATTTTAGAACAAAAGTTAAACAGGTGATATTCTCCTACAGCTTTTTTATTCACTGCTGGTCTTCAGCTTTAAAGAACTTGAAATTAACTCTGCTGGCAAAGGATGGGTTCTTAAACAAACACAGAGTATCAATAATATTTTTTTTTTTTTAAAAGAATGCCCTAACACCTCACTCTACCCACCCTGCCCCCAATTCAAGCCTTTTGACTTTTTTCTGATTATAGTCTTGGTCACAAAAGGGGCAACAAACTTGCTAATAATATCTGTGCCCCACTGCTTATGTGACCATTTGAGAATACAGGGTGTCCCTAAAGTCTGGACACATAGGAAAAAATGCAAATTTTGAAATATTTGGAATATTAACAGACCTTAGCCCCTTTGACTTCTTTTGCTGGGGTATGCTAAAGGAGAAGGTGTACTCAATGACAATCCAAGATGCAACACACTTGATTGAACACATAAAGAGTGAATGTGCTAAAATTGACAGCAATGTGGAGTTACTGCATCGAGTTCACATGAATGCTTGCAAAGCACATCAACCTTTGCATCACAAATGATGGAAATCATATTGAAGATGTTATTTGTTAATATTCCAATTAAATAAATGTTGCTGAAAATTTCATTCATTTCATTTCTTGAAAATATGTATTTTTGCCTATGTGTCTAAACTTTAAGAACATATAACATAAAAGCTCTTGGGAAAAATCTGTTTTGTGAATGGAAATGAAGAGAAAACCTGGAAAAATCCAAGAATCTTCCTTCATTGCTTCACAATGGTATAGTCACTAAGTGGGGATAATCCATTGGAATGCTTACCTCTGTTGGAGGAATAGGATAAAAAATAGAATCTCCTGACCCATGGTGAATTTTATGTACATCTTAACAAGATGCTTTTGGGGGCAGATATTGAAAAGGGAATCCAAGTCCAATCTAAGCATATCTGCACAGACTTGAAATGCTCCCCACCCCCATATACAGACCCACTCTCACCTGCAGTCATGTTTTTGTTCAACCCAAAAGTGACCTTTTTGGAGCTGGAGGATGGTTGCTTGCTCAACTGTAGAAGAGAATAAAAACAACAAGCTAGGATGTTTAAATCAGTTTTATATCATATTTTTGATGTTTTAAATTTTTTCATTAGAAAATTAGCAAGTGAATATCAGAACCAGAAAGATTATACATGGAAGACCTTCTTAGCCATTTTTAAACTTAAAGAAGTTCCTGTCTCTTTGCCCAGCGTAATTTACCAGGGAATTCTTATCTTACTAGCAAAGGCCACAGATACAAACTCTTCAGTGAGTGGTAAGTATAAGTATCACCATTAAGAAGAAAACTGGTTCTTGGGGGAAAGAATAACTCCTCTTCAAGTCTAAGAGTGTGGAGTCTAGGAGTGTTACAGATGATCATAACCTCATGGAATTCATCTCGCTGGATAAGATCCAGGTGAGCTACAGTTCTATTGTAGACATTTGCAAATATTATTTCTTTTTATGAATTATTATGGTACTTTGAACAAGATGGCTGAGGTAGACTAGGGTTTGATTTAGGCTATGGCATGGCTTTAGACTACTATACTATTTTGCTGTTCAGTCATTTCAGTTGCTAACTCTTCATGACCCCATTTGGGATTTTCTTGGCAAAGATACTGGAGTGGTTTGCCATTTTCTTCTCTAGCTTATTTTACAGATGAGGAAACTGAGGCACATAAGGTAAAGTGACTTGCCCACAGTCACACAGGTAGTAAGTGTCTGAAGCTGGATTTGAACTCAGGTCTTCCTGACTCCAGGCCTGATGTTCCATCTACTGCACCACCTAGCTGCTCCACTACTGCATTATACCAACGGTTAGTATGCCAACTAACTGGCCCAAGGCACTAAGAAACTGCAAAGATGAGTAGTACTGCAGAGGCAGAACCTCAGGTATCTGATTGGGAGGGGCCCACCAAGGAGGATAAAAGGACCACCTATGTATCCCTATTTGGCTTCTCAGACCTTATGGACTCTCTAGCTCTACAAAGTTGTCCTCACCTGGAGACGAGCCATCCTCACACGGCCATAGAGAGGGGGAAGCTGTACTCTCTATGTGAGTGTATACCTGCTTCTTGAGAACTCTATCCTATACTTCACCTTTTATTTGCACACTCAGGCTTCAAGTTCTCCATTGTCCCCGACAGAAGCCTGCTTAGGTTGGGCAGGAGGCAGTGCAATGAATGAGTTCAGAAAAGGCAATTAAAAGATTAAATGCCAGAGGCTAAAATGAGGTTAAATGCCAGGATACACCTGGTATTTGGTTGTGCAGGAATAACAGGTGCTTTGGTAGGATAAATCCTACTGGTGTGACCAGGAAAGATGACCCATGGAGCCAAGGGTTATGACCTTCCACTGGATTTGTAAGACAGGGTTGAGAGAGATGGAGAACTTCAAAGAGCTATTCCTCATACTAAGAGAGCAGCAAGGGAAGGAACTAGACTACCTTTGTCAGGAGTCAAAGGCAAAGAGGATGAAGATTCACTTTTTAACCACCTTTTTCTTTCTGACCCCTTTCTCTCCCACCTCCGTAACATTAGAGTCACTGGAACTGACAGGGGAATCAGAAGAATTGGATAACAGGACAGTTGATAAATACCACTGATGAATGGTTGAATAACAGAAGCAGAGAACCCTGGAATCTCAAGTGTGGCAAGCTGGGTCCAGCTGGAGTACCATAAAACTCCCAGGAGGAAAGAGTGCCTACTTATCACCATTATCATCAAGTTAATTTCTAGGTTGGGACGATGCCAATCAGGTCTCAGAGGTGGTACAATATTCTGTTGAGGAAATGAGTCAGGTATATATGAAATTCCAAGAGCAGCCAAAGGAGAAGCTATGGGATGTTAACATAAATCGGATGAATCCAATGGAGAGTAAGTTTAAGCTTCTGGAAGTACTGATGACTTTATTGTAGCTGTAGCTAACAGACCATCCTGTTTCAGTAGAGTGAGGTGCTGTATGGAAAAAATGGCTGGAAAAGGGGAATCTTGTCCTGGAAACCAAATCAGTCCAGTGCACTGACTCCTTCATGGGGTTGCTGTCTTGCTTGAACCATTGATGAGTTAGACCTAGGAGAATTTCCAAACAGGAACAAACACTTTTGCCTATACTCTCTTTCCTCCCTCCTCCCCGCCCTGGCCCCAAAAAGCCCACTAGATCCTTGGGGAACATCTTCTTTCCGAAGCCCTCATTGGGTCTTACTAATGGCCATTCTAGTACCTAGCAAATATCCTGCTCATGAACCTAGATGCAGGCAAGCTTACTACTGAACATCAGGTCTAAGTGGTGAAGACAGTAAGAATGATGAGACCGAGGACAAATGCCAAATGAAAAAAGGGGTCTGGTTCCAACAGGAACTACGGGGTCAGGCTATGAAAACAACGGCTGCTTAAGGAGGAAAAAAGCAGCAAGACAATTAGCACGTTTGTGTGGAAGTTTCTAGAGGTCAGGGCAGAGAGCTAGGAACTGAAAGCTACCTCCCTCCTTCCCCCAAAAGATGACCTTGCATACAGACCTAAAGAGTTCCAGAGGGGAGTATGGGGAAAAGGGAGGGCCAGCATCAATACACCTGGCTGCTTTTAGCTCATTAGGGGATCTGTAACATCAGGATTTTAGAGGTTGGAGCAAACATGGAGCAAAAGGAGGAATGAACTGTGGCAGAAAAGGGAGTATAAGCAGTCCTTAGCTCTAGGGGAAATCCCAAGGAGGAAAATGCAGGGTGAGAGGATAGAGGCTCTTTCCAAAGGCTTCTTTCCAAGTATCTTTATGTCACTACCTTGCCAAACATGGAGTATGGACTGGGGCTGATGATTGTCATTGGCTGCTGTGCACTGTGCCACACTAAGGCCTATGCATTTCTCGAATATTTGTACTTCCACTTCTAGCTGGGTCAACCCTTTCAGCTTCCCACATGATATCTCACAGAAGCTATCTATTGAGGACACCTGGCATTGATGGGCAATAAAAAATTTTCACTCCATCAACAATTATGCCCAAGGACTCAAAATTCTCTAGGTAAATTGTGAATTTGAAAAAATATGCTTGTTTTTCCTCTCTTCAGAAAAATACAGATATTTAGGAAGAACACTAAATAGGAATAAATAAGAACAACAATAAATAATTCTTAGCTTTCCTTCTAGGAATCACTATTTTTGTGAACTCCTATATTTCTATCTTGTATGCAGGGATGTGCTGGTAAATGTTTAATAACCAGCTTGGGGGAGGGAGGATGAAGAAGAATCCACATACAACACACTTTTAAGCTTAAATTGCATTATCAACATTTTCTCCATTGCTTTCTTAAGACCAGACAATCAACAAAATAATAAATCAAACGCTAAATTGTGTCATTTGCAGATTTCCTAGGTATAATTAAAGCTCCAAAAATATAACAACTGGTTCTCATATGAGTGGGTTCAAGTTGGCCCCAGAACACTCCTACCTGTACATTTCCTGCTTTTGGACCTCAGGACAAACACCAAGTTTCTGAATGCCTCAGACTATGTAGCAAATATAGGGAAAAGTAAGTGCATCTTTACTTTTTGATGCTTTGCACTGATCCATTCAAATTATCCAATGAGGATACAGAATGTCCATACATCTCAAGACTTTCATTTGTTTCATGGGTTTCTTTAAGCTGGATCTGAGTAAACCACAGGGAAAGAGGCAGCTCTGCCAGCTACTGGTAAAAAGCTCTTAGATTATCAGATAATCAACACATACTTTACACATTTCACTGGTTACCATTTTCTGACTCTTGCCCTTCAAGGCTACCCTTTAAATATGTGTATGGGTGGTGGAGGGGTGGGGGTGTGGTGAGGGGAAAGGGAGAGAAGAATGATGAATAAACAAGCTCCCTTAATCCTCTGTTGTCCCTAATTGTTTGTTTAATTAAGAAATAAAACCAGAAACTACTTAACTGCAGTCCTTTATAACATCTTAAAATATTAAAATTCAGAAATAAGAAACCAATCTTGAGTGTGGTTCTTACATAGAAGCATATGAATGTATATGTTTATGTATAAGTATGATCCTAAACAGATCTAAGTATATGTATGCATATGTATGCATATGTATATGTGCATGTATATATGTAGGCATGTATGCACACACACACGTATGTACATATAAGCACATACACACTTATACATACATATATACACATATCTCCACACTTAATTGCAGTCTTCTTTTGGGGCAGGGGGGAAGAACAAAGTAAAAAGTGCACAGCAGAGAAAACTTCCAAGGAAACAAAGAAAAGATGGATAGCTCTGAACACAATGTGTAGTATTTATTATGTAGTCTTTCTTGAAATGGAAATGTGTTGCTGTATATTTTGAATACTCTTACATTCTGTTGTGCACATGGCAATGCTTTTTTTTTCTTTTCTTGTTCTGCATTTAAGTTTTAGTATTTAAATTTATGTTTCTTTTTCTTTTCTTATTGAGGAAAAAACAAAAATAAAACCGATCCTTGATACTAAATGAGAGGGGCAGCTAGGTGGTGCAGTGAGCAGAGTACCGGCCCTCGAGTCAGGAGGACATCAGTTCAAATCTGGCCTCAGACACCTGACACACTTACTAGCTGTGTGACCTTGGGCAAGTCACTTAACCCCAACTGCCCTGCCTTCCCCCTTCAAAAAAAAAAAAAAAGATACTAAATGAGACTATAAGCTGACAAGTCTATAAGACTGTAAGTCCTCACTTGGAGAGCAAATTAAGGGTAAGGTCAATAAATTCAGGTACCAGAAAGGAGATAATTGTTGTTCATATAGCATATTGGCAATACCGATACACACCTCAGACCAAAGTTTTTATCTTTCGAAGTCACACCTTCCCTTCCTGTGGACGACTGACAAACGTCAAGAAAGAAAACTAAAGAGCCATACCTATTTAATGAAACACAATGCTTCTATTCAGTTCTAAGGCCTTGTGGCTATGTCACAAACAGTTCCCATATAGTTTTGACAATGATTAAACTCCACAGAAGGCAACGTTTGAGAAACTTTGTTTCTATACCTTCTAAATCTTGTTTCTATCTTTTGTTATCTTAGGATAAGCAGAACTTTTCCAGACTCTAAACGAAGGGGATATGTGGGGCTATGTTCTACATGTCTGGCAGAAAGCTTGTTTTCCTTTCAATATTTGCTGCCTGTAAACCTCTATAAGTTTAGTACCCAGTCCTAGACTTTCAAGTTAAGAAGGACTTTGTGGCGTTGTTACTGACTTTCTAGTACATTAAGGTTTCTCACACTACATATGGTACTACTATTCTCTAGTTGCCACAATGAAGTATTAGAATTTCATTTTGTACCTTAGAAGTTCTCCCAGGGCTCTCTGGACTCCTTTCCAGCCTATCTATTTTTATATAGACCATTTGGTCCTTGATGTTTTCAAAGGGCATTCATCAGAGAAGGAAAGAGTCAAGTATCGCATATGAAGGACTTTTTGTTGTTCACTCATTTTGGTTGTGTCTGACTCTTTGTGACCCTATGTGGGGTTTTCTTAGCAAAGATATTGGAATGGTTTGCCATTTCCTTCTCCAATTCATTTTATAGATGAAGAAACTGAAGCAAACAGGGTTAAGTGACTTCCCAGGGTTACACAGCTATTAAGTGTCTAAGGCTAGTTTTGAACTCAGGTCTTCCTGACTCCAGTCCTGGTACTCTGTCTACTGCGCCACCTAGCTGCCCTAGATGAATTACATACCCAAATAAACAACTTTAGGAGATATCTCCAAGATTCTACAAAATAGCTGTAATAATGACTGGAGATTTGTGTTGCAATTCACAAAGTCAAAAGGTACTCTATTCGAAATTTTGGTTTGACAGTATAGATTTTAACCTATTTTTTTTGGGGGGCATAGGTGTGAGGGGGTGATTTTTAAGCAACATGCAGTAATAATTTCTTCTTCCTCCATTTTCCATCCTGATATTGAAAAAAAAAATCTTTTTCCTAACAGCTTTGAAGTCACCTTGTTGTTGCTGTTAGTCATGTCCAATTCTTTGTGAACCCTTTTTCTGAGTTTTCTTGGTAAAGATACTGGCACTCTTATCTACTGTACCACCTAGCTACTCTTTGATGTTACCTAGTAGCTAGGAAAAAATACTTTGGGGTAGGAGTTGAAGAAACAGACCTTTTAAGGGGACTCAAACATAAGTGTCAATCAGTGTCTAGCCATCAAGTCCATTTGTAAAATTGTTACTTGTCACAAACACAAAAGGTGCTGAAATTGACCCATCCTTTTTCTCTTCCTTCTTTTATTTTCTCTATGCTGATCTTCCTTTCCCCTTCTCTCTCTAGTATGCTGGTCAAGCCAAAGTTCTGGGAAGACCTAGTCTCAATACCATTTTCTCCATTAGCTGTGTATAGATCTTCTCCTTACCAAAAAGGTTTGTTCTGGGATGGGGAAAATACCCCAAAACGTATGCACATAAAAGGTAGACATATCTAAATACATCATAGAATCAAACAGTAGTCTAGAAACACTCAGGAACAATTATGGTCACTGCCTCAATTAAATTAATCTTTAAATACAACAAAGAATAATTAGAATTTTACTCAGAGGGGCACTTCCTGCTAAGATGTCTGCCTAACAGGAGGCAAAAGATCCAATTCCTACATACCTATTCCAGCAAAATCCTGTTCATATCTTCCTTCTTTCTCAATTAAGAAATACAACTAGAAGCTATATTAAGTGACTTCTTCCACTCCAGAACTGCGCAAAAAGTCAGCTAGACCCCTCCAGCAAAGTGAGCACCAGTAGGACCAGAGAGGGAAAAGGTGTAGCCTGCAAGGCTGTGTATCTGGAGTAAGTAAAAGTGGGAGATTCCTTTGAGAAAGCCCCAGTGGGATCAGAAAGACCTAGAGTGAGGACTTTGGACACTCTAGGGAGTAAATGGAAGCAGTAGGCAGCAGTAGAGTGGTGCCCTATTTCTTGGACCAGAAGGGCTCAGATCAGGGCTCTGGGGTCCCTAATACTGTCTTTTTTTGGAGGTGGGGGGGAAAGGCAGGGCAATTAGGGTTAAGTAACTTGCCCAAGGTCATACAGCTAGTAAGTGTGTCAAGTGTCTGAGGCCACATTTGAACTCAGGTCCTTCTGACTCCATGGCTGGTGCTCTGCTCACTGCACCACCTAGCTGCCCCCCAAATACTGTCTTGAAATGCCAGAGAGGGCTCTGAAGAGCCAGGGCACTTAACACCAAAGAACTAGGAGGCCTAACCCTGGGAAGTAGAAGTTAGCATAACAATTCAGGGGACGACAGCTAAGCCGACCAATGGGCGAAGCTCTACCAAGTCCCAATTTAGGTAATAAAGTTGGAGAGAAAAGTAAACCAATGATACTGACTAGTATAAAAAATTATTACAAATCTGGAAATACCCCAAAAGAAGCTAGTAAAACTGAAAGCTGAGACTCAAAGGGAAAAAAAAAAGATATTCCACAAGGATTACATGTATACGCAGAAGAAACGAAACAAGAATAGTTGAAACTGGATATCATAAATTTGTAGTGGACATCATTGGCAGAAGAGTTGAGGACTGATCAATCCTGAATGGTAGCAGGTCAAAGAGTTAAGACTTTCAAGGGTAGAGGAAAGCTTACAGATGAACTGGCTAACCACAGGGTCAATACTGTGAAGGAAGGAAAATGAGGCCAGAGTACGAGGGAAAGACTGGGAGAAGAGGGAGGAACTAGAGGTTTCCATGAGAATGAAGAATAGAGAGAAATGAGAAGACAAGGGGTTATATGATTAGAGAGGGAAATTCAGGAGTGAAAGATCATGGGGGTGACACAGTTGGGCATGAGAATGGTGATGAGATCCAGGCCATAGCCATCCTTTTTGGTGACTAAGGTATACTGAAGATATGAGTGGGTCATGGGAGCTAAGGAGAATGATGAACTGGGAAGCCAGGGTATTTCAAAGGATATCAATATGTATGCTGAAGTTCCCAAGCATGAGGGGTTAGGGTGAGGAGGAACACTGTAAGTCATAGACAAATTTACCAGATTCTCCTGGAATTCACCCTTTGCATGTCTAGAGATAAGGCTACTTTTGAGTATGACTAATGTGTAGAAAGGGAGAAGAAGAGAGAATAAGTTAGAGGGGAGAAAATTTCTTAAGTTGTTAAATTGTGGGGGTTTTTTTGGTTGATTGAGAGAGAAAAAAATTAGTAAAGATTTGATAACATTTCCATCTCACCTTACTTCTTGAAAAACTGTTTTTTTCTGGCATGGACCTGTGATCAACCTCATTAAATTGTTTTAAGGTTTAACTCCTAATAAAAATAACTTCTTTAAAAAAAAGCAAACAGACAAAAAGTGAAATAAAAACTCTGGAGGAAAGAACTGGGATAAGTAGTGGTATACTTTATCTAAGAAATGGCCTCCATGAAAACTAAAATAGAGCAAAAAACTCCAATAATTTCATAAGAAAACAATACATCTTAAAATCAAAAGACTGAAAAAAGCAAAAGAAATTTAAGATAACTGATATAAAAAGGCCTGGCCTGGGCATGGTGGAGTACACTTGTAATCTCTGCTACTGGGAGAGGCTAAGGCCGGTGGATTTCTTGGCCTCGGACTGCAACAGGGCTAAGCCAAAAAGGGACCTGAAATTGTGCACCAGTATGGGATGCCCCTAGGAGTAGGGGACTACCAGGCTGCCCAAGGAGGAATGAATTGACCCAGGTCAGAAATGGAGATCAAACTTCCAGAAGTACCATACCTTAAATCTGTAACAATCTAATAACTGTATTTCAATATAATGGCTTCCCTTTGAAATTCTATGTATTTTATGCATTTAAAATCATTCTGGGAAGTTTACAAGCTTTACCAGACTGCCAAAGTAGTTTATGATACAAAAAAAGTTTTAAGAATCTTGTCAGAGAAGGTCATGGAGATATAGCATAGATGAACCTCAAAGGGTCAGGATATGGCCTAAAACTGGGGAGATGGAGGTCAGGAGATGAAGACAAAGGAGGGTAGACTATCCAACCCAAAAGGGCAGAAGGAAGAAGAGCCTGGATTTGGCAAGAAGTCTCAACTCAGGAAATGAAGCTAGAAAGATGAATAAACCAAAGATGACTCCAACCAGAAAAATGAAGAATTATTGCAACTCTAAAAAATTCCCCTAAAAGAAGAGTAACTGTGGTCATAATTCTTCTCCACAACTTGACTAGTGTGTAAGTTAATTCAATTTGAAGTTATACGTAGAAGTTATATGGGATTCCATGCCGTCTTGGGGAGGGAGGGAAGAAAATCTGGAACTCAAAATTACGTAGAACCGTGTGTTGTAAACTAAAAATAAAAAATAAAAAGATGGAAAAAAAAGCCACTTAAAAAAAAAAAAAGAAGAGTAACTGTGGAGGGAATTGAAGGGATTAGGACAGCAAGTGGTTAATTAAGTAAACCACACTGATTCCATCTTGTGACTGAATTCTGGAGCTAATTCAGTTCCCATTCTATTCAATTATGGGTCTAGTCCAACCTGTGAGAAAACTTTATTCTGTGGGAACTGGAAGAAAACCTTATTGTATTGTTTGAACCTAGTCCTTGTGTGGCTGGGAAATTGGACCACCTCTCCCTGCTGTTTAGAAACCCTTAACTAAGGACCTGGTTATACTGACCAGAAACTGGGTCAGATTCAAAGACTGAAGAATGCAGTTTTCTCACAATTGTACATCTTAAGCAATCCACATGTCTTATCTGAAAACTGGCCTCATACTGATCAATCACTTATTGTTTCCATGTTTCTTTGGTTGTTAACAGATACTGGGGGTAGGGGGGTGGGACACCTTTTTTTTTCCTGAATTCAGGGAAAAGTCCCTAATCTTTCATCCAATTAGAAATCAGATTACCTAATATTGTATTGTTTCCTTTTAATTAATTGGTCTTATTTGACTGTTTTTATTATTTCCCCCTGTATCTGAAGTGCAGGCCTAAGCTGACTTGTTAAGCAAGTGGCATACAGTGCTTAATAAATCAATATGCTCAAAAGATCGAACCTTTGTTTCCTCAGTCATTTCATCTTTCAAGCATCACACTCTGTAACAATTTCTGCAAGCAGAAATTCAAAGGAAAAAAACGGATTTTACACAAGGACTACATGAATGCCCAGAAGAAATAAAGCAATAGATTAAACAATAGAATAACTGCAGGAAAGTACAGGAAGAATAAATAGGTGTGAACTTTACCCAAAAAATGGACTCCATGAGAAGCAGAATAAACCAGAGAGTAATCAATGAGTGATTCCATGAAATATCAAGAAATATTAGGGAAAAAACCCCCAGAAGCTTGAAAAAAAAATTAGAAAATATATCTGATTATCAACAAAAAATAACCAAGACAAAAAAAAAAATCAAGAATCATTAGGCTACCTGAAAGCCATGACTGAGAAGGGGTCTAGATATACTGTTTTTAAAAAAGTCATAAATGAAAGCTACCAGGATCTGTTACAACCAATAGGCAAAATGAAGACAGAGAGAATATATCAATCGAGTTCCTTCATAAAAGGAATTCCAAGGAGAAAAGTCTCAGAAATGCTGGTGCTAAAACAGAACTCCCATGTCAACATGTCAAAAGAAAAAACACAACCTGTAAACGCTACAAGTATCCACAAAGAAGTAGGTCAAAGTACTAAGGAACCACAGTAAGAATCCTACCTGGCAGCTTTTTGTTGTTTTTTCACCTTTCTTCATATTTTTAGTACTTAGCACTGTGCTTGTCACACAGTTAGTACTTAATGAATGCTTGCTGATTTGATCTCATTGCAAAGCTTAGTATAACCCTTTTGGGGGAAAAATGGATCTTTAATGTAGTAAAGGACTTTCAAGCATCTCTGATGAAAAGACCAGAATTGAGTAGAACTCTGAAATATGAAAATAAGAGTCCAGAGTAACCTAGAAAAGTAAATCGATTTGAGCAACTTGAAGTGGTATGCTATAGTGCTAACATCCTAATGGGAGAGAAGAAACAAATTTTCCTTTAGAATCTAAATATCTTCAAAGAGGATTGAGAGAGTTAAATAAGAAAAACAGGGGCCTCTGTTCTGGGGAATTAAAGAGGTAAAAGAGAAATGAGAATAAGAGAAATGCACTAGTTAGTGTAGAAAGGAAGAAGGGGGTAGAGCTTGCCATTTCTGGGGTGTGTGAGAAGAAGAGTTTACAAAACCATGGAAGGGGTAGGGGAAAAGGGGATCACATTAATTTCACTTCTATCTGAAACTGACAAGGGAGAGTTGAACACACAGAATGTTGTGTAGAAAAACAAGCTCAATAAGGAAATAGGTGGGAAAGGTGGGGATGAGATAAAGAAGGAGTATAATATTGGAGAGGAAGAATTGCAAAAAACCAAACTTTTTCAAGGTAAGAAAGAAAGAGGGAAAAGAAGGGAATCGAAGACCTCAAACGTAGGGGATGCCTTAGGCTATTAGCCTCTCAGACAACTGGAGAATGGCTAAACAAATTGCTGTATACCTATATAGTGGAGCCTTAATGTGCCATTAAGAGATGATCAATGAGGATTTCAGATAATTTTAGATAGTCTGAACAGATGCAGAGTGATGTGAGCAGAACAAGGAAAATAATTTATGTAAGGACAGTAATACTGTAAAAACAAAACAAAAACCAAAAAACAAATTATATAGGGCCTATCATGAATAACACCTACCTCAGGACAGATGTGATGATTTTGCATGTGAGTACTATGTGGAATAGTTTTTGACTAAGCTTATTAAGACAAGGTCCCCCCTCCTTTCTTCTAGGTTTTTTATTTGGGAGAAGGGGTAGTTACCAATAGTGATGGGGAAAAAAGAGGCTAAAGGATCATTTTAAAAAATGCATATAAGAGAAATGAAGTTCAGAAGGAAGCACAGATAAGCAGAGCAGTTTTGAAAGTAAGGTGTAGAATATATTATATACTTTTTTTTAAAAAGCAAGAGGTTTAGATTGGAGATACACAATGTCATACAGAATCCACTTTTTGTGTTCTGTCATATGTACAGAAATGATCTCCTTTAGATGTTTAAAAGTTTAGAATTTTAGAAACCCAACAAATTATTTAACAAAAAAAGAGAAAGAAAAACAAATTTACCCAGGTGTACACTCAACCTGGAAAAAGATAATAAAAGGTTTTAAATTTTGGATAAGAAGTGCTATTTAGAGTACAGCATTACTCAACAAAAGTATCCACAAATAAAAAAAATAGTTATTGAATTCCCTGAATTTCCTAGGCTGCCATAATTCTAGACAAATCAAATCTCTTGTGTTTAGATTAGAATTGTACTGATTTCCTAGTGAGATGTTTATGTTTTCACTGGCAGTAGCTCACTGACCCCAGGTTGGTTTGCTTCATATCTTTACCCTTACACTTGCACGAATATGGATCATAATTTATCAAACTTGTTTCAGATTGGTTGTCTCAAGGCTATCCTCAAGATATTTAAAGAGTAACCTGAATTTTTTATGGTCCAGAACCGACTTTATCCCACCGATATCTCTAGTACTTGGAATAACCTGAGTTACTGTAGAGAAGCAACCAATCCTATTCCCAAGAAAGGCCTAGGTTAAATTTAATCGTAAGAGTTTTGGTGTGAGATAGATTAGTTTTGGCAAAGCAAAATAAAAATGGACTTAACACGGTAGACTTCCTACTGGTCATTAGCAAAGCATCCATTACCAGCTACGGATATGAAACTATGAATATATATGGATGTGGGAAGGGTAATGGGAAACACTTTAAGGTATAATTTGAAGGGTAGAAAATATATATGTCCTTAAATACATATAAAAATATATAAAATATACATACTTAAAGAAATTCTACTATACCTGAATGGTGGGGCTGGGGGAAGGGATATTAACGCTGCTTTTGGATTTTCTAAAGAACAAGGGCTTAGGTAAGGCTGTATTTTCAAATTTCACAAAGTCATTTTCAGTCTTTAGCTTCTTTTTCTTCAGTGGGCTGAAAGCTGTGCCACTTCCCTATCAGGAAAGGGAGAGAAAACAAAAACAAATCATGACTGTTACAAAGCAGTTCAGTCAAATTTATGTATCTATCAAGTAGAAAGTGACAAATCAGGAATCCAGTATACATCCAGCTGAACAGAGGGAGAGGCCCAAGAGCAAGGATACTGATAATTAGAACTCAACTGTTCAAACTGGGCTCTATTAACACTTTTGTTTACCTTTTCATGTTTTTTTTTAAAGGATTCATTGCTTTCCCTTTGACCTAGCAATAGCACATCTAGGGCTGTATCCCAGAGATCAGCAAGTGGGAAATGGACCTGTACGTACAAAAATATTTATAGCAACTGTTTTTGTGGTGGCAAAGAATTGGAAATCAAGGGGATGCCCATTAATTGGGATATAGCTAAACAAGTTGTGGTATATGAATGTGATGGAATACTATTGTGCTAGAAGAAATAAGGAGCAAATGGACTTCATTATAACCTGGAAAGACTTATATGAACTAATGCTGAGTGAGGGGAGCAGAAGTAGGAGAACATTATACATGATTACAGACACACGGTATCTGTAAGGACTAACTTTGATAGACTTGGCTCTTCTCATCAATGCAAGCTTCAAAGACAACTCCAAAAGACTCATGATGGAAAAAGCTATGCACATCCAGAGAAAGAATTATGGAATCTGAATGCAGATCAAGGCAAACTATTTGCTCTCTTTTTTTCCCCTTCTTTTTTGGTCTCTTTTCTTCTTTCTCATGATTCGTAACATTGGTTATAATTCTTCTTTACAACTTGACTACTATGTAAATAAGCTTAATGTGAAGTTATATATAGAACCTGCATCAGATCATATGCCATCCTGGAGAGGAGGGAGGAGGAGAGGGAGGGAGAGAAAATTTGGAACTCAAAAACTTGTAAAACTGAGTGTTGTAAACTAAAAATAAAAAATTAATTAAAAAAAAAAGGATTCATTGCTTTACTAGAACCCAAATTTCATATGCAAAAATTGTGTATTCTTGTGGCATTCTATTCATCCACAGAGCTGAGGTCATGTAGAGAGGACAGTCAAGAAGTATCAAGATGGCACTGATAAGGAGGAATTCCTTTAGGCAGTTTTTGGTGAGCTGCTCCAGCAGATCTAATGCTGAGAGGGTATAGGGGCCACCACTCTTTAGATACAACGCAATACCATGGAGATATATATCTCTGAGGAAAGCATGCCCTTCCCTTTGCCTACATATACCTCCTTACAAGAAAAAAGCTTCCCTAGACCCTGGCAGCCCTTTCTCCTACCCGTAATGACCAAACTTCTTGAAGACGATGTCTGTGTTTACAGCTCCTAGACGTTAACTATGATCTAGAAAATGAGTTGAGACCCCATATGGGGTTGCAACCTACAGTAGAAGTGCTGAAGGGGTCGAGAATGGAAAAAGTTTAAGAAGCCCAGGTCTAGATCAGGCTCTCCTCAGAACTCTACTGAAAAGACTCTAAGCTAAGAGCTAAACCCAATGACCTTTCCTCAGTTACTCATTCTATCTGATTTGCAGCATTAGACACTATCAGACTTCTGCGCCTCTCTGCCTTCTCAGCACTACAATAACCTGGTTCTCCTACTTTTCTTGGCTCTAACACTGACTGGTGGGAGGGAGGAGGAAGAAAAAGAAAAAGAAATGGTGGCAGTATTAAGAGTAGCTACGGACAAGGGGAAGGAGAAAAGATGGGGGAAACAAGGAGGGAAAGGGATAAGGAGGGACTGATTTACTTGGGTTAAATCTTGCCTCTAACAATGAACAGTTCAGTGACATTGAACATACATAACCTCTATGTGCCTCAGAGATTTAGTGCATTGTCTCTGCACACGGAGAAATTCACAGGTTGTCTGGGACGGGCCAGATTTTTTTTGTTTGTTTTTTTTTTTGAGAGCCCTGTGATTTCATCAATCAATGAGTCAACAAGTATTAAAGTACCTACTACTGTTCTAGGTACTGTGCAAGGTGGGAGAGGCCCAGAATGAGACCAGGGCAAAGCCAATGACATAGGATAGGGCTGTCCAAAATATGGCCCATGGGCCACCTGCGGCCCACAGTGTTAAAATCACACTGCCTGCCTGTAGGTTTTAATTTTCACGAGAGAAAAAATAAAATAATAATTTGCATGGAATGCATATTAGATTTTTTAATTCCATCACTAATATATAATCTCATTGATGTTAACTTTCTTTGGTGTTTTTAAGCAGTATTACAGGCCGAACATATCGCATGGAATTTTCAATCCACGTGTGGGATGCGTTCTGTCTGTATCATGCAGACTAGTCAGTATGTGCCTGCCTTTATACTGTTGTGCTGTCTTTTGTTGTTTTGTGTTTGCTTTCGAGCTTCGAGGGTTCTCTTACTTTCTATTACTGTACTGTATTTTTTATTCTGGATGCGGCCCTTGAATAATTATTTTATTTTAATGCAGCCCTAAGATAACCTGAGGTTGGACAGCCCTGATATAGGAGATGGAGTGTCTTTGGTGAGGAACAAAGAAAAAGTCAGTTTATCTGGACCACAGAGGGTAGGAGGCCAAGAGCAGTGTGCAATGAATCTGAAGGCAGTTTGTGACCAGGTAGTGTAAAGGATTTAAAAGAAAAATACAACAGTTGTTATTTTACCCTAGAGGCAACAGAACTCATTGGAGCTTACTGAATATGGAGTACATCACCTCTATGCTTAAGGAAATCACTTTGGCAGCTTTGTGGAGGATAGAATGGAGAGAGAAGAAAGCAGGTTTCTTCAGTGAAGAACTTTCCCAGCCAATGCAGATCAACCCCTTCTCTGGGGCCTTGAAGGATGAAAAGCCTGATTACAAAGCTAGTGTTCCACCCACTATGCAAAGCTAACTCTCTTTCAAACAGATGTGAGATACACACACACACACACACACACACACACACACACACACACACACGACTTGTGATTTCATTGCTGAAGGTATTCTCTCCACAGAGATAATTCTAACTTCTCTGACTTGGTAGATCTTTGAGAGCTGCCATGGTTGAAAATTTTATCACTTTGTGCCACAGTAGGAGGGTGACAAATGAGCCCTCCTTGGGATTCTAATCTGAAGGTTTCAAATCAATTCACTCAACATTTGCTAAAGATATGGTACTGTGCCAAGTTCTGGGGATACCAAAAAGAGATTCCACACAGATGCTGATCTCAAGGAGTTGTTATTGAGAGGGATTGTTTTATGGTCAATAAATGAAATGTAGCTGTAACCAGTGGCCAACTTAGAACTATCTCCTATACTTTTCAGTTACATTGCAGTTTTTTTGTAATGAATGTAAACTCCTTGAGATCAGCATCTCAGTGAACTATAGTAGGCAACTCACCACACACTGCACGTAACTAGGCTTCAGTCTGATGCTAAACCAGATCTTTCACATCATCAGAGAGGATGAAAAGCACAATCACCATGAAATTGTGTGCTAAAAAAATGTGTTGGTATATCAAGATAGATAAATGAGTAAAAATGATAAGTGAATGGCAGAAACATTGCAATATTTAAAACAAAGCAGTAATATTTATTTTTTAAAATTATTTTATTTGGATTTTTTTTTTGGAGGGAGAAAGGCAGGGCAATTGGGGTTAAGTGACTTGCCCAAGGAAGGCAGCAATATTTAAAGAACAAGATTGAGGCCTTGTTTTTAGTTTATGCTTGATATCTGCATATAGAGTGCCAGGACCATTAAAAAAAAGATGGCAATAAAGCCACCCATCCATCAACATGTTAAGTTTTTATTTTTCCATGTGCAGAGAAGACTCATAATTGGTTCAGTTAATGACAAAAAATTAATGAGTTAATAGTTTTTAGTTTAGCTACACATCTGTGTCATTTTATAGTCCATGGAGCTGTTATGTTATTATATATAACTATTACTAAGGCTGATCTGTAAACTGTGAGCTTGTTCCATTACTTCTTCACTGCTGAGGTAGGTCTACGGCATCTAGGGACCATACCATGATAGTAAATACTCCAGAGAAAGCAAGGAAGCTACTCTAAAGGGTTAACTGGGACTCCTGTAGGAACCAAACTCTACCTCCAAGAACATGCCTTTCTTACCGTAGACTGGATTTTCTTCAATTCAGCCTCCAGGGCTCCATTAGTTTCCACCAAGTTTAATACGTCCTTTATTTTCTTCCTCTTTTTCAGAAATGCAACCTTCTGATTGGGAAGGCCAACTGGCTCAAGGTTATCCAGCTTCCCCCTTTTTTTCTTTAGCCGGACACTCTGGGTCAGGAGAGATGGACAATCCCCTTCTCCAGCTGGACTCTCTAGCAAACTTTCCTTTTCTGACCGAATTGCCACCAACGGGGATAAGCCATTGCTACTGACTGTCAGAGCCCCAAGTTTCCGCTTCTTTTTCACTACTTTGACCCCACCTGCTGGTGGACTGCTAGTGACAGGTTCCTGGGCAGCAGTAGTCCCGGGGCCATTTTGAACAGCAGTCTCAACAGGTGGCACCCCTATCTCTGCAAGTTCTTCTAGAACCCTTAAACTCTTTTTTCTTGGCCGTTTCCTTTTGTTTTGTGTGTTGGTAGTTGGAGGATGCTCCATGCCACTTTCCTCAGGTACACCAAGGGATGCAACTGTTTCATTCTCAGAGGTACTTTTTTTGGGGTCTTTTTTCTTACATGGCTCTGGTTCACTGTTCCCGTTTGGTTCAAGGGGGAAGAAAGCATCACCTGAACCTGAGTTATCAGGGTGAGAATTATTTTTCTTTTTCTTTCTCCGTTTTCTCTTTTGAAGGTTACATTCACTTTCTTCCTCAGCTGCATGGAATTTCTTTGGCTTGCATTGCCCTGAAATCAAATCACAATCAGTAAAGAAGAGTCTCAGTAGACATGACACCCCAGATAGTACACATTCTGAGGAAGATACAGAGAAAGTTTCCCCACCCCCCCTCCCTCTTGACACTACACTGTAATTCTGCTGTGTGGGTGGCATTCATCTTGTAAAAGAAATTCAGAAAAACATTTGTGCTGGTATTCATATCACGAATGAAAACTGGGAGTCTTTTCCTAGTCTGCCTCAGGAATAGTTGATGATCATCTTTCTTTGGAAAACTGTAACAAAAATGCAACTATTTTCACAAATAGGTTTTCTCTGAGTGATTTTAAACCCAAAAGAATTTTCTTGAACTGATAAACTCTCTCCGTCCCTCCCCCAATATAATCTACCTAGTACTTTCTTCCTTTTTCCTAGAGATGAATAAGTAAAAAAGTACCAGCAGCTTCCACCAAGCCCTGTAGTAAAACTTTTGAAATACTTCCCCCCCCCCCCAGTCTCTTTTAACTGAGAAGTTTTACATTCACTGTAAGTAACAATAGATCAAACAGAAATGGGCATGATGGGTCTGGGCATGGCATAGTGAAAAGGGCACTAAGTTTGGGGTCAGACGACCTGAACTTAAATCTCTGCTCTGGCATTTATCTTTTTGACTGGTAGGCAAGTCGCCTCATCTCTACAGGTCTCAGGTTTCTGATCTGTAGAATGAGGTTAGACAGGTAAGCTCTAATTTCTCTTCCAACTCTAAAATCCTGGGATCACCTTCCTACTTTCTGCACTTCATTTTTGTTTTTAAGCTTTACAGCTTACCTTTTTCTTTTTCTAATTTGGCTTTCTCTGGAAGTTTCTTTCTTTTTTTCTTACGCCTTCCCCGACTAAGGGTGTGGTCATCTTCATCTGTAGAAATTTCTTCAGGGAAACTGATTTGGGGGAAAATGCCTGCCAGACACAAAGTCATCTACATCAATGATGCTATTTCCCTACGCACAGAGCTCTATATAACCCTTCCATTCATGCCTTTCAGACATTCCATTCCACTCTACTTTTCCCGAGAGCCAGCATTCCCCTCATTTAAAAAGCAACATATCAAGAGGAAAACAATTTCACAGACTTGTGAATCAGTGCGGATTAATAGTTTTAGGAGTACTTTATTCCTGCAGCAAACAACCACACCACTCGGTCCTAAAATCTAGAGATCATGCTTGAGGCCGAACAGGTAACATTAGTCTTTATACTTGTCAAACCTTTTACCAGACATGGTATAATTTTTGGACCAGCACATAACAAACATGATGGTTTGAGTGAGGCAGTTGGCTTTATTCTTTGAATTTCTGAGATCATAACCTTTTCCCCCCTTCTTCACCTACCCTTTCCAATGGAATAATGAATAATTTACAAACCTCTGGAAGAAACTTTGAAAGGTAATCCCTTTACCCCTAAAGACTGGACCAAACCTAAACCACCCTAAATCAATAAAAATTGACTTTGTTCTTAATCATATCTCCCAAAAAACAGACTCTAAATATTCTATGGCATTCCTTAAAAATCAGGTCTCTCCTTCTTGAAACATGTAAACTGGTTCCTAATGGTGGTAAAATGCTAGACATTATTATGGTATAAGGCTTATTATGAAAAGTTGCCACATTGCAACAAGAATAATTCGGTTTTTTAAAAAGAAACTGATTACTTGTAGGAGAACACTATGCACATTTAGTTCAAGTCTCACCTTCAGATAAATCTTGAAATCTGGAAGAGGAGGAAAAAAAATTAAGATGAGTCTAATGTTGTATTTAAAAAACAATTACATTTTATCAACACAGCTGTTTCCACAATTGCCAAATTCCAATTTGCCTATCTTTTTTTTTTTTTTAAGCAGTGGGGAGGGTTTGAAAAGAGATGGAAAGAAGAGATGAAAAAAATGACTTTCTTTCTCTGGCATCAATCTTCTCATCTTTATTATAAAAGAGTATAAACAGTGTTGCTCTAAAGACCTTCTGAAACAAAGATCTAGTCACTCAAAAATAAATCTACTAAAGAATTTCTGGTTACTTTCTTATCTGTTGGTCATAAACAGCATAACCCAGGGACTTAAGAACTTTATTTCAGAACCATAATTACGCTGCTAAATAAAGTGAAATTCACAGCATATAAAAGAACTGACAGTAATAATTCTGCACTCTGTTAATTAAGTCAGGGGGTCCTGAGAGTAAGGAAATATCAACAGCAAGTTTTCCAATTACAGTTAAAGAGGACTTACTTTTTGACTAATTTAGAGAGCCGTCTCCTGTTGAAAGGTGGTGTGTTTTTTCTGCTGGTCACTTCTAGGAGCCGGTCAGCAACAGCTTTATAGTCAAACTATTTAAAAGGAAAATTAAGCATAAAAATAGAAAAACCCTATCTCTGAACTTAGGTTTAGCATTGGGAAGGACTTTAGATGAATAGAAATGTAAGTGAAAGGAAGACTCAGAAGCCTTAGGTTCCAATCTCAGCTCTTCCTTTTAATAGCCAGTAATTATGGTTATTTAATTTCTCTGGATCTCAGCATCGTCACCCAATTTAATAAACATTTATTAAGCATACAAAGAACAGGGGATACAAAAATTGAAGAAAAATAGCTGCTGCCCTTAAAATGCAGCAGAAATTTCTGAAGGGATTAATATGGATGTAGGGGTAAGTTAATATATTTGTAAAATATGTAAGTTGGATTACTTAATCTCTAGGATTACTTGCAGCTCCAAAATTTAATACTTGCCCTCCTTAATTTGAAACACCAAAACTTTTAGAAAGTAACTGGCAGGGTTTTAATGTAAACTAAGTATTGGGAGAAATTTGCCTTTTCTTTTTCAATATGGAATCCACAAATGCAGAATTTTAATTTAGGAATATCTGAAAGTTGATTACAATGGTTTAATTAAGTTATTAAAATTTTTGAAACTGAATATTCAGTAATGTTTAATAGAACATAATAATTAAGCAAGTCTAGTTTCAACTTTTTTCAATTACACAGCATCATTAAATAAACTCTTTTCACAAATGAATGTCATAGGGAAATTAAAAAAGGAAAACAGACTTCTGGTCAAGATGAATGCCTAGACACCAATATTTTGGCAATATGACTGCCACAAACCAATATTTTACACCAGGCACCAAGATAAGGTCAAAATGGATACATTACCTAGAAATAAAGGGAGATATCATAAGAAAATTAGAACATGGGACATATTACCTATCTGATTCACCGAGAGGAGAAGTTATGAATAAACAAGAGGCAGAGAGCACTGTGATGTGTAAAATGGATAATTTCAATTATATTAAATTAAAAAGTTCTTGCACTAATAAAGTCAATGTACCAAGATTAGAAAGAAAGCAGAAAATTGGGGGGAAAGGATTCATAGACAGTCTGCCAATAAAGATTTAATTTCTCAAATATATAAAGAACTTTGTCAAATTTATAAGAATACAAGGCATTCCCCAATTGATAAATGGTCAAAGGATATGAAAAGGCAGTTTCCCATTGAAGAAATCAAAACCATAGTCATATGAAAAAATGATATAAATCATTATTGATGAGAGAAATGCGAATTAAAACAACTATGAGATATCTTACACCTCTCAGAGTTGTTGAAATGACAGATGCCCTTCAACTGGCTGAACGAGTTGTGGTATATGATTATGACACACTACTCTATTGTAAGAAATGATGAGCTGGTGGATTTTAGAAAAACACGGAAAAGACTTGGACCTATGATAGAAGATACCATCTACCTTCAGAGATGGAACTAAAAAATTTTTAAGAAGCATGTATAGGATGGTTTTACACATATGCATATAGGTGTGTATGTATAAATATATATGTATATTCATGTTTAATTGTAGCCTTCTCTATGGCAGGGCAGGGAGGGAGAAAAAAAGTGCACAGCAGAGAACAAAAGAAAACTTAGAGAAGGAACTACAGAAGAGCTGGGTAGCCTTGAAAATGACGTGTATTATTTATTACATAGTTTTTCCAGCCTGAAATGGAAAGCCATGGTTTTATATTGAATCCTCTCATTTATGTTTTGCTGTGTATATGGAAATATTTTTCTTCCCTCTTGTTTTGCATTTAAGTTTAAAATGAATAAAAAATAATAAAATAAAAAGACTTCCTGAACACAGGCTGACCTCCCAGCTCTGATATACCACAGCAAAAACATAAAATTTGCAGCAGACTGAAAAATGATAAAAAATACAATGAAAAACTACAGTATGAGATTCCTTCCACTCAGGACCAGACAAAAAGCCCAATGTCAAGAAAAAGGTGCTAAGAGCACAGGCAAATTAGCTAGCAGTCTCCAATGGGAGCAGAAATGGACTAGAAGCACATGGACCCTAAAAAGCTCTGAATCCAGAGAGAGCCCTAAACCTAAAGTAGGAGCCATGGATGCCATGTAACAGTCGTGAACAGTAGAATGAGTGGGGCAGTACTCAGACTCAACAGTCCAGGAGCCCAGAGACTCTGAGGCCCCCTAACACTCTGTCTTGAGGTGCCAAAGAACTGTGGCTCTTTTCCTGGGGTCCATGAAATTATTTTTGAAAAATATTTTGATAATTGATAATTGGTTTTTGTTGCAATCTTATGTATTTTATGTTAGGCATTTAAAACAATTATTCTGAAAAAGGGCTCATTAGGCTTTACAAGACTGTCCATGATAATAATAATGACAATAACGCTTATATTTCACTTTGAACTCTTTATAAAGGTCTTTATAAATATTATTTCTTTTTTGTCCTCATAACCAACTTGGAATGTGCATCATTATTATCCTTATAGTAGAGATGAGAATACTAAAGCAGACAGAGGGTAAAGTACCTTGAGTATGGTCACACAGCTATTAAGCATCCAGCACTTAGCTCCTCATAACACAAAAAAAGGTTAAGAACCCCTATCAATTGTTGTTCAGTCGTTTCAGTCATGCCCAAGTCTTTGCAACCCCATTTGAGGTTTTCTTGGCAAAGACACTGGAGTGGTTTGCCAATTCTTTGTCCAGCTCACTTTAGATGAGGAAACTGAGACAAACGGGGTTAAATGACTTGCCCAAGGTCACAGAGTTAGTAAGTGTCCAAGGCCAAATTTGAACTCAGGAAGATGCTTCTTCCTGACTTCAGGCCTGGAGATCTATCTATTGCACCACCTAACTGCCCTAACCTCTAACTAAGAGAACCCTTAAGTTTTAGTATATTGAACTTCAAAGGGTCAGAGGTCAAAGCAGGAATATTAATAGCTAGCATTTACAAAACACTTTTAGGTTTGTGAAGCACTTTACAAATATCATCTCAGTGGATCCTCACAACAATCCTGGGAGCTAGTAGGTGCTCCCCATTTCATAGATGGGGAAACTGAAGTAGGAGTTAAGTAACTTGCCTAGGGTACCAACTATTAAGTGTTTGAGGACAGATCTGAACTCACATCTTCCTGAGGTCTAGTGTGCTATTCACTGTGCCATCTAGTTGCCTGAGATAAATCAAGAAGGACTAACCACCAACCCAAAAGTGCAGAAGAAGGGGGAGGCTGGACTTGGCAAGTCTCAATTCAGGAAATAAGGCTAGAAAGATGCATAAACCAAAGTAGACTTCAACCAGAAAAATGAAGAAGTACTGCAAATCTGAAAAATCTCCCTAAAGGAGGAGAAAGTAACTCTGCAACAACTGCAAGAAGAAATTAAAGGAAAAAACAGATTTTCTATAGGGACTATGCCTATAAGAAATGAAGCAAGAGACTAAAAAATAAAATAACTCTGCAGGAAAGAACTGGAAGAAGAATAAATAGGGTAGAAAAGAAAATGTATGAATCCTACCCAAGAAATGGACTCTCTGAAAAGCAGAATAAAAAACAGAAGTCAATGACTCCATGAAACATTAAGAAATATTAGGAACCCCACCCTTGAAAATTGGGGAAAAATGGAATTAAAACATAAGATATCTGATTATAAAAAAAAGACCTGGAAAATGGGTCAAGGAGGAAACAAACAAAAAAACAAGAATCATCTGACTAGATGAAAGTCATGACCAAAAAGGGGCCTGGATATATTACAAAAAACTCATAAATGAAAGGTATCCAGATCTGTTAGAACCAGAAGGCAAAGTAAAAACAGGGAGAATATACCAATGAATTCCTTCCTAAAAGAACAAGTCCCCAAAATACTGGTGCTAAAACTCAGAACTCCCAAGTCAAACATGTCAAAGAAAAAATATAAGTATCTACAAAGAAGTAGGTCAAATGCCAAGGAACCAAAGTTAGGATCACATAAGGCTTGGCAGCATCCACCAAAAGAAGAGAGAGAACTTTGAATACAATATTCCAAGAGGCAAAAAATATAAGCTTACAACCAAGAACAATTTAACCTGGAATGGAACTCTACCTCACCTCAGCTATAAAGATGGTCAAATCCTTCATCTTTCAATGACCTAAACATGCTCATCTTCTATGTTCATGAATTTTTAAATTACTTTATCTGATCATAATCTTGAGACTCAAGAATTTTGATTAATGCCAACCACATGTCTTAAGAGACAGACATTTCTGGACACGGCTATTTATGGACTTGGGCTGTTTGCTATGGGATTTTTTTCTCTTCTCTGTTCTTTTTTTTTCTTTTTGGAGGGGGGAAGGCAGGGCAAATGGGGTTAAGTGACTTGCCCAAGGTCACACAGCTAGTAAGTGTGTCAAGTATCTGATTTGAACTCAGGTCCTAGCTGCCCCCCTTCTCTGTTTTTAATGAGGAAGTGGTTTAGTGACTAACAATACAGCTAGCACTTATAAAGTGTTTTAAGGCTGACAAAGAGCTTTAAAAATCTTCTCATTTGATCCTCATGAAAAGTGGTGTTATCCTCATTTTAGAGATGAGGAAACTAAGGCAGACAGAAGTTAAATGACTAGTCCAGAGTAATACAAGTGTATGAGTCTGGATTTGATCTTGGGTCCTCCTGACTCCAGGTCTAGTTCTCTATCCACTGAGCCACCTAGAGCTGCCAACCAATTGGTTAGCAAGTGATACCAAAGAGAAAAAAAAGCCACTGAAATATTTTTTAAAATGCACAGAATAGAAGGTTCAGAAGGAAGCAGAGACAAGCAGGGCTATTTTGAAAGTAATGTCTATAATTTATTACCTACTTTAACAAAAACGGTAAAATATGGAAAAACCTTTTTGCTGCTGAAAATTATTTTTCTTAAAAAAAGTTAAAAAACAGAATTAAAAAATTTAAGGGAGGGAACATAGCATCCCACATCATTAGCCTTATTGCTTAATTGGATTTGGCTCTGAATGAAATAAAGTAAGCTAATGACTTTCAGCTTATTAACGGCAAATCTATATACTATGTAAAGTGTGCCACCAACCTGGAGAAGTGGACTTGTGTCTTCAGAGGTCCCATCATCATCCTTTTCCTCTTCAATATTCCATTCATCTCTTCTTGCTGAAGATTTGCCTACTGCAGGCAAAATAAATCCAAGATATTTTACAAAAGGCTTGAAATATCAAGTACCTAAGAATCATCACTTATAGGGGAACCTAATATTTCAAGCAGAAATCTGATAGCTTTAAATGATCGTTTATAACTTCCCAAAGATTAAAATTTCTCCAACTGTTCAGCCACTAGGGCTAAAGACAAGTTAGAGATATCACATACATTTCTTCTTCTCTTTATTCAGCTAGGAACAGGGCCTGGAGGAGAATAAAGGCAAATCAGTGTTGGTCCCTCCACAAAATGCAGCCTTCACAAATCACTCACCAATGGGCCTTGCAGAGGAAAACCTATGGTGAGCACAAAGAGACTGGGAAGTGAAAGGGATTGGGAGGACGGTACAGGGAGGCTGTTCTAGGTGTGGAGGCTCCAGACTTGGAGGTAAATACCAAGATGAGGCAGCAGTAGAGGGGACATGGTTCTGAATTCAGATAAAGTCAGGTTTTCTCCTCTCTCTGACATTCATCCTGCTAGGAATGCATTTGAGGTCTTAAGGTTATAGCCAAGTATAACTCCCCAGCAAAAATTTTAAAAGTTCAGAGATGAAGCAATAATTAATAAAACCAAAGGGAAAAGCTAGAACTCTCCAGTGTAGGCCACACGAGAAGATGATTACCTCATTATCCTTCCCCCCACATCCTCTCCTCTTCCTAACTCGTTTATTTCTATTAAGGGTACCATCATCCTCCCAGACATCCAGGCTTGCAACCTAGCTGTCATTCCCACCTACTCACTCATCTCCTGCCCCATTATCCAATATGTTGCATGTCTTGTTTCTACATTTATAACACCTCTCCTATATGCGACCTTCTTTTCACCCACATAGACACCATCCTGGTTTGCATCTAGTTTAAAAAAAAACTTTTGTGTTACATTTCAAATTTTTTTTAAAAATTCAATTTTCTTTTATTTTCAGGACTGAATTCTCTTTCCTCCCTCCCATCTTTCCCTCTCTCCCAATGACAAAAAATAAAACCTGTTGCAAACATGTGTAGTCAAGAAAACAAATTCCTGGATCAGCCATGTTCAAAAAACCCTTGAGTTTCAATTTGCATTCTGAGTTCATTATCTCTGGAGGTAAAGAACATGTTTCATCATGAGTTCTCTGGAACTGTGGTTGTCATTTCACTGACCAAAGTTCCTAAGTTTTTCAAAATTGATTGTCATTCTAATACTGTTTCTCCTGGTTCTGCTTACTTCACTTTGCGTTGTTCCAAACAAATATTCCCAGGTTTATCTGACCATCCCAGTGCTTTGTTACATTCACATACCATAATTTAATTGATGGACTCTCCTCACCCCCTCACTTTCCATTTCTTTGTCACCATGAAAAAATGCTGCTATAAATTTTTTGTACATCTCTTTAGGGTACAGACCTAGTAGCAGCATTACTGGGTCAAGAGCTGTGCACAGCCTATCTACTGCAGTGGCCTGCTGGCTGGTCTTCTTGCCTCAGGCCTCTCCTTACTCTCACCTATCTTCCATCAAACTGAAAGTGATCTTCCTAAAGCACAGATCTAACCACATCCTTCTTTCAGAAAACTCCTATAGCTCCCTATTACCTCTAGGATCAATTATAAAGTCCTTTACAATCTGTCCCTCCCTACTTTTCAGTCTTCTTACACTTCGTTCTCTTCCACATACTCTATAATCTAGTAATGCTGGTTTTCTTGCGACTCTTCACTCAAAGACACTTCATCTCTTGACACCATGATGTTTTGTTGGCTCTTCCTAATGCTAATATACTCTTTCCCCACCTGGGCTTCCTGGCTTTCTTCAAGACTCAGCTCAAATCCCACCTTTTACAAGAGACTCCTTCACTGCTTCTGCATTCTCTCTAAAGTTACCTCTCATTTATATGACATATGCCTCATATGCACAATGTTGTTTGTATGTTGTTTCCCCCATTAGATGGTACAAGCTTCTTGACAGCAGGGACTGTGGTATCAATTATATATGTGAAATAAAGCAAAATATATTTCCATATTAGCCATGTTAAAAAAAAAGCAGGAAAAATAAAGTGAAAAATTATGCTTCAATCTGCACTCTGACTCTACCAATTCTTTCTCTGGGAGGTGGACAACATTTTTCATCTTAAGTCCTCTGGGATTTTCTTGGATCACTGCATTGGTCAAAACAGCCAAGTCACTCGCAGTTGATCACTGGACAAAATTGCTGTTACTGTGTACAACGTTTTCCTGGTTCT
Organism: Phalanger gymnotis; assembly: GCA_028646595.1. NCBI lineage: Eukaryota > Metazoa > Chordata > Mammalia > Diprotodontia > Phalangeridae > Phalanger > Phalanger gymnotis. The sequence continues at coordinate 507,208,060 of CM053622.1, forward strand.
GCTCACCTCACTCTGCATCAGTTCATATGAGTCTTCCCAGGTTTTTCTGAAACCATTCTGCTCATCCTTTCTTAAGGCACAACAGCAATCCACCACAATTTGTTTAGCCATTCCCCAACTGATGGGCATTTCTTCAATTTCCAATTCTTTACCACCACAAAAAGAGCTGCTATAAATATTTTTGTACATAGAGGTCCTTTTCCTTTTTCCTTGATTTCTTTGGGATATAGATCTAGCAGTGGTATTGCTGGGTATGTAGTTTTATAGCCCTCTGGGCACAGTTCCAAATTTCTCTTCAGAATGGTTAGATTAGTTCACAACTCTGCCAAAAGTGCATTAGCGTCCCAAATTTTTCCTCATTTCCTCCAACATTTTTCATCTTCCTTTTCTGCCATGTTAGCTGATCTGATAGGTATGAGGTGGTATCTCCGGGTTGTTTTAAATTGCATTTCTCTAATCAGTAGTGATTTAGAGAATTTTTTTCATATGACTATAGATAGCTTTGATTTCTTCTTCTGAAAAAACTGCCTGTTCATATCCTTTGACTATTTACCAATTAGGAAATTAAGTAGAATTTTTGAAACACAAACATAGGAGACAAGAGAAACCTAGTACTTTTAAGGAAGCTGATTGGATTAAATGATGAACAAGTACTTTTATATTCTAATAGGGACAGAAGAGACAGGTATCCCTTTAGAATCCCACTTCTTCAAGATTCACAGTGAATAAAAAAAGACAAATGCAAGGCTTAGATGTAGTTTTATTGGTTTTAAGAGAGGAAATAAAAGGGAAGGAGAGAAAGGAATACATTAAGGCAAAAATGAGTAAGAATGGGAAAGAATTTACTACTTCTCATATTTGGGTCCAAGATGAAAGTATATAAAACATGAAGGGAGTGGGCATCCATCCCATGTACCTCACTCTTATTTAAAGCGAATAAAAATGGCTGAACACACAGACACACACGCACACACACACACACACACACACAGAGAAAACAGTGTGGAAATAAAAGAAATTCAACAAGAAAATAGATGGGGATGGACAGAGGAGAATTTAAGAACCAGTGACTGAAGGATGTCATGAAAGTATGGGCAGAGAAGGGGGCTAAGACTACAATTACAGACTATTAATGTTGACTCTATTTCCTATCTTTCTCTACTTTTGGTGGGGAGGGGTAGAGAGGAGGAAAGGTCAAAAAAGGGAAAATTATTAAGAGCATATGATGGAAGAATATAATTGTTAATGTGAATAGGATGAACTCACTCACAAAATGGGTTAAGGAATCCAATAGTATGTAGAAACATTGAAACAAATTCACACAGAATGAAAATGACTACATAAAAAGAAAAACAAAAAGACTAAGCTGTTTATACAGCTTGACTTAGAGATATTATTATACATACAACTCTTAAGAGATAAAATGACAGAATCCATATGCACACAAATATCTATAGCAGCACTTTTTATGGTAGCAAGGAGCATGTCCATCGATTGAAGAAAGGATAAATTATGGTTTAAGAATATAATGGATTATTATGCTGGAAGAAATGATGAAAAGAATGGATTCAGAAAAACCTGGGAAAATCTGTATGAACTAATGAGGAGAAAAACGAGCAGTTAAAACAATTTAAACAATGACTACAATAGCATAAAGGAAAATAACTTCAAAAGATTTCGTGATAAATGCAATGACCAATCATGACTTCAGCAGACTGATAATTAAGCACACTTCCCACTTACTGTTATAGTCCACAGCTGTAGAATGATAAATGTTTTCAGACATACTTATATTGTTTGACTATACTTACAAGGGAGGCCTTCCATTGAGGTGTGGGACAAAACTAGTAATGATAACCCAAACCCCCCCCCGCCCCAATAAAAACTGCAAAGAAAAAGAGCATCTATGGATCATCAAGCAACTATAAAGAGAACAGGAAGATCAGAAGGGGTTATAGACAAGAAGGAAGCGTTGGAACTCCTGTGTTAAATTTAATATACAATTTTAAAAAATGTATGTAATAGCTCACAATTTCATGTATGATATTCTTTTTGCATATTAAAATGCTCATGTCTTTAATGTTTGTCAAGTTCATAAAAGTAAATTTTAAAAAAGAAAAAATTTGAGGAGGGGAAAACTCATATTTCTATAGATTAAAGGACAGGGATAACTCCAGTCAATGAGCATTATTACCATTTTTTCCCAATTATGTAACCTAGGTAGACTTGAATAGCAGCAGAAGAAAAAACAGAAATTCACTGGATTCTCATTCTAAGTTAAAAATTTCAAAATGATGCCAAAAACGTTTAAATTGTCAAGGCATTCAAAATATAAATAGCATATCTTGCTTGACATATTGCATTTCTTGGTAATTATGGAATACCTTTCATATAGCAGCCTTGACATCCCTCTCCCCAACTCCAAATCATTTTTCATGCAACTTTCAGTATTTTGTAGCTCAGACAGATAAAAGACAGAAGAGAAGGTCATATATATATATGCATATATATATGTATAGTAACACTTTCTGTGGCAGCAGAAAACTGGAACCAAAGTGGGCATTCACCAATTGGGGAAACAACTTTAAAGTGGTAGTATGAATGTAATTATCATTGCACTACAAGGAAAAACATGTATAAGAAATTCGGAGAAATTTGGAAAGACTTTGATGAGCTGGTGGAAAGATAACAGAATTATTTGAATAATTTTCTTTTTTTTTTAAAGTTAAAATAGATTTAATCAAAAGTGAAAAATAGAGAAACTACACTATGTGTCTGCAATATTATTCAATATTATTTTAAACCATTTAAAATACCTAGGCAGTATAAAATGCCTGAGTGTCTACCTGCCAAAATAGATACTGGAACTATAAGAACACAAACATAAAACACTTTTTATACAAATAAACTCAGCTCTAGATAATTGAAGTTATATTTATTGTTCATAGGTAGGTAAAACCAATATAATTTTTAAAATGAAAGTTTTACCTAATATATTTATTCAATGTCCCAACTAACTCACCAAAAAAGTATTTTATTTATTTATTTAGTTTTCGGCATTGATTTTCACAAGAGTTTGAATTACAAATTTTCTCCCCATTTCTACCCTCCCATCCACTCCAAGATGGCATATATTCTGGTTGCCCTGTTCCCCAGTCAGCCCTCCCTTCTCTCACCCCACTCCCCTCCCATCCCCTTTTCCCTTCCTTTCTTGTAGGGCAAGATAAATTTCTATGCCCCATTGCCTGTGTGTCTTATTTGCTAGTTGCATGCAAAAACTTTTTTTTTTGAACATCTGTTTTTAAAACTTTGAGTTCCAAATTCTCTCCCCTCTCCCCACCTACCCACCCTCCCTAAGAAGTCAAGCAATTCAATATGGGCCACATGCGTATCATTATGTATAACCCTTCCACAATACGCATCTTGTGAAAGACTAACTATATTTTGCTTCTTCCTAACCTGTCCCCCTTTATTGAATTTTAAGTGTTTGTTTTTGATTACCTCCACGCCCATCTGCCCCCCCTTCTATCATCTCCCCCTTTTTTTTTCATCTTCTTCCTCCTTCTTTCCTGTGGGGTTAGAATAACTTTCAAAATGTAAAAGAAAACAATATGATGAAAAGACAAGAGAATTCTAATTAATGTGATGATTAATCTTGATCTCAAAAAGTGTTAAAGGTCAAAGTTAATTCAACAGAGAGGAGGATTGAGAAAAGGACATTAGATATGGCAATTAAGAGATCACTGGTAACTTTGGAGAGAGAAACTTTAGTTTAATGATGAGGTCAGATGCCAGAGAGTTAAGAAGAAAGTTAAGAGAAAGAAATTTTTGAAACAAACTTGCTGTTCATTTATAACACCTGTTATCCATGACATATGTGTACTAGTGGGTTAAGGCAACAGACTATCTACCCATACAACTATATGTCATGTTATCTGAACAGGCATTCTTCATAAATTTACTTTTCCTCCTGAGAACTGTCAGGCTGATTTCTTTTCAGTGGTCACATATATTAACTGTGAACAACTGGTATTTGGGGGCTAATTAAATAATCACAATATCATCCACAAAAAGGAGTAGCTGGAGAATCTCTATCTATGGAAATTTTTCTTCTCTGTGGACTCTGTAGAGAATATTCTCTACAAAAGTGACAGAAACCCTTGGAGAGCGTCTATCTCCCTGTTTTATGACTGATGTTTACAATTATCGATGATGTCTATTCATAATGAGAGGACTACTGAATAAAGTTATCTTTGTGGTTATATTTACCATCTCACATGATCTTAACATACACATACTTATAATAGATAACATTTACCTAGAGCTTGCTATTTGCCAGACACTGTGCTAAGTGCTTTACGATTATGTCATTCGATCCTCACAACAAAACTGGGAGGTAGGTGCTATTATTATCCCCCTTTTTACACATGAGGAAACTGAGGCAAACAGATTCAACAACTTGCCCAGGGTCACACAGCTAGTAAGTGTCTGAGGCCAGATTTGAACTAACTTCTTCTTGACTTCAGGCCAGAACTTCTGGATTCTAGGCCTGTATCCTACATTACTGATAGAGTTCAGTTACTTTTACCATTCATTATACAGGAATTTTATCAACAGTTAAAGTATATATTCATACATAGTTTAAAAATTTTGATACTTGGCACCTAATTCTTTTTATTCTACTATCACTAATAGAAAAATAGAGGCTACACAGGGTTAAAACCCTTTTTGTATTTTTTTGTTTCACAAATTGTGATGCCCAAATAATTTATCACCTAACAGCCAGCCTACTTGTGGATGAGCTTCTCCACTGTGAGGCAGGTGCACTGCTGGAAAGCAGAGAGGGGGCATCACTGGGATCATAACCCAAAGCTTTCCTAGTCTGATGGAATGCGCTCAGTTGGCATAGCCTTTAGAACCCAGGGTCACCCCCAGAATACAATGACGCATCAGAGTAAGGTTTACATGGAACACAGATTTCACTAGTATTCTATTATTTCTCACTCTAAACTTGGCAATAGCCCTTTCTTAACAAGAAGTCAACATAAAGAGAATTTTCCAAACACGTGGGTTGTCCCTTCCTGCTACCACTTATAAATACCTCTTTTCCCATCCCCAAAAGGACTTTGTGGAAGAAGATTGTTTCAAGCTTTTAGTTTACATAATCTCTTTCGTGTCCTACTTGGACATGATACTTGGAAAAGATGGCACTTAAACAAATTTCATACACCTACCATATTTACATTTTCTCTGGAGAAATAAGAAACTAAGACTGTAGGAAGATTATATTATCTAAAGATAATGAAGTCTGAATTACTTGCAGGTCCATTATTAAAAAATTTCATAAAGGTCATTTAATTTTTCACCTAAGTTGTTCATATAAATAGGAATAGAAATCCTATGACTTAAATATGTTGGTATGAATAACGAAAATCTAGTATCAGTAACACTGAGGGATGTTCTGAGAACATTAAAAAAAGAAATGTTGGAAATACGTGTAAGGCCATGTTACAACATAACTATGCACATTGTAGCCTAGACAGAAATAGTACGGCATTGTCCTTGGTGTCAGTGTTTTATACTGAAAATGTGTTAAGTCCTAGAATTCACCATGTCTCCAGCAAATATATAAAAGGCAGTTTAGGTTGATACTTAATGAGTTTCCACCTTGGTGGCTTAGAGTCAAGAAGATCTGGTTTTGAAATCCTGCCTGACATTAGTTACAGGGAAGTCACACAATTTGAGAACTGGTTTTCTCATCTGTAAAATGGGGACAATAATAGCACCTCCCTCATGGTATTTTGAAGATTAAATGATTTAAATAGGTAAAATGCTTTGGAGACCTTAAAGTACTAAAGTCAGCTTTTATTATGTAAATGAAAAATCAAGACATTCCTTACCCAGTTTCTTTTTAATGACTGCTTTTTTAGATGTCAACTCATTATCAGATTCTTCTTCCTCAGACAGCTCACTGTCACCATTAGTCTTCTGTTCCTCCATTAAATCTTCAGGGGCAAATGGGGATTGCTCCACAATGACTTCAAAGATTCCTCTAGCTATCGTCTGTACCAGTGTATGGCTGAGGATAGAAGCATATGGAGAAGAATGAGATTAAAATTAACGAGACCTATTGTGCAAAGATGCATAACGGAATGAGAATGATTAAATTTCTGATTTTGACTTGTTTGTATTTAAAGTTAGTCCATCAGTCAACATGTGTTTGAACAACCAAGTACAAAGAAATATCCACTTATACATTAACCAACCACAGTGATAAAAGCACTAAGTGACCAGTAAAGTGTAACGGAAAACAGACAGTGGAACACACTTCTTGAGTGATTAGAAACAGGGTTAAATAGCAGCTAAGCTATCAGTAAAAACTTTAGTGTTTAACTAACTGGTATTGCAGATTTGATTGCTATCTTTCCCTTCAACTAACAGCTATTCCTCACACTTGACATAGCACTTTAAGGTTTATAAGCACCTCTTCCTAACAACCTTGTGAAGGAGGGAGTACAAGGATTACTCTTATTTTGCAGACAAGAAAACAGATACTCAGAAAGGTTAAATGACAGTGCCAGAGTCATAAGACTATTAAGTGTTTATAGCTGGGACTACAAGGACATACAAAGTCTTCTAAACAAAACAGGAAGATTCAGGATGTGGCATGACTGGCTACATGATGGTCTTTTCTTCCCCTCGCCCACCACCCCAAGATTAGGAGAATTTGAAGAAAAGTTATATACGAGGCAGCAAACAAAAATTTTACTTCTTAGTTACTTACTCCTTAGTTTTGGCTGCAATCCTGCAGAATGGATCAATAAACTTGAGATTCTGATCTGCCACAAGCTGTAATTTAAAATAAGAAACAATATAGAGAAAATAAGAACAAAGAAAATAGCTTTTGTCT
>CM053622.1:507215069-507248530 GCA_028646595.1 Phalanger gymnotis
ATCGTTTTTGAGCTCTTCCATGGCCTGAGACCAGTTCATGTTTATCTTGGAAGTTTTTGTTGTAGGCTCTATGACTTTGTTGACTTCTTCTGGCTGTATATTTTGGTCTTCTTTGTCACCAAAGAAGGATTCCAGAGTCTGAGATTGATTCTGGGTGTGTTTTCGCCACCTGGCCATGTTCCCAGCCAACTTACTTGACCCTTGAGTTTTTCAGCGGGGTATGACTGCTTGTAGACTAAAGAGTTCTATGTTCCAAGCCTTGGGGGATGCGCCAGCTCTGCCTCACCAGCATTCCTCCTTCCCCAAGAACCCCCAACCTAGACTGGACTTAGATCTTCAGCAGGCTCTTCACTCCTGCTCTGATCTGCCACTTAATTCCTTCCACCAGGTGGGCCTGACGCCAGAAGCAACTGCAGCTCTAGTTCTGTAGCTGCCCCACCTCCGCTGCCCCTGGTGGCTGAACCGCAAACTCCTTCTTTCACTCTGTCCCCAGCAGCTTTTCCCACTAACCATATCTGTTGTCTTTGGTGTTTATGGGTTGAGAAGTGTGGTAACTGCTGCAGCTCACTGATTCAGGGCACTAGGGCATGCTCCACCAGGCTCCTGGTCTGGATGGTCTGCACCGCCCATGCTGGGCTCTGCTCCCCTCTGCTCCCAGCTCCATGTGGGATAGACCTTACCCAGAGACCATCCAGGCTGTCCTGGGCTAGAGCCCCGCTTCCCTCCGCTATTTTGTGGGTTCTGCAGTTCTGGAATTGGTTCAGAGTCATTTTTTTAATAGGTTTTTGGAGGGACCTGGTGGGGAGCTCACGCTAGTCTCTGCTTTCCAGCCGCCATCTTGGCTCCGTCCCTCTGAGAAACACTTTAAGGGAACCATTGAAGCATTTCAATATTGTTTGACTTAGAATTTTAAAAAGTTATTTCTGCATTAACAGAAGATATTTCTTTATTATTCACGCATGTGTCCTCAGAGCTACCTTGTTCACCTAGTTACCATGCCATGGCTCCAATATTTAAAGCCAGGAGCTAGAGAAATTCTGACCTATGAAGTCCTTGATCTTCTCCCAGCCAGCAAGTTTCCAAGCTCAATTATCTGGATTACCAATGTTATGTCATGAATGAAGATTATAAGAAACTTGGTTAATTCTAGATCAGAAAAAAAAAACTTCATTTCTTAAAGGACAGTATCATACAAAGCAATGTAACTTTAAAAATATACCAGGTTAGTTCAGCTACCTGAGTGGCTAATACAGTTGCTTAACCAAGCAACACAAACCCCAAACAAGATGCTGGCCTTACCTCTTTTGCTCCCACTTTTGCTAGCTCATCTAGGTAGATGTCAATGAAGTGAAACTTCACTCCATTAGGAGAATTACTTTCAGGGTGCAGAATTTCCTTCATCAAGACATCCAGAAAAAGCTTGATCCGGCTAGTGAAAAAAACACAACATAATTATTTCTCAACTATTATATGTGTTATAGTTAAAAGGTGAAAATAGTTGTCAAACAGCTCAAAGTGTTAGTATTTTCTTCTTAGTAACAACTATAAAAACTCACATTTCAATCAATTAACAAATATTTATTAAGTACTTACTACGTACTAGGCACTATGCTAAATATGTTAACAGAAATATATATAAAGTATTTGAATATAAGGTAATTTGGGAGGGAGGACATTAGTAATTTGAAGGATGAAGAAAGGCTTCACGAAGAAGATAGTGACTAAGATGTATTTTATAGGAAGAAGGAGAATCTAGGAATGAGTGTATTCCAGGCATGAAGGACAGCCAGTACAAAGAAATGGAGAAAGTAAACGGATTGTCATGTGTGGAAAAACAGAGAGGCAAATTTAGCTGGATCACAGGGTGCAAGGAAGGGGAGTAATGACCAATAAGCCTGGAAAGACTAGTTGAGGCCAAGTAGCATAAGGCTTTACCCAGCCGTTAATTTTCTTTCCATATTTTTCTTCCCTACATCTTTTCCCATTCTTTCCTCTACAGTTTCAATTGGTTTTAAAAATATTTTTACTTCCTTCTTTAACTCTTCTAGGAATGCTTGTTGGACTTGTATTCAAGCTGCATTTTGCTTTCAAGGCTTTGCTTACAGATTTTTATAGACTCCTTTCCCAGTGTCTTTCTACCTAAGCTGCCCTGGGCTGGAAAAATGACTCATTGTGACTTCTTGGCTTTCCCAATTAGAATTCAGTCTTGTGCATTCTCTAGATCTTTGTTGAGGAAGGTGGGTGTGAGGGCTGAGCTAGGCTAAACACTACCCCGCCCCCGCTCTGACACCTTGGGCTCTACCTGTTGTACAGTGTTTGGGCTTTTTTTTGGGGGGCGGGGGAAGAATTTGGGGTTGAGTGACTTGCCCAGGGTCACACAGCTAGTGAATAGGTCTGAGGCTGGATTTGAACTCAAGTACTCCTGACTCCAGTACCAGTGATCTAGCTACTGTGCCACCCAGCTGCCCCTAGTACAGGGTTTTAATGGCTAAATGGCATACTTTATATTTTATCCTACAAGAAGCAAGAAGCCACTGGAGTTGGTTTAGTAGGGGAGTCATATGGTCACATCTACACCTAAGAAAAATCACTTTGTAAACAGCATGTACTATGGCCTGGAGAGGTGATATACTCAAGGCAGGGAGATCACTGCAGTAGTCCAAATAAAAAGTGATGACCTGAAATAAGGTGGTAGCTGTTAGAGTGAAAAAGGGGGCCAGATGCCAAAGATGTTGTGGAATCAGAAGTGGTAAAAGTGGTAGATGTGGCAAATGACTGGGTATGTATGGCTGGTGAGGGGGTAGGGGCAAGTGAGGAGTCAAGGATAATGTCAAAGTTACAAAGCTGAAAAACTAGAAAGATAGTGCACTGCCTTGGACAGGAGTAGGGAAATTTCAAATAAGGGAGTTTGGGGAGACATGTCAGTTCTGGACATGCTGAGTTTAAGATGCCTCAAGGACATTCAGTTTGAGTAAGCAGGAGTGATGTGGGAGTAAAGCTCAAAGGACAGACTGAGCTTGACACGCATATACAGACTCTGAGGTTTATGGAACACTTTCTCATTTATTATTATTTGTTTTAAACTGAAGCACAGAAAGGTCATGTGACTTGCCTTAGCTCTGGAGTCACACAGCTAAAACCTGACATTTTAACTAAGGCCTCCTGAGTCAGGCCAGGGCTGCTTCCATGATGCCACACTACCTCTCTTATAAACTGAGACTTCTTCCAATTTCTATTTTATCCTCTGGCTCTAGAATATCAGGGCAGTTTTCCTTGATAATTTCTTGAAAGATGATGCCTACGCTCTTTTTTTGATCATGGCTTTCAGGTACTCCAATAATTATTAAATTATCTCTCCTGGATCCGTTTTCTAGGTCAGTTGTTTTCCAAACGAGATATTTCACATTGTCTTCCATTTTTTCACTATTTTGGTTTTGTTTTATAATATCTTGATTTCACACAAAGTCACTAGCTTCCACTTGCTCCAATCTAATTTTTAAAGTGGTATTTTCTTCAGTGGTCTTTCCATTGGGCCAATTCTGCCTTTTTAAGTCATTCTTCTCCTCACTGGCTTTTTGGAGCTCTTTTGCCACTTGGGTTAGGCTATTTTTTAAGGTGTTCTTTTCTTCAGGATTTCTTGGGTCTCCTTTTGCAAGTCATTGCCCAGATTCAAGAAGGGCAAAGCAAGAGAACCCTGCCTCTGTGCCAGCAAAGCGCTCCCTGCACTCCTGCTCTGATTCACTGCTTGATTCCTCCCACCGGGTGAGCCAGGGACTCTGGAAGCAGCTGCAGGAGCTTTCTGTTGCTGCTGCCTGGCCACCTCCACTGCCCCCAGGGCTGGGGATGGACTGGGCACTTCTCTCACCCTGATCCAGTGGTTTTCTGCTCAGTTGTCTAAACAGTGCTGGTTTGGAGTTTGCAGGTTGAAAAGTCTGGTAACTGCCACAGCTCAGTGGTTCAGGGCCCTAAGGCCCGCTTTGCCCAACTCCTGGTCTGGTCTTGGCACAACCCATGTGCTCCACTCCCAGCACGGTGTGATACACCCTTCCCGGAGACCATCCAGGCCGTCTTGGGCTGGAGACTTGTTTCCCTCTAGAATTTGTTCAGAGCCATTTTTACAGGTGTTTGGAGGGTTTGGGGGGAGAGCTTAAGCAAATCCCCGTTTTCCAGTCACCATCTTGGCTCCACTCCATAAATAGAGACTTCTTAATAGGGCATGGAGTGCTCTTGGTGCCCACAAAGTTCACCTGATTCGAGGTCTTCAAGCAAAGGCTGGATTGACTACTAGTCTGGAATGTGGGAAGCGGCATCCATTTTTGGAGATGAACCTTTCTATTTTGAAGCTATATTTTGTATATATTTGTGTTTATTTGTGTTGAAGATTTCTTCCAAATCTGGAATCCTGTGACTTATTTTTTGTTGCATTGGGGTCTTTTTTCTTTTTTAATCCTTTGCTCCGGTTTTTTTTTTTTTTTTGATTTCCCTTTGAAGGTTTCTTTCCACTCCTCTTTTCTTTGCTGTGTTCTTTAATGTGGCATACTGGTTGTCTTGTAAAGTGGCACAGGAGTGCTGGTCCAGGGAGATGTTCTGAGTGGTCCAGCAGAACCACCACAGCACTGTCTTCCTGTAAAGACTCACTGCCCCAACAGCAAAGGGCATCAAGAGTAAAAAGGAGGGCATTTGTTGGCTTAAGGCTGGATTTGGGTTCGGGAAAATAAACTGTGCGCTTGTGAGTTGTTCATAATCCAAGTGTCCTTCATTCAAATGCCTTGTATGAATTCATAATGCAGGTGCTCTTAATTCAGGAGCTACATGAATACTAATGAATTATATTTGGACTCCAAAACACAAAGAAAAAAAATCTAATTTTATCTCATGACACTGACCTTACCCCAAGAACTGCTGACTCTGGAGGCAGAGGATCTGGATTATACTCCCAGCTCTGCTCCTTATTACTTGTGTGAATTTGAGTAACTTGCTTAACTCGTCTGAACTTCAGTTTCCTATGTATAAAATCTGACACAAGAGTTTTTCTAGCTAAATCTATGATCCCATAATAAATGCAAAATAACCAAAATGCAATAAAAATTTGGAGAATTTGGACAAAGAAAAAAACTGAATTAAAAATACAAAAAGACTCTTCTCACCATCTTCCCAACCCCATCCAAAGTCCATTATGTATTTTTGCTTATTCTCTCTCCTCTGTGCATTCTTTTCCCTGGAACATTTATGTTTTTCATATTTATCCTGAAAGGGCCAGTGGAAGTCCTACTTACTACATGAAATCTTTTCTACCAGACCACACTGATCCCTGCCTTAATTCCTTTTGTACTTTTTTCCATACTGCACCATCAGAACCTTATTAAATATTCCTATTATTTAAATGTACTACACAAATTAGAACTTCCTATTAGTATGCACTGCTATTTTGCAATTAACTTTCTGGTGTGTATATGTGTGTGTAGATAGTAGATAGACAGATAGATTTGGAGGCAATCAGGGTTAAGTGACTTGCCCATAGTCTAGTAAGCATAGTGCCCACAGCATCTGAGGTCAGATTTGAACTCAGGTCCTCCTGACTCCAGGCCCACTGCATGACCTAGCTGAGCCCAATTAACTTTCACTTATGTCTTGCACTCTCAACTTATATGGACAAGTACTGCGACATACTTCTTTTAAACCATAAAATGCCTTTGGCACTGTGTTTGATATTCAAATACTTTACTACTTGATTGAAGCTTTAAGTAAATCCATGATCTTGAAGTTGGCTATTAATAGTCATTCAACAACTGTTTATTAATTGGTTGCTCTGTGCAAAATACTGTGCTGCGGCTAAATCCTGTGGATTACTAACCTTTCATCCCAACCATTTCTCTTCAGTACTTCAAATGACTGTCTCAGGACCAAACGAATTAGCTAAAGGTAAAAAAAGTTTGTTACACAAGAAAGTAGACATTTCCAACAAGTTCAGTGAAATAAGGTTATCGACACAACTGTTGCAGTCCAGATGCTGATGGCTTATACTGTGACCAAATGTAACCCCCAGATAATATGGTACCAAAGTAGTATTTCCCAAATGCACCTTTTACAACAGCACAGAAGTGATCCAAACCTTGATTTTTCAAATATGCAAGCAAATAATGGCTAAAGATGAACCTTTCTATTTCTATAACTTTAATTTTTATGTTCGTTCATTTTACATTCTGTTCTTGTACTTGGAATGGTCTTTTTGGGCTAATTTAAGTTTCTGAGTAGCTCCACCAACCAGAGATTTTGAGTGTGCATGTTATAACAACTAACTTGTGTCTCAGAATGTTATGCAACAAAGTTGAAAAAGATAAAACAAAAAGAAAAAACCATCTAAGCTCTTACCATATAATATTTGTTTAGACGTTGCTGATCTATTCCTTTCCATTCACGATTCATGGTTTTCCAAAAGGTTTGGATGAATAGGTGTTCTAGAGTGAACAAAAGTACCTGAACATCTGATTCCCAATATAATGCATTATGCTTTCTTATACATAACACACAAATATGTAGGAACACATTCAGAGTAATGTACCACTCATACTAATGCTTATAAATGATTATTTTTGGTCAACCTGAAATAAAAAATATGCTAAGTAGGGCCAATAAGTTCTTTTTTAAAAAAGAGAAAACATGACTTTATAATAGGAAACATATGGAAGTTTATGTTTTAATAAGCAGAATCCTCTAAGAACACAGTTTTCTTTATCTATGGCTAAGATAATATTTGTAAAATGCTTAACACTGGCACACTGTACACACTTAACATATCCTTGCCTACCCCTCTGCAAATTAAAATCTAATTTTTTTTTTCTGATCCACATTCATAGGCCTTTTTAACTTGTGCCTAACTCTACAATCAATTAAAAATCACTTATTTTTATGAATATTGTCAAAGTCTCTGCAGCATCTACCCATACATTTTCACCCCATATCATATGTTAGTTGGGTGGGCAAAAGTACAAAACATTTCATCAATCAACAAGCACTTACTTAGCACAAAGCATGTGCCAGGAACTGTGCTAGGCATTTATCTTCTCAAAATTCAATTGGCACTCAACTTAGGAGCTGCTTTTTTCCACTTGAAAGTGAAGTGATCATTTTCTCTGCATGTAGTTCTCTGCAGAAATTTGCCTTTATTACTGGCTGAACATAGTTCGAGTTCAGAAAGCTACTTTGGGTTACAAAGCCATTAGAATCATTAGGTCTGATTTGTTAAAACAGAACAAGCTAACTTTGCTCTCTCTTTTTCAAGACAAAAGCTTAACTGTTTCAGATATCCTGGGCGTGCTCATCACTTTTAAAATTCAGTTCTATTACTAAGAACCATCTTCCAAAATATATTATCACTTCAATCTGTTTTCATTAGCTTTAAATACTCCTCTGAACTTGAGAAAGGTCCATTTGGCCATTCAAAAAAGTTCTCTCAAATAGGTGAATATGTACACACAGCTATATAAAGTGTCTGTTAAAGTACTTCAGTATTTTTAGTCATTGAATAGTTATTTGTTAAAATAGCATTACATTTAAATGGATATTTGCAATGTCTGCATGTTGTTACTCTGAAGTCTATGTCCTCAAAATAAAAACTGACCTTATGTAGAAATCTTACATTATATACTTACCCTAAGTCCTAAAGGTGAAGACAAAAACTTTAAAGGAAAGTAGAGAAAGAAAAGAAGAATGATGACCAACTATGTCACCCAAAATTAAATAAGACTTACGAGCCTCCAAGTTGTTAATAACATGGATGAGTTGGGAAATGGTATCAGCTAATTCCTCCTGTAAAGGTGAGGTGGAAAAAAATGTTGGTGTTAATGTGGTAATAATGCAGTGACAACATAATGGCCTGTGCCCTCCTCTCATACCTGTTGATGAGAAAATCAGAGCCTCCCATTTTCAACATTACTTCTACTAGAAAATGTATATGAGTATTTGCATATCACATATGAAAAACCATACTTCCATTGATTCATTGTGCCAGAATATATGTCTTTGAGGTGCTGTTTAAGCAGCATGTAGGAAAATATTCCCTATCTGTCACTTGTAGCTACTGAATTATGACTGGAGATACATCTAAAATTTATGGGCATCTTTCATTTTAAGGTAACTTACGGTACATAATCCCTTTGCTCTTTCCGAGGCAGTGTGGAATACTGGACAAAATAATAGACTGCCCCTGAAGATACCTGCCTAGCTTAGCTTATCCTGGGCAAATCAATTAACCTCTCTGATCCTCGGTTTCCTGAATAGTAATAACGGCCCATATTAATATATGACTTTAAGTTATTTACTTCACAACAATCCTGTGAATTAAGTGGCAAATATTCTAATTTATAACTAACCAAACTGGGAATCTTTTCTACCTACCTCACAGGGTTATTAAATTTGTTTTAAAAATTTTTTTTGTTAAGGTAGCTCAAAGTAAATGGTCTTACCTGCAGGAGAGATTCATCTTGCATCCACATGCAATAAAAAAGTCCTTTCCATATTTTTAATAGTTCTTCTTGACTGAAACCACCTAGAGTATAAAAAACCCCATAAAATTCTTATCGGAAAATGTTCATATTCCTTTTCTAAAAATAGAGTAACAAATGAAAGAAGAAAAATAAAGTATGCATTAGGATGTGAGATCTATAGAACATGTGTGTGGGTGATATGAATTTTTATTGTTTTGGGAACACAGGAGAAGAATTAAGATTATTTTGCTTGGCTATAAAAAGCAGTTCTAAGACAAATGGATAGAACCTGCTGGGAAATAGATTTTGGTTCAATATAAGAACTACTAAATAATCAAAGCTATTTCTTTTTGTGGTGGCAAAGAATTGGAAATTGAGGAGATGTCTGCCAATTGGGGAATGGCTGAACAAATTGTGGTATATGAAAGTAATGGAATACTATTGTTACCTAAGAAATGGTGAGCAGGCAGATTTCAGAAAAACCTGGAAAGACTTGCATGAACTGATTTTGAGTGAGGTGAGCGGAACCAGGAGAACACTGTACACAGTAATTGTAACATTGTGCAATGACCAACTTTGTTAGACTTAGCTCTTCTGAGCAACGCAATAATCTAAGACAATTCCAAAAGATTAATGATGGAAAATGCTATTCACATCTAGAGAAAGAACTATGGGATCTGAATAAAGATCAAAGCATAGTATTTTCTCTTTTTTTGATGTTTTTTGTGTTTTCTTTCTCATGGTTTTTCCCTTTGGTTCTGATTCTTCTTTGCAACACGACTACTGTGGAAATGTTTAATATAACATATGTATAGCCTATATCAGGTTGCATGCTTTCTTAGGGAGAGGGGAGTGGAGGGAGGGGGGAAAATTTAAAACTCAACATCTTATAAAAGCGAATGTCAAAAACTAAAAAGAAAGAAAGAAATAATCAAAGCTACTGAAATACAGAATGGGACTGCTTTATGGGGGGCGGTGAGCTCTCTGTTGTGCGACAGGCTTAGTGAGAATGATGAAAACAGAATTTATCCATCAGATGGGTAGCTGTATAAAATGACCTCTAAGGCTTTTTCCTAATACTAGCCTTCTGTGATCTTATATTTAATCCTTCCCTAGCATTAAATGCCTTTTTCATCCTAAAAACACTAACCTCCCTCTTCTCACTAACACTTATAACCAACACATACTAAATCACTTAAAAAATCATTATGTGTTAAGTAGCTATCTTCTCTATTCCTGTGGTTAGAGTCTTATAGATAATATTAATAATAGGAAAATAAAATTTACTGTAAATATACTCTTGAATTTTTGCAAAAGTGGTTACTACATAACCAAACAACAAATGTAATCTTGCTGCACTTGAAACCCTGACATATTCTGTATGTGATAATATATCAAAATTTCATTAAAGGATAAGATAAACCTTTTGGGGGTAGCAAAAGCAGGATCTAATAGATGACAGCAAACACATCAGGGATTAAAGAAGTTGTATTAATATTCTAAAGAATAAAAATATCCATGCAACACATATGACTACATTGAAACCCTTTCCTGCACTCAAGCTTGTTTACTGTATTCAAAAAGTGATATTTACCCTAGCTTTCTGGTGATTCTTGTCTTCCATAATTTGCAACAATTTTACATATTCACAGGACAGGAGCATTTACTTTCTTTGAGGGTAGACTCATCTTGTACATTTAAAAAATCAGAGAACAGCTATAAAATGAAAGATTGCTAATGCACAATATTGCTCAAAAATGAGGAAGAAGCCATACCAAGAATTTATTCTACCCTCGTGCTGTAGGGCCTTTCATTAGCAATTGTACAATTATAACTGTCATGGTACCTTACACATAGCAGGCACTCAGTAAATATTAGTTGAATGAATCAAAAAAGAACTAGACCAACTTTAGAGGATTCATACTCCAATCTTCAAAGTTAGGTCATCCAGGTAGTGCTCCAAACCAAGCCCTTCTGAGGCAGTATCAAAATGGAAGGTTTGGGAATAACAAAAATTGAGACAAGGGTCACAGTGGTCCACAAAGCAGAGGGCTAAAATAACTTACATTTTCTAGAACATTTTAATAAGACGTATAAAATGTTTTCCTCAAAACGACTCTATGAGGCACTCCAAATATTACTAATTTCATTTTACATGTGAGGAAACTGGGGCTCGGAGAGGTTAAAATTGACTTCCTTTGGGATTTGGTCTAAATTAGAGGCCTTGAAGGACCTCTAATTTCCACATAGAGGGAGAGTAGTGGTGAAGGTAGAGAAATTATATTGTAAGAAATGGCAAATAGAATCTATAAGAAAAGGAAGGTATGTAGGTAGCAATTTCCTCATCTGTTAAATAATGAAGTTGGGAACACTCATATTACAATAAAAAATAATGAAATTAAAATGTAGTTCCAGCAATGCTTTACATCCAGATAGAGAGACATATTTAATCTGAAGTACAATATTCTCTTTTTGTTGGGAAGTATCATTGGCTAGAATATAGAGAGTTAATCTTGAAGGTAGTTAGACTTGACATATGGCTGGTATGACCCTAGGAAAGTCAAACATTTTACCTCTCAGTACTCTAGGCAATTCTCTATGACTCTAAGTTGCAGAGAAGGTACCTGGACTCGTTAAGGGAGTTTCCTCACCTGGGTGTTCCCTATATGAAACCACAGGTCTTGATCCTATTCCAATGATTTCAACAACAGAATGGGACTACTGGCCATTGGCAATAAAGGAACTCAAGTGTACAAGCACACTTAAATCATTTCATCTCTATGTCTTGGTTTTTCCAACTGTTTTTTACTTTATGAGAATTCTATGAAAACAAGATCCATTTCTGAAGCATTTTGTGCAATGTGTAGTATTTATTTCAGTTGTAAAAAAAAGGCTTAGGAAAGTAAAGTAAAATGTTATGCGAACCAGTTTATTTCAAATTATTCAATATTAAGTTTTTATACATAAAAATTATATTTGGTGGATATGAATTTAAAATAATTTTTTATTGGGCACATCCTAAATTGGGATCTATCCCACTGTGATTATAATTATGCATTCCATTTATTATCACTACTGGTTCTATACCAAACTAATCAATATGAAAGAACACTTATATCCTATCACCTTTGGGTGGTGATAAACTTTCTAGAAGATAAAAATTTGGGAGAGAATGTGGCAATATGTGTAATGGTAAAACAATAGCTTAACAAAACAGTGAAGTTAATATTAGTAAATTACCAGAGTATTGAATGAATGAGTAAACTGTATATAACATTAACATCAGGTCTACACATCATTCCTACTTATCCTATATATGAATTCAAAGAATATTCTGTAGAATTAGTCCTACAATTGTGGGAGCAGGTCAGGAAAACTGAACATCATCAGGAAACATTAGATCAGATGTTGGACACTCAAAATATGCTAAAAGTTTTGCTTTTTTAAAACATCTATGATAATAATTTCTTGTATTGATGGCCAGTTATACTTTCTGTGCTGAGGGAGGTTTTGATAACACAAGTTCATTGGGGTGGTGGCAGTATAAGAAAACAGAAAGTGGTGCATTCAAAAGATGTTGTAAAGGTGAAATCACTAGATCTTGTTAAAAGATTGGATATGGGGGTTGGGTGTGTGAGAAATAGTGAGGCGTTGAGGATGACACATAGGTTGTGAAACTCAGGGACTGGGAAAGGTGGGGGCCAAGGAAACACAATGTACTCCACTTTGGACATGTTAGGTTTAAGATGTCTACAGGACATCCAGTTTGAGTTATGTAATATGCATCTGGAGATGTGATACTGGAGGTCTGAAGAGAAGTTAGGCCTGAATAAGTAGATCTTAGATCGACAGCATACAGATGATAACTGAATCCAGGGGAACTGTCGAGATCACCAAGTGAAGTAGTACAGTGGGAGAAGAGATGAACCAGGACTGAATCCTTAGGGAGGCACCTACCTAGAAGATGCAACCTGGATGAGGAGCCAGCAAAGGAGACTGAGGAGGAGTGGGTTAGATAGATAGGAGGAGAACCAGGAGAACAGAGCCCTAAAAATCTAGGAGAAAGAATCAAGAAGAGTGATCAACAGTGTCAAAGAGCAGTCAGGAAGGATGACAACTGAGAAAAGGCCACTGGATTTGACAGATCTTTGTCAGAGACCACTGGTAACTTTGGAAAGAGTAGTTTCAATTGAATGATAAGGTCAGAAGTCAGACTGCAGAGAATTAAGAAGTGAGTAAGATGAAAGAAAGTGGAGGCACCTATTATAGATGGTCTTCCAAAGGAATTCAGCCACAAAAGGCAGAAAAGATATGGGACAATTGTTGTAGTGGGGATGGAAGGGCAAGTGAGGGCAAACATATTTAGTAAAAAGCAGTATGCCAGGCTCTAAAAGGCAATATACAAATAAATGGCAGGGTTCTTGCTTTCAAGAAACCTCAAGAAACGATATCTTTTTGGTTTCTTACTCCAAATAATTTTTCCAAGGGCTCATATAAGTTAGTTAAATTAGAAGAAAAGCTCCAATTTCTTGACCATACTCTAGTGTTCTATCCATAAGAACATGTGACCTTTCTTTTAGCCTGTTTTCCTTTTTCTGGGAAGTCTTTTATCTTTCCTGTCAATAGTTCTTTTCTTGAAGGAATTCAAAGAAATGGAATAAAACAAAAATTAAAGGAAGAGAACTCAGGTTTCTAACAGGAAACCAGGCGAAGAGATAGAGATAGGAGTAAGGTCCAACAAAATCATAACGTGGGGAGGCAACCAGACATAGCAGGCACTGGAGTCAGGAAGATTCCAATCCAATCTCATACACTTTCTAGCTGTGAGACTCTGGGTAAGTGACTTGATTTCTCTGTGCCTCAGTTAACTCAAAGGGGTTCCACTTGATGGCCTCTAATTCACCCTTTGAGTTCTAAATCTAAGATCTTACCCTTAGTTCACAACTTATACCTGCTCTCAAAAAAAAGTATACTACTTATCTGCTACACGAAGGTAATTTAAGTTATTGATCTTAATACCGACATAAAAGAATGTATTTATGTTAATGCTTTAAGGATTAGGAATTATCACTGTGGATGACAAAGATCACAGCGACTCCACGACTTTCATATATGGTTTTTGAGAATTCTTAAAGCTAAAAAACTTGGACTAAGCCTGGTGAATGCGTGTGATACATAAACAAAATATACTGTGAAAAAGTTGTTTCCTGGTATAGGGTGGTGGAAAATGCCATATACCTGGAGTCAGAAGATGCAGGCTTGGGTCCTACCGGCTCTGCCATTCACCAGCTGTTGTCATCTTTTGTAAAAGGGGCATAAATGTATCACAACCTAGCTGAGCGGTTGAGGGGAGGTCCAAATGTAATATATTATGTACGAGCGTTTTATCGGCTATTAAGTGCTATATATATATTATTTATACATACACACATACATACATATATTAATATGCCCTCTCTCTCTACTGTTTATTACCAACTCTACCTAGCACAACGTTCTATCCTCAATATCTTGTTCTCCAAAGTCCAGTTTTTCAAGTCGGCTTCCCAGTACCTTGGCCCTTGCCCTACTGATGCCAACCAAAGCTGACTTCATATCATTTTCCCATCCCCAACTGACAGCGGAAATTCCCGTCCCTTTGCCCACTGCCCCGATCCCTCACTGGGCTCTTTTCCTCTGCTGCCACGACTGCCACTTTTAGCTAAGAAGATACAAATACAAAACCCCACGACGCCAGATCCCCGTCTTCCTCTCTGCTTTCCCGGGGGCGCACATCTGCAGCTCGGGGTCCCCCTCTTCACAAGAACCCCATTTCCGAGTGCCGCCCGGCCGCAGCAGCGCACGCACCTCCTCCCCGCTCTGCCCCATGTGCTTTCCCTCCTACCAAGGTCCGTCCCTTCCCCCGCCTCCCACCCCATCCAGTCAGCCATGTGGCGTGTAATCTCGCCGGCCGCCTCCTCTCTCCCTCGGCCCCTGCTGGGGCGCGGGGGCGGCGTGGGGAGGGGGCGACCCCCGCGTCGGGCTTTACCTGTCACTCTCTGAGTTTTCACGCTAATGTACTGGCGCAGTTTCTTTGCCGCGCGATCCCGAATCAGCTTCTCGTTCGATGCCAGTCTCTGGGCGAACTGGATCTCGGCCGGCTGCATGGCAGGGGCCATGATGCCCCCGGAACATCCCCTTCCTTTCTCCCTCCCACACCGCCGCCGCTCTCCTCCTTCTCCTCCTCCTCAGCCACGGCCACGGCCGCCTCCTCCTGCACCCACAATTGCGCAGAGGCCGCGGACGAGCCCCGAGCGGCAGCGGGCGGTGGAACCGCGCGTCACGTTCCAAGGAACGCGGGTTGATGACGTCATAAAGGGGGTGGCTGCGGCTCAGAGCGGCCCCGAGCGAGGGAGCCCGCCTGACGCTGCGCAGCCTGGTCGAGCCCGGGTGCCGGCTGGCATCGAGGCCTCAGAGCCCCTGCGATCGCGAGGATCCCTGGGGCCGAGTCTGAGTCCGCCCCCCTCCCGTTCCTAAGCAACAAATTCCCTCAAACATCGTGTGCTTCCTGACCCGCCCGCTCTCTCTTCTCCGCTCCGTCCTTCATACGGTTACTTTTCTGCTTGAAAGAGACATGTTCCTCCGCTCGGAAATCCAGAGTAGTTCTTTAGTAAGCCGCAGGCTCTCCACAATCCGGTGTCACTTTCTTATCTGTCCTTTTCCTTAGTTGTCCCCTCTGCGCACTAACTGCTGTCCAACTGTAGTAGCTTCAGGACGCTGTGCCTGTTTGAGTCTAAAAGCCCAACTACAATGCCGCATCTTTGATCTCTGCCTTGACCTCTGAATTTCAAATTACGCTTGTCTTTCGCATCCCTCGTACATCCTTTATGCATTATTTTATGCTATAATTACGTATTTGGGTGTAATCTCCTACTATGAGAGGCAGCCTGGACCCTCCAGATAGCCCAGATTCAAGTCCTGCCTCCTGCTACACACACACACACACACACACACACACACACACATATTGTGTGACCTTGGACAAGTCTATTAACTTCTCAGCGATCTAGGCGGCTAAGACTGTAAGTCGAAGGAATTTCTTAGACGAATGAAATTACGGGTCCCTATTCCCTTATTAGACTATTAGCTAACAATGACGAAGCTTGGACCAAGAAAAAACGCAGTTCCCTTCCTTAATAGCAGAGGTGAGGGGCTTTGAGTATGGAATATCGCATAGTCTGCCAGACTTGTTAGATTTGTGGACTGGTTTTGCTAAACTAATTTATTTCTCTTTTAAAAAATCATTATTGAATAAGAATCTTTGTGCTTTGCAGCTAATCTGAGTCAGTAGAGATGTTCTAGCCTCCTGTGTTTGATTTTTAATGGGGTGGCTCCTCATCTCTTATACACACACGATGCTTACAGTAGAATTATAAGACTATCACATACATGTGGTATTGAGAAGCTATCAGTACTTCCTGTACTCTATAGTCTTGCCAAACTGTTCTCTCAATTTCTCATACATTGAATTGGAAATATTCCATTTCCCACCTTTGCCTTGCACCTGGAATGTGCTTCCTGCCTCACATCCATCTCATATACTCCTTTACTTCCTTTAAGTCACAACATAAATAATACCTTCTACACGCTAGCATCTTTGTATTGATTCTCTAGGTATTCATATGTGTACATGGTGCTTCTCCCAATGTAACGTAAACTTCTTTAAGTAGGGATTGATGTTTCTTTCATCTCCAGTTGATCACCTAGGATTTATTAAGCACTAACTAGGTGGCACAGTTGATTAGAGTGTCTGGTCTGGAGTGGGGAAAACCCTGCGTTTCAAACCTGGCCTCAGACACACTAGCTGTGTGATCCTGGGCAAGTCGCTTATCTGTTTGCCTCAGTTTCCTCATCTGTAAAATGAGCTGAAGAAGAAAATGCAAACTAGTTTAGTATTGTTGCCAAGAAAACTCCAAAAGAGGACATGAAAAGTCAGATATAACCGAAAAACAACTAAACAAGTTCTACCTGCCAGCTTACACATGCTTGTTCATCTCATCCCCTTATCTCTATCTCATTTTTTTATGATGTGGTAATGCGGGAGGTGCTGAGATGAAATGGCCCATCTCCTTTTATAAATGTGTACTTGCCAGATTTGTCTTTTTCTTATTACAAAAGTTGTTTTTAAAAATGATTGATGTTAAGATATTAAACGATATAAAAATCCTTTGCTCTCACTCTCTGGATGATCTCATCCACAGCAAAACCCCAGAATTGGGACTTATGATTTCCCCATTTCCCAGGAGATCCTGGCCTGGAGAGCTGGGCCTATGGCCAATATGCGACAGCAAAAATTGATCAACCATATCTCCTGACACTGAACAATCCCTGTGCCTTTAACTGCTAAGCCAACTGAACCAAGTGGCTGCATTCCTATTCCTGCCATGCTAACTCTGGTCCTATACCCCACCGAATGGTCCCAAGGCTCAATGACCCCTACAACTTGAGACAATCACAAGGCTCGCTGATTCTAATAACTTGGAGACTGTTCCCATATGACCCAAGAATACCTGTATTGTCTCAAAAATGCCTGCACACATGGGCCTGCTATGGGAACTATTTACTCAAGACCTAGGAATGACTCTGTTGAGTCCTGCCTTTTTGCGGTTCTCATGCTTAAAAACTCTACTCCTGCCATGAGCCATAAGCCCTCCTTCTCGGGAGGACTTTCACTTGCAAATATTTTCCTCACTTTAAAATTAAACTCCTATTTGATTCCCAGCTCTCCTGTCTCTGGCCTGCTTTGTTTGGCTCTGGCTTCCTACAGGTTAAAAGACCTATTCCATTGTGGTTGACACTGGTGATTTAAATCCTGCACTGATCATCAGTAATCAGCCCACCAAGATGTTTTCTACGTTGAGGTTACTTAACAAAATCCTTTTAATTCTTTTTTTTTTTTTTTAAAGGCAGGTAGAGACTACATGATGGGCCTCTGAATAAACACTTTGGACAAATATGAGAGGCAAAGCACAGTACAAGGGCCTTGGTTTCTGTATTAGTATCAGTTCTAGCAAAAATGATACACTGTTTACAGAATGGATCAGTCCATAACACACACAGGACTAACACAACAAACAAAGTTGCAATAGATGAATAAAGAAATCCGATATACCAGTAGCTTTAGGGGTGTAAAATCCTTTGTCAGCATCCATGATATTCAGGGGTCTGGAAAACATTTCTTGTACATCTCTCAAACAGCTGAATATGGATCAGAGAAGGCTTGTAAAAGCATTTCCTCAACCATCTTCAGGTCCTAGGTTACTTGTGGAGATCCTGTAGGTAATGCTACTAAATATATGTATGTATGTATGTATGTATGTATCCTAATCCTTAGGTTTCTAGTGGTTTAATCACATTGTTTTCTCAAAGTTTTCTACCTCAGTAAAACATTTTATTTTCCTCAAAACTTTTACATCTTCACCCTATTCCTTTCTTTGAGGATATATACATCCTCATATCATCTTAAAAGAATGAAATACTTCAAGGGTCTAATGTCATACAGGAATACATAATTATTAGCAAGAGGATAGCAAGCCCAAGAATTCATTTACTTAGATGCTCAGGATACAGAGTTGACCACAAATTCAGATTAAAGCTAGTAAGATATTTCATGCTTGCCTCCTATTACAGTAATTTAGACATTTTAGTATTAATATATAAATTAGTAGGTTTAGTGTTGCAACAACAAACTTCCACTGTTCATCTGTCCTAATTATAGAAATCTGCCATGAAAGGAAAAAGAGAGGGACATGATTATGATAGCAAGACTATCCCTTCAAAGGCATAGACTGATCTGACATAAGCCATAGTAGGGGGAAAACATCCTCAGCACTGTTTAATACCAGGCATGAATCATATTTAACAGTCAATTGTGCAGCCACGTTCCACATTATTCACAAGGTATCATAGCCAGGCTCAGTAGTAACCAGGTGGGAAAATTTCCTGTCCAGAAAGGAAAGAGCACAATGGCAAACTGAGTCAAAAGGATCCTACCTTTCCTTGTGCAAGGTCATCCCCTCAACCTCTCCCAGGGACAGATGCCCACTTGTAGCAGTTCTCAGGATGTACTCCCTTTGGGCAGCACATGGTATTCCTTGTGGATGGTGGACTATCAACATAAGGGCAATTCAGACAATCATACCTGAAATCAAACTCAGAACAATATCTAACTACATACAGTCCCATGGGAGTTTGCCTCAAATAGCAAATTTAAACTAATCACAGCTTAGGGCTAGGGCATTATCATTTTTCTTATATTTCAAGATTAGTTAACAATTAGCACATATAAGGACTTCTCAACAACACTTCATTTGAAATTTAAGAACAATTACATTCTGGAATTTCACACATCCAGTGAATACTTGACAGTTGACTCAAAACCCTAGAAAAATGCTGACTACAGCAAGCATTCAATTTTGTATTGCCTGTGAACCCCTGAGGCAAAATGAAATCTTTGAATGTAAGGTCTGTTGTTACAAAGTTGTCTCAAAGATGTAACTTCAGTACTTTAGAATTTCACAACAAATGGTTAGTAGGGCTGATAAGGTCTTATGACTTTGCCCAAGTAGAAAATGTCTCAAATGGTAATATTTAGAATCTCAATTTTCCCATGAGCCATTTATTGTTAGCACTTCAAATTATAGGGCTGACTACTTTCATTTAGTTTACTGCTAAAGATTTAAAGTGACAGTCTTGTATTATTACCCCCTTTTAGGATATGTAGAGATTTTCTGAAACATGGAAATTCCAAAGATAGTCTCCATTATGTAGTAATGAAACTATGAATGTATATTCCTTGCATAAGGACTAAAATATACCCTTATAATGGTCCTTCAAGGACAGAATTTTGGTATGTTATCCCCATATAATTCAATGCTGCAAATGTATTTCTTCCATATCACAAAGAATAACCAAAGTTTCTCACATCCTTTTTGTCTAGATGACATCAAACCCCATCCTCAAACCTCTTTCCAAAAAACTTCAAATGCTTAACTTTCAAATACTCTATTCATATTGTCAATGCAAACAGATTACAACTTTCTTAACTTTCTACCCATTTCCTCTTATCCCTAGTTGCTTAAAATTTCTCTCTCTCTTTCTTTCATAACCTTCCAGGGAACTTAGGTTAAAACCCTTCAAAATTATACCTGTCTTATTCCTTTTGTATTCTGATCCAACATTTCTCTTACTTTCTTCTATTTGCTTAATTCCTCTAGTCTTTATTTCCCAATCATATACCAGACTATCTATAGAACTATTCTTTACTTCACTGAATCTTTCCTTTACCATTAGCATAAGTTTTTATTAAGCAATACCAATTAATTTCAATACTGTTAACTTTAGGGTTCTTAAAAGTTTAAAATGTATGGCCTATTCCAATACCTTTTGGTGAGTATTCTTTCTAGTTTACCTAAATAATGAAGTTCCGTTGTATCATTCACAGAAGAAAATACAGTGGTAACACAGAACATTCTTCCAAATTAAGTTTTACTTACTTTTAAGTTGCTCCCTGATTTAAACAATTTTCTCCCTTTTCAGGGTCTAGAAAAGAGTTAATATTAGGCAGTTTTTAAAATTTAAACTGCAAACCCATTTTTTTTATTCACTTTGCAACTTTACTGATACTACTTTCCCCCTTCCCATTCCCTTAACCCCCTCCCCAATTAGTGAAATCACCTTCCTCTGTTGCACTAAAACAATAAATCTATCACTTTCCAGAGAAAGAGTGATGAAAGGTCTAAGTGTTGTTTCTTTGTAACTTTCACAGAGTTTTTCCTTAAAACAGAGTAGCACCCCAAAACTCACTAAAACATTTTGGCATTTATAGAAAACATTTAAACTACAATTTGGAAATTCAATATAGAAAAATTATATTTCTGTAACAAATTTAGTCTCTAATTAGTTTACAATGCCATAATTCTTATAGACTGGAGAAAAGGATTAGTTTTCCTCTTATCGGTGTTGTCTCTGTGAGAAACTGGTGCTCACTCTAGAAAGAACAATACTCATTGTGAACCTAGGAAAGATTTTATCTTGCATTCATTGTGAATGGGTAACTCCCTAAAGGAGCACACTTGCTAAGGCTAATACAAGGCTATTTGTTTCCTGTTCCTAATTCAGATCTCCTTTTTTGCTCTGCATTGGCTAGATGCAACTTCCTGAACCACCTCTTTCATGTTCTCCTCCTTGATATGTTTCCCCCTCCCTTGTCATGCATTGGATGTACATTTAAATTGGCTTGCTCTACCCTGGGAGTGTGTTGGATAATATTAAACAGCTTGCTAAGCATGCATACAAGCTTCTGACCTTTTACTTGATCAGAAGCCTGGTTCTGCTAGGTTACAGCTCTGATTAGAACCAATCACCTCTGACTTACATCATGTTACCACTCGAAATGTTGAGGGTTTGGAGCTGAGGTCCAGGAACTCCGAGACTGGAGTTCCCAGGAAGGGTAGTTGAGGGGGAGTGCCCCTCAAGGACCCGAGTACTGGAGAGGGTTGGGGCCATCTGGAATGAATTCATGATCTCAAGCATTCTTTAAGTCAAGGTGGCAAAGATTTATTATGCTTTACAGTGGGCAAGAGATGTTAGGGAACTTGCAACCTTGCAGGGGTGCAGGAAAAGTTTTTATAGGACATTTTGGGGTGAAACATGTCAATTAGATGTTTTGGGGTGGGATAAGAGAGTGGTTAAGGGGTGGTCAGTTCTTAAAGGAACATGTGCTTTTTTTATCTACTGAGCAGGTATCTTGCCCAGAGTTCACTGGGAAATAGCCCAAGGCGGGGTTGACATGGAGGTGTGGTTTTTACCTTGAAACATCACTAAGTCAACTAACTGTCAGAGCTGACTGGAAATATCCAGGTTGCTTCCATCAACGTCTTGTTAGACAAGATGAATGTAAGAGAGTATACATTTGACTATGTCTAGGATATATATCAGTAAGGTCAGTAAGTAGTAAATATCATTATGGCCCAGTACATAGCCAATTAGCACATATACAGGGAGTCCAAACTAATAAATTCCATACGTGCAGCTGGCCACAGTATCAGGAGGAGACAGAAGTATTTTGCTAAGGCATGCTGCCCTTGAACTGGAGAGGAGCTGCCTGAGACAGTATTTTGAGGCTAGGGAGAGATGTGATTTTAGAACTGGAGGTAGTTTTGGAATTGGGGTCCAGGCACAGGCACCCAAGCAGAAGCTAAGGAGAAATGTTAGAATTAAGGTCCAAGCACAAGCACTCAAGCATCCCGCCACTATCACCCCTGCAAAACTGGGAATAGTAATCCTGTGGAAACAGAATTCCTTCTTTTGTTTCTTATATCTTACATCTCTCAATTGTCTCCCCAACTTGGCTAGAATTATAGAAAGATAGCAAAAGAGAGACTTTCTATCTTTCTTACTTTTTCTTTCGAAGGCTTTGAAAATTCTTCAGGAAAGTGTTTACTCTTTACATCTTTTATCCTCTCATTCATTAGGCCACAAAACACAAGGCAAAAAACACAGACAATGTGACAAGACAAACACATAGAAGCATTGCTGGTGGTTTTCTTCTTTTTTTTTTTTGCCACTGTGAGTTTAATCAAAAAGTCCGTGAGACTAAGTCCCTGTTTGATATTATTGATAGCTGGGAGACTTGCTTTGAAATTCTACCATTCTAAACTCCCTTCCAGTGTTGTTTCATAGTAGCTTTTATGGTTGACAAGGTGTTCTACTTCAGCTTTCCCAAAGACACCACTAATTCCTAACCATCATCATCCTTATGAATATTTATTCCTATTATTCACAACAGGGTCTGGGTCCAGGTAATGTGGGGTTGGAAGTCCCATATAGCTGAGAGAGGGGTTGGTGGTCCCTCCTCATGAACCTCTCTTCATTTTTAAAATCTCCCTTTCTGTTCCTTAATCCCTTCTCCTGAGTCTCTTCCCCCATGGGTATTTTGTTCTTAGTTGCATTGATAATGACAGCAGTTTCAGTTTCAAAAACCCCTCTCCGTTGCACTAAAATCCCATTTGTGCATAGGCTATTGATCCTTAAATTTTGTTTAGAATGTGCATCTGACTATAATTCCCAAGGTCTATTCTTTATCTGGCCGAATTTTATTTTTCCTTATCCCATTCTACCTCTTCTCCCTGCCCCCCCCCTCCAACTTTCTCAGTCCCTACCAAGCAGTGAAGCTCAGTAGACAAAACCTGGCAGGGTTCATTTTTCCTTTCTCAAGTCTTTTGGTTTTTTTTTCCATCTTTTCTATCTGGAAGTCAGGAAGGGGCTGGCTGCTCCCAATCCCTATGTGAATTTGAATATTGGTATTTCCTTGGAAATGAGGGACACTTGTATGCCATTCTGTAAGCATTTTACCCCACTTTGTGTGCATGCTCTCCTGTTCTTTTTGTACAGATGAGAGAGAAAAAAAAATCAAAATTTGTATTTCGATCTGTTTCTTCATTATCCTACCTGAGTTTGGGGAGTTAAAATTCTCCTATCACTTCAAAGTTGACTCACTGCCAGGAAAGTTTGTTTCTGTCTGCCATGTGACAAAGGCCCAGTTTTCCAGCTGTGAGTCTGAATAGAAGTGTCATCCTGGCGGGCTGGCCAAAAAAGAAAATCTTTAATTGGGCCTTTACCCTCAATAATGAAGCAAACTCAGGTACAGAAAATTAAAAGGAGTTTCTGGTGGCACCTAAGGCAAAAACAAGTTGAATGTAGCCAAGTGCCAAGTTCAAACCATGCATTGTTTTATAAGATTTCGTAGTAAGAGGAGACAATCCTGATTAGTGTGTCTTTCTAAGTGGGGATAGACTAGTGTTATCTCAGAGGTGAGTTTACAATCCAGGTAGATGTAGATCTCTAAGAGTATCAAAGCACACATGACTGCCCTTGTCTATGCTTGGATTGACACGTACTGTGGTCATCCGTGACAAGAGGGCTAAGATTACAACTGTGAAAGCGGGGTGAGTGTTTCAACAATCCGGCTAGCAGCTGCTGTGGGGGTGAAAAACCAACAACAACCAGTTCACAAAATGCTGCAAGCCCAGGTCCTTTTGATCTGTGTTACTAAGGAAAGCAACGTTAAAGGGTTAGCAATCTTATTTTAATCCAGCATACAAATATCATTCACTTAGTTCAGGGGGAAAAGCCAGCACCCTGAACTTCAGAGCAAATACAAACAAATTACAAACATACATTTGTAAACAGACCAAATATAATTCATAGTTACCAACATCTGAGTTCAGCCAGGAGCTCGACAACGGCTGGCCCAGAGTCACATGCGCCACTACTACTGTGGGACAGAGCTCCAGAAAAAGAGAAAGCTGACCTCTGGTTTTGTATCTTTTTCAGGGTCAAGGGTGAGTCACACATGCGACTCACCCACGTGACCTAAAATGGTCACCAAAATGCAACTTAAACCCACGTGGTCTAAAAGCCACTGATGTCACAAACATGTCACTCAAACCCACGTAAACTAGGCCCTCCCCTAAGGCAAGGAGGTCCAAAAGGACTCCTAATTTAATCAAGGAAATAAAGGCCAAACTCTTCAAGGGCACTTGGTTGAATTAAGTGCTTAGAGCGCATTTTGATTGCCAATACAGTGGGAAACCATGAATTCATTCCAATTAAATTGGTGGTAGTAGCTACATTCTACACAGTGATCAACATTCTTACTGTTCACTACTATTCACACATGACATTCTATTTCCAATCTCCATGCCTCTAACCACAGTCTGTGTCCCTCCTCCCCTATGCTTAATAGAATATCTTCCTTTCTGTAAGTTTCAGGTCAAGTACTACCTCCTACGTAAGACCTTTCCTGATTTGCATTCCCCTGGTAGGTTAGATCTGATACTGGACCCTACCTTTTAGGGAAAAAATTAGCCTAACCTACATGGTAGTGGGGAATCCTGGTAGATATTGATCCTATCATACATTGTATTTATTTTGTATGTTTTTTACCTACTTATATATGTACATATTATTTTCACTGATTGAATGTAAATTTCATGAGGGCCCAGTTATTTTTGTCTCTGTATGCCTAGTGCATTGTGGAATGCTTACCATGCCACGTAGTAAAACCTGGAACTTAATAAAACTGGTTGTTGATGGTTTGACATATACTGCCCAAATAGTGCTTTAAGGTGAAAGTATATGTTTGGAATAACGATCTGTCTAGTGAATATGTTCTTTTCCTTCCTTATTTCTCAGAATCTCTACTTTTCTTCAAGGTACAGCTCAAGTATTTTTATGTAAGACCTTTCTTGATTCCCTCCTACTTCCTCAGTTGCCAGTTTTCCCAATCATTTTTAATCCATTCTCACTAATTTGTGTATACATACATACGTGTGTGTGAACACATACACAATTAACATTTTCAGCAAAGTCAAAGGATCTAAAATAAATACTGATGAATTATCAGTATTTCCATATGCTACCAAAATACAGCAAGAAGACTTTTAAAAATAGAAATTATATTTAAAAATTAATAATGATACTATAAAATTTGGGATTCTACCTGTCAAAACACAAAGAGGAACTTAATGAACACAGTTATAAAATAGTCTTTATATAAATAAAGCTACATCTAAATAACTGAAGAAATATAAGTTGTGCAGGCTGAACCAAATACTAACTAATTTACTTATTTAGTGCCATGCCAATCATACTCCCAAAAGACTACTTTATAGAGCTAGAAAAAATAATAAAATTCATTTGGAGGAACACAACAAGGAATTAACGAAAAAAAGTAGGAAGGAAAGGGGGCTAAGCGGTAGATCTCAAATTATAATACAAAATATAGTCATCAAAATAACTTGGTCCTGGATAAGAAATAGAGGAGGCCATCAGTGGAACAGATTAGGTACACAATATATTGAATCAAATGAGCACAGTAACCTAGTGTTTGATAAATCCAAAGATCCTAGCCACTGGGCAAGAACTCAATATTTGAAAAAAGCTGTTGGAAAAATTGGAAAGTAGCCTGACAGAAACCAGGCATAAATCAACATCTCATACCATTTACCAAGATAAGCTCCAATGGGTATGTGACTTAGACATAAAGGGTGACAATAAATATAGGAGCATGGAAGAAATAACCCATTACATCTATGGATAGGGGAATAGTTCATAACCAAACAAAATGTAGAGAGATTCACAGAAATTAAAAAGGACAATTTTGATTATGTAAAAATAAAATGTGTTTGGACATACAAAACCAATGCATTTCAAATTAGAAGAGAAGCAGGAAATTGGGGAGAAAAAAAAAAGCTTCTTCTCCTTCTTCTTCATGACTGGACAAGTTATGGTAGATAAATTTGATAGAATACTATTGTTCCATAAGAAATGATGAAGGAGATGGTTTCAGAGAAACTTAGGAAGACTTGTATGAACAGATGCAAAATTGCAGTGAGCAGAACCAAGAGAACAATTTATTCAATAGTCATACTGAAAGACTTAGGAACTCTGATCAACACAATGACCAACCACAATTCCAGAGAACTCATAATGAAACAGACTATCTACCTATAGATGGGATTGATGGACTAGAGTCTAAAATGAGGGAAGGTAATATAGAAGGGTGAGAATTGGGAACTGAAAATAAAATCGAATTAAAAAAAAGAAATCTATTAACGGTCTCTGTTATTTTGTTGTTGTCTCCATAGAGAGCGCTCTCTCATCCTTTTCCACTAATGATTAGGCTCAGGTTTGTTTGGTTTGTTACTTTGGGTTGCATCTTGAACTCATCTGTACTTTGAAACACAATATTCTATTCACTCCTGTGGTTTTTGTGGGTACAGAATAGTCTTGTGTTACTTGAATTTCATTGCCTTTATATTTGAAGTTTTCTCTTTGTCCCTTGCAGAATTTGTTTCTCATTGGAATTGTCCAACTTAACCACTCTGTATCTTGGAGTTTGCAGCATAGTGATTTTTTTGCCCCAGTAATGATATGTGGATTATTTTGATTGAGACTTTGTTTTCTTTGTTCATAAGTCTTGATCAGTTTTCTTGTATTATTTCTTGCTATAGAGTTCACAGTTTTTGACTTGTCACATTCTTCAGAGAAAAGCAATCCTTAAATTGTCTCTTTATTACTCATCTTTAAGACACTCCTGTTTTGCTCTTATAGAGATCATTTTAAAAACATCATTGCTTCTTGCTTCTCTTCTTCCAGATTGTCCATCACTTTTGTGTAATTGCATTCTCTTCTAGATTTATTTATTTTACAACGCTCCGTTCCACAAGTTTTTGAGCTCCAAATTTCCTCCCCCCTCTTCCGCCCAAGACGGCATGTAATCTGATATAAGTTCTATGTAATTGCATTCTCAATCAACTATTTTGTCTCTTTGGTGGGCTTTGCCTACCATGGATTCAAGTTTTTCTATCTTGTCAATTATTTCTACTGTGTGCATCATAAATTCTCCTTTCATAATTATTTCTCTCTTGAACCATTCAGGAACATTTTGCTATTGTTCCATGCTTTCTTTGGAGTCCACAAGATCTTCTGCCTTACTAAGTGTTGTTTCATTTTTTTTTTTTGTTTTGAAATAATACTTAATCAGGGATGTCTGAAGTCTTTCTTGTGATCTGGAAGCCACATTCCCTTCTGTTATTAATATCTTCCCTGTTAGCTTATCTGCTTATGCTCACAGTCTTTAACTGAGTTTTCTTCCTCTTGAGATCTTTGTTAATTTTGGTCTTTTTTTCTTTGTTTTTCCTCTATTGCTCATTTTCTGACACTCTCCCCTCTGATGGCAGTCCCCCAGTTTCCTGAACTGCCCTTACTTTCCAGTGTGCTCTTCAGAACCCCATTAGATCTTTACATTTCCTCTTAATAGTAGTTAATAAATATTTATTAGGTGCTGAATATAGGCATAGTGCTAAGCACTAAGGACACAAATATTAAAAAGAGAGACAGTACCTGCCCTCAAGGAGTTTACCATCTAATGGGGGAGGACAATACATAAAAGAAAGCTGGAAAGTGGAAGACAGGAACTAAATGTAAAGCCAAACAAATCCAAAATGAGTACATCAGGGTGGGAAATGAGAAGTCTGAAGAGATGTCTATTCTGTCCTCCCTCCTTAAATGAAGGAATTTATTATTTTATTCTCCAATCAGAGGGGCAGGAGTTAGATGATGTGTAAGAAGGCTGATTGGATCTTGTAAGATGATGAAATTTCCTGATGATAAGGTAATGGGAGCATGGGGGAGAAGCCAAAGAAGGTCTATCACCTTAGAGCTTTCCTTTTGGGGTTCTCTATTTTTCCTGTGCCTCATTTCTCATAAACCTATTCTTCATTTTCACTGTAACCTCCAATCCCTCCATACCAAAGTCCCCTCTTTATCCATGCCATTATTTACCCTACAGCAACCATTTAATCCCTGGGGCCACCTCTTATTGCCATTCATGTCTTGGTTCCTTCTAGCTCTAGATCTGAACTACTCCAATCTTGAATTCCTTCCTCCCTATCTCCATCTTCTTTCTCTATTCCTAATCATTCAGTGTTGAATGGCTCTTAAAGAAATCACATCACCATGCTGAGTGGGCACACTCAAAATTGATGTTTTAATCACAACTGAGACATCACAGCCACAAGGGCATCCTTTTATTCTTCTCTCCTTGACTTTCTACTATACTCTCCATAAGTAGCTGCTCCTCTTTTCTTAAGCTTTCCAAACAATAAATCAGACAACAAGTACTTGTAATGGGTGTTCTGTATCCATTGGTGGGTGTGGCCCCCTTTGACTGGTTGCATAGATAGAACAAGCCTCGTTTTTTAAAATTGGTAGGACTGAAACATTTCTCTCTTTCTGGCTAGCATTCTCTCCTGAATGAATAGTTGTGTCTAAAGGGCGAAGATGTTAGTAAACCCACAGTGCAGGAGCCATCAACTGAAATGGTGAAAGGGGAAGCACTTCCTTTCTCTGCTCCTCTTTTATCTAGGCTCTGTAAATGGGTCTGGGGGTCTTTGTTTCTATTTTGTATCATTTGTTTTTCTCAGTTTCAGGTACTGTCCATGATCCCCATTGGACTCAGGAGTTCAATTCATGGTGACCTCGGAGCCAGGGTTCTAGGTAGGATGATACAGTCTAAAGTGTCTCAAAAATCAAAAGTCCTGATTAGGTAATCTCTCCACGGGTCTCTACTAAAGCGAAAGACCCAGTTTTATCTCAGATAAGGCCGCACATGTAACACATGCTACTCTTAGATTACATTTACTCCTCCCATAAGGTTCTCTAGTACACTTAAGAGGAATTGGAAGGTATCTAGATCCTCTGTTAATGGCTCCAGTCCCTACCAGTAGTGTTCTAAAGTATAGAGTGGGTCTCTTACAACCTAGTTCTATTTAACCACTAACAGTTGGATTAGCTTTTACAAATGAATATTTACTTTAAATTATATTGATAAATATACAGACATATTCCCAACACGCATGGGACCTTCATAATGACTGATGATGATAACATTTATATAGCCCTTACTATGTGCTTGACACTGTGATAAGCACTTTACAATTATGATCTCATTTGAAACCCTTAAGAAGTAGGTGCTATTATTATCCCCATTCTATAGATAAGGAAATTGAGGCAAACAGAGGTTAATTTCCCTAGGGATACACAGCTGTTAAGTATCTGAATTCAAATTTGAACTCAGGTCTCCTTGACTCCAGGCCTGGTACTCAATCCACTGGGCCACCTAGCTGTACCACGTCAGTATCTGTGGAGGACAGAGGATTAGGTTCACAGCTTAGCTCAGTTCTTATATAGCGTAGTCCCAAATTTCACATCCGAAGCCTTCTTTGGACTTGAGTCCTAGGCACCCTGACTTCCCTGATGGGCTGGCAGGAGGCTAAAAGGTGTGGGAGTAAAGTGAGAGGGGAGGAGAGAGACACAGCTTTGGGGCATGGTAGAGCAAATCCATCTGGAGTGCAGCCTGGAGAGAATGAGGCATGACTGCCTTGCGTGTCCTCCTTAAGTGGAAGTTCTGGGAAGAGTCATCCAAATCAGAGGGAGAATAGAGGCAGAGGGGTACTTCTAATGAATTCTAGGGATAGAGGAAGCTTCCAGATGAGTTCAGGCATAGTAGAGGAATTATGGGGTACGGTCTGAAGAGGAGTGAGAGTTCTACCCAAACTGCCCTACTCATCGTTTACCACATAGAACATCCCATTTTTTTTGTCTCTGTGCCTTTGAACAAGGTGTCCCTCAACTTGGAATGCACAGCCTTCTCACCTTTTCCTTTTTTTTTTTTTAAATTTGTTTAATTGTCAAGCATTTATTTTTCTCCCTCCCTCCATCCTGAAAAAGAAAAGAAAAACAAAACTTTTATAACAAATATAGTCAATGAGCACAACAAACTCTCATAGTATTCATGTAGAAATGTGTGTTTCATTCTGAATATTAATCCATCACCTCTATGTCAAGAGATGGGTAACATTCTTCATCGCCAGTCCTCTGGAATCATAGCTGATCACTCACTTGGCCAGAGTTCTTTCAAAATTGCTTGTTTTTATAATCCTCAGATTGTGTTGCAGTTTTGGCCAGGAAAGAAGTTGTTTCTGAGGTGAGTTCTTCTGCAAGATAACAATTCATACAGTTTCCTTTATTAGACACAAATCACTTACAGTGCCCGTATCTGGGTGAGAGTCTTTGTACACAACTGGTGGATGGTCTGTTTTCTTTCCTCAACCAAACACAAACATGCTCATCATATAGAAGAGGAAGCTTTTCAGGTAGAATTTGAATCCCTGTCTTCTGACTCCAAGTGGGATTCTCTATCCACAACACCTTACTGCTTGCTTCTTGCCTATCTTGGAGAAGCCTTCAGGAGAAGTCTGTTGCTATTAAGATAAGTTCTTTATGAAAATAGGATAGCAAAGAAGAGCCAGAGAACATGGGATGCTTCCCCTGAGTCACTTAAGTGATGCTTCACTTGGAGATTTACTGGTGCTTGTACAGGATTTATGTAACATGGCTGCATTTTATACCTATGCTTTTAGATGAAGTATAATTAGGGTTCTTATTTGTTATTCAGTACCGTCAGTTTTCCTGAACCTCTTTTGCATTTCCTTGGCAAAGATACCAGAATGCTTTGTCATTTCCTTCTCCAGCTCATTTTACAGATGTGGAACCTAGGGTCAACAGGGGCAAATGACTTGGCCAGGGTCCCACAGCTAGTAAGTGCCTGAGGTCTGATTTGAACTCAGGAAGATGGAAAATGAGTGTGATTCCTGACCTGGCACTGTATCCACAGCGCCACCTAGCGGCTATTCAAATAATAGTAATAACTGACACGAATGACTCAGGTGCTTTGCTTTCTCTATCTCATTTGAGCTGTATTCCCAAGAAGCAAGGCAGTATTGGCCTCATTTTAACAAATTAGACAGCTGAGGCACAGAGAGGTTAAATGACAAGCCCCGGGGTGTGAAGTTCGGATTCAAAGGACCGCACTTGAGGACCTAGAGGGTCACACGTGGCCTGGAGGCAGCGCGTTCCCCACCCTTGGACTGGCCCAAG
Source organism: Phalanger gymnotis (assembly GCA_028646595.1). NCBI lineage: Eukaryota > Metazoa > Chordata > Mammalia > Diprotodontia > Phalangeridae > Phalanger > Phalanger gymnotis. Next base: position 507,246,101 of record CM053622.1, read on the forward strand.
GTGAAAGACAGTGACGTGTGACATGACTTCAGTGCGGCACTGTGTCGCTTCCACCGGGCTGTCTACCTCTGAAGCACGACCCTGGGCAGACTTACAAAGCCGGGCGATTGGAGGGTGCCAGGCTAGAGGGCCACGAAGCCCCACTTCCCGCCGCAGCCCCTCCCACCCGCGGCTCGGGCACTGCTTCAAGGCAGAAAGACCTCACGTGACGCCTCCGCGCAGGCGCAAACGCCGGAGGCCGGTGGCGGCGATGGGGGACGCTCTGGGCGTTACGGCGGGCGGGGAGGAAACCTACCGGGTCAGTGAGGAGGCCGTGGCGGCTCCGCGTCTTTTTCTCCCTTTTCCATAGCCTCGGCACGCTTTATGTTATTCCGTGTCCTAGGAGACGGGCTCCACACTTGAACTGCCACAGAGCCCTGCTCTCGCGGCCCTCCAGGCGTCGTCGTGCGTGTGTGCGGCCAAGGTGGGGGGAGGGGAGGGCCAGGACACCCCCCCCCTCCCCCATCTCCGCCTAACCCCCCCTTGGCCTGGTCGCCGGTGGCACCTTCCTCTCGTTTGGGGGGTACCCCCCCAAAGCTGCCTTCCTCCTTTGGGGGACCCAGGGAAAATTTGGTCTTACTCGTTTGAGGGGAGGGAGAAAAGGGACAGGCTGGGCATTCAAGGCCTGGAGTCAGGAATACTCATCTAATTGAGTTCAAATCTGGCCTTAGACACTAACTAGGCAGGGTGACCCTGGGCAAGTCACTTGACCCCGTTTGCCTCAGTTTCCTCATCTGTAAAATGAGCTCGAGAAGGACATGGCAAACTGCTCTGGTATTGTTGCCAAGAAAACCTCCAATGGGATCTGGAAGAATCAGGCACGACTCCACAACAGTACCAATCCCACTGTATTCTGCCCTGGTTAGACTCATGGGGAACATTATGGTCAGTTTCCAGTGTTGAAGTTTCAGAGGCTGTTGGTAAATTGAAGGATACTTAGAGGTAGGTGATGGAATACTAAAGAGCCTTGAGTCTATGTCACGGGACAATCTGTCAAAAGAACTGGGGATATTTAGATTAAAGGAGAGAAGGCTCAAGTGGGACATGACAGCTCTCCCTAAGTATGTTGTTCCGGAGAAGAAGGATTAGATTTGTTCAGTTTGGTCCTGGAGAGTCTAACTTGGAGGGCAGAGTCCCCAGCTGGTAGAAGTTATAAAGAAGCAAATTAAGATTTGACGTCAGGACTTTTAATTTTAAAAGTGTGCTAAGGTGGTGGATTTTCCTGCCTAGAAGTTCTTCAAGCATGCATAGTCTTATGACTTTTTGTCATGCATGTTTATAATAGGAATTCTTTTCAGGTATAGATTGGACTAGATGGTCACTTGCTCACCCTCACATTGTGTCAGTGTGATTCTATGTGTCACCCATAGATTTCACTAGTACTTGCTGGCTCAGTGCAACACACTGCTTTCTGGGAAGAAAAAATGGCACATAGATAATAGGGAGTATGTGAGGTCACTGAGGTTAACTTTTGTAGGAGTGAGCCATGAATACTGTATAATATGTGGCGATGTGTCACATAAATAGTGTACATATATCTGGTGAGATTCACAGAGACTGTTTTTTGACTGGGAAGATAACGTGATGGAGACATGAATTTTACCAGCTCTTCAGGGGCAACAGAGAAGCTCTTCCATTCTACGGGCATACCTTGGCAATATTGCGGGTTTGGTTCCAGACCACCACAATAAAGCAAATATTGCAATAAAGCAAGTCATGAATTTTTTGGTTTCCCAGTGCATATAAAAGTTATGTTTATATTAGACTATAGTCTATTCAGTGTGTTATGTCTACATTAACAATGTTCATACCTTAATTAAGAATACTTTATTGCTAAAAAAAATGCTAACCATCTCTGAGCCTTCAGCAAGTTATAATCCTCTTTGCTGGTGAAGGGCCTTGGCCTTGATGCCAGTGGCTGCTGACTGATCAGGGTGGTGGTGTTTGCTGAAGGTTGGGCTAGCTGTGGCAGTTTCTTAAAATAAAACAACAATGAAGTTTGCCACAGTGACTCTTCCTTTCACAAAAGATTTCTCTGTTGCTTGTGATGCTGTTTGATAATGTTTTACCCACAGTAAAACTTTTTTTCAAAATTGGGGTCAATATTCTCAAACTCTACCACTGCTTTATTAACTTAAGTTCACGTAATATTCTTCAGTGTTGTCGTGTCTCGGAATAGGGAGGCCTGAGGAGAAGGAGATGGGAATGGCCAGAGGAGCAATCAGAACCCAGACAACATTTATTAAGATTGCTGTCATATATAGGTGCATTTTGAGGTGCCCTCAAACAATTACAACAGTAACATCAAAGATCACTGATAACAGATCATCATCATCATAATGAAAAAATTTGAAATATTACAAGAATTACCAAAATGTGACACAGACACAT
>CM053622.1:507249030-507273527 GCA_028646595.1 Phalanger gymnotis
ATGTGAGCACATTCCGTTGGAAAAACAGTGCTGATAGACTTGCTCCATGCAGGGTTGTTATGAACCTTCAATTTGTATAAAAACAAAACCAAAAACAACCAACCCACAATATCTGCAAAAGACAATAAAGCTAAGCACTATAAAAATGAGGCATGCCTGTATTCCCATCTTCCTCTGGAGCACCACAGGCCACCTATAAAATCTATTGCAAGACTTTCATGAGATCATAGATCAAGAGCTAACAGAGTGACCTTGAATGACTTGCCCAAGATCAGTATTAGCCGGTGTTGTAAAATCTTAGTCCTTTGACTCCAGAGTCAGTGCTCTTTTCCTCTGAATCATTACTGCCTCTATCAAATGTAGGGTATCAGTTCATTGGTCCCTGGAAAAAGATGGCATATTTAGAGGATCAACAGTTAACTTTGTGTTCATAGGTCTTAGTACTTTCTGCCACCTTTTCTACCAGTCTTCCACTTTTATTATGGAAGTGGCACCAGATTGTATATGACTGAGAGCCATTACAGTTTTTTCTCTTTTATAAGTTGTCATGGCCAAAAAATTCACCAGCTAATCTGTGAGCAATGAGTGTCTCCATACCACACACATCTCTAGGCTAGTACTTCAGCCTTTAAAACTTGGTAGAAGTGCCAGAGTTTGCTTTCCCATGCCATAGCCTTTGAAAACCCCGTGTTTCTTCCATGGAATTAAAACTAATACAAGAAAATGTTCATTTTATAGGAGTTTTTAATTTGGTTTTCAGGATGTAGAGACCTTTGCATTTTTCAGTGTTACTTAATAATTTTCATTTTTAAATTTTTATTAGGAAAGAATTAAAATTTTGTGAATTAAGCTGAGGCTTTGGTAGAAAACTTAAAACATTCTCTCTACTATATAATTTTAATTTTTAAATTAAAAGTTTTGTTTTTATTGAAGGCAATTTCAGTTTAATTAAACACCTACTTTGTGCAACATGGGGTTACAAAGTTAGACAAAAAAAAAAAAGAAATAACTATCCTCAAAGAACTTATATTTTTAAAAAATGCCTAGAAAAAAAGTAATGGAAAATGACTATGTGGCTTTTGTTTTCACATATTTTAATTATTTGTCTGTCTTGGATATCAGATCTTTATCAGAGATACTTGATACAAAGATTTTCCCTCCAGTTGACCGTTTCCCATATTGTCCTATTTGTACTAATTTTGTTCATTACAAAGCTTTTCAATTTCATATAATTAAAATTATATGTTTTACAATTTGTAATTGCTTCTAACCTTGTTTGGTTGATAATTTATTCCCTAGACATTCTATTTTTTTAAAGGTATGATCTTTAGTTCTCAGGTAACAGCTCTATTTTGAATTTATTGTGTCATGGCTTCCCAATCTTCCTTTCTATATTCATCATATTCATTATTTCTTAGAGTACAATTGTTTCATTACAGTAGTGTACTGACATTTGTTAGCCATTTCCTACTCTGCTTTGTAGATACTAGTGTAAACCTAATTTCTGCCAGACTGCTTTCCAGTTTTTTCAGTGATTCTTATCAAATAGAGAATTCTTTCCTAGGTGATTTATGTTTTCAGATTTATAGAACACTTGGTCATTGAATTAAATTATTTGATTCTTCCTTTTCTAGTCTATTTCATTAAACTATACCTCTGTTTCTTAACATACCAAATGTTTACTGTTTTACAATTGGGGACTGGAAATGCTGTTTTCCCTTCAAGCCTACAGTTTTCACTAATTCCCTTGATATTCAGGATTTTTTGTTCCGCCAAATGAATTTAATTATTTTGTCTAGCTCTTTAAAATATCCCTTTGGTAATTTGACAGTAAAAAATACGACACTAAAACTGTAAATCACAGTCCATTGTACTTAATGGTTGTTTAATGTCGTCATTTGTATAGTTACAAACAATACATATATTATTATTTTATTTCTATTTTATTCACTCTGCATTCCATATGTTTCCTTTATTTCTTTGTATTTTGCGCATCTACCCTTTCCTGTCCCACGAATTTTTCAGCCATTCCCAAATGATTGGATTCACAGTTTGTTTACGGCTTTTTGCTATTACAAATAGTGTTGCTATGAATATTTTAATAGATATAGGTCTTCCTGTATGTCTATTTATACTTCTTTAGGGTATAAACTTAATAGCGAAATCCCTGAGGCAGAAAGTGTCTGAATGTTTTTTACTGCTTTCCAAAATGGTTTTACAGCCTTACCAGCATTTTTTCTGCAGCTCTGCTGGCATTGAATTTTAAAATCTTTTACAGTCTTTGTCGATTTGATGGTTCTCAGGTGAAATATCTCAGTTACTTGAATTTGTATTCCTTTGATTATTAGTGACTTTTGGCACTTGCAAATGTTTGCTGAAAACTTGTCTCTTTTTTTTCCCTAATAACTTGCTCATCATTTTTAATATAATACCACAAAATAAAGACATGTACATATAGTTCTTTACATTCATTTTGCAATCATGTATGAGTTTCTTAAAAGCATATATCCAGAAAAATGCAAAGAATAATATGGAGAATAATAATACGAGAAACGTTCCAATTCTCAGAAAAATAAAAAAAATTATAGAACTATAATGAATAATCTACAGAGAGGAAAAATTTACATTCTTTTTTATATTTTGTCATAGTTCATTTGGCTTGTATTTGTGTTCCCATAAGGAAAATATGTTGCTGAGATTTTAGTGGTCACTTTTATCAGCAAACATATTCATATAGGCTGCAGATTACATGGTTGGTCCCAGTTCTTGACTTTTTAAAATAATTAATTTTTAGTTTTCAACATTCACTTCCGTAAGATTTTGAGTTCTAAATTTTCTCCCTTTCTCTTCCTCCCCTCCTCAAGCTAGCATGCAATCTGATAAAGGCTCTACATATACATTCATATTAAACATTTTCACATTAATCATGTTGTAAAGAAGAATTAGAACCAATGGGAGGAACTATGAGAAAGAAGATACAAAACAGAGAGAGAGAGAGTGTGAGAGCGCAATTAGCATGATTCAATTTGCATTCAAACTCCACAGTTCTTTTTCTAGATGTGGATAGCATTTTTCACCATGAGTCTTTTGGAGTTGTCTTAGATCTCTGCATTGCTGAGAAAAGCTAAGTCTATCAAAGTTAGTCATTGCACAATGTTTCTGTTATTGTGTACAGTGTTCTCCTGGTTCTGCTCCCTACACTCAGCAATAAGTTTATGTAAATCTTTCCAGGTTTGTCCGTTCATCATTTCTTATGGAACAATAGAATTGCATTACATTCATATACCACAGCTCATTCATCCATTCCCCAAATGATGGGCATCCCCTTAATTTCCAGTTCTTAGCCACCACAAAAATAGCTGCTATAAATATTTTTGTACACGTAGGTCTTTTCCCCATATCATGATCTCTTTGGGATATAGACCTAGAAGTGGTATTTCTGAGTGCAAAGGCTATGCACATTTTAGAGCCTTCCAAATTGTTCTCTAGAATGATTGGATCAGTTCACAACTCTACCAACAATGCATTAGTATTCCAATTTTCCCACATCTTCTCTTGACTTTTCTTTTAACTTGTACCAAAATAGCTATAGTAGAATGAGATACAAACAGTATCATTAAAAATCTTATCCCTGAGGAAAAAATTCGAACAAGTATTTTTCACATTCAGAAACTATTAAAGGAAACTACACAAGTAGAACAAATAATACACATTTTTATTCTAAGTAAATATCAAGTTTGGTTTTAGGTAGAAGCCTACTCTGTGTGCCCTAGTCCTCCCCCCAGCCCAATACCAGGGGTGGAGAACCTGCTGCTTTGAGGCCCCATGTGGCCCTCTAGGCCCTCAAATGTGGTCCTTTAACTGAATCCAAACTTTACAGAACAAATCCCCTTAATAAAAAGATTTGTTCTGTAAAACTTGGGCGCAGAAGGCTGCACTTAAGGACTAGAAGGCCACATGTGGCCTTGAGGTTGCAGGTTTCCCATCCCTGGAGCTTCCTTGAAAAAATTTAAAGTCACCAAATGACATTGAAATAAATAATATTAGGCATTTTCTTTTTCTATATTTGGAAATCAGATAAAAAATGTTATTTAAGTCTAAGGGCATCTAGGTGGCATAGCGGATAAAGTACTGGGCCTAGAATGGGGAAGACTCATCTCCTAAGTTCAGATCTAACCTCTGACACTTACTAGCTGTGTGACCCTGGCCAAGTCACTTAAACCTGTTTGCCTCAGATTCCTTATCTGTAAAATGAGCTGGAGATGGAAATGGCAAACCACTCCATTATCTTTGCCAAGAAAATCCCAAATGGGGCTATGAAGAGTCAGACATGACTGAAAATGACTGAACGATAACAACAACGTCTAAGTGGGAAAAATACTTGCAAGATGACCTAAATACTTTAAAAATACACTTATAATTAATTTGTTTCATGTGCAATTTGATTAATCTGATTTTGTTACAGTTATGTAACTTGTGATGATGAAAAAAGTCAATATACTGTCTATAAAATAATGTTAAATTATTTAAAGATATTGTGAACAGTGCTTGTAATGTAGGCTTAGTGGCCAAATGATATTATGGAGGCAGGTGCTATAATTTCTATGTGTGCTGGGATATTTACTCATACTAAATTTCTTAGCTGCTTCACAGCCATCTCTGTTAACTTTGCTTGTTGCTATCATTTTTCCTGGACTGCCTGAATACATTGTCCTTTGTTAGTATCCTTAATCTTTTCTAACAGAGTAAGGTCTGTATTTGTTTGGATTTACTTGAAGGAATTTAGAGAACAGTTGTTCATAATTAGCTTGATAAGTAGATCAGTCTCACACCATAAAGTTTTCTGAGGTCAGTGAATGCTAACTGGAATCTCAGCAGGCTTAAATATCAGACACTTCACATTGTATGACATTTAAGTGAAATTGCTGCATAGTTCCCTTGCTTATGTTTTAGCACTATCAAAACCTCAGTGTTATTTTTGACTCCTCGTTTTTCTCCACCCCGTATATCAAAATCAGTTGCACAGTTTCTATTTCACGATGTCTCTTTAATTCCGACTCCTTCTAACTCACAGAACTAACACCTTATTTCAAATCCTCATCAGTTTTTGCCTAACTATTGCAATGGTCACAAATTGGTCTTTTTCAAGTCTCTCACAACTCCAATACACATAGACTCACAACTACACATGGCTTTTCTTTACGCACAGATTTGATCATGTAACTCCTCTTTTCGGTCAACTCCAATGGTTCCTTATTGCCTTTAGGATAAAATATAAACGTGAAAAAAAGCTTTTAAAACCTGAAACAGCTCAGCCCTAAATGACCTTTCTACACTCATTGTTCTTTGAGTCAGAGAATCATCTGTGTAGAGTTCATTATTGAACCCATGGGAACTGATGAAGTCACTAAGTGATATAGTGTAGAAAAACTAGTAGAGGGCACAGGAGAGACCCCTATGGAACACTTGTAGTGAGTGAGCATGATCTGGAGGAGAGTTAAGCAATGCAATCTGAGGAGTGGTCAGATAGGGGAAAGTATCCATGAAAAAGAAGGTGATAGAGTCAAAGGAGAAGTCAAGAAAGATGAAGACAGAAAAAGACATTAGACTTGGCAATTGAGAGACCACATATTTGGAGAGAAGAGTTTCAGTTGAATTGTGAGATAAGAAGCTATACTGCAGAGTGTTTAGAAAGAGAAAGGAGAAACATTTATTATAGATTTCTTTCTCATAAAAGGGAGGAGAGACATAGAACAATATCTAATGGGAATAGAGAGATCAAATGAATTTTTTAAAGATAGGGATGCTTGTAGCAATGTTTGTGGAGAATGAGTGAGCTCATAAAGAGAGATCGAAGATTTAGAAGAGAAGAAAGCCAAGTTGCCAGTATCAAAAATGAAAAAAAGGTAAATTTGCAGCTAATGAAGAAGAAATAAAAGCAATTATTATGACTATTTTTGTCCAACTATATGCCAGTAGAACTGACAATTTGAATGTTTACAAAAATATAAATTACCCAGATTAACAGAACAAGAAATAGCATATTTAAACAACCTGATCTTAGAAAAAGAAATTGAACAAGCCATAAGTGAACTCCCAAAGCAGGGGGGAAACAGAAATAGATGGATCTGGGGTGAATTCTACCAAACCTTTAAAGAACAATCCCAGTACTGCATGAGCTTTGAAAAAAAAGGTAAGGAGGAATCCTACTAAATTCCTTCTATGATGCAAATATTGTTTTGATGCCCAAACTATGGAGCGTCAAAACAGAAAGCTACAAATTTTCCTAATGAATTTTGATGCAAAAAATTTTAAATAGAATATTGGCAAGGAAATTATAGCAATATATCACAAAGACCACTGTAACTAGGATGGGTTTATATAGTAGGAATGCAGGACAGGGTCTATATTAGCATTATATGTTAGGAACTTGTATCAGTAAGGCAATAATAACAATGTAGATGATAATTGTCAAAATGCCTATGTAGTTATATATCACAAAGTATACGATACTCTCCACATAGAAGGTGGAAGTAAACCATTTATTCGTACACCAGAGAACCATATCCCACAAGCCATTTATCCAGTCAGTCTACTTCATCATAAAAGCAAGTAACCCAAAACATTCAACACACAATATAACAGCCTGGAATCTTGCCATCCCAAAACCTTTCCGACTCCCTGCTGGGGTCTTCCCAAAGACAACTCACAGTACAGGTAAGTCAGCCTGTTCAGTTCTAACAATCACGAGGGTGGCCATTAGCAGCCATTAGTAGCCATAACATTGCTCTCTCTCTTAGCATTTCCTGTGACATAACTTCCTTTTCCTGTCAGGAAGCTCCTCCCACCACATATCTTAGGCTTCTCACATGGCCTGTTAACGGGCGGGAAAGATCTTCAAATCTGATTGCTACTATGGATCTATGTTAGAATTATATAAAACCAACCATATTAATAACAAAAACCATATAGTCATTTCAATTAATGCAGAAAAAGCTTCTGACAAAACATAACACCCATTCCTGTAAAAACCACTAGGAAGAATAGGAATAAATGGAACTTTTAAAAAAAATGGTAAAAGTATCTATTTAAAACCAAGAGCCAGCATTCTTTCTAATGGGGACATGCTAGAAGCCATTCCAATAAAATCAGGAATAAAGCAGTGATATCCATCATCATCATTACTGTTTAGTATTATACTAGAAATGCTAGCTATAGCAATAAGACAAGAAAGAAAAAGGAATAAGCATAAGAAATAAAACATAGAAATAAAACAGAAGGAGAAATGAAACTATCATTTTTTTGCAGATGATATGATGGTTTATTTAGAGAACTCTAGAGAGTCAACTAAAACTTAAACAATTAAAAACTTCAGCAAAGTTGCAGGATATGAAATAAACCAACACAAATCATTTGCATTTCTATATATTGCCAGCAAAATCAAGCAGGAAGAATTAAAATTCATTTAAAATAACTATAGATGGTATAAAATACTTGGGATTCTACCTGCTAAGACATACATAGGAAGTGTGTATTACAAATTACATAATTATATGTAATTACGTAATTATAAAATACTCTTTACTCAAATAAAGGCAGACCCAAAAAATGGAGAAACAGTGCTCATGGGTAGGCAGAGTCAATATAACAAAAATAACAGTACTACATAAATTAATTTATTTAAGTGGCATACTAACCATACTCCCAAAGGACTGTTTGATCTTTCAAGCTAAAAAAAAAATAAGTCATCTGCTGTGGAGCACTTAGACGGTGGTCAGGCATCGAAGATGCTAAGGTTATCGACATTCTGGGCCATCACTAGTTGTCTTGATTTTTGTCCAGCCACTGGACTTTGATATCTCTGGAAGAAAGAGTTCGACTGATGACTTTGTGCCTCACTTAAATCCAATTTACATGCAAATCAAGACATTACCCTGTGATGTCATTGGTCTTCTTCAAAATGAAGGACAAACTATACATTAGATACACATTATACAGAAGCAAATGATCACAGTAATCTAGTGTTTGATAAACCCAAAGATTCCATCAGTTAGCTCAAGAACTAACTATTGGGGGGAAAAAAAAAACCTTGAGAAAACTGGAAAGCAATCTAACAGAAGCTAGGTATAGTTAAACATTTTACAATATGTACCAAGATAAGCTCCAAATATATACATGATTTAGACATAAAGGATGACATCATAACCTAATTAGAGGAACATGGAAGGATTACCTATCAGATCTGTAGATAGGGAAAGAATTCTTGACCAAATAAGAAATAACTTAATGGGAAGTAAAATAAATAATTTTAATTACCTAAAATTAAAATGTTTTTGCACAAAGCCAAATCAATTTACTTACAGTTAGAGTAGAAGTAGGAAATGGTGGTGGTGATGGTGGGGTGGGGGGATGTTGGCAGCAAGTTTTTCTGAGAAAGGTCTCATTTCTAAGATATATAGGGAACTGATTCAAATTTATAAGAAAAAGAGACATTCCCCAATTGATAAATGCTTAAAGGATAAGAAAAAATCTAAGCTATCAATAGCCATATGGAAAATGCTTTAAATTACTACTAATTAGAGAAATAATTGGGCAGTTAAGTGGTGCAGTGGATAGCATGCTGACCCTGGAGTCAGGGATACTCATCTTCATGAGTTCAAATCTGGTCTCAGGCACTAGTTGTGTGACCCTAGCCAAGTCGATTAACCTTGTTTGCCTCACTTTCCTCATCTGTGAAATGAGCTGGAGAAGGAAATGGTAAACAATTCTAGTGTCTCTGTCAAGAAAACTCCAAATGGTGTCACAAAGAGTCAGACACAACTGATATGACACGGTCCATGTGGAGGAAGGGATATGACTTGGCAAGAAGGGCCACGTCTTCTGTGGAAATCAGTGTGAAGGAGAAGATAATGGAGGAAGGTGTTTGAGTGATTTGAGATGAGGAAAAGGGTAGGAGGGAGTGCTCTTAGTAAATAACCCTCAGCTTTTTTCAGTGAAGTACGAGGCGAAACCCTCAGCAGAGAGTATGGGAAGAAGGGGTGTTGTGGAAGCCTTATGGATAAATTAAAAGGTCTGTAAAAGCATCTGTGTAGAGTGAGATAGTGACTAGATCAGGAAGGAGTAGAATGATTGCCTCACTGTAGTGAGGGCTTAGAAACAAGGGCTATAGAAATGAAATAGCAAATTTATAGTGGACTGAGTCAATACACTTTCATGATTTTCTCCATCTTCAGCAGTACAATAATAGTGAAAGAGCAATACAAGGTTGGTGGGATATCATCAATGATAAAACAAGGGGTCAGGAAATTCAAGAGTACAGGATAGTGTAAAGTTAAACTGGTTCATCATGGGTCAAGATACAGAAGGGAGGAGAGTACATAATTTGTTGGGGTGATGGCCTGGGAAAAGAAGTGAGGAGAGGAGGGAATTAAAGTTATAGAATCACAAACAGTGGTAGGGGTTGTAAGGCAGAGGAAAAGATGCAACAATAAAAGATAATTGGATAAATAAATTTTGGATAAATTGGATAAATAAATTTTATATGCAGATAAGTAGAGCTCAAGGTCAATGCTTTGACCTCCCTTGTGTGGTGGAGAGGCAATTAGGTCATGGCATCTAAGTAAATTTAGGAACTAAGTATATTTGAGGAATCATTAGTATGTATGCTGAAGTCCTCTGGTATGAGAGTAAAACTTGTGAAGAGAAAGGCTGTGAGCTGGGCACTGAATTCATTGAGAAAGAAAGAATGTCTTAGGAGTTGATGGATAATAGATACAATGATCTAGATTGGATTATGAATTAGGATAGTGAAGCCCTCAAAGGAAAACAGGTTGCTGAGTAATGGTGGTGGAAGGAAAGTCTGGGAGTGACAATGAAGAATAAGGAGTATTCTGTCTCCTACACTGAACCACTGAGGCAACCAAGGAATTAGACATCTGTGACCACAAACTGAGTCACATATACCCAGAAATAGGGATTATTTTTAGCTATGTGATTCAGTGAATAGAATACCTGGCCTGGAGATAGAAAGACTCATCTTCTCAAGTTCAAATCTGGCTTTAGACACTTACTAGCTATTTGACCTTGGGCAAGTTGCTTAACTCTATTTGCCTTAGTTTCCTCATCTGTAAAATGAACTGGAGAAGGAAATGGCAAACTACTTAAGTATCTTTGCTGAGAAAACCCCAAAAGGGGTCATGAAGAGTTGGATACAACTGACAACAACTGAAAAACAACAAAAAGAAATTATAATTAAAACAACTCGGGTACCATATCACCTATCAGACTGGTTAAATTGATAAAAAAAGGAAAATGACAAATGCTGTAGGGTCTATGGGAAAAAATACACTCTTTGATTCAGTGACACTGGCCTCCTGGCTGTTCCACCGACAAGACACTCTTTCTTTCTTGAACAATATCTCTTCAATATTCCATCTCTCAGCTCTAGGCATTTTCTCTATCTGTCGCCCATTCCTGGAGTGCTCTCCCTTTGTTCTGACTGTTGCCCTCCCTGGCTTCTTTTGAGTGCTCCTCAAAAAATCCCATCCTTTACTGGAAGCCTTCCCCAACCTTTACTCTGTTAATTGTTTCCCATTTATTCTGTATATAGCTTACCTTGTGTACCTTTGTTTTCATGTTGTCTTCCTCATTAGTTTGTAGGCTTCTTGAGGGCATGTATTATCTTTTGCCTCTTTTTGTATCCCCAGTGCTTAGGACAGTGCTCAACACATAGTAGGCACTTAAATGTTTATTGATTGATTGAATGGATGAATAAGTTAGGATATATAAATGTTATGGAATACTACTGTTTTATGAGAAATGACAAAAGAGAGGATTAAAAATAAAACCTGAGAAGACTTGTATGAACCGATGCAAAGGGAAGTGAGCAGAACCAGGAGAACAATTTGTGTAATAACAATATTGTAAAGACAAACATCTTTGAAAGACCTGTTAGGAACTCTCATCAACACAATGATGAATTCACAAGATTCGTAATGAAGCATACTATCTACCTCCAGACAGAGTGGAGATTGAATTATCTCTTATCTTTGTTTCTTCCTTTGTTGTTGCAATTCACTTTCTCCATAATTTTTTCCCTTAATTTTGGGAGAAATATGTTAAATTTAAGAAGGCTATATATACTTTATCCCTAGTTCATGCAACTATCAAGCTATTTGCTATATGCTGTGTTATCTTTATCTGTGTAAGTTTTTTACCTCCCATATTAAGCTGTTTATTTCTCTTAATTTCTTTCTTTCTTATTAAATTTATGATACATTTTTATCTATCATTTCACTTTTTCTAGAAATTCTAATAGAACTTGTGGCCAAGCTATAAATTTATCTGAAGCTCTTCTTAGTAGTTTTTGTGAGTCAATTTCTTTCTCTTGATATGTCCTGGGTGTCACTGGATCTATAAAATATCTTTGTCGTAGGCATCTTTTGTTTATATTTCCAGTTTTACTTCCCCAAATGGGGCTTTTTGTCATGTTTAAGCTCTGATTGCTCCTGTATGCTTTGAAGGGCCCATATTTCCTCTACGTTGGTATTGTCTCATTTTTGGTTGCTGGACCTTCTGCTGGTATTTGCTGTGCACAAAAGATTGCCGATCCTAAGCTCACTCATAGCCTCGTGGTACAGCGTGCTTAGCTCTTCTAGGCTTTCAGCGGTAGCATAAATAAGTGCATATAAACTTTAAGAGCCACCAGGATGAGCAGATTAATCAATCACCTTCTTGGTAAAAGGTTTGTTGCTCTGCTGTCTCGCATCTCTATTTCTGAACCCAGAGCTCCATGAATGCTTAACAACTTGGGGCTTCTCTCATAGGAGTACTTAGGTCTTTTGATCCTGGGATCTGGGTTGTCTTTGACCTGCCTGGGGCTTTCCAGGATCTTCTAGTCCCTGTATCTGGAGACTCCCAGTAGGGACATTCCGAGGCTGTGGGAGTTGGGAGATCTCCCAAAGATATGTTCGCCTTATCCCACCTATCTGTGCTCCACTTTTTCATGCCTGCAGACTTCTGAATGTCCGCTTATGCTAATATAGGCTGGATGAAGGTACTTAACTGTAGTTTATTTCTTAATCTTTATTCAATTTGATTTTTTTGTTTTGTCTTTTCTTGAGTATATGTATGGGATTAGGACTGTTCTGTTCACGTTCGCTTGACACGAAATTCCCTACTTTATCTTTTAATAGGTGGATACTAAGGAAGAATTTGTTCAAGTCAGAAAGAAAGACCTAGAGCGGTTGACAACAGAAGTGATGCAGTTACGAGACTTTTTACCCAAAATACTGAATGGGGAGATGTTGGAAAGCTTCCAGAGATTGGATGCTGTAGAGACAAGTAAGTCCCATCTTACAGAAGTGGCAGTAACAAATCAACAAATAAATGATATACGTTATATATGAAAATAATCATAAAGGAATTTGTGATTTATTACCAAGCTGTGACAGACTAGAAATCTGTTATGTTCCATTTTTCACTTCTAATTTATTTTGTAACCTTATGTTTGGGGGCTTTTTGTTTTTATTTCTTTAAAAAATTTTTTATTAAGTACTAAAACTTAAATATACAATAAAAAGAAAAAGAAGCATATTATGAACTTGAATATTGAAACTTAAATACCAAATAAGAAAAGGGAAAAAAAAGCATTGCCATGTGCACAGCAGAATGTAAGAGAGGATTCAAAATATACAGCAACAAATTTACATTTCAAGAAAGCCTATATAATAAATACTACACATTGTATTAAGTGCTGTCCCTCTTTTCTTTGTTTCCTTTTAAGTTTTCTTTTGTTCTCTGCTGTGCACTTTTTACTTTTTTTCCCCTCTCCTCACTCAAGGGTACAATTAAATTCTGAGATATATATGTACACACACACATATACATATATACACACATACATATACTTACATGTACTTAGATATCTATAATAATATGCATATATACATATAATCTGTAATAGCTATAATCATACACGTAAACATATACGTTCATATGCATCTGTATAAGGCTGTACTATACTTATTTGTCCAGTTTATCTGAAGATGGATAACCTCTTTCTTCATAAGTCCAAGTCTTTCCATATTTTTCCAAGTCTACCAACTTGTCATTTCCTATACTACAAGTAAAAGATGTCACCAGTGAATTGTTTGATAGGAAGAGATGATATAGTTTTACAAGAGCAAGGGATGGTGAGTAGGCAGCCAGAGTACTCTACTGGTATCCTTGTGATATTGAGACAGTCAGTAAATTAAACGTTTATTAAATGCCTGTTATGTGCCAGGCATTGTGCTTAGCACTGGGGTTACAAAAAGAGGCAAAAAACAGTCTCTGCCCTAGAGAAGCTCATAATCTAATGGAGGAGATATCAAGCAAACAAAATGTACAAAGAAGATAAATACAGGATAAATAGAAAATAATTAAAAGAGGGAAGGCACCAGAATTAGGAAGGACTGGGAAATATTTCATATAGAAGATTGAATTTTAGTTGGGACTTGAAGGAAATTAGGGAAGGCAGTAGGTAGATATTAAGAGTGAGAGCATTCTAGGTACGAGGGACTTTCAGAGATAATTCCCCAATCTGAGAGATGGAGTATCAAGGTTGTTGTTTGTGGAAGAGCAAGAAGGCCAGTGTTACTGGATCGAAGAGTAGGTTGCAGGGTATAAGGTGTAAGAAGACTTGAAAGGTGGGGTAGATATGGGGAGGTTTGTTATGAAGGTTTTTGCATGCCAAACAGAGGATTTTATATTTCATCCGAGAGGCAATAGGGAACCACTGCAGTTTATGGAGTGGGGAAGAGAGAGGGGTGTGTGTGTGTGATATGGTTGTACCAGTGCTTTAGGGAAACACTTTAGTTGGTAAATAAGATGATAGATTCGAGTGCGGAGAGACTTGAGGCAGAAGACCCACTAGCAGGCTATTACAGTAGTCCAGATATGAATTGATGGCCTTTTCTATGGTGGTAACAATCCTGGAGGAGAGAATGGGGTGTAGTATATTCAAGAGATGTTGCACAGGTTGTATCGACAGGCTATATCACAACAGATTGGATGGGGGAGAGGTGAGAAATAGTGAGGAATCAAGGATGACACCTGCCTAGGTTGTGAGCCTGAAGGATTGGGAAGATGGCATTGTCCTCAGCAGCAATAAGGATGGTTTATGTGTTTGTGTGGTGGGGAGAGTGGTTTAGAGGGAAAGATAGTGAGTTCAGTTTTGGACATATTGAGTTTAAGATGTCTATTAGACATCCATTTTGAGATTTCTGAAAGGCAGTTGGAAAAGCAAAACTGGAGGTCAGCAGGGACGTTAGGGCAAGATAGGTAGATTTAAGACTTGTCACCATAGCCATCATAATTAAATCCATAGGAGCTGTTGAGATCACTAAGTAAAGTAGTATAGAAGGAGAAGAGAAGACCTAGGACAGAACTTTGAGGGAGACACCTACATACAGATAGAGGTTTTGACGTAGGTGAGGATACAGCAAAGGAGACTGAGGAGAGGTCAGATAGGTAAGAAGAGAACCAGGAGAGACTGGTGTCCTGAAAACCCAGAGAGAAGAGTATTAAGGAAGGAGAGAGTGATCAATAGTATCAAAGGCTGCAGAAAAGTCAAAAGGAATGAGGGTTGAGAAAAAGCCATTGAATTTTGCTATGGAGATCATTGGTAACTTTGGAGAAAGTGGTTTCAGTGGAATGATAATGTCACAAGATGAATTGTAAGAAGTTAAGATAGTGAAAGGAGAGGAAAGTGGAGGCCTATTGTAGATGGTCTTTTTGAGGAGTTTAGCTGCAAAAGGGCAGAAGAGAAATAGGATGATAGTTAGCAGGGATGGAAAGGTCAAGTGAGTTTTTTTTTTTTGAGGATGGGAAAGACCTGAACATTTCTGTAGGCTGTAAGGAGGGCACCTACGTCCCTACTCTAGAGAAATTGAAGATAACTGTGAGAATGACAGAGGGGGCAATCTTTTTCTTAAAAAATATATTTCATTAAATATTTCTTAATTACACTTAAACATTTTTTAAACATTCATTTCTTAAAATTTGGGGTTCCAAATTTTCTCTTTCCCTCCTGTTGTTTCCCCACCCCTTGAGAAGGCAGGCAATAGGATACCAATTATACAGATGAAGTCATGCAAAACATATTTCCATATTATTAATGTTGCAAAAGAAAACACTCCCCCATACAAGAAAAATAAAGAAAATGAAAAAAAGTGCTTTATTCTGCACTCAGACTCTATCAGTTCTCTCTCTGAGCATTTTTCATCATGGGTCCCTTGAAATTTTCTTGGATCATTCTCTTGATCAAAGTAGCTAAGTCTTTCATAGTTGATCGGCATTACAACATTGCTGTTACTGTGTACAATGTTCTCCTGGTTCTGCTTACTTCACTTTGCATCAGTTTTTTTGGAGGGGGGAAGGCAGGGCAATTGGGGTTAAGGAACTTGCCCAAGGTCACACAGCTAGTAAGTGTGTTAAGTGTCTGAAGCTGGATTTGAACTCAGGTATTCCTGACTCCAGGGTGGGTGCTCTACTCACTGAGCCACTTGGCCCCCCCTGCATCAGTTCTCATAGGTCTTCCCAGGTTTTTCTGAAACCATCCTGTTCATCATTTCTTACAGCACAATAGTATTCCAACACAATCATATACCACGATTTGTTCAACCATTCTCTAATTCATGGGCATAGAGGGGGAAATCTGTTGAAAGAGATACAGTGGGACGGGATCACTTGTGCAGATGGTGGGCCATGGTAAGGAGTAAGGCTGCTTCTTTGTGTATGATAGGGGTGAAGGAGGAAGTAGTGGTATCTGAGTGATATGAGATGATGAAGAGGAAGTTACGGTGAATGGTCCCAGTTTTTTTCTGTAAAATATGAGGTTCTTAGCTGAGAAGGGAAGAAGAGTAGTCATGGGAGGTTTATGGAAAGATGGAATTGCTGTTGTGATACATGTGATAGTGAGTTGATGAGGCAGATGTAGAAGGATTTCCTAGTGGCAGTCAAGGCCTGGTTGAGGTTGTATAACATAAATTTGTGGTGAACCCTGTTGGAACTGTTGTTTTACTTTCTTCATCTACATTCAGTAGCACACATGTAGGAATAAAGGCAGCAGATGATTGGAGTGATCTAAGGCTGAGTGAGGCTTGGCAGGGTGCATATGGTGATATGATAAGGAGGCCAGGGGCTTGAGGAAAAGACAATGTAGAGTTGAATTGGTTCATCAAGGGGTCAAAAGAGGAGAGAGTGGCTAGTGCAGGGGAGATGACCTGGGAGACAATTAAGAGATAGAGGGATTGGATATGGTAGTGTGGACAAAGAGTAGGATTTGGTAAGGGAAAACAGAGGAAGAGATCAAAGGCCACTAGATTTCAAGAGATTTCAGAATTCTTCAAAATGGAGGTAGGTGGTACATTTGTGGGTGATGTCAAGTTCAAGGGTATGACTCTCTTGGGGTATGGCTGAATTATGGTAGAAAAGTAGTCCATGGGAAGTGAGTAGTTTTGAGTAACTGAGTGCTTAAGGTGTTTGAGAGAGTTACTGTATGTTGAACTGTATGTTCAACTGTATGTTGAAGTTCCTTAGTATGAGGGCAGGAATTGGAGAGGAGAGAAAAATTGTAAGCCATGTACCACAGATTGAGGATGGAAGGGGAATGACCTGGAGATCTGTAGACAGCAACTACCAGGATTTTGACTGAGTAGGAAGTAGGAATAGCATGAACCTCAAAGCAGGAAAGGTTACTGAGTGACGGAGATGGGGGAAAACCTGAAAGTGGCAATGTGGAGCAAAGAATATTTCAACTTCTTTGTCTCAACCAAGGATAATGAATGAAGATGAAGCCAATGGTGACACAGGGACACTGTGTCATTAGTGAGGAGTCAGATTTTAGGGATAGAAGATAGAAACAGTGAGAGAGGAAAAGATTTAGGATGAAGAGAAGTTTATTGCCTATGGAACAAGTATTCTAGAGGCCACGGTACAATGAGTGGGCAGTGTTAGGGTAGATTTTGAGGTGGGAGGGTTTAAGGTGATGGAAATAAAGAATTGGGACATAGAGGATGAGGAGTGGGGTTTGGATGATGACCTAAGGGATTCAGAATGACTTGGATGTGTAGAGTATGACCTTATGTGAGAATATTCATAATTGAATGAAAAGTGCTACATCTTTTCCCAGAGGAGGCTGGAGATCAGGCAGGAGACAAGTACAAGATGAGATGGAAGACATATGGTCAGATGGGAGGCCCTGTTTCATTATTCTTATTCCCTTTGAAGCCTGGACATTAGGCTGGAAAGGGAGCAGTAGGAGATAAAAGTCAAACTTGCAGAATAGGAGAAGGAAGTCCTCCTCCCCACTGACTTTCCTCTTCCCTGAAAGGACAAGTGCAGAGGGAGATGGAAGACTTGAAATCAAACCCTAGAGGTTGTCCACATACCCTTTGGGAGATCAGGCTGGCTGTAGGAGGTGGAAGTTATCTTGTGCTAGCACAGATAGAAGTTCCTCAGTGAATAGAGCACCTGCCCTGGAGTCAGGAAGACCTGAGTTCAAATTTGGCCTTAGACACTCGACACATTTACTAGCTGTGTGACCTTGGGCAAATCACTTAACCCCAATTGCCGTACCTTGTCCCTCCCATAAATAAATAAAGTTACCAGGAAGAACAAGTGCTAGTGGCCCTTCTGCATGCCGGTGTTATTGGTCTTACACCCCGACAGCAGCTGCAAATAGCATTGTTGTTACAACCGTGAATCTTTCCATTGTCCTGTGGATCACCTTGCAACATCTGTTCTCATATTCACTATATAGCATTATAGTCTCGTATTCGTTATATAGCATTATATTTTCATAAATTATATAGCATTGTCAGGAGAGTATTTAAGTTGAAAAATTAGACTTTGGGGGTAGGTTCACCTTGAGGTTGTTGAAAGCAACCAAATGATTTCTCTAACTCAATTAGCTATCCTATTTTATGTTATAGGCTGTATAATAGGCATTTAGTTTTTCTTGTAGAAATTGTTAGGAATTTTCTTTTGCTATGTCTTTGAGGAGGTCCTGTAATATTTTGAGGCTTAATGTAATCAGTACAAGCAAGGTTCTATAGGTATTTCAAAAACAAATAGCATGTTTTCTCTGGACATTATCTCTCAGAAGACTTTGAGGCAAACTGTTTGGCCATTCAGGGATTTTCCTTTTTCACTAAGAGGCAGAAGTAAGGAAGGAAGTACATTTCAGACATGGGAGATAACAGAGAAGGAATACACGATCGTAAATAATGAGCTGGAAGAGACCTTGGACGTCTTCTAGCCAATCCCCTCATTTTATAGATGAGAGACTGAGGACCAAGGAAGTTAAGTTACTTGCTCAAGGTCACGCAGGTAGTAATCATTAGAAGTGGTATTTGAACCCACGTCCTCTGATTCCATTCTGGACAAGGAACAACAAGAAGACCAGTTTAGGTAGACTTCAGAGTGTGTGAAAGAGAGCAGTTGAATAAGTTTAGAAATGTGAGTTGGAGCCAGGTGGCTGAAAGCTTTAAATGCCTAACAGAGTCGATGAAGAAACTAATCAAGACCAATTAGTAACTTTATATTTGATTCTAGAAATAAGGGAGCCACAGGAGTTTATTATATAGAGGAGTGACATTGTCAGACCTATGCTTTAGGAAAACTACTTTAATATCTGTGTGGAAGATTGAATGGAAGACAAGAGATTCTTGAGGGAGGGAGGTCAATTAAGAGGCTTTTTTAATAATCCAGGTAAGATGTGATAAGGACTTGAACTAGTTTAGTGGTATGTGAGTAGGGAAAAGTGAATGGGTATGAGATACGTTGTAGAGCAGTGGTATTAAACTCAAATAGAAAGGGGGGGCCACTAATCTGTGCATAGTGATCCCTGCATCTGTCTATAAGAGCCACATGTTGACTTATTTTAAAATTGTAATACTATCTATAGTTTATTGTATTTTTATTTCTTTTGTTAAATATTTCCCAGTTGCATTTTAATTTGGTTTGAGCTATACTTGGGAGTCTTGTGGGCCATATGTAGCCCAGGGCCATATGTTTGACACCTCTATTATAGAGGAAGAGTCATCAGGGTTAGGCAACTGATTTGAGTATATAGGCCGAGGGAGAGCAAGGAGTTGAGGATGACTCTTGAGTTTGTGAACTCCAGAACTTATGGTAACTAGAAGGATGGTGTGGTGCCCTTAACAGAATTAGCGAAGTTTGGAGGAGGGATGGGACATATTGAGTTTGAGGTACTTGTGGGTTATCTGCTGAGCAGACCAGCACAACTTGGCAGCAGGTAGGGCCCAAAATTAAAATAGGCTAAACTTCTATGGGCTGCAGATCAGTTTTTAGTGGCTCACTTTCCAAGTAAAGGTATAATTAATGATTAAATTAGTTTGTAAATAAACCATATTAAAAATGGGAAATTTCAATTAATATCAATTAATTATACTTATTACTTAAGATTTTTATTTATCATGAAATCATATTAGTGTTAAAAAATTACTAAGTGGTACAAGTTTTAATACGTTTTGCTGGTTTTCTGAATTTAGTTCATAGGACATAGTACACTTCTTGTCAGCAGTCAGTTTATTGTACTCCAGAATCAAGTTTGAAGTCAGTGTTTTGAAAATATCTTCTAAGTGTTCATCCATTAGAGTTGATTTTTGCTTGTTTTTATTCAAGTTCATCATGGAGAAAGTTTATCCACATACGTAGGTGTTCTCGAATGTGCTGAAAACCTGTAAAGCACCATCTTGCAGATTTTTAAACTTTCCCTTATCTACATGCTTGTACAAGTCTTGAAGGCTGTGTTTATTTTGATAAACTGTGGAGCAGTGAAGTTCAATAACCTCTAGCTTTAAATGCGTGGAGAGTTCCTGTGGATTCACAGAGAAAGGATCTTCAATTAACTTAAATTTAATGTCTTCTTTGGATAGTGTCAGTATTCTGTCAAATTCCTGGATCAAAAGTTCAATGTTGTTTGAATATTTTTCTCCTAACTCAGCATGCTTACACAATAGGATATGTTTCATACGCGTAATAAAGTGGCACATTTCTCCTTTTGACTATTGCCTTTTTTTTTTGCAGGGGGGAAGGCAGGGCAATTGGGGTTAAGTGACTTACCCAAGGTCACATAGTGTGTCAAGTGTCTGAGGCTGGATTTGAAGTTCAGGTTCTGCTGACTCCAGGGCCAGTGTTCTATTCACTGCGCCACCTAGATGCCCATTGACTGTTGACTTTTGAGTAGCTTGTTTCATTTTGAAAGCCTTTACTGCAGCAATAATTTGAAAAATAAGTTCACTTTTCCTATGAAGCTGTAAATTCAGTTCACTTAGATGGCCTGTGATGTCACATAAAAAATATAGGTCATTATTCCAAACTTCATTATGCTGCTCTGGGAAATTTTTCAAGTCATTCTCTAAGAATCGAACGATCTCTTCCTTGAGAGCAACAAAATGTTGCAATACTCTACCACAGCTCAACTAACAGACTTCTTTGTGATAGAGTACATCGTTGCAGGTGTCACCAACTGCTTCCAGAAATGCTTGAAGTGGCCTACATTTTGGTCCCCTTGAACAAATATAGTTTACAATAGAAAGCACCACTGACATTACATGGTTGATATTAAAAACTTTGCTGCACAACACTTGCTGATGTACAATGCAATGATACTTATTTTTTTTTCCAATAATCTCTTCAACAAGAGTTAATGCACCAAGGTTTTTCCTGCACATAGATGGAGTTTCTTCAGTGCAAAGGGCCACTAAGTTTTCAAATGTTATGCCGAACTTTTCAGTTACACACTTGTTCACTTGATTTGCAGTTTCTTTTCCAGTAGTTTGACCTTGCATGGAGTATAAACCAGCCAGTACCTTGGTTACTTCAAAGTTGTCATCAACCCCGTGAACAAAAATGAGAAGTTGAGCAATAATTGTCAAATCAGCGCTCTCATCCATCGCTGAAGAATAATAGCTGAATTCATTTGCCTTCTGATTTAACTGATCGTTAAGGTTATTGGATATATCAGCTACTCTTTGCTGCACAATCATACAGGACAAACTAAAAATACTTTTTATTTTAATCAGGACCTAATCCAGAAACTGCAATCAGCAAACACTTCTAAAGAAGTCATCTTCAGTAAAAGACTGCAGCAGCAGCAATTTATTTAGAAATCTGAAAATTAACTTTAGTAGCTGCCTCATTTTCTGAGTTTATTTTCTTGAAAAACCGTTGTTCACTGAGATTTTTCAACAGTTTGGAAGCTTTAATTTGTTTTTCATTGGTGCCCAATTTGTTTAAGTCAGGATGTTTTTCTTCAAAATGGTGATAAAGATTGTATTCCTTCAGAATGTCTATTACTTCTTGGCAAACAAGGCACAATATTTTGTCTCTTGTATAAGTAAACAAGTATCTATTTGTCCATGCTAGATTAAACACTCTACGTTCAGATTCAATCTTATGTTTCTTTTTATTACCCATTTTATAAAGTCACCACAAAACTTTTAATGTTAGAACCAAAAAATCTCCACAGCAACTGCCCACATACAAAGAAATACTGAACTGAGTATCTGACCTTGGAGAGAGCACCAGACACTCATGTAACTTGGAAGGCAGCTGCACAGCGAGGAAGGGGAAGAAGCCCTTGCACTGTTACTGCTCATCGTGCAGCAGGCATCAGCTGTGTTGGCACGTGGCTGCACTCACTTTGATCCCAGTTCAACACCAGTAATGACCAAGAAAGCACAGTGAAATGATACGTATGACTCTCACTCTTCTCAGACTAGACAGACAGACTATCAGTGATTGGTTGTCATGGGTCACGTGACAAACAGAAGAGAATGTGCAGTGGCAACCCACCTGCCAAGTTATATAATGGGCACAATAGTGACTAGTGGAAGGCAGGTTAAGCAGGGCATGGACAAAGCACTCATTACATCTTTACTTTCTTTTACATCCTCTGTGCGTTGTGTGGGCTGCCCAAAATCCTTTAGTGGGCTGCACATTGTGCAGGCCTGATGTAGAGAGAGAAGATGATGATGATCTTTATCTGATATAGAAAATATCACTTCACTTTATCCTCCCGACAACCCTGGAAGGTAGATAATGTAATTATCCCTATTTTATAGATGAGGAAACTAAAGCAGACAATTTTAAGTGATTTGCCCAGAATCCCATAGCTAAGTGTCTGAGACTGGCTTTGAACTCATGTCTTCCTGACTTTTAGATCTTATGCGTTGTCCATTGTGCCAAATAAAAAGGTTTTGGACAGAACTGAGGCTGTGGGTTGCATATCCATTCAGATCATGTGTCGATTGGCAATTTATTATGATATATATTGTAATAAAATTACCTAAGTTTAATTTCTAATAATATGCTTTCTGGTTTTATTGCAGGTCTTGTAGACCTGGGTCCTTCTGTGTTGACTTCAGTTCTTCTTCAACTCATTTTTGTTCTTGGGTTTATTGTGTTTGATTTCTTCTCCGTTTTCCATGATTCGTTAATCTATTTCACTCCTTTTGAAATGATTGCCAAATAGTTTTAATAAATCACTGCTTTATGGTATAGTTTAAAATCAAGAATGCAATTTTCTCCATTTCCTGCTTTCTTTTGACGTTATTTTCCTTGACAATCCTTGGAATTTGCTCCTTGAAATAAATTTTGTTATTAATTTTGACTTTGTATAGAGTGACCACTATGTAGCTTGATTGGTATAGGAATAAATATATAAATTAATTTTGTATTAATGTTATTTTTATTTATTAGTGCTATCAACAATAAAAAATTAATGTTTCTCCAATAATTCAAATGCTTCTTTATTTCTGTAAAAAGTGCTTTACTTAGTGTATTTATGTAAGTCCTTAGAATATTGTTGCAGAATGACTTCACATTATGCATTTTGTAGTTATTTTGAGTAGTGTTTCTCTTTTGATCATTTCTTCCTGGTTTTCATTAGTACTAAATGCTATTGATTTTTGTAAATTACGTGCTACTACTTTTTAATGACTTGTCTTATTTAGTTTCTTCACTAATTCTCTGAGTTTAAAATGAACCATTATACAACCTGCATAGAGTGATAATTTTGTTTCTTTTTTGCCACTTTTTATACTTTTATTTCTTTTTCTTGTTTTATTGCTATATTTATAGAATTATGCCATTTAATAATGGAGAGGAGCACCTTCGATTTATTCCTTTTCCCATCGGAAAAGCTTTGAGTAATTTTCTATTTCAGATGAAGAAAAAGCACTTTCAGGCCTACTATAGTTTTTAGAATTTCTAACATAAGTGAGTGCTGTATTTAAAAGAAATATTTTTCTAAACCTATTTTTATAATCATGTGGATTTTTTAATCATTTATGAGTAATTATATTATTTGTTTTCCTACTAATTGATTTTTTTTTGCATCCCTGGCACAAATTCAGTGTAGTCTTAGTGGATAATCTTTTGTAGTGTAGGAGTTTGGGCAGCTCGTAGTGTGTAGAATATTAGACATGTAGCCAGGAAGACCTGAATTCAAATTCAGCCTCAGACACTTACTAGCTGTGTGACCCTGGGCAAGTCACTTAACCTTGTTTGCCTCAGTTTCCTCATTTGTATAATGAGCTGGAGAAGGAAAAGGCAAACCACTGCAGCATCTGTGCAGAGTTGGACATGACTGAACAACAATAAGTATAGGAATTCCTACTGGGGTGCAAAGAACTCTAATCATCTTCAGTTGACCTCCTCTAGGTTATTAAAAAGGCAATTAAAATAAAACCAAATAAATATAATTGGTTGAACATTAGCATGATGGAGTGAATAATTTTAGGCAGTATGTTTGACTCTTCACATTGTATGTTTTATTTACCTTTGTATGATTATTCAGGACTATCCTGTATTAGGATCAGGAAGGTTACAGGCAAAAGCTTTGGACAGGAGGTTAAAATTGCATTGGCATTGGGGTAAAGCAGCAAAAGTAGACATACCTAATCAAAATCTTTTTTGTAAACCCAAATCTTATAATTTATAGCTGAGATAACTGAAGGCCAGAGATGGGAAGTGATTTGCTCAAGGTTTTCCAGCTAGAAAGTGGCAGTGACCATTTCGTTCATGTTTATATTCTCCAAACTACTAGCACAGTGCCTCGTTACATATAACACCTGTATCAAAGGTTTCTCCTTCAGGGCTGTAGTGATTGTTACTGTCTCTTTAAGAGCCAGAAAAGTTTAGAGTAATAGTGTTAACTAGTTATCTGTTACAGATTTCTGTCACATTTGTGGAGAAACTGAGAAGCTAAGAGTTTTAATAGAAATGTTTGAAAGAAATTGGAAAAGACAGCAAAAAAGAAGTTGTACCTTTTTTTCCTGGTGGCAGTTTTAACTTTTATCTCCTGTAAAGGATAAAGGAAATCTTTAAGAGGAGACTTCGCTTGGTATCTTTAGAGAACTGCATAGAGGGGTTGTTTTCAGAAGTCAGTTTATTCGAGTGATATTGGAAGTGACTTTGTGATCTTT
>CM053622.1:507274027-507297747 GCA_028646595.1 Phalanger gymnotis
GATAGGAGGGAGCAAAATGTAGTTAGTCTTTCACAACATGAGTATTGTGGAAGGGTTTTGCATAATGATACACATATGGCCTACGTTGAATTGCTTGCCTTCTTAGGGAGGGTGGGTGGGGAGGGAAGAGGGGAGAGAATTTAGAACTCAAAGTTTTAAAAGCAGATGTTCAAAAAAAAAGTTGTTTTTGCATGCAACTGGGAAATAAGATATACAGGCAATGGAGTATAGAAATCTATCTTGCCCTACAAGAAAGTAAGGGAAAAGGGGATGGGGGGGGAGTGGGGTGACAGAAGGGAGAGCTGACTGGGGAATAGGGCAATCAGAATATATTCCATCTTGGAGTGGGAGAGAGGGTAGAAATGGGGAGAAAATTTGTAACTCAAAATCTTGTAGAAATCAATGCTGAAAACTAAAAATATTAAATAAATAATAAAATAAAAAAGTACATATTGTTTCATTTGTTATACTTTTATCCCTTGCACCTAGTACAATGCCTTAAGTGTAGTAAGATAGTAAGCACTTAATAAATACTAATTAATTAATTTTCCTTTTTGGGAGGGGAAAGTTCCTTTTTGCTAATCTTATGAGTGATGTGCAATACCAAAGTTATTTTAATTTCTATATATCTCATTTTTAGTGATTTGGAACATTTTTTCCCACATAATTGTTAATAACTTTCATTCCTTCCAGTGAGAAGTGCCTATTCAGATTCCTTTATAATTTAGATAGCAAACCTTTGTCAAAAACAATTTTGCTGCAGACTTTTTTCCCTTCTCCATTGAAAACACTAGAGGGAGTGTTTTACCTCTTTTTCAGACAATGAGACCTTGAACAACTTGTCTCAAATGCATGATAAGTCCAAGGCTATATCTCCTCTGCTCATCTGCACACCTTTATGAAGGTCTTGTGTGGTGGGAGACACTGAACTAAAGGGTGTGACAAGCCCATGGGCCCCACAACACATGATATACGAAGTAGAGGTTCTTCGAAACTGATGGACATGAATGCTTTTGTAATGTTCTTATGTTGCCCTATCCCCCCAAGAGAAACTGCACTAGATGAGACTAATTTTACCTCTATTTGTAGAAAAGCATCACCCTCTCCTAACACACTGATTGGTATAGCACCATTCAGACCATACTTTTAGCCTATCACTTATATGATATGATTTGAGAAGCCCTGAGATGAACCTTATGCCTTCT
The DNA here is from genome assembly GCA_028646595.1 of Phalanger gymnotis. NCBI lineage: Eukaryota > Metazoa > Chordata > Mammalia > Diprotodontia > Phalangeridae > Phalanger > Phalanger gymnotis. Next base: position 507,275,233 of record CM053622.1, read on the forward strand.
CACTTCAAATAACATATGTCTTCTCATGTTTCTTACTTCAAGCCACATATTATATTTTAAAATAATTCATTATTTATTTTAAACATTTGTTTTATTTTTAAAATTTTGAGTTCCATTTTCTCTCCCTTCCTCCAATCCTCCCCCACCCATGACAGCAAGCAATATCATATCAATTCTACATGTGAAATCATGCAAAACACATTTCTATATTAGCCACGTTGCAAAAAAGCAAGAAAAATAAAAGTAGAAAAACTATATTCAATTTGCACTCAGTGTTTATCAGCCTTCTCTCTGAAGGTAGATAGCATTTTTCATCATGGGTCCTTTGGAATTGTCTTGTATCATTGTCTTGATGAAAGTAGCTGAGTCTTTCACAGTTGATTATTGTTAAAATATTGTCGTAATAGTGCACAATGTTCTCCTGGTTCTGCTCACTGCGCTCTGTATCAATTCATATAGGTCTTCCAGGTTTATCTGAAACCATCTCCCTTAACATTTCTTATAGCACAATAGTATTCCATCACAACCATATACCACAATTTATTCAGCCATTCTCTAATTAATGGGCATCCCCTTAATTTCCAATTTTTTGCTACCACAAAAAGCTGTTATAGGTATTTTTTGTACATATAGATCCTTTTCCTTTTTCTTTGATTTCTTTGGGATACAGACCTAGTAGTGGTATTGCTGACTCAAAAGAATATACAGTTTTACAGCCCTTTAGACATAGTTTTAAATTGTTCTCCAGAATGGTTCATCAGTTCACAACTCCACCAGTAGTGCATTGTATCCTGATTTTTCCACATTCCACCCAGCATTTTTTCATTTTCTTTTGTCATATCAGCCAATCTGATAGGTGTGAGGTGATACCTCAGAGCTGTTTTATTTTGCATTTCTCTAATTAATAGTGATTTAGAGCCTTTTTTCATATAACTATAGATAGCTTTTATTTCTTCTGAAAACTGCCTGTTCATAACCTTTGGCCATTTATCGGTTGGGGAAGGTTCTTATTTTTACAAGTTTGACTCAGTTTTCTATATATTTGAGAAATGAGCCCTTTATCAGAGAAACTTGCTATAAAAAGTTTATCCCAATTTCCTGCTTTTCTTCTAATTTTGTTTGTGCAAAACCTTTTTAATTTCATATAATCAAAATTATACTTGCAGTGATTCTCCTTGTCTCTTGTTTGATCATAGAACCTTCCTTTATACATAGTTCTGACAGGTGAAGTTTCCCGTGATTCTCCAATTTGTTTATGGTTATCATTCTTTATGTCTAAATCACGTACCCATTTTGATGCAGTGTGAGATGTTGGACTATGTCTAGTTTCTGCCATATTGTTGTTCAGTTTTCTCAGCAAATTTTGTCAAACAGTGAATTCTTGCCCCCAAAGCTTAGATCTTTGGGTTTATCAAATTCTAAATTACTAAGGTCATTTACTACTGTGTATGTGTTTAGTCATTTTTCAGTCTTTGTGACTCCTTTTCTTAGCAAAAATACTTGAATGGTTTGCCATTTCCTTATCCAGCTCATTTTATAGATGAGGAAACTGAGGCAAATAAGATTAAGTGACTTGCCCAGAGTTGCACAGCTAGTAAATATCTGAGGCTGGATTCGAACTCAGTTCTTCCCAACTCCAGGCACAGCATTCGATCCACTGTGCCTCCCAGCTGACCAAGAAAACACTACAGAGAGTGGTAAAGAGTCTGCCATGATGAAATGACTCCTTCCCTCAGCACGTACAGCGAGCTGTCAAAATTTGCCTTCACCTCCAATGTGCCTTTAATATTTCTCTTTTTCTTTCTAGTCTCCGCCAGTGGTAGGGTGCCGTCCTAGTGCATCAGAGTGCCTTGTGGCTTCAGCTGGGCTGGCCTGCCTGCTCTGTGTTTAGCTGCCAGGGGAGATGATCCCCTCACAAGTCATTTCTCTTGATGATGAATTTGAGAGCTGAACAGGAAAACATCTGGCGTGTGGACGGCACTGTTATTCTCATGGCTCTTGGGCTCAAGGTCCTGGACCACCTCCATCTCCATATAAATACATATATGTATATGTATGTATACATACATATGTATGTATATACATATATATATGTATTTTTTAAATTTTTTTTTGGAGGGGGCAAGGCAGGGCAATTAGGGTTAAGTGACTTGCCCAAAGTCACACAGCTAATAAGTGTGTCAAGTGTCTGAGGCCGGATTTGAACTCAGGTCCTCCTGACTCCAGGGTTAGTGGGCCAGTGCTCTACTCACTGCGCCACCTAGCTGCCCCCTCCATCAGAGTTTAAGGGGAGATGGGGCCGAGGTGGTAGTGGTGGTTTGACTTGTGGCATTTCCTGCCTCCTGTAACTCCTTCAGGGTGTCTTGCTGCTTCAATTAGGTTGGTTTGCCTGTCTTTCATATGACAGTTGGTGAGGATAGCTGACCCTTTCTCCACAGGAGTTGCTTCTTAATTGATGTCTGTGAGGTCTATTATGCTATCATGGTAATTATGATAATAGCCTCCTTATTAGTCTTCCTATTTCCTCTCTCTGCCTTCTCTAACATATACTTCCCATAGCTGTCAAAAGAATTTTTCTAAAGCACAGGCCTCCCTATGACACCCTCCTCTCACAAACCTTCAGGTTCTCCTTATGTATGGGACAAAATACAAATTCTTTAGCCTAGCACTTAAGGTTCTTCACAACCAGACTCCAATCTACCTTTCTAGCATGATTTTATACTATCCTCTCTCAAGAGTAGCCAAACTTTACCACCCAAATTTGACAGACACTCCATATCTTGATTCCATGAATTCATCCAAGCTGTCCCTCATGTTTAGAATGTATTCTCACCATAATGCTACTTCTTAGAATCCTTGTGTTCTTTTAAAATCCAGATCAGGTGCCATTTCTTCCATGAAGTCTTCCCTAATCCACACTGTTGTTAGTGAGCTTCCCCTCATCAAGCGTTTGTTGTATCATTCCTGTATGAAAATATGGAAATGCACTCTCCACACACCTCCTCCCCTCACCCCAGACCCCCACTCCCAGTACCTCTTTTAGAAACAAGATTTTTTTTTTTTTTGCTCAGAATCTTAGTCTAAAGCCTTTGGACTTCTCCAGTTGAGAAACCTCATCAGTCTTTTTACCTATCAATTCTGAAACAATGTCCTCCATTGAAATCTTTTTGCTTGATTCTTTTCAAAAGGGTAACCAATTTCTAAGTCACCCTAGGCCCCTCCCCCCTGATCATTCCGGTGAGGACTTCTCTTTGAAGTAATTAGATTGATGGTAACTGAAAGAGAAGGAAGAGAAGGAAGTCTTTGATAACTAGTTAATGGAAGTATCTTTTGAACTTTCCTTTGGCCAGGTAGAAAGGAATATCCTTACAGGTTGTTGCCAAAGAAGGATTGAATGGTTTTATGGAAATGATTCAAAAGGGTGTACTGACCTTTTAAGCTGAAAGTATTACCTAAAGGCTTAGCCTTTTCTTAGTTTTAACTGGAATTTTCACTATTGTTTGAAAATGTTATAAATTGTAACTCCAAAATCTCTTAGTGAGATTTTCAGTCATAAGGTAATTCATTTCATCTTTGGTCCTCTCTATCTTTCTAAGCAGAAATGTCTAGAATTAGTTAAATTAAATTTAATAAAAATTGTTTCTGGTAGGCTTGGGCCCAAAAAGCAGAGTACAGAATATTCTCCACTTATCTGTATATATACTGTAACCCCCAAGTAGAATGCAGGTTAGGTGCTGTTTTGTCTTTATATTTCCAGCACCTACTACCTAGTAGGTACTTAATATTTATTGAATTCAATGGAACATCGAAGACTTTCCATTTCTTAGTTTCTTTAAGAGATAATCTACTGCCAACTCCAACTTGTTGCAGAAATCCCTTCAACAAAATTCCTGAGATTATAGGCTCTGAACACTTCTAGTGATCAGAACTCATCATTCATTCCAACATCTTGTTCTAGTCTCAAGTAAACATTTTCATTGCACTATTTTATCCTTATTCATATTGGATAATTGTAACTGGGCAACTGCAGAAAAAAGTCCAATTGGGGTTACAGTGCGAGCCCCCTATAAGCTAACTGGACAGAATTTTATACTATGCTGACATAAAATCCTGACATCAGCAATGTCAACCTACTACTGCTTTCACACTGTTCAATTCACTTGAATTTGACAAGTATTCATTAAACATCTGTGCTTGGTATTTTACATAAAATGTAAAAAATAAAATAAAATAAAAAAGCCCATACCAGGGGCTTCATACTTAGTGGAAACAACATGTCTACGGATAAATAAATATAAGATAATTTGAGGAAGAGAAGACTTGAATCTAAAACGATGAGGTAAGATTTTGCACAGGAGGCAGCAGTAGCCTTGAGGAGCTAAGGCTCCTATGAAGTGGAACATTCCAGGCATGGGCAGAACAAAGATACAGAAGGTAGGATGTTGAGTTTCAGGGAACAGCTTTCCCAGTGAGACAGCTGGGGCAACTGTAAGTGAGAAAAGCAAAAACTCCTCAATATGATATTCATCACCTTCTACAGTCCAGCAATCTACAACCTAATTTTCTAACCATATTTCCATTTACCCCATATCCAAGTTCTCTCTAAGGACTTATTGCTGTCTTCTAAATGCCATTTCTTTCTCCTCTCTGTACCTTTGTTTACACTGTTCCCCTCACCTGAAATGCCCTCTTCACCCCTCCCTGCCTGTTTGTCCTCCAAAGCCCATCTTATCTATGAAGCATTTCCTGACCAATCACATCCATGATGATCTCTCCTTCCATTGAATTCTGTCATGCTTATTGTCTATAACACTCATTTAGTGCTTAGATTTACTGTCTGGCATTATCAATTGTATGATTTATATTTGTGTGCCTTGTCTCCCTAACCAAACTGTAAACTTTCTTGAGGACTCTGTCCTTCATACCACCAGATATACTGGATTCAATTCAATTCATTCAGCTACACAGGAATCACCGTTAAATGCTAGAGATAAAAGATTAAGGCAGACACGGTTCTTACCTTTTGATTAGCTTATAATCCAGTGAGGATATAACACACATACACAATACTTTCCATTAATTCTAGCAGCTTCTTGACTTGTTCTTCATAAATTGTCTTGACTAGAATCACATCTATGATAGATAAGCATTAAATTGGGGCATTCTTTTCTGAAAGATTTCTGGCTTTGCCTTTGCAAGCTAGAGCACTGAAAGAAATGTCTTCTTCACCTGTGCATTGAGAAGAATGAGTTGATTTCCAAATAGTTAAAGTCTTTTTGGCAGGCTGCTCTCTTTAGTGGGTTATCACAAGTCAGACTGTGATCGGTGTATCAGAAAGATTAGATAAAGTGAGTTCAGAGATAGGGTAGGGAGAAACAACTTCTAGTTGGAAGTATCAGGGTAAGTTTCACACATGAATCAGCATCTGAGCTTCATGTTAAAGAAAGAGAAGGAACATGATTAATTGATAATATATTTGTTCTTTTTCTCCTCTTGATTTTTCCTTTGGTAAAATGTAACCTGCTTTCTGCTCACACTGAAATTCACCTGGCTTAGGATTCAGTTTTTGGAGATATTTTCAATTATATAATTTGCTTCAGTAGACATATCTCATGTCTTGTACCCACGCAGTTCTACTGGAAAATTCTAAAATTAACTAAATGAAATTTTCTCCATGTTAACAGACAATGAAAGGCATGTGCATTGGAATAGCAATACATTTAACGGAAACTGAAACACATAGTAAATAATAGGGAGACAACTTATGCATATTTCTAAGTGATTTTCTTCCTCCTTGTTTCTTCTCTAAAGTATTTGGGAAACTATTTTCTAAAAATCATGCTCCAGTGGAGTGAAAAGAGTTTTGTCTTTCAATACAGACTGCTTTACCATTGAGGCTTGAAAAATACAATTCAGTGTCTTTTGTCTTTTCCTACTCTTGAGTTCCACGTTTCTGCAAAGTTTTTAACTTAGATTGTTCCAAGTATTTCTTAGGCTGCTCACAGCCATCAGGGCCATCTCCAGTTATCCTGATCTGTATCTGGCCTGGAGGATTTATAGATGGCTCTGGAGGAGAAAGTGAGGTTGGTGACTTTGCACAGCCCTCCCTCACTTAAATCTAGTTCACTTGCAAGTCATAGCATCATCTTCCTGATGTCATGGTCCTCTTCAAGAATGAAGGACAAACCATAACCACACACACACAGCCATCACAGGGCCACCAGACAGTTACCATGCTTTCTTATCTCTAGGTGTTGATGTTCCATGACAAAAATCATACTGTACCTAGGTACAAAGGCCCCCCCATGCCCCCCCCATGAAGATTTGAGAATTTTTTTTTTAAATTAGTTATATTTTAGGCCTAGGCGTGCTGAGAAGTGTAGGTCTTTTCCTATATACTTCCTTTTAAACATACCTGTATTACATACACAAATTGATTGTGATAAAATATTGCTATTTCATTTGGTTTGTTAAATCCCAGGCAGACTACATCGTAGCTTATGTGGAGAGACAGCTAAATGTGAATAATTTTACTGGAGCCAGAACTACCTTTTGGGTGGTTTAAAATATGAAATGGAAGACCAGAATGCTCCCATCTCTCAACTCATGAACAACAGATTGGCAATTCAGTTACCGAATAAGAAAAGAATTAAGAGCTCTCATTCTTTCTCTATGCTTATTGTCAAATGGACTTAAAAGTCGTTTTACAAAGTTATCCAACAGAACAAGTAGACAAATAAATTTACTGCATCGATAGCATTTGGTTTGTACTACAATGGGAACTTTAGACGTATTATTAGAATATATTTTCTCAATGAAGAGAAGCAATGTGGCGAAGTGGATAGAAAGCTATCCCTGGTGTCAGGAAGACTTAGATTCAAGTTCTGCTTCTAGCACATATTGGCTATATGACCCTGGGCAAATGAATTAACCTCTCAGTGGCCTAGGGAGCTAAGACTATGAGTTGCAGAGAAGGTGCTGAGCTGTGTTGGTAAAGGAAATTCCTTACCTGAACTTTTCCCATGCCAATAAAATCAAATATCTAGTCTCTATCCCTGTTCTTGAGGATGTTTCCAAAAGAATGAGTTTCGAGAAACCTATATAAACAGAAAGTTTTATGTGGAATTAGTGACTTCTTCAGTAAAGATTTAATAATGTCACTTTACAATTAGAAAAATGTTAGCCTGGAGGGAAAGGATTAAAATAAAGTTGACTCTATAGTCAGGTTTCAGCTTGTGTATGGACGGTATTTCTAAGTCATCTGTTACACTTGGAACATTTCCCCCCATATTTACAATACTGTATATACCAACATAAGACACTATGAAAACCACAATGTAATTGAAATATATGCTAATAGATTATAGAACCAAACCACCGTGTATGACAATGGTTCAAGGGCAAAATAAATTGACATTTTAATCTGAGATTCTAGGGAGACACTTTATGTTAGTTGTCTTCCCAGCGAAAAATGCTGCAGGCCAGGGCTGACTAGGCCAGTTTCCTGGTAGTTTAGTTCTAAGATTGGAATGAAATGGCACATTCATAGTCCATCTAACAATTAACAAAGGGAGATTTACTTAACCAGAGCAGAGGAAGGATATTCAGCCATTTTATGCCCTTAGATGAACAGAAAGTCATAATAACATGGCCTAAGGGCACAAGGAAACTTCATCAACAGGTAGGTAATTCGAGTCTTAGCTCACTGGGCCAATTTTGGGGACAGTTTCCTTGGTTTTTAGGAAAAATTGCCTTATCTGCACGGTAGGGGATGGAGAGAGGGGATAGAAAGGAGGAAAGCTAGCTTACCAAATTGTTAAAAGAAATCTTTGGTGGGTCTCACCCTGGCACATCAAAGCATTATGGTGAGAGTATATTGTAAACATGAGGGACAGCTTGGATGAATTCATGGAGTCAAGATAGAGAGTGTCTGTCAAATCTGGATAGTAAAGTTTGGCTATTCTTGAGAGGATAGTATAAAATAATGCTAGAAAGGCAGCTTGGAGTCTGGTTGTGGAAAACCTTAAATGCTAGGCTAAAGAATTTATATTTTATCCTATACGTAATAAGGAGAACCTGAAGGTTTGTAAGAGGAAGATATCACGGGGAGGCCTGTGCTTTAGAAAAATTCTTTTGACAGCTATGGGAAGTATATGTTAGAGAAGGGAGAGAGAGGAAACAGGAAGACTAATAAGGAGGCTATTATCATAATTACCGTAATAGCATAACACATAGGCACAGGAGCCCTGGGAGCATTCCTCAGACCATGAGTCCTGCCGCTAGCCCAGACCTTATAGACATCACCTGAGAAGCAACTCCTGGGGAAAAAGGGCAGGCAACCTGAACTGCTTTTTATAGACAGGAGTAATCAACTCCTATATAAGGGCAAAAGCATTTTTGATTGTATACAAACTTATGAGGAGATGGGATTAGTGCTGCCTCAGCTTTCCCCCATTACAGCATCATAGGGAGATGAGATTAGTGCAAAGGACCCACCCTCTGCTGCATTCTGGCTGAAGGCAGGCAGAATCAAGCAAGGTTAAAACACGGGGTCACTACAGAATGACTGCATTAGTGACTGGTTTTGTACTGCATCCTACTCCTTGAAGGCAAGATCCTAAAGGTCTTCTAGAAGACCTTCTGTAATGGCTTAGAGTTGTTCATATTTTTTGTAGAGAGGCATCTAGGTGGCTCCATGGATAGAGCACAGGGCCTGAAGTCAGGAAGATTTGAGTTCATCTGGCCTCAGACACTTACTAGCTATATGACCTTGGGCAAGTCACTTAATCTCTGTTTGCCTTAATCTTCTGGAGAAGGAAATGGCAAGCCACTCCAGTATCCTTGCCAAGGAAATCCCATGAACAGTATTGGTGAGCTATTGTCCGTAGGGTCGCAAAGAGATGGACACAACTCCACAACAACAACAAAAATTCTGGAGATGTGAGAAGGCTGGCATAGCCTGTTCTGGAGGAAAAAGAAAAAAGAGAAAAAATAAACTTAAAAACGACTGACCAAATGTGGAAGAGAACACAGACCAGAAATCCCTGTCTTAGCCTCTGCACTCCATGTCCTGGATCTGAATGATCTGTGGGGGGTAATAAGTGATGACAAACCTTTGCAGTTCATAGTGAGTCTTCTGATATAAAGCTGTTTAGTAACAGCCCAAATAACACCAGATCTGCAGCACATGTGGTAACATTTCCCGCACAATCAATCCTTCACCACGGGTCAGGGCCATATGAAGTAAAATAGCCAAGTGGTCACTTAGCCTCTTGCATGCAGCCTGTCCTGGTGTCGATGTTGCTACCAACACTTGTCCTGTACCTTGTTAGCGGTATTCCTGGCCTACCAGATTGAACATCTTCTTTCCTAGAAGCCCCACTGGGGATGTAAGAGAAAATTCTGTGCCTTCAGAGGCCTCTGCTGGGGAGCTACCCCTTCTTTCATGGTTATTGGATAAAGATTCTTTATTATTTTCATTAAGGAACTGAGGCTTACCACCCAGTCAGCTAGGGGATCCCCTTTCTTCCAGGTAAATATACATTCACCATAGCTATATAGTGATAGTTTCACCTTTATCTTGCTTTTAGAAAGGAAGGCACCTCCCAACAGTGTTACCCTGTGGCCCCTCATGCCTTTTCTGTAAAGTTGTCCTGACCATTGGAGAGAAAAGGAGGCCTGGCATTTGAGCTGTTTCCCCAGGGAGCATGGATCTCTCTGAGGGGGCAGGGACCACAAGACTCAGCCAACTCTGAGCTAAGGTCAGCCAGACCTTTGCTCAAAAGTAGTCCTTATTGGGTAAGTCTTTCTGGAGATTAGATCCAAGAAACTTCTAGACCAGAGGGCCTTCCTGCTTCCTAGAGTGCCATTGATTCATCATAGATATAGCTACTGGGAAGTGGGATGCCCAATCCTGGCAGTTAGGGAAATGATGATGAAACTAACTGTTGATTATCAGGGGCATTTCTCTTGCCCTAAGATGTAGTAAGAGGGTCAATTTGCCAGTTAGGGATAGATTGAGAGCCACATTGGGTGGATAAATGTGCTAATTGGCATAAGAAGCCCAGGTAGGCAGGATTAGCTTGTCCTTAGTTAGGGAGCCCATATGATTCTATGTCTTAAACAACAATGCTTCATGCTGGAATGGGTGGGTCAACCACTTCCCAACCTCTGCCATTTTTGTAATGGCTTCATGCGGAAAACCTGAAAGTTTTTCAGCTTTCTTTATATCTGCAGTGCTTACTTGAGGCCCTGGCAAGTAAATATTTAATAAATGCTTGTTTATGACTGAACAGGTACTGCATGCTTACTAAGCATTCTTTTTATGTACTGCTTAAGCACAAGTCTGACCAGGTCACTCCTCTACTTAATAAACTCCAGTGGGTTTCTATTGCCTGTAAGATAAAACATCTTTGGCTCTTTATGCCCTTCACAACTTAGTTTCTACCTTCCTCTCTAACCATATTACGTAATACTTTCTTTCCTGTATTCTACAGTCTAAACAAGTTGATTTTTTTTTCTATTTTTCACACATGGCACACTCTGTCTTTGGTCTCTGTTCCTTTGCATGCTTTGTTTCCCATTTCTGGAATATATTTATTCCTCACCCTTGCTTTATAGCACACCTTACTTCATTTGATTCTGCTCAAGCACTACCTTCTCTTCACAAAGACTCTCCTGTCTCATCAATTGCGAGTGCCTTCTCTCAACAAAGCAAATAACCAATTAAACAACTAACCAACCAGTCAGTATTTCCTTAAACTACGTTAAATCTTACACTAGTGAGCAAGACAGGCTAATCTGAAGAGTGTGTGTGTGTGTGTGTGTGTGTGTGTGTGTGTGTGTGTCTGGGGTGGAGCTGGGAAATGGAGGGTGGGGGAACTCCCTCCTTAATTTAGGTATAACTTTCTTAATTTCTTTTCTCTTAGGGGAGAGGGATATTTCTTTTGAACCCAGCTTGACAAAATGGTGGCCACCGGTTTTGAAAGCAAAAATAAGTTTTCCTAGGCTTCATACCTTAGAAGCTTCCTGTGTAAATGTAGCTTTTATGCGTAGGCAATAGGTACTAGCAAGGAATAGAGAATAATCTGCCTGATTCTCTATAAGAGAGGAAGAAAATAAACTCTTTCCTAAGTGTAGGTATGATTTTCTTTGAGTTTTCTTCTCTCACAGGGGAAGGAACTTTGCTTTTGAATCTGGCCCATCAAGAATGGCCAACTGCCAGTTTGAAAGTAAAAGTATGTTTATCCATGCTTCACTCCTCACAGCCTGCCACACTCACTGATTTGTGATTTATTTCTAGGGGTATCTGGATCTTGAATTCATATACCATATCTTTATGGTCTAGAAACATTTGTCTCCTTTGTTCTAATAGATCCAAGCCACCAGATCAGCTCCGGCTGACCAAACCTTTCATGTTCCTACAGTAAAATGCTTTTTTCCTTACCCTATCCGTAATTCGTAAGCTTTCAGTAACAGACACATGACTCAACATTTCTTCTGGCCAACAAGATTTCATAGTAGGTAAATAAGCTACTAATTGAAAGCAATAGATTTAGAACAAAAGCTAACACAAAAGAACAAATGGAAGAGGGACAAGTGACTTTGCTAGGTAGTAAAGGTGGTCCACTGGAGCAGCTCTCACTGCCTTGGCACTTCAGATCCCCAGTGATGCCACTCTTCATTCCATCACATCATAGCACAAAGTTTAAATTAATACGTTTGGATAAACTCAGTCATCGTTTATTTCTCAGTATTTCACACAGTTCCTTAAAAGTCAAAGTCATCCTTTCCCCAAGTGTTCTGCCCCCAATAACAGGATGCATTTATTTCATATTACTTATTCTACATATGCCCATATACATATACATTGTCTTTACCAATAGAACATAAGCTACTTGAGAGCAGAGCCTGTCTCATTTTTGTCTTTATATTCCCAGTACCTAGAACATTGCCTGAGATGTAAAAGGCACTTCATAAATGCGTATTGATTCAATTAGTGTGAACTATGACACAGGCAGACCTTGGAGATATTGTGGATTTAGTTCTAGACCACTGCAATAAAGCAAGTATCACAATAAAGCAAGTTACACAAATTTCATGGTTTCTTAGAACATATAAAAGTTATATTTACACTATATTATAGTCTATTAAGTATTATGTCTTAAAATGTACATACCTTTACAAGGGTATTTATGGCAGCTCTTTTTGTGGTGGCAAGGAGTTGGAGGTCGGGGGATGCCCATCATTTGGGGAATGGTTGAACATGTTGTGGTGTGTGAATGTAATGGAATATTATTGTGCTATAAGAAATGGGGAAGATACAGAATATATAATAACCTGGAAAGCACTACATTATATGATGCTGAATAAGAGGAGCAGAACCAGGAGAACATTGTACACAACCACAGATATGTTGATTCTGTGATGACTTTGATAGACCTGGCTATTCTCAGCAATACAAGGTTCAAAGACAGCTCCAAAGGATTCATGATGGAAAGAGCTATCTACATCCAGAGAAAGAATTATGGAGTATGAATGCAGACTGAAGGAAACTATCTGCTTTTTTTTTCTATATATTTTTTTTGTTTTGTTTCTTCTTCCTCATGATTCATTCCATTGATCATGGTTCTTCTTTATGACTTGACTATTGTGGAAATATGTTTAATGCGAAGGTATAGGTAGAACATATATCTGATTCCATGGCGTCCTGCGGGGAGTGGGGAGAGGAGGGAGGAGAAGAAAATCTGGGACTTAAAAACCTGTGGAACTGAGTGTTGTAAACTAAAAATAAAAAAATTAAATATAAAAAAATGTACGTACCTTAATTTAAAAATACTTTATTGCTAAAAAAAACGTTAACTATCATCTGAGCCTTCAGCAAGTGGTATTCTTTTTGCTGGTGGAAGGTCTTACCTTGATATTAATGGCTGCTGACTGATCAGGATGGTGGTTACTGAAGGTTGGGGTGGCTGGAGCAATTTCTTAAAATAAGACAAGAATGAAGTTTGCCATATGGATTGACTCTTTTCTTTCACTTGAGGCCCTTTGAGGCCATTGCAGGGTTATTAACAGGTCTAACTTCAATATTGTTGGGTATTAGGAAATAGGGAGACCTGAAGAGAGGGAGAGAGATGGGGAATATGTAACATTTATTGATTAAGTTCAAGCTTACCCGGGTGCAATTTGTGATGCCCTCAAACAATTACAATAGTAACATCACATATCACTGATCACAGATCACCATAACAGATACACTAATAATGAAAAAGTTTGAGTATTGTGAGAATTACCAAAATGTGACACAGAGACACAATGTGAGCACATACTGTTGGAAAAATGGCACTGATAGACCTGTTCAGTACAGGGGTGCCACAAACCGTCAATTTGTAAGAAACAATATCCATGAAGCTCAATAAAATGAAGTATGCATCTACATATGAAGATCTTCTTTGTGTATCCAGAGAGAGAGATTCAATATTGGCAGGTTCCCTTTTGTTCTTCCCTATTGTGTGGCCTCCTCCTTTATAGAAAAAGCATATGATGCAGTAAATACCGTTTTTTCTTTATCTGGAGACAAAATTTATTGTAAAAGTATACATGAACCAAATTCCTACAGGTCATGATTTATATTTCGTTTGAGTTAGCAAAGTTATTTGTGTAGCTGTTTTATCCATGTAGGTTACATGTGTCTGCATGTGTCTGCCTCACTGGAAGGGAAGCAAAAATAGATATCTATAGTATCTCCTCCCCCTCAGCCCATTTTCCAAGTATTCCTGTCAGGAGGGGAAGCAGTTTGGGTCCAGAGGCTGCCTGCTCTGCTCTTCAGAGAGGGGGGTACCAGACTGGAATTATATGCCTATTCCTTTAAATATCGTTAGTTAGGAAATACTTACTAGGTTTAAGCTGTGTTCCTGACCATTGTCTTTAGTAGAAGAGTGCTTCGGGCTATATATCCAAGGCTTGACTCCCTTCCTACCAAATGCCAGAAGGAGCATTCATAATGAATGTTTATCCATTGTGTGGCCTCCTCCTTTATAGAAAACACACATAATGCAGTAAGCATCATCTTAGCTTTATCTGGAGATAAAATTTATTGTAAAAGCATACATGAACCAAATTCCTACAGGTCATTTATCCGAGTTGATAGCAAAACAAAAACCAAAGAAGGTATACATATGACTATGCCAGACAATACAGAGTACATGAGTTCTTTGAGAGCAAAATAATTCAGCTCTCCCGAGGGAGAATCTCATATCTCATCAAAGGGGACATTCCCTGAAATGTAAGATGGGGATAGCAACATGACCAAGGTGCTGGCTCTCTAAATGTCAGCTTCTTCCCAGTTTTTCTCTCCCTTCGGGGACTTGAAGAAAGTGTGTAACCTCATGTTTTCTTTCCGAAAGTAGAATCCAGAAACCCAGCATCTCTCTTCTGTCAAGCTTTCCCAGCTCTGCCCCTCAGGAGCGGAGTATTGAGTAATCAGTCTCTACCAATGAGGAGAGTCTTATGCAAATGGACCATCAGTGGGCCATCCTCTCCACAATGCTCAAAATTTCCTCACTTCTCTGTACCATGCAGCTTCCACTTTCTGTGATCCTTCAGTCCCTCCTTCTAGCTAGGAAAAAATCATACTTCTCATGAGCCCTGTTGCTGATAAGATGTTATACATATGTAACTTGGGGGGGGGGTGCTTCCATCCACCAGAGGACCTGCTTTACTTTGTCACAAAGAAGCACAAAGGCAGCTATATAAAGGACAGGAAAACCACATGTACCTATATACAGGTACGACAAGTGCATTGTATGCTTCCTAGGTGAGGTGGGGCTGAAATAGCTTCTCAGAGTAGTAAGACAGCAGATGATCCCCTATGCTTAAGATTTTCTGGTTTCCTCCCATGCAAAGGTATGAGCAGGACCTCTGTTAGCGTTCAAGGCCCTTCTTAAAATGTTCCATTCACCTCTCCAGTCTTCTAATACTTTATACCACTCCCACCCCCAAACTCTTTGATCCAGTGACACTGGATCCCTCTCAGTCAAGAAACTCCATATCTCAGCTCTAGGCATTTTCATTGTCTGTCCCCCATGCATGTAACATTCTCCCTCCTCATCTCTGGGTCCTGGCTTCCTTAAAGTCACAGCTAAGATCTTACTTTCTACAGGAAGACTTTCCCATTCCTCCTTAATTCTAGTGCCTTCATTCTGTTGATTATTTCTTATTTATCTTATGCGTGGGGAGGTTGGGACAACTAGTACCTCTGGTGAGAGTGCAAATTTAGAGAATCCACCCCAAATGTTCACATGGACTATTTGTGCCCGACCTGTGGTTGAACATTCTGAGCTCTTATTGGTCTGATCAGCCACAGTTGGACATACTGAAACTTGACTCTAGCATAGTGATGCCAGAACAAAGGACAACAACCAACCAATTTATCTTATACATAGTGGCTTGCATATTGTTGGCCCTATTAGACTGTGAGAACCTTGAGGGTAGGTCTTTTGTGTTTCTTTGCACTGTGAAGCTCAGCACAATGCCTGTCACTTAGTAAGCCCTTAAAATGTTTATTGACTGACCTCTCTGGTCTATGTCAACAGTCACTTTTTCAAGTCATTTTCTTTCCTGAGGTCCCACGTATTCTAGCTTTCCTTTTATTGCCCTAACCAAGATACACCCACAACAACAATTCACAATTTATTTGATTTATGGTTGCCATATCATACTGATATTCTAATGGCCTTTCTATCTATTAATTCCCTGAAATGATGGCACGCTCATATGTGAATTAAATGGACTCTCTATTACAGAAAAAGCAAAGCCATCAGTGTTGCCTTTGAAATTCCCAATGGGCTAGCATTGCTCCTAATGAGTTCTGAAATCTTAACTCTTCGTCCCCAGATTTTTGTGCTGAGGCAGGCATTCCCAAAGAATGGTAGGAGTTCACCAAGATGAGGGTGAAGTGCAGCCTCTATCTCGGCTCCTCACCTTTGCCTCTCACTGTCTGACTGCATCTGCAGTAGCCCAAACTCCTTTGTGGTCTCTTCAGTGTTTTTCTGGCCAACAGTGAAACTTTACTCTGTTGGAGACCTTAGTGGCTGATAGTGAGAGGGGAAGGTAATTAGAGCTTCTAGAAAATATGTTATCTTACTTCAGCTGAAATGAAAGGCTACTTCCTTATTTCCCCCCTCTTCCCTTATCCCTAACAGTCCAGCACCAGACTGAGGACTTATCTGAGACTAGGTTGAGGTTAAGACTAAGAAGTGAGTGTGTGTGTGTGTGTGTGTGTGTGTGTGTGTGGGTGTGGGTGTGGGTGTATGTGGTGTGTATTTACCAATTAGCTATTTATATGTAAGGGATGTATGTCATTGGGGGACTGACTACTCATTACTGCAATTTTTCCTTGAGACAAAGGATGGTAACCCCTTGGTAAATAGTAATTTATGAAAAATAAAGTTTAGGATGAAGAGATTCATATTTTTACTACAGTATTCTATTTCTTCTAAAAACTGTTACAGATTGAGATTAAGTCTGATAGAAATTAGATGTGAGAGATTAATTCTTATTGTTATCTTAATAATTATATTTCAATAGAAATATAATATTGATTGGATCTTGAATATTACCCATCTTTTCGGTTATTCACAACTAGAGACAACTCAACTTCTGAGACTTAGTATCTTGCGGCAGCCACTCAGACTATAAGTATAGTACCTAGGAGAAATGAAATAATATTCAGATTTAC
Source organism: Phalanger gymnotis (assembly GCA_028646595.1). NCBI lineage: Eukaryota > Metazoa > Chordata > Mammalia > Diprotodontia > Phalangeridae > Phalanger > Phalanger gymnotis. The sequence continues at coordinate 507,291,971 of CM053622.1, forward strand.
TAATTTAACAATAACTACTGCTGAACTCAGAGGGCTGGACAGTTGCACCCTTTTTCACTCCACTAAGGGGCCTCTCAGCTCCGAACCAACAAACCTAGTTTAGGCTGAGCCATGGGGAGCTGGGCCTCTAATGAGAAGGGTTAGTTCTTTGTTACATTCTTTAATTCTTTACAACCCCTTCCTTAACTGGTCCATGCCATGCTCCCTATAGGTGGACCATCAGCTCTGTCTCTTCCATACTAGTTACCTGGACTCCATTGCCTTACTTGCTGGGCCCCAGGCCTCCATTTCCTGGACTGAGCTTCCTTATGATCCATGTTACTGGTACTTGCCCCCATCACTTTCCAGACTTACTTTACGTGTTGACTTCCTCAATAAGAATGTAAGTTTCTCGAGAGCACGACAACATTGTTTGCTTGTATTTGTATTCCCAGAGCTTAGCACAATGCTTGACATGTGGTAAGTCCTTAATAAATATTTTATTTGTCTAGTTATTTCCTGGGAGTCCCAGGAAATTTTTCTTAAAACTTAGGTCAGATTCATGTCTAGGGTCTGCCGGCAAACAGAGTGGGGAGAAGAAAGGTACTCAATATGCAGTGTACATCAGGTGTAGGACAGCTATTTTATTTCCCCTAGATCAAGAGATGTTAACTTGTTTTGTGTCATGGGCCTTTTTGGCAGTTTGGTGAAGCCTTTTCTGTGAAGCCTTTCTGTGAAAGGACCAGGGTTCCTTATTTCCCTGAAATAGGACAGAAATTAGTTTTCCCTAAAAGGCAACAAAGCTATCCCAGAGACTTAATTGGCTTCTGCTTCCTTTGACGAAGTTTCCTGGTCACCTAAGGGCCTAAAAAGCTCCACCAATGTGGGGCTGGAAGACTTCTCTGAATTGGTGGGTTTTTGAAGACCATGAGTCACTATATCCTGCTCTGCTAACCAGAAAGATTTCCAAATGGAACGGAAAGGGATCATATCCAGAGACTCTAAGTGCCATTGTATCCTTGCTGTATAAGAGCAAAGTAAATTTCTTTTTTTTAAGGTATTAAATGTATTTATTGGCTTGTTAGTGCCTTATTTTATTCCAACACTGAATCTGAACTGAGTGTTGGCTTAGGCATGCCTTTAACATTTGGCATCGTTGGTATTTAAGATAAGATGAGATGGCCTTGTAGCTCACATCGTAGATGAGTTATGGAAAGAACACTGTAAATACTGAGGATGGGGTAATTGGATGGTGGGACGTCGCAAGGCTCTCAGCCTCAAGGGTCCTCCAGATGGTGTATGGGGAATCCTCTCCATGGGACCAGAAATAGGCTCCTGCTCAGGCTGTTACTTGTTGGGCCCAACGTAGCTGCAGATTTATGTCTCCAGCTGAGCTGTTGTGTCCTGCAAGGAACAGTCTAGCTAAGCAGTTTCACCAATGCCATGCCCCATCATGAACTTCGTAAAGTCCTTCTGGAGAAAGAATGAACACTGAGACTCAGCTGCATTTTCAGAGTAGTGAGTTGCTTTGATCACATGTATTTCATTACGAGCGTTCCTCATTATCATTGTGTTTATCTTTGTAGACTCTCTGTAACTGGAGTAGTCTCAGGTAGCAGCTCTCCTGTATCTCCTTAGTAAGAATGATGGTTCTTACTAAGCCATTTGAGGAAATATCTTTGCTAGGAATTGGGTCTACTGGGTGCTCAAGGGGAAGCACTTTGGTGGTGAGCTTCTGAGCTCCTGAGGGCATTACCAGCCTCAGTACTCAAGGCTGTAGCAGCCGGTGCCAGGGGGGGCTGGGGAGTGAACTCAGAACAGGTGCTGTGTTTTGCTTGAAAAAGAAAAGTTACATGGTTGGGAGCCTCATGAGACCTGTGGGCTGGAGAATTGCCACCCAAAGTTAACTCTCGTTAAGATCTCAAACTGCCTGCCTGAGAAATGCTTCTTTTCTGTCACATCTTGCCTCTTCTCACTTGTGCTGGGGCAGCAGAGATGTGGCGAACATGGTATTCTCTTTGGCAGGACGGTGATGAAAATACAGTGAGTAGAGACAGACTTGCTGACTGTCTGAGAACAGGTCCCAGAGCTTGACCCCAGGGACATTTCACCACTGATTCCATTACAATGATTCCATCCATAGAAAGTACAGACGGGGTTTGTTCAGTGAACAGTGAAGTGGAAAAAGAGAATTGTTATTCATCCTTAAGCCTTCCTGGCTGTACCAGGGCAGACAGCTGACATTATATAATTCTTTAGATAACACAAATATCTGTCTTTGTGTGAAAAGAGTTGGGGTTTAGTTGGTATACAACTGAATTGTAAATCTCTGAAAGTAGGCTTATGATGAGCAGTGGGAGAGAAAATCGAGTGAGGGCTGATTAGGTCCACATGAGCTAAGATACTGTTCCCCATTAACTATGGTGATTTTCAGATAACTTCCTTCAGGCCCTAATTTGTTCAAAGGCTAGAGCAGTAACAAACGCAGGGAATTTTCTTCTCCATACTTCTTATTTAATTCCTTTCCAAGCCACAGGAACTATGGATATTTCTTACTTCTGTGACCTTCTCTGACTTGTGTTGTCATATCTCTGTATCACCGTGATGAGCCCTCTTGAGCCGGAGAACTATTTTTTCTATATTCTGTTTTCAGTGTCTCATAAGAATCTCATTGACTGACATCCACAGATGGATTCCTGCACACATGCAGGTGTATTCTGTTGGGGAAGATGATCGTTTAATTCCAAACAGGTGCTGTAGCTACTTAACCCAAAGGAGCCAATAGATTAAATTTGTCTTCCTCTGGATATGTGCCTTATGTATTTGAGTAGTGTGGATAATAGAATTGGAATCAGGAAAACCTGGGTTTAAATTGTGCTCCCAAACACTCTTAGCTGTGTGACCCTGGCCAATGCACATAACCTCTCTCTGCCTTAGTTTCCTCATTTGTAAATGGATATAAATAGTTTATTGTTGTTATCCAGTCACTTTCAGTTCCAGCTGACAGCAAAGATACTGGAGTGGTTTGCCATTTCCTTCTCTAGCTCACTTTATAGATGAGGAAACTGAGGCAAACAGGGTTAAGTGACTTGCCTAGGGTCACACAGCTAGTAAGTGTCTGAGGCCAGATTTTAACTCAGGAAAAGGAATCTTCCTGACCCTAGGCTCTGCGCTCTGTCCACTGCACCACCTAGCTGCCCATATAAATACTAGCACCTACTATCATAACTGGGTAGCTAGGTGGCAGATAACAATTCAAAATTCCATAAAGGAAATTTGAAGGGAGGATGCAAATTTAATGGGGACTAAGTAGTTTAGCCATAAAGAATTAGTAGGTAAAAAAAAATCCCTGAAACAATACAGTTATTTCTTCATATCATATCATATCTCTTCATATCATAGGGGGTTAGGAGCATGGTGACCCTATATGCCTGTGATCCAGATAATTCAAGTAAAATTTTTTGGCCCTCCCTTCATATGGTATTAAAAGATAAAACATAGTTGCAGCTAGGTGGCGCAGTGAGTAGCGCACCAGCCCTGTAATCAAGAGTACCTGAGTTCAAATTTGATCTCAGACACTTGACATACTTATTAGCTGTGTGACCTTGAGCAAGTCATTGAACCCCAATTGCCCTGCCTTCTCCCTTCCAAAAAAAAAAAAGATAAAATATATTGATATTGTACTATACATATATTTTATGCATTTCTGAGTTTCCGAACTTTTTCTTTGTCATCTTCTGGCCTTGCCTGTTGTATATGGCTTCTACAAAACTCCCCCCAAATTCCCATTTAATTTCTTATGCCAACCAGCGATATACTGAAACCATGATGGGGAAAGCCGTGATGTGGAAGGGATAACTGTACTTTTGTTATAGAAAATTACAGTAAACAAGTCAACATATGAAAACTTTAGGGATGAAGTTAAAGCAGTACTTAGGGGAAGTTTTTATATCTATGAATACTTTCATCAACAAAGGAGAGGAAGAATCAATCAATTAATTTGTTGTATCATTAAAAAAACCAGAGAAACAATAAAAAATGCCAACCACATACAAAAAATATATTCTAAAAAATACATACCCTGAAAATATATTCAAAAATCTATATTCTAAAAATTCTAAGATAAATGATACTGCAAATAAAAATTAAATTTAAAAAATACTAGTCTACTGATAAAATAGGAGCTGTATTTTGGGGAGACTACAAAACCAATTGGTAATTAGTAATGCAAAACAAAGGAAGACCAAGGTGCCAACATAAAAAATGAAAAATATGAATTTACAACAAATGAAGAGGACATATAGGAAGTTACTAGAAACTATTTTAATCAATTATATGCCAACAAGACTGATAGCCTAAATGAAATATATGAATATTTATAAAAACAAAAAATGCTTTGATGAACAGAACAAGAAATAGAGACTTTATATTATCTGACCTCAGAAAAATTAATTGAACGAACCTTAAGGAACTCTTCAACTAGGTAGATTTGCAAGTGAATTTTATTAAATATTCACAAAATGATAATTCCAATTTACAAAAAAAAATTTAAATGGGTAAAAAGGATACCTGCCAAATTCCTATAAAACAACTCTAATTCTGGAGGCTAAACTAAGGAAAGATAAGGCTGAGAAAGAAAACTATATGCTATATCAATATCAATGCAAGCACATTGCATAAAAGATTAACAAGAGGAACACAGAAATATGTTAAAAAGGCTACATTTTGATCAAGTCTTTTATATCAGTGAAGCAGGGTTGGCTCAATACTAGGGAAATTGTAAACATAATAGAACATTTTAGTAATATAAATAATAAAAATCGTATAGTTGCATAATATATGTAGAAAAAGCTTTTGATGAAATATTCCTTAATATGAGAAAATAGTATCAATCTAAAACCAAGAGTTAGCATAATCTGTAAAGGAGAAATGTTAGAGTCCTTTCCAATAAGATCAGTGACAAAAACATCTGGGTAGTCCAGTGAACAGAATGCTGGGTTTAGAGTCAAGAAGATCTGAGTTCAAATCTGGTCTCAGACATTTATTAGCTCTATAACCTGAGCAGGTCATTTAACCTATGTCTGCCTCAGTTTTTCCATCTGTAGATGGGGATGATAATTATTATATGTACGTAATATACTTATGTATAAATATAATTATGTAAATGAGGATAATAACAGCACCTTATTTTCAGGGTTGTTGTGAGGGCCAAAAGAGATAATATTTGTAAAGTGCTTAGCACAGTGCCTGGCACACAGTAGGTGCTTAATAAATGCTTCTTCCTTTCCCTTCCCCCTGGTAAAACAAGAGTGTCCATTTTCACTACTGCTACTTGACAGTATTCTAGATATGCTATCCATAGGAATAAGATAAGTAAAAAAATTTGAAGGAATAATCACAGACAAACAGGAAACAAAATTATAATTTTTTTTTTTTTACAGATGATATGATGGTTTACTTGGAGAAGCCTATAGAATCAAATAAAAAATTAAGGGAAATAATAACTTCAATACAATAGAAGGGCATAAAATAAACCCACAAAAATCATAAACCTTTCTGTATATCAACCCCCCCAAAATAGCAAGAAGAGATGTAAAATGAGTTCTATTTAATATAATTAATGAATATATAAAATATCTGGAAATCTACCTAGTAAGACATGCATAAGAATTATATGCATTTAACTAGAAAATACTTTATAGAAATAGACAATGAATTGAAGATGTATTATTGTTTCATGATTAGACTGCCAGTATAATGAAAAAATGATGATACTATCTAAATTAGTCTACAGATGA
>CM053622.1:507298247-507315810 GCA_028646595.1 Phalanger gymnotis
AGTCTGTGTTCCTGCCAAACTGGCCTCCTCGTGTTTCCCCTTCCACGACCTCCCGTCTTCTTCTTTATGCCTTTGAACAAAGCATACTCCATGCTCTTCCTTTGCCTCTTGGAACCCCTGGAAGCTTCCTTGAAGATCCAGTTCAAAAGTTACCTCCTATAAGGTTTTCTTGATTCTCCTAGTTGTTAGCCCTATCAATTACTTTGTATTCATTTTTATGTAGTTTGTATTTATGTATCTGTACATAAGCTGTTTCCCTCAATAGATTATTAACTTGAGGGCAGGAAATCTTTCCCCCCCTCTTTGTATGCCTAGAACCTACTGACACCCATTAAGGTTTAGTAAATGCTTATTGAAGTGAATGATTCAAGACCTACTACGAAGCACAGGGAGAGAGCACAAATACCTGGGGCAGCAGGTGTGAATTATGGAAGGCCACATAGAAGAGCTGACACCTGTTTTAAGCCTCAAAAGAAACAAAGAATTCTGAGAGGGGAAGATAAGGAGGGAGTAAATTTCAGTTGCTAGGGACAGACTGTAAAGGCTGGAAGTTGAATGTTGAGTTTAGAGACTTCCAAGCAACCCAGTTTGCCTGCAATGTGAAGTTTTTAAAAAGGAATAATGTGAAATGAAGGTGTAAAGGTAGATTGAAATTAAATGGGGAAGGTGGAGGGGGCGGGGGTGGGAGTGCTGCAATTGCCAGCCTGAGAAGTTAGCATTTTATTCTAGAAATAAAAGGAAGTCAATGAAGATTTTTGATCAGAGAAGTAACACAGTCAGGCCAGTGACTTAAAGTGAAGAAGGGATTGGAGAGGGCAGAGACTGGAGGCAGGGAGAATATTAGAATGTTAATATTCTTTCAGAGAGAGTTGATAATGTACTGACCCCTATGTTAGAGGTCTTGATAGAAAGGGAACAGATATGAGAGATTTTGTGAAAAAAGAATTCTTAAGTCTTGGCAACTGAGTATAGGGACAATGGTGTGAAAGAGAAGGAAAAGTCAAGGAAGACTTCAAGGTTACACACCTGAAGGACTGAGGGAATGGTGGTAGCCTTAACAGAACTGGAGCTGGATGGATGAGGTAATTTCTTAAGGTCCCTTCCATCATATGACTCTATGAAGAATTTCTATATATCAATGAGATCTTATGAGCATGCACTAAAAATGTTACCCCCACAAAAAAGATGAATATAATATACGAAAAAATACTGAAGTAGTAACTCCTCTCAGGTGAATTTCCTAAAAAACAAAAACGAAAAACAACCCAAAAAACAATTGAAGAGAAAGCAAGAATAGGACTTGTGACTAAAACGGGTTGATAATAAACCAGCTCCGGCTGGAAAGAGGCACACCAAGAAGATAGAAAGCAGCCGCCATTCAGGGGAAACTGAATTCTGCCCAGATTGTCACTCTCAGGTTTTCCTGTGCATTTCTGCTGACTGGAATGCCTTCACTATGAGCTCATGTCTTTCCAGAAAAAATCCCACTTAATGCCTTCATTCAGTCAAAGGGGTATATATAGGGGAGTTTTGCCGTTCGATGCTATGCAGCCCAGGGAACACCACCACTCTCCCTAAAGTGCTTGCATTGTCCTCTCAACTCTCCACCTTTTTGCCAGCAGACATGGACATAACTATCCAGCACCCCTGGTTCAAACGTGCTCTTGGATCCTTATATCCAAGCCGTTTGTTTGACCAGTTTTTTGGAGAAGGCCTTTTTGAATATGACCTCCTGCCTTTCCTGTCCTCCACCATCAGCCCTTATTATCGGCAGTCACTCTTCCGAACTGTGTTGGAATCCGGCATTTCTGAGGTAAGAATTTGTTTATTTCTCACAGTAGCTACCCTTTTCCTTTGTCAGTTTTCTTATAGATAGTCAGAGGTGATGATGACCCAGAGACTTTTTGTAGGAGGAAACTATGGTTTGACTGTGTCTGCTCCAGCAGCTTACACTCTATTTAGACTGATGTCCTCAGGCTCTGTTATTCATGTTGCATGTAGCAGGTGCATGAGGTTCACTGACCAGCCTTGTTTCCGTCTCCCAAATCTCCCTCTGAATTCTCAGATTCATAGATGTCTCCACTCGGTCAAGCAAAAATAGAACCGGTGCTTGGCACTTACCATTCATTAACTCTAGCTGCATGATTATACCTCTAATGGAGAAACAGTGCAGCAGCAGAACTGTACTATAGTCTACTCCATGTCCCTGGGAAGGGGGGAGCTGAAGATAAATCCAAACTGAGCACGACCGTTCTCTTTTCCTCCCATCAGCTCATGACCCATGTGTGGTTTGAAATGCACAAACCACATGCTGGAAACCCCAAGAACAACCCTACCAAGGCAAGTTGTTTGTGTTCAGCTGCTTCCCCAACTGTCTGCTCTGGGCTGTGAAAGCCAGGCTGGGGGTGGGCGCTTCCTTGTATCCTGCAAGTCAGTTGATCTAGGGTTTCCTCTCCAGCAAATCTGCAGAAAGGTTAGAATCTCTTCCCTCTTGGGTTAGTAGAATCTCCCAGTGCCTTCTCTAAAAAAGAAAATGCACCAAAAGTAACTCTACGAAAATCTAGGAAACTGATAAGAGGGCTGGTTAAGTGAAAGATATATAATAGTAACTGATATTTATAGAGCATTTGAAAGCTGGCAAGGTGATGATACATGTTAGATTTCGTTCGATCCTCACAAAAGTCCTGTGAGGTAAGTACTCCAAAGATGATTATCCTCCTTCTACAAATGAAAAAAAATGATGCTTAGAGAGGGTAAATGATTTGTCCATGGTCACTCAGCCAGTCAGAGTCAAAAGTATGATTTGAACTCAGGTGTTCTAGACTCTAATCTCTAAATGTGTAATCCATTATGCCACAATGATTCTGTTAGTATAAGTAATACCCAAATGCTCAAAGGAAACATAGGTTATGTGAAAATATGCTGCAGTGATAATCAGATTCACCCACTACTTGAAATAGAAAGTTTCTTACTAGTGATCAAATGAATCAGGGATACAGTTATTTAACACTCTTGACAAGATAAAGATGGTAGCACCGTCTAGATGTGCAAAGTGAACTGCAGAGTGGAGACAATTATCCCAAACACTTAGACAATATAAACAAATTAAAAACCTGTTATTGAGAAAATAGAAATTCTTTTTGGAATTTAAAGATTGAGTTTGTCTATGGAGACCAGATTCACCAAATAACAACCCATCTCATTTTGCTTTTAGAGTCTTACTCTACATCCCTTATCTTAAAAATGGAAGGAGCCACAGATCTATTCTAATTCCTTTAGCTTTCTACAGTCCATCTCAGGGAGCATGGAAGACAATTGTTTCCTTGTCCACCAACAGGCTGTGCCACGTGGTTGGTTAATCTGCATGTGACATTTTGATTTCAGGTGAGATCTGATCGAGACAAGTTTGTTATCTTCCTAGACGTAAAACACTTCTCTCCTGAAGACTTGACTGTGAAGGTGCTGGATGACTTTGTGGAAATTCATGGGAAGCACAGTGAAAGACAGGTGAGACGAAAAGTCATTAGCATACATGATTAGCAAACCATTTGTGGTTTATCTTGTTATTATCTTTTTGAAGTCCTTTAGTTGGACTGAGAAAGAGAAAGAGTTAAGTCAGAGAGATTAGGAGACTGAATGAATTATTTAAATTAAGCCAGTTTCTTCCCAGGGTCACAGTGTAGCCTCAAAAACCTCTTAGAAGATAAAGTAACCTAAGTGATTATCGGCAGGGCAGTCTGACAGAACACCAACCTACAAGTGGCAGTATTGGACTTCAAATATGCCTCCACTGCCAATTTTGCTTTGCAAAAACTGTCCAATTTTCTTTCTTAGTTGCTCCATCAGCCTATTTGGCTGCCAGGAAAATATTTCAACATATAAAGGACCCATGATTTCCTCATGTGGGAACTCCTTCTACCTGAAGGCAGATAACAACGTTTTCATAATTTATACTCTTAGAAAGGTGCCCGAGATTCATGCAGATTGTGGCATGCCTGGGTCATACATGAATATGAGCATCAGAGATGAGATCTATACCCAGGTCTTCAGGTCTCAAAGTCTTATGCTCTGTCTGTTCTACCAAAGGTGTCTCTTTTGCCTGGAGAATGATTTAATTAAATGAGCTAAGTTTTGTGCTAAGCTCTTTAAATAGAGATGGTTTCATTTTTGTCTTTGTATTCCCAGAGCCTAGATAATTTCCTTGCTTAATAAACAGGTGCTTAAGAAATGTTTGAATTGAGCAGAGTTGCCTTTAAGGTACATGATTGAAAGGTCATGAGCAAATACTGAGAGTCATTGTTAACAGTAATATCCCAAAGTGTGTCATCTGTATGATTTTACCATGTCATCTATTTGATTTAGTCTTAAATTAAGCTTAAACAGGAATATCACAGCATTGCTCAGCCACATCTTGGTCCATCACAATCAAATGTGGAATAACTTGTGATTCAGGGAAAGCTAAAGCAAGTATGCAGATCAAGACATCTGACTTTTCACATGGCAGGATGACTAGCATAAAAGAGAAGAACAAATAAAAGTCTTAGGTTTGGAAATTTCCCACACATGATATGCAAAATTGAAATAAGACCATGTAGTATATAAATGTTGGTTGAGTTGAACTAAAATGCAATTGAATGTTAGCAGAAGTTTTAATGTCCTTCTCAAAGTTATAGCCTTTCCTGAAATATGAGGAACTTAAGAAAAACCCTAGCTTTCTTACCTGCAAAATTATGCCACCTTAAGTCTTATTTCTGCTACCTCTCTGTATTCCTGGGACATTTTAATTTAATTCCTGGGACCACTTTAATTTCATCTAGCTGTGAGATATTTCTCCATTTTATCTTACTTAATGGACGTCTTTAGCTTACAAAAAAGAGAATGTAGTTGGATCTACAAAATTTCAAGCTGTCCAAGAGACTTGAAACTGATTTTCCTTTAGGTGAGACTTTTTGTTCCCGTGTTACTTTATTGCTGTAAGTCCTAACCATATATATGTATGTGGTTGTTGAGTCATTTCAGTCATGTCTGACTTGTAGTGACTCCACTTGAGGTTTTCTGGGCAAAGATACTGGCGTGGAGGCAAACAGGGTTAAGTGACTTGCCCAGGGTCACACAACTACTAAATAAATGTCTGAGGCCAGATTTAAACTTATGAAGATGAGTCTCCCTGATTTCAAATCCAGTGCTCTGTCCACTGTACTATCTACCCAGCTGCCTCATATATATGTATAAAAATTTTTGAAAATACAGTGGGAATATTTTTAATAAAGCATTATTTTAATTCAAGAATTAAATTGATATAATTGGAAGAACCAATATCCTGGTCATAGAATGACCTTATAAAAAAGGCCTAGGAAACCTACTGTAAAGATTCCATTTTTATAAAGTTTCTTGTTTTGAAATAGAGGTGTGGCTAGCAAGCACCTTCAACAGAGTTTTTAAAGAAAGAAAGTAGGTGTCCTAATATAATTCGTGGACAAACCTTGAGCTCTGGGCTTGCTTGAACTAGATTCAATATCAGAAGACTTATAAAGAATTATCTCTCTGAATCAATTTGTTCCCTCTCAAAGATTTCTCTAGGAAATATTGGAATATAGCTTGTTTCTAGGTCTTCAGAGTTGTGGGTAGAACTGTTTTCGAAGGGCTCTTCTAAGCCTTTAATATAACAACAAACATTGTCTAGAGCGTAGTCTTTTACCTCTATAAAAATTTAGAAAACACATTAAGAAATCACAGCATTCTATAAACAACTGAAATTCTTTCCATGTTTCTGGTGACTGTGATCTTTCTCAACCTTCTGCCTTGCCCCTGATACCTATAAAGGTCCTTAGGGACGCAGCACCATAATCAGTTGTTTGGATCAGTGGTATCAAACTCAAATAGAAATAGATATCCATAGGCTGTGAATTGACTTATAATACCACAAGTTAGCATCATCTATATTGTATTATATTTTTGTTTGTTTTGTTAAACATTTCTCAATTACATTATGATCTGATTCTGGTGACATTCAGGAGTTTTACAGGCTGGCACTCACCCAGGTCACAAGTTTGACATTTCTTGTTTGAATTATGCTTGGAAGGGAAATGTATTTGAGGTTGCTAAACATGCAACAATCCCTTCTGTCCCACATTCTGGTGAGTCCCACTTTCACTCCAGTCACTCTGACCTAATGGTACTACTTTAAGTATATAGTAGGAAAGTTCCCTTAGCTCAGGAAGGCAAACGAATTTGAACTTGGTAGAGAGGAAACCTTTTTTCCAATGGCCCTGCATTTTTTCAGATAATTTTTCGTAGTAGTAGAGGGCAAAGTCTAGGTCTTTTGCTCCGCCAGTTTGTGGCTTAGTCCCTTGATGGTCCTCCAGCTATAGGGCCATGCACGCAATCCTTTTTCTGCTCAAATGGCTGGCAGTGTCCAACGACTCTCTCTTCTCTTTAGAATTCTAGATTTCAAAATTTCCAGGAAATATCTCCTCCACTACTCAGGAGGCTAGAATTCAAGATTTTTTTTCCTGTTCCTTCAAAAGGTTGAGGTTCAGGAACTCCCACTACTGAGCTACGAGGTTCCCCTGTCCACTCTCACCTCTGGGGCTGAGTTTACACTTTTCATATCTAGGGGCAGGAATCCAGGTTCTAGGAACATTCCTAGGGCCACATAGTTAAAAGGCTCCACCACTGCCCCTCAGACTTCTTTCAGGCTGTATGGATAAGAGTATGTATAATTACAATGTACTTCTGCCCCAAGGCTGCCATTAACAGCTCCCAACTGAGGAAGGTTGTATGCATGTATAGACTCCACTCCCCCCAAGGTTTGTTCTAGCTCTGCTGCTCTCCAGTCTGTCTCATTTGTGAGTGCTTTAGAAATTATATCTCTTTTGGTCCTCACAACAATCCTGGGAGGTAGGTGCTATCATTATTTTACAGTCAAGGAAACTGAGGCAGAAGTCAAGTGATTTGTCCAGGGTCCTGCAACTAGTAAATGTCTGAAGTCAGATTTCAACTCAGTTCTTCCCAACTCCAGGCCCAGCCTTCCATCCACTGCATCACCTAACCCAACATAATCAACTTATTTCAATCAATGAGACTTAGGAAAAAGCCCTAATCCTCAATGAGGTGTAGTTGCTTCCCAATTCTTGCGATGACACTGATACAAAGTCCTAAAGAAAGGTTTTTGTACCCTGTAAGCTCACCATGTTTATCCTCTCATCAAACCTCCATCCAGTAGTTCTTTGTTCAAGATGTGTGAATTCTCTGTACATTAGAGAATTGCGGTAGTTTTATGCCAACTCCGCATATGCTAAGTATGAGTTATATATAGCCAGAAAGATTTCCAAATTCATTATAGAATGAGAATTCTGAGGCATGGAATTCCTATTAGCGCAGGAGACAGTGGATAGCTCTGTGCCTTTGAATAATCCTTCTTTCCTACCTTTGCCTTCCACCAGGATGACCACGGTTATATTTCCCGTGAATTCCATCGTCGATACCGCCTGCCTTCCAATGTGGATCAGGCCTCCATTTCCTGCTCCCTGTCTGCTGATGGCATGCTGACCTTCTCTGGTCCCAAGATCCACTCTAACATGGATTCAAGCCACAGTGATCGATCCATCCCTGTATCTCGTGAGGAGAAGCCCACCCTGGCTCCCTCTTCCTAAGCTGAGGCAATGTGAGTCACATAGGCTGCTACCACCTGCAGTCTTTACTCACAAAGCCATTCCATAGATACCAGGGGAAAATGTAGAAAAGTCAGGGTTGTTTTTTTTCCTCTGCTCTATCCCCTCTTTTTTGTTGTTATTTTCATTTTCTTAGATGGGATGAAGGTCTGAGAGAGTCTGAGACATTGGACCTTTGAGGCCTAAAACCTAAAGAGCTGTGATGTTAGTGATGATCTAAAATCTAAATGTTAAAAACTCAACTCCCATCACCTGGCTGATTTACAGAAACGGCCCTTGTGCTATGCTGTTTTTAATAACATCTCCAAGTGACCGAGAGTGTTCCTGGTGTTAACCTCCAATAAACCAAATGAAGGAGAATCAACACCTGAGCTGATCGATGTGAAGATAAACTGAACTCGAGAGAGTGAGGAGTAATATACATTTAATAAAGCACCTCCAGGCAATTCAAAGGTTCCTCACATATGACACAACCTAATAATATGTGCAGGTCACGGCTGGATTTTTAGACAGGTGTATCCCAGTAGTAAGGATGTTAGTTTCTGTTAGCGATGCTTCATATGACAGGAAGGAGTAGGTGTTTCACAGCATTGGAGATTCTGTGAGAGAGCTACATCATAATATTAAGGCTTCAAATCCCCACTGGGCTCTCACAGGGCTGTATGTCTCAGACGATCTTTCTCAAAATCTTAAAATTTCTAACATAGGTTCACCACAATGTAAGAATACCACCACTGGCCATCAATAAAGTAAATGTGAAATGAGCAAACCACGGCTTCGTGTCTATTTCTTTCTTTTCTTGGGGTTTGGAATGGAAAGGATGAATGCGTTGACCTGGTTAGAAAGGAGGTTCAAACATGAATGTTATTAAAGGTTGAGGTTTGAGGAGAAAGAATTGAATTCTTCCCCTTCTTTGCCAAGTTGATAGTTCTCTGTGTCCTACAACGATCAGACCGCATGTGGAGTACTGTCTTCAATTTGGGACGTGGAATTTTGAGGATGACATCGACAAGCTGGAGTGTATGCAAAGAAAAGTGACCAAGACAATAAGAGGATTCAAAGTCATGCCACATGAGGATGGGAAAAAGGAACTAGGAATGTTTAGCTGGGAGAAGAAGCACATTTAAGGAGGCATCTGCGGGATTACAGAAGGCTGAAGGGTAGAAGTAAGGCAGCTTAAGCTAGCAAAGTGGATAAAGTGCTGGCCCTAAAGTCAGGAAGACCTGAGTTCAAATAGAACTTTAGACACTTACTAGCTGTGTGGTCCTGGGTCAGTCATTTACCTCTGTTTGCCTCAGTTTCCTCACTGTGAAATGAGATAATAATAGCATCTATCTCTCAGGGTTTTTATGAGGATCAAAAAAGATAATATTTTTAAAGTGCTTAGCACAATGCTTGGCATACGACAGGTGCTATATAAATACTTACTCCCTTCCCAAGTAACCATGAAATTTCACAATTCAATATAAAAAAGAACTTAACAATTAGAGATATACGAAAATGGAATGGACTGGCTCAGGAGATTATGGTGATGATAACGATAATACCAATAGTTATAATAATAATAAGAGCTGGCATTTATATAATGCTTTAAGATTTACAAAGAGCTTTACAAGTAGGACCTCATGTTCTCCTCACAACAACCTTGGGAGGTAGGTGCTATTATTATCCCCATTTTACAGAAGAGGAAACAGACAGATCAAGGTTAAGTGACTTGTCCAAGGTCACACGATAAGGCCAGATTTTAATCTAGGTCTCCCTGACTCCAGGTTTAGTGCTCTAGCCACCGTCTAGTTTGATTTTTTTTTTTTTGGATTAAAGGGCCATCCTTTGGCTCACTTCTTAAACGGTCCTAATCACTGAATGGGTTTTGCCTCAGGCAAAATGAGAACTGGGAAAGACCTAGCTTAAAAAGGCCAAGGTCTCCCACTGCAACCTGGGCCATCTCCAGTTGTTCTGAGCTCTACCTGGCCACTGGACCCAGATGGCTCCAGAGAAGAAAATGAGGCTGGCAACTTTGCACAGTCCTTCCTCACTTAAATCTAATTGAATTGCAAATCATGGTATCATCTTCCTGACCATGGTTCTCTTTGAGAACAAAGGACAAAAAACACAGCTTTCTCATAACTGAGTTTTGAAGCAGTGATGGGATGATTACTAGTTGAGAATATTGTAGAGGGAATTCAAGTGTCCAGTAAGGACTGGACTAGGTGCCTTTACTTGGATGTCTTACAAATTTAATTTCAAAATGTTCAGAACCCAACTCTTCTTATTTTTCCCTAGACCAACTCTCCCTTCTAACTTTTCTGTTCATATTAATACTACCACCATCTCCCCGTCACTCTAGCTTGGAGGCATCTTTGATTCTTATTTGTGCCCACATTCAATTAGATGCCAAGTCCTGTTGATTCTTCATTCACGATGTTACTCACATATACCTCTTTCTCCCCCTCTCCATTACTACCACCCTACTTCCAGGCATCATAAACTATATCCATGACTACAACTTCTTTTTGCCTCCTTCCAATCAATTTTACAAATGACTTCCAGATATAGCTTCCCAAAGCTCAATGTTGATCAAATAACTATTTTAATATTTCAATAAGGCCATGATTTTTTATCAATGCAAGTATTCTCTTCATTGGTGAAAAATGCACTCATTTGTGCCTCCTTATCCTGGGAAGTCTTCATGCATGTTTTCTCACATATCCTTCATGGGGGACGTATCCAGTGTCTTGGAGGTTTCCTCTAGGTCTTATTAATAAATATAATTGCTGACATTCATATAGTGTTTTAAGATTTGCAAATTGCTTTAAGTACATTATCTCTTTTGAGCTTCACAACCATCTTGCGAGTTAGATACTACAGTTATTATTACCTCCATTTTATAGATGAAGAAATTGAAGCTCAGAGCAAGATATTAAATGACTTGTCTATGTCCATGTAACTATAAATAGGTGGATTTAAACCCAGGTCTTCATGACACTAGGTTCAACCTTCTATCCATGACAATGTGCTACCTCAATATCACACTTAAACTGTTCATCTCTTATCCTTCCTTCCTGTTGTACAACTGGTCTACCTCCATTTTAAAATATTTCTTGGATTACCTCCTTTTTGCTACTTTTTTGCTTGTAGCTCATCATTAGAAATACATTGCTGTCTACTTACTGACCACTTCTTCACAGCATTTTTGGGACGTTCACAACTTTTAATCTTCAATGAATGCAACTATATGGCTTCAATGACAGAATATTTATGATTTTTTTATGATAGGGGGCAACTTGGAATAGTCGAAAGCATTGTGCATCTTCCCAAATATAATATATAGCCCAAGCTCCTCCTTCTACTTATTCCATGCCCAGCCGATTTTCCATCTATAGTGCTTTCCCGGGACATACATATTGATGGACATCCCATTCAACTAAACGCCATAATCTAGAAATGCTATCTATATGATTTTTCCTGTATGGATTGTTGGGCCAATCTCTTTTGAATGCTCTCACATCTATCTCATCAAGGAGGCCCTGTAATATTCTGTAATTTATAAAATGGGCACAATGTCATCCACAAAAAGGAGTGTTTTAAAGGCAGACTTTATTATCAAGGGAGAGTTTCCCTTCCATTAGGACTCTGTATTGTACACATCTTCAATGACAGAGGTAAACCTCTTTGGTGAGCCTACAACTCTTTGTTTTATGCACTGCTTGACAATAATCAGAGGATCATTTAACACAATTACCTACCTCCCAGGGTTGTTGTGAGGAGAAAATGAGGTCATATTTGTAAAGCTCTTTGTAAATCTTAAAGTATATAAATGCTAGCTCTTATTATTATTATAACTATTGGTATTATTGTTATCATCACCATAATCTCCTTGTTGCATTTGTCAAGGAATCTTATTTGATTTTTACATATACACGAGAGCATCCTTTTTTGGAAGAGGGTCTTTTGCATGTTATTTTGATCTATTATGTCAAATATTTCTTTATAATCAATAAATGTGTGCAGTTAAGATATAGTCTATGCACCTTTCAGGTAATTGTGTGACTTTAAAGACATGGTCTGTTGTAGAAAATAGCATGTGAGAGTCTGCCTATTCCTTCCTGATATTTTCATCAAGTATACCCTTGATCACTCTCACAAAGATTTTTTTTAAAGAATTAGGCATATAAAAAAGTAGGCATGAATGTCTTTTTCAGAATAGTAATATCATCTATGAATTTTTTCATTCTTTTGATAACCTCACCTCCAAGAAATATCTTGTAAAATGATACCCAATTATGTTCAAGAATATTTTGCTAGCCTAGCAAGACATTAAGTACAGATGCTTATCGTCAGTAGGTTGACCATTAGGTAATAATTTTTTTTTTGGTTATTGTAGCCCATGATACAAAACAAACAAAAACACCCAACTATCTTTAAGTGATCCTAAGACCTCTGCCTCTTTCTTCTGCTATGATGAGCAGTAAGATTCATCTAATTCTTAGATCTTTTGTTAATTTAATTGTTGGTACTTTATATGGGAGATCTTTGTGCTGGGATCAATGAATTTCATCCATCAGCAACCATTTATGAGCTATATGCTAGACCCCAGGGATATATACATAAAGAAAATAATTTTTATAAAACCACTTTTAAGAAGCTTATGTTCCAACAGGGAAAACAATCTAATATATGAGTATATACAGAATAAATAGAAAAAGAATAAATGTAAGTTAATGCAAGATAGTTAGAAAGGAAGGGCATAAGCATTTGTAGGGGTTAGGGAAGACTTTGAATAATTGACTCTTGAACCAGGCTCAAAGGCAGTAGGACTCCAGGCAGCTGGTGGTGCAGTAGATAGAGCACTGAGACTAGAGTTAGGAAGCCTGAGTTCAAATCCAGCCTCAGACCCTTACTAGTTGTGTGACCCTGTTAACTTGTCTGCCTCAGTTTCCTCAACTGTAAAATGGGTACAGCACCTACCTCCCAGGATTGTTGTAAGTATCAAATGAGATATCTGTAAAGTGCTAGCGCAGTACCTGGCACATGGGAGGTACTTCATAAATGCTGGTACCTTTCCCCAACCTCCTTCCTTTCTTTAAGGCAGATGTGAGAAGGGTGTACATTTCAGGGTTTGGGGATGTCCAATTTAAAGGCTTAGAGATGAGAAATATAATGATGTGGGTGATAAATAGAGAAAAGATCAGATTGGCTGGATTATAGAGAAGGAACAACGTATAATGAGGCTGGAAAGATAGTTTGGGGCCAGGTTGTGAAGGGCTCAAAAAACTAAATAACAGTTTATATTTTATCCCAGTGTCAGTTGGGAGGCTGGATCTAGTGTGTACCTGTGTAAGGGATTTACTGAATTGGTGTCAGAGACATATGGACAGAGGACTCACCAGGGAGGAGAGAGAGAAAGATTTTGGAATGACATACATGCACAGAAAGCTGACCCCATCGTGTCTCTGGGACTTCTTGAAATTCTAGAGAAAACTAAAACTGAACTATTTTGCATGAAATTGTTTTTGGCTTGAGCTGGGTTCTTATCTTGCTTTTAGGTGAAGAGCTTATTCACTCTTTTACATTATATAGTATAGTCTAGTTTACATGAATAGCTTAATGTATAACTTCTCCAATTTCTGTGTGCTTGGATAAATGGTTAACTCCCTATTCACCATTTGTAAAGGGGTTCGGTTTTTTGGTGGGGAGTAGTGTGGGTAACCACTGTTTGCTGAGGAGCTAAATTGGCAAGTGTAAAGAAAAGGGCCACACTATTCCTTAAAAGCCATAGGGATAGTGTTTATATGCCTTTTGTCTTGAACTGGCCTGTGCTCTCAAATCCCTTGTCCTATCACTGCTCATCTCTTGCCAAACCTCAGCCCTAGATTATTGGGACCATCTGTCTCCTCTGTTCTCTATTCATGAGCTGCTAAAGTCCCACAATTGTGCTGACTGCATTAGCTATTTAAATGCTGCTGCTTTATCCTCTGCTCTCAAATCCCTAGTCCTCTTATCTCACCACAGCTCATCTGTGCTAGATGGGTTCACATATTGCTGGACTGGATCCTCATAGAACATGGCATTTCTGCTAGATGCTTCAATCCATGAGACCTCCTGGGCTCTGCTCTTAAATGGGCCACTGAAATCTCTATCACCTTCAGCATCAAGTGAGCCAGCTGAGAGCTCTTTCAGCTACATTACTGCTGTGCTTTTCAGAAACGACAGAGACCCTTAGCCTAGGATTGGTAGAGAAGCCTTCCCAATTATTCTCCCTCAGATTCTTAGCTATGAGGTTTGTCACCCAACAGGAGGGATGTGGGAAAGGTTGAGACTGTCTTTAACTACTCTTTCTGCTTCAGAGTTGAGTTCCTTCAGTGAGGTACCTCACCCTAACTTATGGTGGCTTCTTAGAGTACTTAAAAAACCTTCTCTCTGCTATGCAAATGAGCATTTGGGGACAAGGTAATGTGATGATTGAAAGGGTTCGAGAGACTTAGTTTCTGGATAATTTAATCATTTTGTTAATAAGGCCAGCACACTATTAATAAAAGGATAGTCACTTGGTCAGCTCTCTTAGACCAAAAGACCAACATAGTGGCAGGCTCAGTGCTTATATGTTCTTTTGGAGGAGGAATGTATATTGGCAATCAAAATGGGCTCTTAGCACTTAATTCAACCAAGTGCCCTTGAAGAGTTTGGCCTGTATTTCCTTGATTAAATTAGAGTCCTTAATGACCTCCTTGCCTCAAAGGAAAGCCTAGTTTACATGGGTTTGAGTGATATGTTTGTAACATCAGAGACTTTTAGACCATGTGGGTTTAAGTCGCATCTTTGTGACAATTTTGGGTCACACAGGTGAGTCGCATGTGTGACTCACCCTTGACCTTGAAAAAGATATAAAACCAGGGGTTGGTTTTCCTTTTTCGGAGCTCTGACCCACAGCAGTAGTGGTACATGTGACTCTGGGCCAGCTGTTGTTATGAGCTCCTCAGCTGAACTCAGATGTTGGTAACTATGAATTGTATTTGGTCTGTCTGTCCATGTTTGTAATTTGTTTGTATTTACTCTGAAGTTCAGGGTGCAGGCTTTTTCCCCTGAACTAAGTGAATGATATTCTTATGCTGGATTAAAGTAAGATTGCTAACCCCTTAACGTTGCTTTCCTTAGTAAAGCAGATCAAAAGGACCTGGGCTTGCAGTGTTCTGTGAGCTGGTTGTTGTTGGTTTTATACCCCCCACAGCAGCTGTTAGCCAGACTGCTGAAACAGAGTGGCAATCAACTCTGATTGGTTAACACAATAGGAAGGGAGTTATATTAAAATGA
This sequence comes from Phalanger gymnotis, assembly GCA_028646595.1. Taxonomy (NCBI): domain Eukaryota; kingdom Metazoa; phylum Chordata; class Mammalia; order Diprotodontia; family Phalangeridae; genus Phalanger; species Phalanger gymnotis. The sequence goes on from CM053622.1 coordinate 507,313,232, forward strand.
GGGGCTGAGAGTGACATCATGTCATCTTTGGACTGAGAAACTGTCTCTATACCCAGACCACACCCAGCCTTGGACTATCTATTCAAAGAGGTATACCCCACCCAAGCCTGAGCAGAACACAACGGTTATCCCAACAGGGTAGGGCCTTAGTCCAATCTCACTAACAGCAATGGCCTTCAAGAGACTGAACTTTTAAAATCAGGACTTTAGAAGAAAGGGAGAATTCTGGATCTACCTAAATTATTGGTTATTAATAACCATTTCTTTCAGTAATGAAGCAGTACTTAACCCGGTTTATTTTCTCTGTTGACTTTTTCATATGCAACTGAGCTAGTCAAAACTTTAGATTCCTTAACTGCTGTGGAGTACCCTGTTACATCTTGCCCTTGCCTTTACATCTCTTTGTCTCTGTCTTTAGGACTTCCAACTTTGCTGAAAGGGACATACTCTTATCTATTTACTACCTACTTAGAAACTGGGTTTGTGCAGGGAACTGTGACAAAAGTTTCTCCAAAAAATGATTGTGGATTGAGGATATTCTTAGAGTGGAGAAAAGGTATAGATAGATGTGATAAAGGGAGAACATAGAGTTTTAATTATTCATAGTACAATAGTGACCACTCTTGCCTTCACTACCTGAAGTCCAGGTTTGTTATATTTTACCCCTACTCCATTCTAACATTCGCTCAAGCCCCCACCAATCATGTTCCCTCAGTTTTAGGGGGTTCCCAGCACCCCAGTTCCATTAAACCACTTTTTAGCTTTTACAAAGGAATATTCACTTCAATAGTATAATGAGTAAAAATACAAATATTTCCCCTCCCCAAGACTAGAAGGGAAGCAGAAAGCTGGGCAAAAAATGTTTATAGCAAGTGTCTCTGATAAAGGCCTCATTTTTAAATATGTAAAGAACTGACTCAAATTCGTAAGAATACAAGTCATTCCCCAATTGATAAATGGTCAAAAGATATGAACAGGCAGTTTTCAGAAAAAAATCAAAGCTATCTATAATCATATGAAAAAATGCTCTAAGTCACTATTGATTAGAGAAATACAACTTAAAACAATTCTGAGGGACCACCTTATACCTAACAGATTGACTTACATGACAGAAAAGAAAAATTATAAATGTTGGAGGTGGTGTAGGAAAACTGAGACACTAATTCTGGTGTCTGGTGGACTCCACTCTGGTGGAGTTGTGAACCGATCTAGCCATTCTGGACAGAGATGTGGAACTAAGCCCAAAAGGCTATCAGACTATGCCTGTGCCCTTTGATCTAGCAATACCACTACTATGTCTATATCATAAAGATTTTTAAAAAGAGAAAAAGACCTATTTGTATGAAAATATTTATAGTAGCTCTTTTAGTGGCGGCAAAGAATTGGCAATTGAGGAGATTCCCATCAATTGTGGAATAAGTGAACAAGTTGTGGTATATAATTGTAATGGAATTGATGGAGGATGGGATCTGGACCCCAAAAAGAAAAGATCTTCAGTCCTTGAACTTTCCCATACATTTCAGCAGCCCAGATCTCTGGCATTCACCTGGGGCATGTGGCCCATCCCATTATAATCTTTTCAACTGTCCTTTCATTGTGGCCCTACCTCTTAACTCCTTTTATTGTCTGCACCTGGCCCCATCCCAGGTTACTTGCCACTGCTTGATCCCATCCTGATTTTCTTACTACCTTTTTCTGTATAAAATTATCAGCCCCATCCTCAGTCCTAGAATCATGCCTAATAATCAGTGTTATTAATAAAATCTCACTACTCTGACTTGAGTTGAATTCTTTCCAGGCAGATCCACTCTGTATTCTTGCATTTTGGGGTTCCTAGAACCCCAAACAGCAACAGAATACTCTTGTGCTATAATGATGAGCAGGATGATTTTAGAAAAACTTGGAAAGACTTACCTGAACTGATGTAGAGTAAAGTGAGCAGAACCACAAGAACATTGTAACAGCAATATTTTAAGATGATTAACTTTGAATGACTTAGCTATCACAACACAATGATCCAAGACAATTCCAAAGGACCCCTGAGGAAAAATGCTATCCACCTCCAGAGAAAGAACTGATGGAGTCTGAATACAGATTAAAGTATACTATTTTTCATTTTCTTTATTTTTTTCATGTTTGGGGATTTTATTGTCTGTGTTTTCTTTCACAACATGACTAACATGGGATTATATTTTGGGTGATTGCATATGTATAAAATTACTTACCCTCTCTGGCAGAGGGGTGAAATGGCAACCACACTGGCATACCCAGGATGGCTGCTAGTGCAGGTTCTTTGATCTGCTTTTCCAAGGAAAGCAACTTAAAAAGGTTAACAATCTCACTTTGATCAAACATACATATATTATCCCTTAGTTCAGGAGAAAAAGTTAGCACCCTGAACTTCAGAACAAATACAAACAGAAATTACAAACAGAAAAAATAACACAAATCAACAGAAAGGCTTCTAACTGTCTGACTATAGCAATACATGTAATTACCAAAGAGAGAAGCACCAACATCTGGGTTTTCAAAGCTGAGGGGCTCCTTAGCAGCTACCCAGAGTCTTGTCTGGCCAAATC
>CM053622.1:507316310-507350843 GCA_028646595.1 Phalanger gymnotis
TAAATGGTTTACTTCTCCTGCCTTCTGTCTGGAGAGTCTCCTATACTTTGGTGATACAGAACCACTGTAACAGTAAGGCAATAATTACAGATGATAATTATCAAAATGCCTGTGTGGTGCTGTATCACAAAGTATAGGAGACTCTCCACATAGAAGGTAGAAGAAGTAAGCCATTTATTCAGACACCAGAGAACCAGATCCCACAAGCCATTTACCCAGTCTATCACAGCAGTGAAACATTCCACACACAATATAACAACCTGGAGTCTCTCTATCCCCAAACCTCTCCAACCCCCTGCTAGGGTCTTCCCCAAAACAAACTCACAGTACAGCTAAGTCAGCTTGTTCAGTTCTAACCATCACGAGGGCAGCCATTAGCAGCCATAACACCTCTCTCTCAGCATTTCCTGTGACATAACTTCCTTTTCCTGTCAGGAAGCTCCTCCCTTCAAATGTAACTTGGGTTTCCTGGGATGTAAGCAGGCCACATGGCCTACTAATGGGTGGGAAAAATCTTCAAATCTAATTACTACTACAACCACATAGGCATTTTGACAATTATCATCTGCATTGTTATTAATGCCTTACCGATACACCTACCTTGTAGAGAACTACGTTAGCTGTTGGAGAAACTACAAAGTTTAGCTAAGACACAAGCCCCATCTTCATGAAGTAGCTTAGTTTGATAGATCATAGTTAGAGGAGGGCCTTTGGGGGGGACACCTATTCCAACCACTTCATTTTACAGATTTTGAAACTAAGGCTTGGTTTCCCAAGCAATTTGTCCAAGGTCACACAAATAAGACATAGCAGAGCTGGGAATCAGACTCAGGACCTCTGATACAAAATGCAAAGTTCTTTGCACTATTCTATGCTATAGGATAAAAAGGCGAGACTCAAATAGAAATATTACAAAATATTAAATAGTTTTTCTAACTATACATGCATGGTCTCAGTCCCAAATTCCCACATTACAGACAATAACTTTGATACTCAAGGCTTGATTGCTCCTCTCTTCCCAGAAGGCATCTCAATCTGTCCAGTATATTTCCTGCCAGCAAATATTGTAATGAAAAGGATAAGAGGCTATTTATCTGCACTGTAAGCTCAGTGGCACACCTGAGTCTTCTGTCAAATGTCATCTTTAGCTTCAGGGACCAGGAAAGTAATGGAGTGACAAGAGCTACTATATTTCTTATGTATGGGCCTGTAAATCTGGAACCAGTCTATGTTAAGGAAAAAAAGTGTGTGCATGTGTGTGTGTGCATGCATGCGTACGTGTTTAACAAGACTTTGTAAAAGGAATATTCGATAGACCATTTCTGATTTCTGGTTTGAGAAATACGATTGCCAAATCCACACTTCATAAATGCATTTCGTACCAATATACACACAACTTGCCAAAATTGTGGGGATTCAATACTCTAGTGTAAGATTAGCTAGGATTTTGTGCTTCCTAAGTGTCCTTTCTTCTAAGGAAAATAAGACCTAAAACCTGACTCGTTTAGGGCTGACTAAAAATGTGTACTACCCACAAGTTCACGTTTCTCCTTTGGTCTCTCTCTAAGTACTAACTACTCAACCCCAATCAAGAAGGCCAAATGCTTGGTTCTTGTTGGATCTCCCAATGTGACACCAGTCATGTAATCTAATTGTAGAAGGTTAGAGCCTTTGCAGAATATCTAGAGCAATGTTACTTTATATAGGAGGAAATTTAATTTCAGAGAGGCAGTGACCTATCCAAGTTCAGACAGCTAGTTAGTGTCAAGGCTGAAACCAGTACCCAAGTCTCCTTATTGGACCCAAGTACAGTTCTTTACACTAAACCTAATTGCATCCTAAATCACAAGCAATCAATTAAATAAGCATTTATTAAACACTTTCCCTGTGCCAGGAATTTTGCTAGACAATGGGATTACAAGACAGAAATGAAACAGTTCCTACTCTCAAGGAGTTTATATTCTATTAGGGAAAAAAATGTAACATATATAAATTAAAAATATGTACAAAATAAATATCAAGTAATTTCAGGTGTGAGAGTCACTAAGAGCTAGGTGGGTTAAAAAAGATCTTTTGGTGGCCTTGAGCTGCCCTTTGAAGGAAATTAGGGATTCTAAGAAGTGAGGATGTATTCCTAATAGGGACAAGCTATAAAAAGACATCGAGACATGAGATGGATTGTCACGTGTGAGAGCAAATAGGTCAGTTTGACTGGATGATAGCATATTTAAAGGGGAGTAATGTGTATAAGTCTGAAGGGTCACAGAGTCACAGAATTTCAGAGTTACAAGGGAGCTCAGCACCAGCCAGGGGTGAGGAATCTGCAGCCTCGAAGCCACATGTGACCTTCCAGGTCCTTGGGTTTGGCCTTTTGACTAAGTCCAAGTTTTACAGAACTAATCCTTTTATTAAGAGGATTTATTCTGTGAAGTTTGGATTCAGTCCAAGGGACACACTTAAGGCCTATGAGCCATACGCTAAAAGAATCTAACCATGAATAATAAATATTTGTCCAATTATTTTAAATCTTCCTTTATTCCCACGAAGAATGTTTTGTAGTTGTAATTACTTAAGTTCAGAGGTTCCCTTGTTAAATGTACTCCTAGGTATTTTACATAGTTTGTAGTTATTTTAATTGGTCTTTCTTTTCCATCTCCTTCTACTGACACCATATGCTGCAATAAACTCCAAATAGATAAATGACCTATATATCCAAGGTCATATCATAAAAGCATTAAAGGAGACAAGAAAGAAATATCTTTCACAACTATAGACAGGAAAAGAGTTTTTCACTAATTGTTACCTAAATAAGGTGGTCATAAAAGATAAAGTAGACAATTTCAATTACCTGAAATTAAAATATTTTAATACAACAAAGATAAATACAACCAGAAGGGAACAAGTGGGGGGAATCTTCATAGCTAATTTCTCTGACAAATGTTTAATATATAAGATAAAGGATTGATAGAAATACATACATGGTCTTCCCCATAAATAACTAGCCAAAGGACATGAATAGTCAGTTCCTAAAGGAAGATATGCATACTATTAACAATCATGTGAAAAAGGTTCACAATCATTATTAAATAAGAGAATTGCAACTTGAAACAACTCCAAGGTTCCACCATGTATCCATCAAATTGGGACAGATGATAAAAGAGAAAAAAGAGCAATTATTTGGAGGAGTTGTGGGAGAACAGGCATACTGTTGGTGGAGGTGTGAATTGGTTTAAACATTCCGGAAAATAATTTGGAATTAAATCAAAACAATCACTAACAACTCATACCCTTTCATATATCAATGATACTAGTAAGCATATATTTTTGTGTTGTGTTTGTCCTTCATTCTCGAAGAGACCATGACATCAGGGAAATGATGACATGACTTGCAGTTGACTTGGATTTGAGTGACAGAGGGCTATGTAAGGTCACCAGCCTCACTTTCTCCTCCAGAACCGTCTGGGTCCAGTGGCCTGATATTCACCAAGACAACTGGAGATGGCCCAGGATGCATTGGGAAATCCTGGCCCTTTCAGGCTAAGGTCTTTTCAGGCCTCTTTAAGAAGTTAATCAAGAGATGGCCCCTCTAATCAAAACTCAAAAAAAAAAAAAATCAAACTGGAAGGAGAAGACCCTCAGGGTTTCTGGCCAAAAGAGAAGCAGTTACTATTTAGTATTTACATTCACTCTGTGCAAGGAGGGCAGGGACCTAATGTCCAATCTACGAGCTCCAGAGTGAATTGGGTTTAAGGCTTGGTTTTTGAGAAAGAAAACTAGCCAGTAAACCTGGAGTTAAGGAGAAAGCTTCAAGGGTAGAAGCATCCGTATACACAAGAATATTTAAAGCAGCCTTTTGTTGTTGTTATAGCAAAAGATGGCAAACAAAATATGTGCCAGTCAATTGGGGAAAGGCTGAATATATCACGATATGTGAATGTATGGAGGATTATTGCTTCATAAGAAATAGTAGATATAATGAAATCAGAGAAACACAAAGACATATGAAATGATGCAGAGTGAAATGAGTAAGAGTAAAAGAACACTTAGGCTCTGACAATAACCATAATATGAAGAGAAAACTTTGAAAGACCTTAGAACTCTGAGCAAAGAAGAAAACAATAATGATTTCAAAAGACTGATGCAAAATCGATTTGCCACTTCATGAAAGAGTCAGTGGGCTTGAGATGCAGGATGAGACAGGCATTTTCCAACATGACTGATGTATTGATTTTGCTGGACTATACATATATCACATATACGTATTTGTTATATACAATAAGGGAGGTCTTCTATTTGAGAAGGAGTAAGTGTGATAGAATAGTGGATAGTGATAGATATGCAAAGAATACATCAATAAATTTTTCAAATGCACAAAAGAAAAAGAACAAATGGGAAAACAAATAAATTAGAAGAGCTTTGCTAGTACCCCGCTAAATTACATATCTATAATTTACCTCTTAGAAAGCAAGGCAAGCTCAAAATTCCATTCTTTGTTTTTCTAAGCCTTTTCAGGGAAGGAATTGTTAAACCCCTTTTAGAGAAAAGGCAATCTAACTGCTGAGGCAGGGACTAGAAGACTCTGTCCTGGGGACAGAATAGGAAAAGGTATAGAGGGTCAACCAGGACTATGACCAAAATCACTCCATTTTTCTTAGTATGTCTGCCTGGTGGCCAGATTCCTCTTCTTAAACTGGTACTGATTCTTTATGAGCAGAGCTTCTGGGAGCGAGAATGGTGGCCTGGGAGAGAATTGAGGGGTTGAAGTGGTGAAGGTTGTGGTGTGGACAAAGAGCAGGATTTGGCATTTGACGGCAGAGAGAGGTGGAATGCCAATAAATTGGGATCAGAGAAGGGAATTCTGGAACTCATGAACATGACAATGGTGCATTTGTAGGTGGTGGTAAGATCAAGATTATGACCATCTTCGTGTGTAGCTGAGGTGAGGTAGAGTAGAACTTAGGAAATGATAAAATTGAGAAACTGAGAGGTTAGGGTGTTTGAGGAAATATAAGGGGAGTATGAGCATGAGGGAATACAAGTCCCCTGAGTATGAAGGCAGGACTTGTAGAGGAACGGGAGACTGTGAGCCAGAGACTGAACTCGTTGAGGAAGGAAGGGGAATATCTTGGAGGCCTGTAGACAACGGCTACCAAGATTTTGATGGGGTTGTAGCTCTGGATTGCAAGAACCTTGAAGGAGGTTACTGAGTGATGGAAGTAGGGAAAGAATCTGGAAGCAGTAATGGGGAGCAAAGAGTATTCCAACTCTCCTACCTCAACTATCTCTTCATTTTGTAGATGAGGCAGCTAGGACCCAGAGAGGTTAAGTAACTTATTAAAGGTCACACAGGAAATGACAGACCCTGACTTCAAACCTGACACTTTCCCCACTGTATTACAATTTTTCAGAACTGCAAAGTATTCTTTATTCTTCTTCCAAATAGCACTTCTCAACCCTACTCAGATGGACCACCTGCTACAAAGTAATGTCTATTACTTTAAAAAACACTTCATGAAACAATAAATATCAATAGTAAATGTCTTTTCTCCTGCTTGCAGGATGTAGCTTCATAACAACTATATTTAAGAGAGTACACATAAAAGGAGTAAAATAATATTTTAAAATCTAGAAAAAGAGCAGAGACGAAAGAACCCTGGGCAATAACAGAAGAGCAGAATAAGGCTCAAAGGCTGAGTGCTAAAGTGAAAATTAAAAAACTATTTATCTTTACTAGAAACAGGGCCCCAATATCTATTCCCTTGTGAAGTCAAAGTGCTCCAATATTTGTGTGACTGAATCAAACAATCAAAAAGCATTTGTTAATAGCCTCTTATGGACAGACACTATTCTAGGTGTTGGGGATACCAAGATAGAAATGAAACTGTATTAACAATATGTACACATATAAATAGGTGACGTGTGTGTGTGTGTGTGTGTGTATAGACATACACACACATAAAGGAAATAGGTTAACATCAAGGCAGAGGAGACACTAGTAGCTGAGGGAATTAGGAAAGGCCTCCTGTAGGAAGTGATGCTCGAGCTGAGCTTTGAAGAAAGTGAGGGATTCTAAAGAGTTAAAGGTAAGGAGGAAGTGAATTTCAGGAATGGGGATCAGATGGGAAGTAGAATGTTGTATGTGAGAAAGGGGAAGTAGGACAGTTTTGAAGAATTGCAGCGTGTGAAAGGAAATCACGTATAAGCCTGAAAAGGGATTATGTGCTACAGAGTAAGTTCACATGCACTGAAACTAGTTGCATGTAATTCTAGTGTCAATGCTAGAAAAGGAGATTTTCAGATTGACAAAGGCTTTAAATACCAGAGGCTATTTGAGCAGGGGAGTAATCTGGACAGATCTATGTTTAAAGACATCATTTTGGCAGTTATATGGAAGAAAAATTAGAGAAAGTAGAGGTACAAACCAGGAAAACCAGGTAGGAGATTTTTGCAGTAGTCCAGCTGAGAAGTGATGAGGGCCTGACATGGTGTAGTGATCATATGAGTGGACCGAAGGGGATAGATGCAAGAGATGTTGTGGGGATAGAAATGATAAAATTTCGTGGGTTGGATATATGGGGTAAGGAAGAGTGAGGAGTTGAGATTAACAACAAGGTTGTGAACCCAGGTGACTAGAAGGGTTAACAGAAATGGGAAGCTAGGAAATATGGTGGCCTTTAGGGAAAAGATAATGAGTTCTGTGGTATTTGAGATGCCTATAGGATGTCCTTTGAAAATGTCCAATAAATCCACATAGGATCACTGAGGGAGAAAGAAGAAGGAGAAGAAGAAGAAGAAGAAGAAGAGGAAGAAGAACAAGGAGGAGGAGAAGAAGGAGAAGAAGATGAGGAGGAGAAGTGGGCCCAGGACATAGCCTTGAGGGCACATCTGCTGTAAAGTGCTGAACTGTGACTGATGATCCAGCAAAGGAGACTAAGAAGTATAATTAGAACCTATATCTGGGTCATAGTCCTAGTTATAAACCTTTGGCTTTTGAATTGCCTCTGGTCTACAAGGTGGAGTAGGAAGAACACTGGGGTCTCTGTCGCTCTTCAGACCCCACCACAAGGTAGTATCACAAGAGGCCAGCCAAATTGTCCTAGTTATTTCCACTGGTAGTTCTGGCTCTGACATCATGCTTCCCATTTACTTCTGAGGTGATATCCCCAAAGTATGGGGTAAAATCTCCACTTCTATTTGTCATTGGAACAAAATATTAGAAGGATTCTGGTTTATGCAAGCAGGTGGTTGGAGAGGCCATTTAATTCTGTTCTGCTTTGTGTTGACAATACCTTGTGGTAGCTGCTTCATTTCAGAGGAGAGATCATCCTTTGCTATAACGTCATATTAATGATCAAAATCTCCTGAGCAAAACCTATCTTTAGAGTAGATAGTCAACTATACGGTGATTTCAGGGAAAACAGAAAGGCCCTCCAGCCCTGCAAATTGAGTGTCAGTATCCCAGAAGTATTCCAGAAAAGGTAACTTTTATACCTTAGTGTCTAAGTGAATTAGAGTATAATGAATTTACTAGAATCTTTTGTTGAAAGTACATTTGGTAGGGAGAAAGGTAGAGAAGTGTGAATATAATACAAACTTTGCATAATTCCAAAGCTGTGTGCATGGATTTTGTATTAATGAAAACACACAAATAGTTTGGGCTGTCTTATAGATAAATGAAATAAGGAGACTCCCAACTGGGTGTCCCTAAATAGGATATTGCCCCCCGAAAACAGTCAATTAATCTCTCTGGGGGGAAAAAAGGCTTTTGGCATAACACTGAATAGAAATGTATTCCTATTTTTTGAGTGCACTAAGTATCATTTGAGTATTCTCCATATACATTTAAAGTTTGAGAATATTGAAAATGCTTGCGCATTACTGATATCACATGTGCTAGTATTGGCGATAGTTAATGTAGCACTGCCCTTTCACACTCCCCTTTCACTCTCCCTAGTTGCCGTAGTTGCCTCAAGCTTAAGAGACTCTTTGGGTCCAAATCCACTCAAAAGAATAGCTCATAAGCCTCCACCAGTTTCTATTTTTCTCTAAGAAACAGGAGAACACAATTAGTTCAAAGCAAAGATATTTAATGAAAAAATACGAAAAGAAGATATACAATAGAATATTGCCCTAATATTCCTAGGACATAATGTCCCAAGAATATACCCATCACCACTTGAGGGAGTGGGCAAGAACAGACGTTGCTCATGAAAGAAGCATACTTGGGAAATATGTGTGGAGAGAGTAATTTGTGCCTCCAATAAGTCTCTGATATGTTCTGGTGATGTCCCTGTTTTACTCCTTGTTAAGCATGGCTTCTCTGTTGGACTTTTCTGGGTTCCTTGGGCCTGCTCTACACTGAAAATGGCATCTCTGCTGGTCATTGCAGGGTGCTGCTTGGCTTTATTGCTATAATGTATGTTACAAAAAATGTGAATTTATCCCAATGCAATTAATACATTAGAGCACATAGTGAGCATAATGAGAATTTTGAGTTTATTTCTGCAAGATTTCTTCCATGAGAAATAGCAAGAATAAAGAAAACTGCACCACTTCACAGTTACTCACAAGCTAAAACCCTTGTGACTACAACTTCTACAGGCAAAATTCAAGTCTTTCTCAAGGCAAAGTCCACATTTATTGTATTTCTTCTGATGCAGCAGGAGCTGTGAATTGAGAAGGGCTGGTCTGCACTAGCACTCCCTCACCCCTTTCTGCCATGGCCTTAGACCTCAGGCCAGCCTGCCCAACTTATTTGTGCTCCCACCATGGGCTTAGCAGTGGCCAGAGGTGAGGTGAAAGGACGCTCTGTGCTGTAGTATTTATGCAACATTTAATATGTATAAAAGTATGCTGGTATTTTTATTAGGTTCCCATCTTTTTTTAAAATGTCACTAATTAACTTTCAGTGTTGTGTTCCAACCTCATTTTCTCCATATGCTTTGTGTTTTTTATTGCTTCATTTTATCCAGTGCTCTTTGGGAACGTATATGTCCCATTACAGTCGAGCTGACTATATTCTATTGCCTCTAGCTTCTGCTTCAATGAGAAACATTTCCCTAGAACCAAGAGAAAAGCAGAAAGCTTCTCCATTACTATTCTCTCATCTCCAGAGCAGTAGATGTGAAGGCTCAGGTAGCAAATGCAACAAGCTGATGCCCTTAAGTTTAGCCTTTTCTCTGATATTCCTTCCTCGTATTGGACTGTTGTTGTTCAGTCATGTCCTACTTTTTTTTTTTTTTTGGAGTGGGGAAGGCAGGGCAATTGAGGTTAAGTGACTTGCCCAAGGTCACACAGTGGTAAATGTATCAAGTGTCTGAGGCCGCATTTGAACTCAGGTCCTCCTGACTTCCAGGGCCAGTGCTCTACTCACTGCACCACCTAGCTGACTCCCATGTCCCACTCTTCATGAGCCCATTTGGGGTTTTCTTGGCAAAGATACTGGAATGATTTGCCATTACCTGCTCCAGCTCATTTTATAGATGAGAAACTGAGGCAAAAAGGATTATGTGACTTAGCAAAAGTAAAAAAGCAAAAAAAAAAAAAAGTTAAGTGACATGGCCAGAGGCACACAGCTGAGGCCAAAATTGGACTCAGGAAATGAGTCTTCCTGACTTCAGCATTCTATTCATTGTGCCACCTAATACCCCAGTACTAGACTAGGTTCCCTCAGTCAGAAACCTCATCCTAGCTCACAATGACTTCTTAAATGTTCACTTCCCAATTGTTAATCTCTGAATACTAGGCTATGAGCCAGATAATGTTTATTTGCCAAACGATCATAAAACAGCTCTGATTTTTCATTCTCTAGTATTTTTTTTTAATCTCTCGTTTGCCCATTTAAGAGAGTGGGCAGGGAAAATAGATCCGATTTATCTTCAGGGGTAAATTAATCATCTTTGAAATAGCTTAGCCTTATTCCTGAACTTTTGTATACAAATGTTGCAATTCTTTCGAAAGATTCGGCCAATGACATCATTTTCCCCTCCACTGCCTTTCTAGAATCAGCAGAACGTGCAACATCTATATATGGAACAGGGGTCTTGACCGCTTGACCCAGCCCTCATGAGCGTGCAGTTCTTCACAGGAAAAAGGCCGGAGAACATCGTTCCAAGGGAGTCATGATGACACACACACAAGAGCCTTGAAGAAACTTTGGAGCATGCTTAACAGTCTGTAACTGGTTATGATCTACTAAGGATGTGATGAGGAGGAGCCTCTTGATTGGCTCTGGCTGAATGGGGGAGGGGAGCATGCACAAGTGTGGAAAAAGTCAGCCTAATCCGTCCTCTCTTGGTTTGACTTCTCTTCAGCTGACTTTCTGTCTTATGGCATCTGGTGAGAGACACTGTTACAGAGGGAGAGGGCCTGGCCCTCCCCCCGCCCCACACAAGTCTGACAGTTTGGCCCTGTGAATATAAGTTTTGGTTCTTTACCTCAGCGTTTCTTCTTTCATTTTAGACAGAGGAAGCTGGCATCTACAGCCCTGTGAGTCTGGAAAGGTCAAGAGAGTGAGTCATCAAGGTCTGGGATCAAGTTCATGTCAGGTTTTGCTAACAGCCTTGGTGGGACCAGAACAACAGTAGTAGTAGTGAGCATTGCTGTGATGTTTTAAAGTTTGCTACCCACATATATGATATCTCCTTTGATCCTCACAACAACCTGGTGAGGTAGGTGCCATTGTTACCCCCAGTTTCAAAATAAAGAAAACAAGACTGAAAGAGGGTAAATGACTTGCTTAGTCATACACCTAGTATTTAAGACTGGATTTGAACTCAGTTCTGTCTAACTCCGAGTCCTTTGCTCTTGCCCATTGCATCATCTATCAGCGTTAAGTCTGGGCCCACTCTCCCCAAGGATCAAAGTGGTATAGAGGAGAGTGTGCCTCTGAGATGTTGGGAATGGAAGAATGTTTGTACTTCTCGCCCTATCTTCAAAATAAATATCCCTTTATAAAAGCTAATTGATGTAGTTGGTTAAATGGAAATTGAGGGCTAAACTATTCATAATTAAAGTGTAATATTTTTTGAATGCATGGAGGGCCACAAGAGTGGGTCAGGCTACTTCAGTATAATAGTGGAGCCCCTAGAGGCACAGCCAAGAAGCAGACATCAGTACAACGAGCTCCCCATCACACTCACACACACACACACACTCACAACCCAAAACCAAAACCAAAAACCTCCTCTAAATTAGACTTACAAGCACCACACCAAATCTTGATAGGAAAATCTAAGAAAAAAGATCATTGAATCATTTTTCCAGGTAAGGTAAGCACAGAAAAATAGCCTGAGAGATGTCTGGACATGAGGGTCAAGGTTATGCTAAGAGCATTTCACCAAGACAGCATTGAGCACACAGGGAGAGGCTATGTACCACGGCTGATGAGATCCTAGACCCAAGTCAGGACACCCTCAGGCACATACCAGGGCACCAAGAAAGAATAGGTTCTAACTAGCAGGTTTGTTGCCCAGTACCCTGTTCCAGGTCACAGAGTTTCATGGTAGGGAGCAGTAGAAGGAGCAAGTTCGGAAGCAAGCATCTGTGGTATGGCTCAGACCAAAGGAGCAGAAGGGTGTTTCAATTATAACTTTTAGCTCATTCTGATGCCTGCAGAGAAATAACCAGCTCTAAACCAGGAAAGCTTTCCCATAGGGGCTGAGTGCAACGGCAGCCTACAATTACAAAGACCTAAGCCCAGGTCAGGAATTTGCAGAGCTCAGATCAGAGAAGTAGCTAGCAAACTTTGCCTTGGATCACACCACTTTAGGAGCAAAGACTTGTAAGTTCTCATTCTCAGCTGTTCCTGAGAACTTAGAACAGATTCCCTGCCCTGGCCTAGAATAACACAACTTAATGCTCCAACAAAACAACAGCAGGACCAGTCCAGAACTTCCCTCCAGAAGTGCACAAAATCTAGCCCTATAATTCAAGTCTGAAGTGAAGTCAGCTAGAAGAATGATGAAACAAAAAAGGATCCCACCATAAAAGGTTACTATGGTGACAGAAACAAACTTAGAAGAAGAGAATGACTCTAAAACATCTACAAACAAATCCTCAAAGAAAATACATTTTGGACACAAATTCAACTAGAATTCCCAAAAGAAATGTTTTGTTTTGTTTTTTTGCCATTGTTCCTAATGAGGAACCATATACTAAGGTGGAAGAGGAATTATTCCCACTGTTGAAATTACAGGCCTTTTGAAATATTGAAGAAACCTCATGGTATGAGTGAGAAAGAGTGGCGACCCTATGGGGGATGTTACAAACCTTGTTGATGTTTATTATGTGATACCTAGCAGCTACAAATGTTCACAATGACTTTAAAAAGAAATGACAACCTATAGATCCAAGCCCAATTGTTTGCACAAAAACACACTCTGGAAATAACTGACGCCTAGAGATTTGTGTTTGTTTTTGTTTATAATTTTAACATTTCTCAGTCCCAAACTGGAACACAGATATTTTACAGCATTTGGATTTTATGCTAAATATGTTCTTTCAACATACTGCCTCTTTTGCAATTCTAGTTAAAACAAGGATTTGGAATATACATAATTTAAACTTTTATCCTTCTACTATAGGCCCACAGCTGCTCCAATCCTTCATCTCTAAGTGATGCCTTGAATCTTGCATTGCTAATAAATCCTTTTCTATCATGCCTTGGGATCAATGCCAGGCCTTTGGAACTGCATATACCGTCTTAGCATATTATCATTTAAATCGGAGATAAGGAGAATGCCCAATCCAGACTTTCCTTTTTATCTTCCAGATTTTTCTCCCTTCCATTTTAAATGTACTCTAAATTCCAAACGTCTACAGCAGGCAATGCCAAAGAGAGTAGTTACGCATGGTATGACTCAGACAGGCAAGTATTATTGGGTCTGTCATTACTATTTCAGGGAAATTAAGTATATACCAAAAGGAACCTTATCCAGTAAAGTCCTTAATTGTGCCTGCCTGGAACTGTACAAATATAGCCTGTTTGAAATGCGGGCAGTAAGTGACTGGGAGCAGGGAGAGGAAGACATAGAGACAAAAAAGAAATGGTGATCAGGATAGGCTCAAAATCAACAGACTTCCCTTCCTGAAGAGAAAACCCTCCTGACTGGCTATTAACGCCATAGAAATCAGCCTTAGACATCTCCTTGCAAATAATCGCAAGGGCTTTCTGTTGCTCTTTGCTGAGTGACCCATTCCCACTATCCGTTCTTAACAGATGCTAAAGAGCTAATTAGAATCTAATAAATTGCCAGCATGTAGCCCTAAATAGCCAGTTCAGGTGAGACGTCATAGCATTTAAGGCAGTTCTGCTTTTTCTCTGAGTTATTGTTACTAAGCTCATTTCTCAGGTCACTCTCCACATAGAGGGACTATATATTTATATAGATTGTAAGACTTTTGGAATTTAGAGCACATTTAAAGTAGAAGGGAAAACAATCTAGAAGACAGAGAAGAAAGTCTTGACTGGGCATTCTTATTATATATATTCACATATATTATATATGTATGTATATGTGTGTGTGCATATATATATATATATATATATATATAGAGAGAGAGAGAGAGAGAGAGAGAGAGAGAGAGAGAGAGAGAGAGAGAGAGAAAGAGGAGACTAAAAATACCTCGAGGACAGTGGGCATAGTAGCAATTTGCTATCATGGGAAAACAAGTCTGAAAAGGGAAAATACAGAAGAAACACATTTATAAAATAGGAAAATGGGAAAAAATCTTTGCAGCAAGTTTCTCAGATAAAATTCTCATTTTTAAAATATAGAGGGAACTGAGTCAAATTTACAAGAATAAGAGCCATTCTTCACTGATAGTCAAAGGATATGACTAGGCAGTTTTCAAAGGAAGAGATCCAAGTTATCCATAACCACATGAAAAAAGCCCTAAATCATTAATAATGATAGAAATGCAAATTAAAACAACCTCACACCCATCATATCGGTTGAGACCATTTTTTTTGGAAAAGGAAATTACCATTCCATTGGTTATAATTATTCTTTACAACTTGACTATTGCGAAAATGTTTAATATGAAGATATATGTAGAACCTATATCAGATTACATGCCATCTTGGGTGGGGAGGGGGAAGGGGAAGGAGAGGGAGAAAATTTGGAATTCAAAAATTTGTGGAACTGAATGTTGTAAACTAAAAATAAATTTAAAAGGAAAATGACAAATGCTAGAGGAGCTGTGGGAAAATAGGTACACTAATGCACTGTTGGTGGAGCTATGAACTAATTCAAACATTCTCAAAAGCAATGTGAAACTATGCCCCCAAAGCTATTAAACTATGCATTTTTTTATCCAAGCAATACCACTCTTAGATCTATACATCCAAAGAGATCAAAGAAAGCAAAAGGACTCACACATGCAAAAAATATTTATAGCAGCTCTTTTGTGGTGGCAAAGAATGAGAAAATGAGCAAATGCCCAACAATTCGGGGATGTCTAGACAAGTTATGGTCCATGGGATAGAATACTATTGTGCTATAAGAAATAATGAAAAAGATGGCTTCAGAAAAACCTGGGTAAACTTGTATGAACTGATACAGATTGAAGTGAGCAGAACCAGGAGAACAATTTATACTATAACAGTAATATTGTAAAGATAATAAAATTTGAAAGACTAAGTAACTCTGATCAACACAATAACTAAACATAATTCCAAAAGATTCATGATGAAACACCTTATCTACCTCCAGATAGAGAACTGAGAGATTTAGAGTACAGACTGAAATACATTTTATTCTTTTCCTTCCTTCCTTCCTTTCTTCCTTCCTTCCTTCCTTCCTTCCTTCCTTCCTTTTCTCCTTTCTTTTTTTCTTTCCTTATTTTTTTCTTTTTTTTTGGACATGGTTAATGTGGAAATTTGTTTTACATGACTGTACATATTTTTAATGGATTCAGAGCTTTTTTCTTTCTCAGTGGGTAGGACATGAGAGAAGAAAGGGAATAAATTTGGAACTGAAAAGAATTGAATTTAAAAAAAAAATCTCAAACTGTGTATCTCATAGGCATCACAAAACAAAACTGATTTTCCTTTACCCAAACTCTCCCCTCTTTCCAATTCTATTATTTTCAAGAATGCCTCCAAATTCCCAGTCATCCAGGAGTTGTAGCAACAATCTGCTAGCAGCTACTGTGGCTGTGTAAAACCAACAACAATCAGCACACAGAAAGCTGCCAGCAAAGGTTCTTTTGATCTGCTTTACTAAGCAAAGTAACTTTAAGGGGTTAACAATCTCACTTTAATCACACACACATATATAACTCACTTAGTTCAGGAGGAAAAGCCAGCAACCTGAACTTCAGAGCAAATGCAAACAAATTACAAACATACATTATAAACAGACCAAATACAAACTAATATCTGGGTTAGCAAAGCCAGGGGGCAGTTACAAAGGCTTGCCTAGAGTCACATGCCACTCTTCCAGTGAGTGAGAGCCCCAAACAAAACATCTGGGTTTCTTCAAAACTGGGGGATTCTTAACAACAGCTTGCCCAGAGTCACATGCCGCTCTTCCAGTGAGTGAGAGAGAACTCCAAACAAAATGCTAACCTTTCAGTTTTTATATCCTGTTCAGGGCCCTAAGGATTCACACCTAATCAGCAAAAGGGTGTGAGCCTGGGGCTTTACACCTAGTTAGCAAAAGGGTGTGTGTGTGTGTGTGTGTGTGTGTGTGTGTGTGTGTGTGTGTGTGTATGTGTGTGTGTTTGCGTGGAGCTTTGCACCTAGTAAGACTTGTTCAAAGACACCTAATTAATTTAGCATTTTAAAACAGTAAAAAAAAAGTCCCATCTTAATTACCAGTATAGGCGTGCAACCTTGGTGTCATCTTCAAATTCTCATTTGCATTTATCCCAGATAGACCAAATATCATCATTCTGTCTTCACAACATCTCTTCTACATCCCTTCTCTCTGCTCACAAAGCTACAATTCTAGTTTAAGTCCATATCAACTGACCCCTGAACTACTGCAATATCCTTTGTCACCTTACTCCAAGTGTCACCTTACTCCAAGTCATCCTTCACTTAACTGCTGAGGGGATTTTTCAAAAGGATAAGCCTGCTCAAGGAGCAACAGTGGCTTCCCATTACCTCCAAGAATTGGCATTTAAAACTTTTTATAGGCTCAGATTCAATCCAGCTCGGTAGATTGAATCTGACCCGCTTGTCAAAACAAATGGTGAGATTTCTTAAGACTCTACCCAATATAGTGAATCTTTAATAAACTTTGTTTTTCTTTAGCTGTAAGAAGGTTTGATTCAAATTCATTTGAGCAGGACCCGGTGTGTTGGTATTTTGGGGTCCCTAAACCCCAAACCTCAACACATGGTTCCCTAGACCTGATCATATGGGTCCCTGACCTCATCATTATGGTTTCCTGACTGGGAGAACTGCTAATCTCAAGTTCTTTTCCAGCCAAGACTGGAAGGTATGTAAGCCTCCCCCTCTCCCTATCCCCTTCTCACCCTACATTTGGAGTGGCTCTCCAAGTAACTTGGAGGTGCTTTTGGGGATGACCTCTCAGGTTGGTAATCAGACAGCTAAGAGGTTGTCTCATACTCAGCCTGAGGCTCTCAGGATCTTGGTCCAGTAGTTATGTTGGAGGCCATGGACCTGGGCACAACTTCTGAAGCAAGGAGGACAAGGACAGATGCCCCATCTGGAAGTGCATGCCCGGTTCTTTCAATTCTCTCAGCACTAGGGAATTGGGTAAACTTCAATTACTTTTTGTGTTGTTTTTTTTGTCTTGTTTATTTTCCGATGCTTACTCCTAATTTCTCCTTTACAGAGGAAGGGACTTCCAGCCCCCACTCCTATGAGAGGTCAATCCTTTTCAATTCCCAAAAGTTCACCTTTGGGTTGTCTTTTACAAAATTAGGGAAAATTTTGTTTCTCTAAAGAACTTACAAAGAAAAAGCTGGTGTTCTTTTGCAACACTGTTTGGCCTCAGTATCACCTAGAGGGCCACAAAGCATGGCCTGTTTTGGGGACTTTAAAATATATAAAATTCTCTTGCAGTTAGAATTATACTGTCACTGAGAAGGAAAATGGATAGAAGTTTCTGACATGATGGCCTTCATTGAGCTCTCTCAGAACCACGTTGTCAGAAAAGATCGTAAGGTGCTTGTACCACAAAGGGGTAATGAGGGACAAGAAGATAGTTTGGATGACATCCTTCTTATGGCCCCCAGCTCTTTGGCCCCAGCCCCTCTTGCTGCTCCCCAACCTTCCCCAAGCCCCCTTGCTTCCCATGCCCCCCATCCTTAGCCACCCTCTTTTCTTCTAGCCTATCCCCTCCTCTTTTCCTGCCTCATTCACTGTCCACATCTCCTACCCTGCATCTCCTGCTATGGTCCCTCCCCCCTCAGCGACTCCTGCTTAGGTTCCAGTCACCAGTTTCACCAAGGCAGCTCCCCCTTCAGCCCTTACCCCCTAGGCAGCTCCTACTCAGGTTCAGGCTTCAGGCCTTACCCCCATGGAAGTCTCTAGGGTATCTACCCCTTCTCGGGTGCCAGGTGATCTTTTCCCTTGCAAGCCAGATCCCCCAGCCTTGAAGTCTAATCCACTTCAGTCAGCACTCCCCAGCCCCTCCTTCATAAGAAATGGGACTTCCTATCTCCCTCCCCAAACCCAGGTCCCCACAGTGCCTTCAGGGCTTTTTCCCCTGAGGGAAGTGCCTGCCTCCTCTAGCAGGACAATTAGAGTGCATGTTCTGTCCTCCATTTTGTATCTCACTCAAGTTAAAGAGAAACTGGGGAGACACTCAGAAGACCTCCCTAAGTTTACTGAGGGTTTTAGGGATCTGTCCTACAATTCGAGCTTTCTTGGGGTGATTTTCATATCCTCTTCTCCACCTGTCGTACCACTGAGGAGAAGAGGAGAATCTGGGAACAAATCCAAACACTTGGGGATCATTTGGCTAGCAATGACCCCACAAAATATCCCCCAGGAACAGCTGCTGTTCCCACTAGTGACCCAGGATGGGATTATCAAAACAGTGAGGGTAGGGGAAAGAGAGACTGTATGGTAATTTGCCTGTTAGAAAGCCCAAGAACTGCATTTCAAAAGCAAATAAATTTTCAAAAAATTAGGGAAATTACTCAATGAGAGAAGGAAAACCCTGCCCTTTTCCAAGACCAGCTAGTAGAAGCTATTAAGAAATATATGAATTTAGATCCTGATTCTACTGAAAGAGTGGCAATCTTTAGCATGTATTTTATTAATCAGTCTTCCCTGGACATTAGGAGAAAACTACAGAAATTGGCAATGGGACCCCAAAGCTCTCCCAGGCCCAATTACTAGAGACGGCCTTTGGAATCTTTAACAACAGAGACCTGGCTGCAGCAGAGGAAAGAAAATGCAGAGAAAGAGCTAGAGATGGAGAACATGCTTAACCCTTGGCTGCTGCCATGGCCAGGAAAAGACCAAAGGAATGCCCTTCCAGTGTGCCCCTGTGGAGGAAGCCTGGCAA
This sequence comes from Phalanger gymnotis, assembly GCA_028646595.1. NCBI lineage: Eukaryota > Metazoa > Chordata > Mammalia > Diprotodontia > Phalangeridae > Phalanger > Phalanger gymnotis. Next base: position 507,334,802 of record CM053622.1, read on the forward strand.
TGTGAGCAGTGGGGAAACCTGCTTTCGATGCCACAAGGAGGGTCACTGGTCCAAGGGGTACTCCTCTAGGGGCCCCTCAAGGGATCCCCAGGAACCAACAGCTCTGGGACCATGTCCACGTGACCAGGAGGTACATTGGAGGAAGGATTGTCCCCAAGGTTGAAAAAGTGGTAGAGTCACCCCCCCCCTCCCTGTGCCCTATCCTCCAGTCTTCTCAAGGCTTGGAATGACCGGGGGTGGGGGGGTGGGGGGGGTGGCCTGTGGCTCAGCAGTCCTCCCAATTTCTCCACCTTTCTCGTTGAGCCCTGGGCAAAAATTGAGGCTGAAGGTAAAGTTACCCAATGGCTACATTCTCTGTTTTAACCAATTACTCTGACCCTACACGTCCCTTGACCCATCAGGTCAGGGGCATCGAAGGGAAAACTAAGGGACATCTCCACACATACCCCCTCCCTGGCCTACTGGAGGATCTGTTGTTTGAACACTTCTCTTCTCCTGTCCCCTTTTTGGGAAGGGACCCGATGGTGAAATTGGGGAGCCAATTTTCTCTACTTAAACCTCTCATCTCCCTTTTCCCTCTGTTCACCAGACCTCCCCATATTCCCCCAGAAGTATAGGATGCAGCTGAGCCAATTGTTTGATCAGGGAATTCCTGGGAAAGCTACTTCTGCCACCCTACTCATAATTCGCCTTCCCTTCGCGTGTTCCCCCATCAAAATCAATATCCAGTTAAGCCCAAGGCCTGGGAGGAACTGCAACCATTAACTGCTACTCAAGGTCCTGACTCACTCCCTACAGAGTGGGGCCCAGACCAGGCTAAAGCTTTTAAGACTTTGAAAATGAAATGGATCACCACTCCAGCACTGGCTCTATGTTGACGAAAGGAGAGCACAGGCTTTGGGCGTCCTAACCCAGTCCTTACAACCAGATCGCAGGCCAGCTGCCTATTTTTCAAAACAATTTGACTCTATGGCTGTTATAGCCATTCTAATTGAGGAAATTTCTAATCTTCTAGTTGACCAGCCCCTAGAAGTTCTGACTTCCCATGGAGTTCAGAGCATCCTGGAAGCAGACAGCCACCAGTGGCTGGCTAGCCACAGGCTCACTAAATATCCAGCCTTGCTCTTATACACCCCTGACCTAATTCTTCGGGTGTGCCACACACTCCTGAACCTCAAAGCAGTGTGGTACACAGAATAAGTGTTTAGGAGAGCTAGATATGAAATAGTTATCTTTGATTCCCTCCAGGAAAATTGTCCTTTCTCTATACTCCTATACTGCCTGTTTGGTCCTTGTTTGCTTAACCTCCTCACCAGGTTTGCCTCCTCCAGGCTTGGAGCCATCAACTTCCAGATGACTGCTCAGGCTATGCATCCCTTCAATGGGACCCATTGAGGTGGAGCCAGCAGGAAGCAGTTTCAGAAGCTGAGACCTTCGACCCTTACCCCAAAAGAATTTGACTTTGTTTGAGGGGGGAAAGATGGGGTACAATCTCTGGGAACCCCCTTGAACCGACCTTGAATCTTCCAACTTGATGAGGCATTTGCCTGAGGCCATAAGCCTTCCATTATCACTAGGCCAAATCTCTAGGTTACTCTTAAGCTAGCCCAGCCCTCCATTGTCCAGCTACTTCCCACCCTTGATCCCATTCTCTTGGTTCCTGGATTCGGACCTCTAGTCAGCCCACTCCCATCAAGATCCTCCTTAGACTCCTCCTCAAGACCCTCCCTAAAGCCCTCCTTCCATCACCCCAGAACCACCCCTAGATCCCTCCCGCAGTGCTCCTGTGTATAAGTCTCAACTTGCCTCCACAAAAGGACGCAGATTCAATCTAGCTCAGTAGGTTGAATCTGGCCCAAGCGGCACAAATGGTGAGATTTCTTAAGACTCTGCCCAATATGGTGAATCTTTAATAAACTTTATTTTTCTCTTTGGCTGAAAAAAAATGAAACTTTTCATAACTTGGTTCTTTCCTATTTTCCCAAGTCTTCTTAGGTTTCACCCTCCTCCACAACCCTGGCCGATGGGCAGTTTCTTGAACCTAACACTCCATTTCCAGTCTCTGTGCCTTTGTGCTAACTCTCCCCTATGACTAGAATGACTAGAATGACCCTCCCCCCACACCCTTACCTCTGAGTCTTGAGCCTCAGCTCACACTCCATCTACTCCAGGAGGCACGACCCCACCCCAGTTGATAATGCCTTCTCTCCTCAAAGTACTTTTCATCTATTATTTCTATATCTCAAATCTGTCTGGTTGTTAAATGCTGTCTCATCCATTAGAATGTGAGCTTCTTGAGGGCAAGGGTGACCAGTCAAGTTCTGTTGAAACACTTACATGTGTTCTGCCCTGGCCCCTTCCCTCTTTTCCTCTATTCTCTGGCACAAAATACTAGCACACTGTTAACGCAGCTTGAGCAAATTCCTGACACTTAGATATTTCTGTGGCACTGGGCAGGTGGGATGTGGTTCAGAGTTGAGGTCTGTTGGGGCTGCTTGTGAGGTCCTGCTTCCAGGCTCATGCTAGGGCAGTGGGTAAGTGGATACTCAGGGAGCACACTAAGGGTTAGAGGTTATTGTTCTCTGCCACTCATCATACAGTTTTTACCTTGTTTAGGTTCTCAGTGTCCTAGAATGGCTAAAATGGCTTTATCTCTGGTGCATAATTTTAGAGAGGTTTGAGAGGTCATGAGGATCAGATAAAATATCTAGTCTTCCATCTTACTGGGCACATGAGTGGGGAATTTTTCAAGTAACCAAAGAGCTATTCATTCACTAAATCACTAAACAATTTAGCCGAGCTCCAACTAAACATTTACTAGCACATCAACAGGAAAATTACATGATAGTATTCACTTTAACATCATGAAATAAGCACTAATATTTATATGCTGTATAAGAAGGCCTTGCTTCAGAGCAATGGAATCTGATGCACCAATAAAAATAGAAAAGCCATTAAATTTAAAAAAAAAATAAAAGAAACCTATAAAAGTAAAGTATAATTAAAAACAAAAGAAAATTCAAATGAGAACTTTGATGAGACAAATAAAAAATAAAACATTACAAGAAATAAAAATGTACTTCAAAAGGAAATTGTATATTGATACTGAAGGAAAGAAATTCAGAGGATTAAAAAATTAAAATTAAAAAGAACTTCAATATCCAATAATTATTTTTAAGAGTAGACAATATTGGGTTAAATTCAGTGTTAAACTTAAGATGTAAAATTAAGAATGAATTAATATAAAATGTTAAAAATGAAAAAGATCAGGAAATTTTCAAATGAAAATTCTTATAGTACAGGTATATTAAATACATTTAACAATAATGAAGAAAACTCTGCTTTTAAGGAAGCAAAGGGAAGAAATGGAACAGTATCTAAACTCCCAAGCTGTCCCCCTTTCTTGCTCCCCCCCCAAAAAAATCCCAAGACAAGATTTTCACCTATAACCAGTAGATGTCACTGTGAAACAAAGTTGGTTGGCTGGGCAATCCCATAATATTTTTATTCTTCTTCCCTCCCTCCTAGAAAGGAAAGGAGCTGCTGGTTCCTCCCAGCTGAATCTTTCTCTTCCCACTGGGCCACCTCAGAGGGGTATTATCTCCCTTTAGGTTACTAAAATCTTCCTCTCCTTTTGCCTGTGAGGTCAAAGGTCTCACCAATGCTCCTTCATCTGTCGATCCACAACTTGTTCCATCAATTACTTCACATTAGCCTGAGGCAAAAATCACCATTCTCAGTCCATATGAGTCTGCTATTTCAGGGAGTTTATAAAACAAAGCCTAAAAATGCAAGTAACAAAATCATAACTACAAAAATTAAAATCACAAACTATAAGGTATTTTGAATATTGCAGCCTCCAAGTCAAAATGAAAATCCTGGTTATCTGGATAGTCCTATGTCTAGTTAATTTCTATGTATAACAAGCTAGTAACTGATGTCTCTTCATTTATACTATGCTTAGACATGCATAGCTTTATTTAGAGCAAGCCAGCTTTAAGTACTATTCAAATAGCAAATAATTTTAAAATAATTATATTTAAATACCTGTTGGATCTAAAATAGGGGAAGAAAAAGAGAAGGAAAAGAGAAGATAACATTCTACCAGCCACCTGGATTCTTGACCAGAGGAAAGTTTACACTGCTCTATCTCCAGCTGTCTCATTTACTCCTTGTAGACAAAGACATTGATCGTGTTGGAGGTCAGGTGCTCTAAACCCCATTTTCATGCCTTTCCCATCCACCTGTCTGTGCAGCTGTGTTGGCCAGCTTTCTCCCTCCCTGTCTTTGTTGCTGAGTGATTTAAAATTCCACCGTGGCAGAAATTCTACCCTCCAGATCACAGTCCCCAGTAGAGATCCCTGGTATCTCCCAACTGTAGACTTCAGTTCTCCAGGTCTTTAGCTACACTCTGGATACCTCCTTTACTACTTGCAACAGAGTCAGTCGCTGTTATGATTTTCTCCATCTTCCAAGAGATATTTGGGTTACAGAAATAGTAATTGTGAGGAACCAGAATGGCTTTGTCAATGGAAACTGTTTCTCTTTTGACTAGCAACCCTGAGGGTCTTCCCTTCCCTGTTTGATTTTTTTTCCTCTTTTTTCTTATTAAAGGGGCCATCCCTTGATTAACTTCTTAAAGAGGCCTAGTCACTGAATGGATATTACCTCAGTCATAGTGAGAACCTGAAAAGGCCTTAACCTGAAAGGGCCAGGGTCTCCTAAAGCATCCTGGGCCATCTCCAGTTGTCCTGGTGAATGTCAGGCCACTGGACCCAGATGGCTCTGGAGGAGAAAGTGAGGCTGGTGACTTTGCACAGATTTGTACAGATTTCACTCAAATCAAAGTCAACTGCAAGTCATGTCATCATTTTCCTGATGTCATGGGCCTCTTCCAAAACGAAGGATGAATACAACAACAATCATGTATGACTAACTTCATGGCTTTTTGGAAACACCACCAGCTAAATTGTATTTTTTTTTCTCTTTAGATAAATTTAATTCAATGTTCAAATGAAAATAAAAACAATGTATGGATTTCTTTATTACTATTACATTTACTTAATAGATTTAAAATCTATGTATTTCCAACAAAATCATCTATTTGTGCATAAAGCGTGTATGGAGTGTTTTGCCCATGTAGGTTACATGTGTCCACATGGGTCTGAATACATGTACCTCCATAAAAATAGATGTTTCCAGAGTCTCCTCTCCATATCTTTCTTTAAGGGAGACTTTATTTCTTCCAGGAGGAAAAACAAGAGTTTGGAGGCAGAGGCTGGCCACTCAGCTCTCTTTGGAGAAAGGGAGCACTGGGCTAAAATTGTATTTATCTGCTCCATTACATATTGTTAGTCTAGGAAAAATAATTTTTAGGGTCAATCTCTATTCCTGATGACTAGATAGAGATAGAAACACACACACACACACACACACACACACATACAACTTAACTCCTTTCCCACCAAATGCCAGTTCCACAACGAGCACATATAATGAATAGCAAGTAAACTCATTTATCTAAACTGAGAACAAACAGAAATCAGAGCAAGCATACACAGGAGAACATATATCAGACAATATAGAGTAACTGAACTCTCCCATTGGGAGCAATTACTCAATTTGACCAAGACAGTCTCAGATCTCACCCAAGGGAAAATTCCCCTACGTCTCTAGTGTAGTAAACTGGGCTTAGGGACATAGCCAAGGTGCTGGCTCTTTGACATCTAAACTTTTCCCCAGAGTATTTCTCTCCTTTCTAGGACTTGGAAAGAACTTCTCTCTTGAAGCTGGAAGCCAGGAGATCAGGATCTCTCTTCTCTCCAGCTCTCACTCTGCCCTCAAGCATGTATGGAGCATTGAGTAATCAATCACTAATGAGAATAGTCTTATACAAATGGACCTTTGAGCCAAGGGTTACAGTAGCAACTCAAGAAGATCATTTATCCCTCAGTATCAGAAGATGATCATAATACAAATGTCTTTATGAACCTTGGATATCAAATCCCCTTCAAAGATTTTTTTTTCCCATTTGAACACTTTCCTTCTTATTACAGGTGCATTAATTTTGTCTGTGCAGAAGCTTTTCAGCTTCAAGTTCCCTGTTCTTTTGTAAACTCAGTATTATGCTCCTTCAGTTACTTTAATTTTTTTAAGGTGGCTCTGTTCCCCCAGATCTCTTCTTCTCGGTCCTGATCCCTTCTTCTTGTTCAACATCCCTTTCCTTTTAGGATTTTGTTAGTAGTACGTTTCTCTCTCCTGCTTTTGTCTGGAGAAATACACACACGCATACATACAACACACATATATGTATATACGTATGCATATGTATATACATATATATATTTCCCCCTCTTTTTTCCTCTCATTTAGTCAAGTAGATTCCCTTTATCTCCTTTCCTTCAGCTAGTTCTATTCTCTAGTTTTAAATTTTCCTTATTTTGTGCCTTTCCAAAAATATTTCTCTCACTCTCTTCATTATCTATCTTCTCTATTTACTCTGAACTTTCATTCTGTAATACATGATTCCTCTAATTTACCTAGTCTCTCTCTCTCTCTCTTTCTTCTGTATTCTTCATACAATCAAAGCTTCCTGCCACTGCCTTGTAGGGCTTACTCCATAAATTCCCCTTTTCCATCGCACCTTTCAGAGCAATACTAATTAATGCAGGTGTCAGAGAGGACACTAACCATGGTACAGATTTCCCCCACCATTATGTAGCCCTAATTATGAAGCCTACCAGTGATCCCCTCCCTTACTGACTTTTCACCCTATATTTGCTAGGAAATCTCTTTCCTATCTCAATGCTCTCCCATTTCTCCAGGTGCCAGTTACCCCCAGAGGTTCCAATTTCCCTCCTCCCAGGACAAGTAGACTTTCCAGGCACCAAATCCCCCAGGCCTCATCCAGTATAAGGTCTTCATCTCCTTTCACCAACCATCTCTCTTCACCCATAGGTGCATTCATCAGTGGTACCCCCTCCCACCTCCAAAGTAATGCCTCCTTCCTTTTCCCTCTCCCTCTTTAATCTCCCCTCTCCTCACCCATTTCCCTGTAGGTTCTCCTTTTTCTGAGACCACAGAGGCCACCTTCCTTCTATTGTCAACCCTTTATTTGACTCCAGTACACCACTTACTCTACTGTATTTCCCTGCTCCCTTCTCCCCTTTATGTACATCCCGTGTTGTAATTAGTCCTACAAAAAAGCACCAGTTCACTTGTAGGCAAAGCATCTTCAGTTCTGTCCATAATGTTCTCTGTCTACCTCTTCACTGTTACCTCTACTGGATTTCTGCCTTCATCTCTGTCTCCTTGTGTACATTTAGAAAGAAGTCTCTGACTGGTCTCCGTTGTCACTCTGTTAACTGTTGATGTCCTTGCCTACTATATTTATTCACTCCTCTTGCATTTCTGTTGTTTGGGGTGTTAAAGAGCCAAATAATCTTTTCAATTCTGTTTTTTTTTTTCAATTTCTGATGTCTTTCTAAAAATGTTTCAAACTTTCTTTTATTATTGACTATAGGTCTTCCCTCCTCTATGGTTAAGCTCAGATTTGCAAGCTAGGTCACCCTGGTATGCATCCTGAGCTCCATTGCTCTTCAGGGCACATTATTCCAGTCCCTCCTCCTTTTTCTAGTGAGATACAGAATAGTCTTGAATTCTTCAACTCTCCTTTGCTTTGTATTTGAAGGTCTTTCTCCTGGTGGCTTGTACAACTTGTTGCTTTTGAATTGAATTATGCAATTTAACTACTACATGTCTTGGAGCTTGTAGTGTTGGGTTTGTTTTGTTTTGTTTTTTTCCTGAAAGCAACCTGTAAATTCTTTTAATTGGAAGTTTTCTTCTATTACTTTCTTCATTATGGTGTTAAGGTTTTTAGTCATGTCTTGCTTTTCTGGGATACCTATGATCCTTAGCTGGTATCTGTATATCCTGTCTTTGAGGTCAGTATGTTTTGCTTGTATAGTGTGCATATTTTCTTTTAATTTTATTGTTTGTTGCCTCTCTTCTAGGTTGCCATCCCAAATTCAGATTTTTCTATTCTGTTCATTATTTTTGCCATGCAGGCCATAAATTCTGCTCTCCTAATTCTCATTTCTCTTTTAAACCACTCAGGTATAGCATGTTATAGTTCCATTTTCTCCTTAGATTCCACAGGGTCCTCTGTCTCATCAAGTGTTATTTCATTGTCCTTTATTTTACAGTATTGATTCTTGACCAGACCTGAAAGCCATATTTCCTTCTGTTACTATTTTTCCTATTAATTTATTTCTATTAGAGGCCTTTGAGATTTCTCCTTCCTGAAATCTTTGGTACCTTCAGTCTCCACACACTCCCCCCCACCCCCCATCCCACCCCCTTTTATTTTCCTTATCACTCTCTTCCTGACTCCTCCCCTCTGATTGCAGTTTCCTTCGGGGCTGGATTGCAAAGCATCTCAGTATTCTCCCTCAATGGATAATTCACAATGATTAGGGCTATTTAAGAAGTGAGCCAAGATATGACCCCTTTAAGAAAAATTTAAACAATTACACTGGGAGGGGAAGACCCTCAGGGTTTCTGGCCAAAAGAGAAACAATTACTATTTACATTCACTCTTTGGCATCAGGGCCCAAATAATAAGCATTAAAGTGGTGCTTGGGTAGGGAGATATTGTTGGCCAATCCATGAGAACTAGAGTGAATTGGGTTTAAGGCACAGTCTTTAAGAAAGAAACCTAGCCACTAAACCCCAAGATATCTAGGCAGGTTTCTGACTTTGAAACTTACCTTCCTTTGGGCAGATCACTCTCAGGTAAGGTCATGATACCCTATGTGGAGAGAAAAAAGCAGAGGAGAGGAGAGGACCTGAGTTGCCCAACTGAAACTAGCCAGTTGGGTCCCCAGGGGGCAGCTTGTTGCTCTAAATCTAAATAAATAAATTATAAAGGCTAGAGAAGATGTGGGAAAATTGGAACACTAATGTATTGTTGGTGAAGCTGATTCATAAGAAGCACTTAATAGATATTTATTGATGAAGAATTGAGTCAAATTTATAAGAATACAAGTCATTCCCCAATTGAGAAATGGTTCTACTCACAGGTTGTAGATTGTCTTTCATTCTTGAAGAGGACCATGACATCAGGAAGATGATGCCATTACTTGCAAATGCATTGGGTTTAAGTGAGAGAGGGCTGTACAAAGTCACCAGCCTCACTTTCTCCTTTGGAGTCATCTGGGTCCAGCAGCCACATACAGGTCAGGGCAACTGGAGATGGTTCACAATGCAATGGGAGACTGTGGCCTTTTTAAGCTAAGGACTTTTAAGCTACATTCTTATTTTGATTGAGGCAATGCCCCTTCAGTGATTAGGGCTGTTTAAGAAGTGAACCAAGGGACAGCCATTTAAATCCAAAAAAAAAAAATTAGACTGGGAGGGGAAGATTGGCCAACAATAGGTCACTTCCCAAGCACCACTTAATAGTTATTATTTGGACCTAGAAGCTTGGAGTGAATGTAAATAGTAGTTGTTTCTTTTTTGGCCAGAAACCTCGAGGGTTTCCCCTCCCAGTTTTTTTTTTTGTTTTTTTGTTTTGTTTTGTTTGAGATTGAAGGGCCATTCCTTGGCTCACTTCTTAAACAGCCCTAATCTCTGAAGGGGCATTGCCTCAGTGAAAGTGAGAACTTGGAAAGATCTTAGCTTAAAAAGGCCGAGGTCTCCCGATTCATTGTGGGCCATCTGCAGTTGTCCTGACCTGTATCTGGCCAATGCACTCAGGTGGCTTTGGAGGAAAAAGTGGGGCTGGTGACTTTGCACAGCCCTCCCTCACTTAAATCCAATTCATTTGCAAGTCATGACATCATCTTTCAGATGTCATCGTCCTCTTTGAGAGCAAAAGACGAACCACAACTCACAGTTTATCTGCCCAGGTATCTGTCCCAGCTAACTTTTGAGTGGTCAGAAGTGGCCCCAGCTGGACTCTGTGCTCTTTCCCTCAGGCTTGGTAGAGTGCTGCACAGCTCTCCACATGCTACATATCCTGTCCTGGGGACCTGTTCCACTCCCTCTATTCCTTAGTTCTCTGGCATAGCACCAGCAGTTCAGAGCCTGGTTCCCCTGGCACTAATAGTTCAGATCTTTGTAGCAGTGGTGCTTCTGGGTTACAGCCACCAGCAAGCTTTTGCAACTGAAGGGCTGTGACCAAGCTGGCTATTGAAGCCCAAGCATGCTTCTACAGCTTGGAGCCAGGGTCTCTACAGCTCTGGTAAGAGGGAGGAGGGGAAGAACATGCTGGAGGGAGTTTTGATGTAAGCCTATGTTGTGTTCTTGGGTCTTGCTAGTACAGCCTTGCTGACGTTAGTGTGGGAGGTTGGGGAAGGGTACTTAATGAACATCAGCTCCTAGGTTTGGGTTTTATTTTTTACCTTCTTTTATATTCTGCATTTCCTGGACCATAAAGATTGTGGATGTTGCTTTATTTTTGGCACTTATCTGGAGAGATTCAAGAAGGATCAGATCCATGAGGACTGGAAAAAATGTCTAGTCCACCATCTCATTGCTCATGTGACCCAGAAGACCTTCACTTGACCAGACCTGAAGGCCATATTTCCTTCTGTTACTATTTTTCCTATTAATTTATTTCTATTAGAGGCCTTTGAGATTTCTCCTTCCTGAAATCTTTCGTACCTTCAGTCTCTACCTCCCTCCCCCTTTATTTTCCTTATCACTCTCTTCCTGACTCACTCCCCTCTAATTGCAGTTTCCTTAGGGGCTGGATTGCAAAGCATCTCAGTATTCTCCCACAATGGATAATTCACAATGATTAATTGTTAATGAAATTATTGATTATTTCTATGATTTGTTCTTTGACCCACCCATTCTTTTGGATTACATTTTTAGTTTCCAATTAACTTTTAATTGTTTCATCAGTGGAACATTCAGTGTTCTCAAAGGTGTGTGATCTGAAGCAAAGTCTGATTTATTGGTCTGAGCTCAGCAAGTTCTTGACCTGGGTTTGGGTATGAGCAACACTCCTATGGGATTGCCACAGGTTGGAAGTTCCAGTAAATTTTTGCTGAACTCAGCTACTATGATCACACAGAGGAAAGCTTTGCAGGTTTAGAATGACAAAATTGCAGCCTCTCCTTTGGTCTGGGATTCCTTCCCTAATTATTCCAATGAGGCTTCAAGTTTGATGGTGGCTAGAGTTGAGACTCTGCTAAGCATCTGGGTTCAAAGCCACGTAGCTGCTGTTCACTTCTGAACTTGTTCCTAGTTCAGTACATAGCCTAAACTAGTCAGTCAATAAACATTAAATTTTTTAAAAATTTATTTATTTTTAGTTTGGAACATTCAGTTCTACCAGCTTTTGAGTTTTGAATTTTCTCTCTCTCCTTCCTCTCCCCCCTCCCCAAGACAGTGTGCAATCTGATACATATCTACATATACATTCATATTAAACATATTTTCACATTAGTCATGTTATAAAGAATTATAACCAATGGAATGAACCATGAGAAAAAAGAAACGAAATAAAACAAAGCAAAAAAGAGAGAGAGAGCAAACAGTATGCTTCAATCTGCATTCAGATTCCATAATTCTTATTCAGCTATTCCCCAATTAATGGACATCCCTTCATTTTCCAATTCTTTGCCAAAACAAAAAGAGCTGCTATAAACATTTTTGTACTTTTTTGGGTCCTTTTCCCATTTTTATGAACTCTTTGGGATACAGCCCCAGAAGTGGTATTGCTGGGTCAAAGGGTATGCAGATTTTTATAGTCCTTTGGGCATAGGTCCAAATTGCTCTCCAAAATGGTTGGATCAGTTCACAACTCCGCCAACAATGCATTAGTGTTCCAATTTTCCCACATCTTCTCCAGCCTTTATAATTTTCTTGTTTTGTCATGTTAGCCAATCTGATAGGTGTGATGTGGTACCTAAGAGTTGTTTTGATTTGCATTTCTCTAATTAATAGTGATTTAGAGCATTTTTTCATATGCCTATAGATATCTTTAATTTCTTCCTCCGAAAACTGCCTATACATATCCTTCAACCATTTCTCAATTGGGGAATGACTTGTATTCTTATAAATTTGACTCAGTTCTTCATCAATAAACATTTATTAAGTGCTTCTTATGAATCAGGCATTGTGTTAAGTGCTGAGGGTACAAAGTGAAACAAAAGACAGTTCCTACTCTCAAAGAGCCCACTGTTTAGCAGGGGAGACAAAATGCAAACAACTATAAACAAATGGATCGTATTCAGGATAAATTGGAAATAATCAATAGAATTAAGGGGGATGGGGAAAGGATTCCTACTGAAGGTAGGATTTTTAGCAGGGGCTTGAAGGATCCAGGGAAGTCAGGAGGCAGGGATGAGGAGGGAGAAGATTTCAAGTCTGGGAGATGGTAGCTGAAAATGACTCAGAGTTGGAGGATGGAGCATCTTGTGTGAGGAACAGCAAGGAGGCCAATGTCACTGGATTACAGAATATGTTAAGGCAGTGGGATGGGAGGAAGTGTAATGTGTAAGAACTCTAAAAAGGTTTGGAAAGGGAGGACAGGTTATGAGTAGCTTTGAGCACCAGAGAATTTTAGATTTTATCCTAGCAGTAATAAAGAGCCAGTGGAGTTTATTGGGGGTGGGGGACGACAGGAGGAAGGACATGGTCATGCCTGCACTCTTCTCACCTTGAAACACTCCTAGGTACTGAACCCCCTCCTCTGCTCTTGATCTGTGGCCCAGAACTGGCTACTCAATAGTCAATTAACATTAATTAAGCATCTACTACGTGCCAGGAATTTGGGGGAAGGGCAAGATAGGCCCTGCACTGCAGGAGCTTACAATTTGATGGGGGAAGACTAAATACAAGAGAAAACTAAAAAGTGGGGAGAGAGGGGAGGTATCTGGCATAGGGGCACGGTGAGGAAGTAAACTACGTCCAGAATGAGTACAATCAGGTGATAAATGCAGAGATGTCTGAGGGAGTGAATGATAGAGCTACCAGCTGGCACCTGTTACCACATCCTACACAAAATCAGAGTCCTCCTGTATGGGTCTGAGACCTCTCCTCGTCCTGGTGCACAGTCTTGGTTCTCTTTCAGCTCCTGCATTCTGGAATGTTCTACGCCTATGCATCCCTGGCCAGACCCCATCCCCAATATCCATGGATCTCTCTGCCTGTCTTCCTATAATTACCTGACTCACTGAGTTTTTTTTTTCCCCAATCAGGACTCGGTCTGTCGCATTTTCTAGGTCTTCATGGAGGAATTGTGTTATAGAGCTAAGCTGGGCCTCTTCCTGCTACTCTGCCATCTTGGTTTCACTCCAAGGATAGTGTAGATCTAAACTGGTTCAACAAGGGGTCAATATGGGGAAAGAAGGGAAGTGTATCCAGTGATGGGGTGATGGTCTGGGAAAGAACTGAGAGGTGGAAGAGTCAATGTGGATGAATAATAGGGTTAGGGGTTATAAAGCCAAGGGTAAGATTGAATGATTAAAAAATTATGATCAGATAAAGGAAATTCAGAGTTTATAAACATGGAATGGAAACACCTTTGTGTGATGGCAAGATCAAGGGTATGAACATCTCTGTGTATAACTGAAGCAGGATGAAGAGTTCATGGAAAATGCGTAAAGTTGGGAACCTAGAAAACCAGGTTCCCAATTTATTCATTTCTCATAAATTATTCTTCAATCCCAACATTCGTGCTTAGTTCTTTTTGACTGTCACCATGGTGTAGTAGATAGGAAATCAACTGCAGAGCCAGAAAGATATAAACAGGTATTTTTTTCAGACAAGACAAAACCAGGAAGGATAGCTAACATATTGGATAACAGCCTATGAATCCAAAGACTATATCAATAGGCTAGAACTTTGAGCCAAATCTATAAGATGAAATATAACAGGAAAATGTGAAGCCTAACATTTAGATTTCTAAAAAAACAGCTTTATGAGTGCAAAAAGAAGGAGGTGTAGCTAGATAGCAGTTCACAAGAAAAAAGATCAGTGGCATTTATGAGCTAACAATGTGATAGGATAACAAAAAACTAAATGTTTTCTGAGGCTGCATATGTCCAGGTCCTAGGGAAGTGTTCATTCAGTTCTATGTAGCACATTTTAGGGAAAACATTCATAAATGGAAAACATTCAAAGGAAGGAAATCAGCTTTGAGAGACTGTGCCACATGAAGGACTAGTGAAGTCACTGAGGATGTTTAACCTGAAGAAGAAAAGCCTTTGGGGTGGGGGGGGGAGGTTGTGCTATCTTCAAGTTGCATTTAATACCATTGGAAAGGAAGCACAACATAGTAGAATAAACTTTAGCTTTGAAGTTAGATGACCTGTTTTTTACTCCCAGCACTGCTACTTATTACCTTGTGACTTATTACCAAGTGACTTTTTGCAAGTTGCTAAACCTCACTGGCATTGTTTTCTCATCTGTAAAATGGAGAGTGTTGGACTAGATGACCTCTAAGGTTCCTCTCACCTCTTATTTTTATGATGCTATGAAGGGCTTTCATATGGAAGAAGGTTCAGATTTGTTTTAATTGGTCATCTAAGGCAGAATTAAGAGCAAGAAGTTGCAGAATTTGAATGAGGAGATTGTGTGACCTCTGGGTGTCACTATTGAGAGCAGTTGAGGCATTCTTCATTCCCCTCCTCAACCAAAAAGAACTGAAACCAGAAGCTCGAAGATGACATTTACCCCACCTACAAGGCCAGCTGGGAAAAGAGATTTGCACTTCTAATTTCATACTCCCTCTTCCTTTTGGGTAAAAGAAGAAGAGTTTGGCCTTTGGGTCTAACACTGATGTTTTTAACAGGACCATTAATCCAACAAGCTCATTCTTATCAAGGAAATTTAAGTGAATTTGAGCTCAAAATTTAAAGTTCTCCTCTTTGGATATTATAGAATAATTTATAAAACTAAACTGTAGCTCAGTAGAGCTTGAGAGGACTCTTTCATACCCAACACCCCCAAGTCAGAACTGTAAAATATGAATACCTTTAGGTGAACAATAGTGAAAGATAATGACATTCATAAAATTTCACAATATGTCATATTGTGAAATATTTTTTAAAAAAATAAACCATCCCTTGGGGCTATTTCCCATCCCTCTCTTACTCAGGATATTCTGATTGGAAGTAAGGCTAACAGACCCACAGACAATGGGAACATACTAATTCATAAAAGGGGAATCAGGTTTATAAACCACCATCAGGAGTGAGAGGTCGGGGGAGGTCAGAAAAATAGGAAAAATGAGGTTTTTGTTTAGCTCCAACTAAATAGACAGAGGAGAGGGAAAAGTAGGAGGAAGTGGAGCAGAGTAAGAGAGCATTCTACCCCAGACATTGATTCCTAGGCCGACAAATGTTTGCTAAGCTTGCGACTTGCCTACCAGTCTAATCATTGATGCTGCTGCTTTATCTCTGGTGGGGGAAACTTCTGGTCATAATGCTTGTTGATCACCATTGCCCACCTGTCCCAATCCAAGAAGCTGCTCTGACCTTTCCTCTGCTCATGTGCCCCTCCCAGGAGATGAGAGTACACACTCCCAGCTTCATATGCTACAAGGTGTCACATCCTAATCTCTAACATAATGTTTCATCCATCTTCTCTTGGGCCAAGAAGCAAAGGAAAATTACATCCCACAAAGCCTTGTCATTACTTACAATATTTGGTCCAAGAAGTCTTTTTTTTCTTAAATTTTTTTTATTTTTAATTTGCAACAAACAGTTCTACATAATTTTGAGTTCCAGATTTTCTTCCTTCCCTCCCCCCCCACTCCCGCTCTCCAAGAAAGCACGGAATCCCGTATAACTTCCATGTATAACTTGGCATTGAATTAATTTACACACTAGTCAAGTTGTGGAGAAGGACCATGACCAACGGAATGACTCATGAGAAAGAAGAAACAGAACCAAAAAAAAAAAAAACACAACCCAACAACAAATACAAAAGAGAGAAAAAAAAAGTGGGGGGGGGGAAGGCGAGTATGAAGTGTGCCTCGATTTGCATTCATACTTCACAGTTCTTTCTCTGGATGTAGATAGTCCTC
>CM053622.1:507351343-507412354 GCA_028646595.1 Phalanger gymnotis
TTGTTTTTCATGGTTTTCTTGCATCACTCTCGTTTCTCTTCCCAATTTTTCCTCTATTTCTCTTACTTGCTTTTCCAAAACTTTTTGAGCTCTTCCATGGCCTGAGACTAATTCATATTTTCCTTGGAGGCTTTTGATATAGGCTCTTTGACTTTATTGACTTCTTCTGGCTGTATGTTTGGATCTTATCTGTCATCAAAAAAAGAGTCTATAGTCTGAGTCTGAGTCCTTTTTTGCTGCCTGTTCATATTCCCAGCCAGCTACTTGACCCTTGAGCTTTTTGTCAGGGTATGACTGCTTTTAGAGTAGAGTACTTTGTCCTAAGCTTTCAGGGCCTTGCACGACTGTTTTCAGAGCTATTTCTACTCCAGTCACTGCATGCTCTACCACAGCAGTGCTCCTCCTCCCCCAAGAACTGCCAACCAGGACTACAACCCAAATCCAAGCAGGGTAAAGCAAGAGAAACTTGCCTCTGTGCCAGCTCTCCTGCTCTCATCCACCACTTGATTCCACCCACCATATGGGCCAGAGACTCTGGAAGCAGCCACAAGTGGAGCTCTGGAAGCAGCTGCAGGAGTTTCCTGCTGCTGCCACAAGCCACCTCCACTGCCCTCCGGGGCTGGCGCCAGACAGCACACTTCTCACCCAGATCCAGTAGTTTTCCCACTGACCTGCTCTGTGGTCTTTGGTGTTTGTGGCTTGAGAAGTCTGGTAACTGCCACAGCTCAGTGATTCAAGACCCTAAAGCCTGGTCCGCCCGACTCCTGGTCTGGTCTGTCCTGGTGTGGTCCATGCTGGGCTGCGCTCTGTTCCCGGCATGGTGCAATAGCTTTCCAGCTACCATCCAGGCCATCTTGGGCTGGAGACTTGTTTCCCTCTGTTATTTTGTGGGTTCTGTAGCTCTAGAATTTGTTCAGAGCCATTTTTATAGGTGTTTGGAGGGATTTGGGGCAGAGCTTAAGTGAGTCCCTATTTTCTAGCTGCCATCTTGGCTCTCCCCCCCCCATTATAACTTTTTCTAGCTCTATAAAATAATGCTTTCATAGTAATATGGCACTGAATGAGTAAATTAGCTAGAATTGGCATTTTTATTATATTGGCTCAGTCTACCTATGAGCAATTAATATTTCTCCAATTTTTTAGATCTATCGTTTTCACATAGTTCTTGGGTTTATCTTGACAAGTAGATTCTCAAATATTTTATACTATCTGCAATTATTTTAAATGGAGTTCCTCTTTCTATCTCTTTCTGCTGGACTTTGTTGGTAATATATAGAAATACTGGTGATTTGTGTGGGTTTATTTTATATCCTGCAATTTTACTAAAGTTGTTCATTGTTTCAACTAGTTTTTAGTTGATTCTCTAGGTTCTCTAAGTATACCACTATGTCATCTGCAAAAGTACTAGTTTTGTTTCCTCATTTCATATTATTACTCCTTTAATTTCTTTTTGTTGTCTTATTCTATAGCTAGAATTTCGAATACAATATTGAATAATAGGGGTGATAATGAACATCCTTGCTTCACCTTTGATTTTATTGGGAAGGCTTCTAGTTTAACCTAATTACACATAATGCTTTTGGTTTTAGATAGATACTACCTATCATTTTAAAGAAAGATCCATTTATTCCTATGTTTTCTTATGGTTTTAATAGAAATAGATATTATATTTTGTCAAAAGTTTTTTCTGCATCTATTAATATAATCATATGAATTTGTTGTTTTTGTTATTATAAGTTCAATTAAACTTGTGGTTGTACTAATATTGAACCAACCTTGAATATAAATCTCACTTGGCCATAATATATGACCTTTATGATATATTGCAGAAATCTCCTTGCTAGTATTTTATAAAAAATTTTTGCTTCGATAGTCATTAGGGAAATTAGTCTGTAGCTTTTTTTTTTCCTCTATTGCTACTCTTTCTGGTTTAGATATCAAAATCATATTTATGTCATAGAAGGAATTTGGTAGGACTCCTTATTTAGCTATTTCTTCTTACGTCACATTAGAATTAATTATTCCTTAAATGTTTTGTAGAATTCACTTGTAAATCCATCTGGTCCTGCAGATTTTTTCTTAGGAAGCATCAATTTCTTTTTCTAAGATCGCTTTTAAGTATCCTATTTCCTCTTCTGTTAATCTGAATAACTTATATTTTTGTAAATAGTAATCCATTTCAATTAGATTTTTTTCAGTTAGATAATTGGGCAAAATTTTTCCTAATGATCATATTTAATTCACTCTTCATTGGTGGTACATGCACCATATAGGATTGAGGCTATCACATATAGAATTATTTTAATTGAGTTGTTAAAAAAACTTCTAAATCCTTTCTTTTCCTTCTGTTTGTGGTTTCTCTCTGACAATGTCAAGAGACAAATAGACATTTTACATGGTTGGTTCTTAGAGGATTTTTTAAAGATTCTTCCTCTAGCCTTAGATAACATCATTTGTATCTTGTACAGGACTCAAGAAAAGATAGAAAAAAACAAGAGGCATATGAAAACTGAAATTTCTAAACTTTCAAATGAGTTATAGATAGCCTTATTTGATATTATTCCTATAGTTCTGATAGTCACACAGTTAACTCCAGAAGATCTCCACTGGTTTTCACCACACAAACAAAATTATTGTTGTTGTTGAATCATTTCAGTCATGTGACCCCGTTTGGGGCTTTCTTGGCAAAGATACTGAAGTGGTTTGCCATTTCCTTCTCCAGCTTATTTTACAAATGAGGAACCGAATCAAACATGGTTAAGTGACTTGCCTAGGGTCACAGAGCTAGTAAGCGTCTGAGGCCAGATTTGAACTCAGGAAGATGAGTCTTCCTCACTCCAAGCCTGGCATTCTATCCACTGTGCCACCTAGCTGCCCACATGAACTAATTACTGGAAGACTAATGTAATTAGGTTTTGTCAGACCCTACTAAATTATACTGTCTCGTCATTAGTAGGTTTAATCAACATTACCTATAAAACTTCTAAGAGTGGCTTGGAACCTGGAAAGCCAATGTACTGGAAAAAATACCTCCTCAGAACTGCTCTAGAAACAAGGTCCATTTCAAGTACTATTAACAATTGATACCCCAGGTAAAGAAACTAGGATGTTGATTCCAGGATACATGTCTCTGAGTATAAGTGGACTGAACTGTACAATTTGTAAACAGTGGTCCAAGACAGACTCCTCTGACACAATTTCCAAGGAAAAAGCAGATGATTTCATGAAATAGATAGCTAAACCATAAATAACAGAGTAAGAGATCTGTCTTTTAAATGGACATTAACTGAATGCTGCACATATGGGTTTGACAAATCCTTAGTATTACTCAGCACCTGAATTACATTGGAGGGGATTAAACATGAAGGGATATCTGGCTGGGATACGTGAGGTTGGTTATTAGGAATGTGTTGGATCAAGGAAATTAATTTTTAAAATATTGTATAATACTAATAGTTGTTATTGTATTGATTTTACTTTATTGTTGTGTTCAATGTTTCCCAATATTGTATATGCCTGTCGAAATACCTGCTGGAAAATTTATATTAAGGTTTCCAGAGAGGAGATTGATAGGATATGATCAAGATGTATATATTATGTGATCTACAACCAAAGGGGCAGGGGGATTGTCATAAGAGAATTTCTGACAACTTTCTTACTCCATTTACTCAAGTGAGCAGGTCATGGAACTAGCTAGGGTCTACAAAATAAGGCTTAGACATTAACTCTACCCTCTGTGTTACCTGGGTAGTTCCTGCTCTTCCTGTCTTTATATACAAGCTTAAGATACCAGCTATAACTCTAATGTTAGTTTCCTGTTTTACCCAATATGGATCAACCCCTTCTACCATCTGTTCCTTTGATGTGTAAATCATTACCTTTGCCTTCTGCTTTCTAAAATTCCCTTGTATACCCTTCTTTCTTATGTAATCAGAACCTACATAAGGCTGCTAAAACTAATGTTTGGGGCTGACTAATTTTTAATTTGGTGATGCCTATGCTCTGAGCATAATAAACTGCAGGTCTTCACAATCTGCATTGTTGATCATATGATTGGCAGCAGTACCTATGAATGAATCATCAGACAATTTTTGTCACATGCATTTGTAAAATTAGAATTCTAGATCTTCTTGGATCAGAATGAAGTGATTGATTTACGGATCTTAACTATTTCATAATAGACTTGTCTGGTCAGAGTGATTTTCCTCTGGTTGATGAATATATGCAAATATACAAAGTCTGATTTGTCAAAGAGTTTGTTTGAATTTGATAAAACAGTGCAGCAGACTTCAGGAAGTGGGAAATGCTATCAGAAAACATAGTTTAAAAATAGTAGTGTTCCTTAAGAACTAGAAATAGATTGTCTATGTCATGAATGATAAACTTGGTGATTTGTAGCAATCTAAATCCTACTACTGTTACCTATTCAAATGACCTTCATCTTATCTTTGGGCTTGTTAAACTTGCATCAATTGGTGTTTGTTAAATGTTGGTATATCCCCAGGCAATTGCTTATATAGTATTTTTCATTGATGTGAAACATTTCAGCAATTGAAGTACTAGATAATAATAGCACCCACTTCACAGGCTTTTGTGAGGATCAAGAAGAAATATGTATTTTGCAAACCTTAATGTTAGACATGAACACTAGCTATTAAGACAAGGAGAGTTGAGAGAACAATAGCTTCAGGAGGAATCTTTTTCTTTTGTTATTGTACAAAATGATTTCATATAAATAATTAAATAGCATAATAATTAATTTATTCTTGTAATAATATATATAATTTTAGGATGAATTAAGTTTACCCTCCTGCTAAACTAGGCTCCAAAGTAGTTACAAGGGAAACTTCTAAAAGACTTTTGTAATTATGGTTAACTACCAAAAGGCTGCTGAAAGCCAGGTTCTTCAATCCTCAGTTCAACCATTACCCTGTAAATGAATTTTTGCTCCATAGAGTCTGAGACAAAATGACAAGATGACTGTGCTAGTAACCTGTCCCCTGTCCAAAAAAGTAGATGTGTCATTCCATAGAAAACAGACTTTATCTTGTGGTTGTGTGTCATCCATCCAAAAGACTGTACATTAAATTCTGATAAATGCTTTTCTGAAAGGAACTGTGAAATATTTAACTAATAGAACAAAATGTATTGTGTAAAACAGTGTCCACAAATGTATCATTTTAAAAAATCTTTAAGTGTGCATACTAGTATACCCATTATTTATGGCATTTAATGTACAAATTGTTATCAGTAATGACCATACTATTCTTTATCTTGATGGCACCACATTTTGTAAGGTAATATATATAACTATGGTACTGGTGTTTTGGAAATTGGAAAATATTTCTAACTTATTTCAATATCTAAAATTGGAAAAGAAGCCAGATGTTTACCAATATTATTCTAGAGATTTTTTAAATGACTCTAACAATCCTTTGCTGCCCAATATTTTTATTGCTCTGAGATTTCAGCTGCTTGATTGATACAACTTAGAGACCTGACTGGCACCTAAGTGTTCTTACTGCACAGGAAAGTTAAGTGAGATTTAACTGGATAGTTTTGTGACAAAACAAGTACTGTGGTTTCAGTCTGGAATATACATAGAGGCCTAATTAGGGACCACTAGGTAGCACAATTGGAAAAGCTACTGTCCTTATTATGGGAGTCTACTGAATCAGTTCCAGGTGGGGGTTTGTCAGAACATCACATTATTTCCAAACTACACAGCCACATGAGAATATTCCTTTCCTCATTAGAGATATTTTATAACTCCAATGGAACAAAGCATTGCTGTGAATTGAATAGCCAGCCAAGGACCAGTCATCAACATTGTTATCAGTTATCAGTCATCAACTTTGGCCAGACAGTTCAAAGAATCAGTACAATATATGCAAACATAACTTATAATTTAGATAAAATGGATGAAAACTTACAAAAATAAAAAATATACAGCTAGAGTATGTATATTATATACGTATATATATATATATACACATATACATATAGCCTAATATCTGAAAAAATAATTGAACTATAAATAATTTTCCAAAAGGAAAAAACTTCCAGCATTACAAATGAATTCTTTCTATTCAAAGGAAAATTAATTATAATAGTAGAATTTTTTGTAATTGGGAAAAGGGACCTTTCCAAATGTTTTATAGGATACAAATATGGTTTTGATACCTAAACAAAGTATTAAAGAGACAAAGCAAAGAAAGAAAACTATAGACCAATATCCCTAATGAACTTTGACACAAAAATTAAAAAGTCAGCAAATACACTACAACTACACATATATATGTATATACATTGTACCTTATACATAAAATATAATATAATAGATGATAGATAAAATAGTTTATATATTATGATCAGATTGAATATATATCAAGAATGCAAGTATTAAATAAAAGGAAAATGATAAATATAAATGAACCATATTAATACCAAAAATAATTTTAAAATCCCATCTAACAATTTTTAAAAGAAGGTTTACTTAATCATAACAGGTGAAGGACATTCAGAATTTTTAGAATATTATTCCCACCATACCACATGATACCTGATCAATTCTCATCCAAAATCTCTGCGTCAGAAACATTATCTCAAACCATTAAATAACCTCCTAGAATATCCACCACAATTTGACAGTGACTACTTATTGTAGAAGAACTAGTAATGAAAATATAAAGAGCAAAATTGTACAAAGCTGGAAATAATAAGCTTGTGTTAGTGGAACCTTACCATGTGTCAAGTACTTTATGAGGCCCTAATAAGTACAAAAGAATTCTCCCTACCTATAAGGGGTATCCAATGTAGTCAACGATACAAGACCCAAAGGAATGAGCAAAGTCAAAAACTCTAAAAACACACATTAACTGAGACTCAATATTTTAGTCAACTTCTGACTGGACTAATGACTTCAACTTTGGTTAAAATGAACTGACATTCTCTCATGGTGCTGCTACTTCCACACCGCTCTTATTATTGGAAAAGCTACAAATGGACAAATGCAAACTCCTGGTGCTAAATTTCCATGTTGTCTAAATAGTGATGGAAAATATAGGATAAAGACTTCATACAACTAGCCAGCTTTAATCTCGATGGTTTCTTCCATTGGAAGAATGCTCTGCAAAAATAAAGTAGAAGTAGCTATTTCAACTAGTAGTTTACTAAGATATCTTTGAGGTCATGGGATCTAATTTAGCTTTCCTGACAAAAGGAAACCACATCTTATTAAATCAACATGAAACACAATGAACAATCTTAACTTTGTAAATATTCTTCCATAAATAGAGGAAAGTGCTAATAAGACTATCTCACTAGACATTTGATTAGGTTTCTGTGGAAGATACCCTTTTCTAGAGGAATGGGGATCTACTGCAGTCATTGCCACATCTTTTTAGCATTAAAGTATATCCTTGAGGGCAAAGGCTAATTTTATCTTTATATATATTCCTGGCACCAGACTGCTTTCCACCTAACATAGGTGCATATGGTTTCTATTTGATAAAGGTTTGCTGAATTTAAGACATATATGTGTAGCATTTTATGGTTTACAAAATTTAGATACCATCACCACAAATTTTTCGTAGCGCAAACCAATGACTGATTTATTTTGAGTTATACTGACAATAGATTAATTTTGAATGTTTCCTGAGCCCATTAAATTTGTTTTAAAAGAATTTGACCTGTAGATACAGTCTACTATTATCATGTGCTCTTAGGACAAATTCAGGAAAAAAATTCCTTTTCTTCTTTTTGAAACTTAAAGCAAATATTTCTATTTATCTTGTGCCTTATTACAGTAAAATAGTCTATACACAGCAGGTTCTCATCAAACATTGACTGTTTGATCAAATTTTCTCTACTTGGAAAAAAAACTAAGTTAACTTTAAGTCTAAGTTTTCTTTACTTTAGAATACTTTCATGGCTATCAGAATAAATATGTTCCTTTGATCTTTTATTTAGGACTCTTCTATTATCAAACGGTGGTAAGACTAGTTTAGAGGGCAAGAACACGGGCTTGTCTGTGAAGTTACTGTTGCAGTGTTAGTCTTGAGAATATAATTTTTAAAATGACCTATAGTATAGTATTTGAGAATAACTATAGCCTTGCTACTTGCAAGATTAGAAAACTTTGTTAAGATAGAAATAATAATGGCTGAGATCTATATAACTATTTAAGGTTTGCCAAGTACTCTATACATACATATGTGTATATAATTAGTGCCAAAAGCAGAAGGGACCTCAAAGGCTGCATAATCCAGCACATACCTGAACAAGACTTCCCCTCTGCAACTTACCTGACAAGTGGTCAACAATCTTTTACTCAATTTCTGTGGGATAAGGAGGACACAACATCTCAGTCTCTTGTTTGGTTAAGAATACATCTTCTGCCAAAGCTGTGAGAATATAATGTTTCTCTTCAATTTTTTTTGTATGATCTTTAATATTAAGGTCACATATCCATTTAGAATGTACGATGGAACATGGTGTAAAAGTGTTGGTCTAGGCCTGATTTCTGTCAGACTGCTTTCCAGTTTGCTCAAAAGTTTTTTTTTGAATCAAACAAGGAATGTTTTCCTAGGTAATTTATGTTTTCTACTTTATCTAGCACTAGGTTACTGAGTTCCATTGTTTCTGATTTTCTCTTGTCTAGTCTGTTCCATTGATTTATCTCTCCATTCTTTAACAATACCAGATAGTTTAGATTCTCTGCTTTATAATACAGTTTGAGGCCTAGATGATGTTATTCCCCCTTGGTCACTATTTCTTTTCATCATTTCCTTGATACTGTTGATCTTTTGTTTATCCAAATGAATTTTGTTATTAATTTATCAAGTTCTATAAACTATGCCCTTGGCAATTTGATTAGTACAGTAATAAAAGTATAAATTAATTTTGGTAGTATTGTCTTTTTTTATCATATTTGCATGGCCTAGCCACAAACACTAAAATTCCTCCAGGTATTTAAGTTGTTCTTCACTTCTTTAAGGAGCATTTTGTAATTGAATCTATACAAGTCTTTTTTGTGTTTTGTGAGGCCAATTCCAAATATTTTATGTATTTCATAGCTATTTGGAATGGAATTTCCCTTTCTATTATTGCTGCTTTTGTTTTGTTATTTTTACATAGAAATGTTTATTTTTAAGGATTTATTTTGTAGCCTGCAATTTTCCTGAAGCTATTATCTCAATTACTATCTTTACTGATTCCCTAGGATTTTCCAAGTAAACCATCATATCAGCAAACAAAGATAGTTTTATCTTCTCTCAACCTATTTTTATGCCTTTAATTTCTTTCTCTTGTCTTATTGCTGTTTCCAACATTTCCAGAACTATATCAAAAATAACAGGGGGGAGAGTGCATGCTTGCTTTGTTCCAGTATTTATTAGAAAAGGTTCTAGTACACACTCAATTGGGTATCTTACTCCACAGGAAAGTAAAGAGAAGGGGATAAAAAAGGGGGGGGTGATAGAAGGGAGGGCAGATAGGGGGAGAAGGTAATCAAAAGCAAACACTTTTGAAAAGGGACAGGGTCAAGGGAGAAAAGTGAATAAAGGGGGACAGGATAGGATGGAAGGAAATATAGTTAGCCTTTCACAACATGAGTATTGTGAAAGTGTTTTACATGTTTGATATATGTTTAATTGTTTTGCCTTCCTAAGGAAAGTGGGTGAGAAGGGAAGAGGGGAGATAATTTGAAACTCAAAGTTTTAAAAGCAAATGCTTAAAAAAAGGTTTTCACATACAGCTGGGAAACAAGATATACAGGGAATGTGGAATAGAAATCTATCCTGACCTACAAGAAAGTAAAGAGAAAGGAGATGGCGGGGCGGGGTGAGTGGGGAGTGTGGTGAAAGAAGGGAGGGCTGACTGGGGAACGAGGCAATCAGAATATATGCCATCTTGGAATGGGAAGGAGGGTAGAAAGGGGGAGAAAATTTGTAATGCAAAATCTTGTGGAAATCAGTGTTGAAAATAAAATACTAAATAAAAATGATAAAATTTAAAAAAAGATTCTGGTGTATCCCCATTTCATATGACATTTACTTTTGGTTTTAGATAGGTGCTTTTTATGATACTAGAAAAGGTCCCTCTATGCCTATACTTTGTAGGGTTTTTCAGCATAAAAGAATGTTGGACTTAACGACAGTTAAATGTTGAACACAACACTCAAAGGTTTTCTCTTTATCTACCAAGAAGATC
This sequence comes from Phalanger gymnotis, assembly GCA_028646595.1. Lineage (NCBI taxonomy): Eukaryota > Metazoa > Chordata > Mammalia > Diprotodontia > Phalangeridae > Phalanger > Phalanger gymnotis. The sequence goes on from CM053622.1 coordinate 507,361,556, forward strand.
ATATGGTTTTAGATGTTTTGGCTTTTAATATGATTATATTGATTTTTTCCTAAAGTCAAACCACCTCTGCCATCTTTGGTATAAATCCCACTTGGCCATAATGAATGATTTCTTGGACCAATCACTTATAGCCTGTGTAATAGGATTTCATTTAAAATTTTAAAGTTTATGTTCATTAATGATATTGGCCTACAGCTTTCTTACTGTATTTTATCTTTCTCTGGTTTAAATGCTAGAACTATATTTGTCTCATAAAATTATTCTAGTAGGTTACTTTTTTACTTTTTGAGAATAATTTAGGAAGTATGAGCATAGCTTTTTAAAATCTTGATAGAATTCTCCTGTGAATCCATCAGGACCCATAGTTCTCTCTAACCCCTCACTCCTTAGGAAGTTTCTTTACTGCTAGATCTCTTTCCTTATCTGATAATGGGTAATTGAGATTCTCTATCTGGTCTTCTGATAGTTTAAGTATCTTACATTTTCGAAGATGTTCCTCTATTTCATATGTGTTCTCAGTTTTGTCAACATATAACTATGGATAATATGCTCTCATTATCCTTTTTATTTCTTTTGGTTTCATTGTAATTTCACCTTGCTCATTTGCTATTATATTGATTCAATTTTCTGCTCCCTTCTTTTTAATCAGATTAGCTAAAGTTTTATTAATTTTATCTTTTCAAAGAACCATTTTTTGGTTTTTTTAATCATTTGGGGGTTTGTTTCCAATTTATCTACTTCCTCTATTTCTATTTCTTCTTTCGTACTTATTTTAGGTTTATTTGTTGGCTTTCTCATTTTTTTAAGATGTACATTCAGTTCCCTTATCCTCTTTTTCTATTTTGTTAATGTATGTTTGTAAGGATATTTTCCCCCAAGAACTGACTGAGGTATATTCCAGAAATTTTGGCGTGTTGTTTCATCATTATAGTTCTCCTTTATATAGCTATTATTCCTATGATTTGTTCTTTGACCCATTCATTATTTAGGATTTCATTGTTAAGTCTCTACTTGGGTCTGTATCTCTTGTTTGTGGTCCCTGAACCAATTACTATTTTTATTGTGTCATGGTCTAGAGAGGATCTATTATTTCTGCCTTTCTACATTTGTTTGCAATATCTTTCTGCCCTAGTATGTGGTCAATTTTTGTAAAAGTTCCATATGATGCTGAAAAATGTTTTTTTTTTTGCTTTACTATTTAGGTGCTTTGTCTTTTAACTCTTTCTCCAGCAATTTGTTTAGTTCCGTATTTTCCCTTTTGTTTATCTTTCTATTAGACTTAAACAAAACCTAGAGAAGATTATTGAAGTCTCTATTGCATTATTGTCTATATCATCTAGGAGCTCAGATAAAGATTCCTTTATGAATTTGGATGCTAAAGCATTTGGAGCATAAAAGTTTAATACTGATAATGATTGGTTGTCTATAGTTCCTGTCAGTATCCTTTCTTCCTCTCATCCCTGGTCATCTCTTCAATTTGTTATTCAAATTTCTTTTCCTTTGTATTTGAAGGTCTTTCTCCTGATCACTTGCAAAACTTGTTCTTGAATTGAATTTTTAAATTTGACCACTGTGACTCTTGAAGTTTGCAGCCTTGGATTTTTTCTGAATTCTTTCATTTTTTCTATGTTCAAAAGCTCTGGACAGCTCTTTTCTATAATTTCCTTTATTATCGTGTTAAAGTTTTTGCCCTGTCATATTCTTCTGGAAAACCTATGATCCTTAGGATGCCTCTATGCATATCTTTGAGATCAGTATGTTTTACTTGCACAGTAAGAACATTTTCTTTTAATGTTTTTTTTTTTGCTTCTCTTCTTCTAGATTGTCCTTCACTTTTGTATATTTGCATTACACATCTATTATTCTCTGTTTTGTTTCTTTGGTGAGGCTTGCCATCGCAGATTCCAGTTTTCATATCCAGCCCATTATTTTTGCTGCCCAGGCCATAAATTCTGCTCTTCTAATTCTTATTTCTCTTTTGACCCACTCAGGAACAGTTCTATGTTCTCCTCAAATTCCATAGGATCCTCTGTCTCATCAAGAATTAAATCATTCTCCTTTGCCTTGCAATATTTATTCATAGATGCCCAAACTGATTTACAATTTAGATTTCCTTCTGTTGTTACCGTTTTCCTAATTGATTTATCTGCTTATGTTCAAAGTCTTTGAGTTTTCTTCTTCCTGAAATCATTGGTAATTTGTTTTTCTGCCCCCTCCCAACCCATTTCCCCCTGTTGCTCACTTTCTGATTCCCTCCCTTCTGACTGTGGTTTTCGTAGGAGCTAGATTTCAAAATGTCTCAGCCTCCTCTCACATTGGGCAATTCACAATCCACCAGTCTAGGTCTCTGCCCCAAATGACTTTTAGGTAGTCAAAATTGGCCCCAGCTAGGTAGTGTGCTCTTTCCTTCAACCATAGTTGAATGGTACACAGCACTTCATACATACATCCTGTCCTGCTCCCTCTGTTCCTTAGTTCTTTGACTCAGCATTGGCAGTTTGGAGCTTTGCAGCACTGGTACTATGTCCTTGTTCACCCTTGCACTAGCTAGCGCTACTGGGTTAATTGCAGTTCAAAGCTCTGCTGTGCTATTGTTATAGGCTTGTGGCCCCTGTAGCAGGTTTTTGCTGTTGAAAAGTTGCAGCAGTCCTGACTGCCATGGCCAAACTTCCACGGGGGTCCTCGTGGTACTGGGAAGGGGAAGGGAAGACCAGGTCTACACCTAGGTTTAGGCAGGTTTTGTTGTATGCCTTTGTCATGTCCTTGGGTCTAGCTAGTGTACCTTCAATGCTGGTAGTGGGGGAGGTGGAGGAGGGGCGCTGAGAGTAAGCTCAGGGTCTGTGAGCTTCAGTTCAGGGTTTGTTTTTTAACTTTTTTTTTTTTTTGGATTCTAGGTGTCCTAGACCATGGAGATGGCTTAAGGTGCTTTATCTCTGATGCATAATTTCTATTTTGAAGAGGTTTGAGAGACTGTGGGAATCAGAAAAAATGTCTAGGTCATCGTGTTCCTGCTCATGTGACCCAGAAGTCAAATTGAACCATGCTAATTCTTTTCAGTAATTAAATGACTCATCCCATATCTCAATCCTCATTCTCCTTTTCTTCTCTGCAGCCTTTCACACTGCTGATCACCCTCTTCTCCATGATCTCTCTTCTCTCCAGGTTTCCGGGACACCACTTTCTCCCGGTTCGCCTTCTACCTATCTGACTGTTCTTTCTGTCTCCTTCCACTGGGTCCTCTTCCAGATCTATAACATAGGTGTCCCAGAGTTCTGTCCTGGGCCCTCTTCTTTTCTTCCTCTATACTGCCTCACTCGGTGAGCTCATCAGCTCCCATGGATTTAATTACCATTTCTAAACTCAAAATTCTCCCATCTACGTACCTGCCCCAACCTCTCTGAGGACCTCCAATCTTGCAAACTGCTTTTCAGACATCCTCAAGTGGATGTTTAGTACACATCTTAAACTCTCCTTAAACCCTCCTATCTTCCCTATTACTGTAGAGGGCAACACCATCTTCCTAGTCCCTCAGTCTACTAACTAGGAGTCATTATCAAGTCCTATTTCAATGCCTTGGCTCTCATGTCCAATCTATTGCCAAGGCACGTCGATTTTGCTTTTGCAACACATCTCAAATATGCCTCCTTCTCTTCTCTGACATTGCTACTACCCTGGTACAGTCTCATTACCACATCTGGACTATTGCAATATCTGGATGGTGGGTCTGCCTGCCTCAAATCTCTCCCTACTTCAATCCATCCTTCATTCAGCCACTAAAGTGATTTTCCCACAGGTCCAACCTTGTCACTCCTCTACTCAATAAACTCCAATGACCTCCAGGATCAAATACAAAATCCTTTGTTTGGCATTCTCTAATAACAATGTAGATTTGAAGATCTTTCCCACCCATTAATAGACCAAGTGACCTGTTTACATCACAGAAAGCCTAAGTCACATGTGGTGGGTGAAGCTTGCAGAGGAAAAGGAAAGTGTGTCACAGGAAAGGCAGAGAGGAAGCAGTTACAACAGTTAGAGCTGAGGGAAAGAGCAGATGTGTAATAGCTGTGCTCTAAGTTTGCTTGATGGTGACAAGGGCCCAGCAGGGGGCAGAAGGTTATGGGATGGACTGGTTTTCTGCTGTGACGTTATGGACTTACGGGTTACGAGATCTGGTTATTTGGTGTCTGAATAAATGGTTTACTTCTTCTACCTTCTATGTGGAGAGTCTGCCGTATTTTGCAAGACAGAACCACATTTTGACAATTATCATCCATATTGTCATTATTGCCTTGCTGATACACATTCAAAGCCCCAAGCCCTCTCTTACCTTTCCTGTCTTCTTACACCTTCCTCCCTATTTGCTTTGATCCAGTAACATTGCCCTTTTTACTATTTCATGAACAATACTCCCATCTCTAGGCTCTAGGCATTTTCTCTGGCTGTCCCTCATAGTTAGAATGCTCTCCTTCCTCACCTCCACCTACTGACTTCACTGGCTTCATTTAAAGCTCAACTAAAATCCCATCTTTTATAGACTTTTACAACCCCTCTTAATTCTTCTCTGTTACATATTTATCTTTTATATAGCTTATTTGTATATATTTGTTTGTATGTCTTAGATTGTTAAGTTCCCAGAGGGGATTTTTTTTGCCATTTCCGTATCCCCAGTGCTCAGCAGTGCCTGCCACAGAGTAAGTGCTTAATAAATGTTTATTGATTGACATCCTATTACCTGCTTGCTGATCTATTTATTGACACTACAAGGTGTTTTATCACCTGGATAAAGAATGTTATTCATAGATTCCAATTTACATCCAGTTTAAATGTAGGAGACAGTTGCATAGCTTTTTTTCTTAAAAGAAAAATTCTTATGGAACTAGAGCTATGAGACATTCTAACAAAAGCAGCCATGGATGGGTTAGACCAAATGAGAGATCCCTTTCATCTCTCATAATCTGTAAATCAACACAGATTAGGAAGAAATCATCTGTAGAACTTCTAAAGAAACACAAGGGGATAAAAAGTTCAGAATTTTTTCCCCAAATTTTATTTCAATGTTAAATAAAAACACATCAACTAATTATTTTGTTATACATTTCTCATTTTAAGAAATAAAACAATTGATTCAGTCATGGTAAAAAAAAAAACACTATATATACATAGATATCTTAAACAGATCACATAGTGTCTTTAAATACCCTATTGCATTGCAGTCTGCAGAACACTGTCAAGAAAATTTGCAAAATTCACAGAGACTTTTCTATTAGCCAAACAATTTCAACAAGGTTCTATTGCAATAGGGAAGAAAATACCATGAAAATAAAGTGCTCATCATTGCTTAGAACAGGAAACAAACAACAACGACAACAACGAAAAACAATTCTGTAGCCTTTGATCTAGGCATTAGAACAAATTATTTTTTAATGGGTAAATCACTACTTTGTTTCGATTGGTTTGCTACCTCTGCAAAAATGAAGGCAAGCAAAGGTGCTGCCCTGGGGGAAGGGAGGGAACAGAAATGGCTGGCTTCTCTCTTTTCTGTCCCACTCTAAGGACTGATTCACAACCCAGCATGAGACTTTGGTGTTTTCTCTGCTACAAGGCACCAGGTCAATCAGCAAAAGTCATCTCCAGCAGCTTTCCCTCACAGTGAAGCTTTGAGGAGCAGCAGTAAGCTCAAGTAACATGAATCCTCAGAACTGTCTAGTAATTAGAGGTAAATTACGGAATGATGGAGGTAACGAACAATCTCTTATGCCTATCTTTTTTTCCCTACTACCAATTAATCTGATCAATCTTTGGCTTTAACATTTTTATTATTTTTATTTAATACCACAGGTTGCAAAAAAGCCAAAATTACAGAGATACCCTGTGTTGAGAAAGAGACAGAAATTAAAGCAATAAGATGTAGGCAGCAGTTTCTTTTTAAAAACCAAGAAAGCTTTTTTGCCACCTGGCTTATTTGTTGCACATTACCTGCTACTAAAATTCAGTAGTCACCTTTCTGTCTCTTAACACTATGAGGGCTTCCCGGGGTGCCTCTCTTTAATAATGAACTGGTGCTAATGTTAGCTTTGTTTACATATTAGGAAAGGAAACACAGACAAACACAAAAACATAGTACAAAATATAAAAAATAAGTAGTGTATATATGTTTTCTGTCTATATACATACAGTATTTGCTGTGGGTTTTAAGTTTTTTAAAACTGACCAAAAAAGACCTAATTTAATTTACCCAAGAACAAAAAAATAGATTTATACACCTTAAGGTTGTACTATTTTTTCTAGCATTCTCTTCAAGATAGGTTTTGTTCAGAAAAAACTGAATTCCTTTACAAAAAAATTTTTATACTATTTTCCTTACATTTTTGTCAGTATAATCATAACCTCAGGTTATTGCACATTTTCCCCAAAATAAGTTGTTCTATTTTGAACCCTGATAACGAAATACATAAAACTTAATTAGCAGCAAAACTAAAATGCGGAGCACTAAGAAATATCTCTCAGGCATATTAAAAAATAACCTCTGTGAGTTTTTAAGTGAGAGATACAGAAACCCTTTGTATTATCCCTCAAGTATCATGAAACTCACTTTCCCCCCAAAGCAATGCTTCAAAACCCAATTCTGAGCAGAATTCTCTTATCTAAAATAAGAAAAAAAAAACCCTCCACAACTTAGATCCTGATCTTAAAGGATATAATAATTCCAGTAACTGTGAAGATTAACTGCTGTTGCACTGTTAAAACTTTTAAAAATATAAAGCAGAAGGTTCACAGTTTTCACCTAAAGCATACATGTTTTAGGGAATGAGGAATTGTTAATAACTAAGAAAAAAAATTCCTATATAAACACACACATACACACACAAACGGTAATGCTTATATCAATGCATCAACTGTTGCATGCCACTGCTTTTAAGAGGTAATAGTTTTCACAAACCCATGATGAATTTTGTGAAAAAGAGAAAAATTGGTTCTTTTTTTTTCGAATGGCCTTTTCCTTACACGTCAACACTACCAGCAGCCTTAGAAGTTTTTCGTAACAGCACAGCAGCATTGTCCGTCAAGTGTAGTAACACTCATTCTCTCGGCCCCAGCTTATCCACCTTTCTTCCCTTCCCCATCAACCCAGAAAATATTCTTCCTTGCATTGTTTCTTCTTCAAAAAGTTTTCAGTCTGTCTATATATTCAGTGCAAGAAAAAAAAGTTAAAGCGAAAACACGTGATGTATTGCTTTTATCATTTCTATAGTTATTGGCTGAGTCTGAAATCTTCTTCACATACTTTAAAATTATTGCTTCAAAGAATCAATCATCCCATGCAACTGGACAACAGAAGTCCCCGAGGGAGGGAAAAACAGAATAAATAACAGGTCTTTCATTGAACTAGGACAAATTTCCTCAGCTGGGTAGAGGTAAGGTCTTCCATTTCACAGTCACCCTGCTGCAAAACTGCTGGATCACAGCTTGGAGACCATATGGCAAAATTTGGCTGTTCGGAGAAAGCAGTGACCGGAGAGGTGTTGCTATTGATGTACAAATGAGTATCTAGGAGCTGGGCTGCTGAAGACACTGGTGAGACGCTGGCTTTGAAGAGGTGAGGGTGTGTTACACAGTTCCCCTTTAGTAGCTCTGAAGTCAGAAGAGAATTGGGCATTTGGTAGGTTTCATCACAGGTAGAAATGATATATTGTGCTGAGGGCAGCTGTGGAGCCTGAGGACAGCTCAGAGGGACTGATGTGCTATGCTGTAACTGCAACAATCTAAACAAGTGTAGAAAGGAGAAAGAAGGGAGGAGGAAAAATCACTTGATGGTATTTCCTTGAAGTTTTCCCTCAATGCTACAAACACAGGTTAAAGATACAAGTTTTCGTTTTGTCAATTAAAAAAAATTTTTTAAAATTTTTCTTGTGAAGATGGTGGCTCATTAGTTCAGAATATGCAATACGGTGATTGTCTAACACCTAAGTTATTTTTGACTTTTATCATCCTTTTGAAATTTTTACACTCTCATAGAAACTCTTGCGATGCTACCAAACATGGTGATTCTTATCTACTAGGCAGCTGGTGGCATTGTTGATAGAGCAGTGAGCCTGGAGTCAGGAAGACTTGAGTTCAAATATGGCTGTGTGACCCTAGGGCAAACTTCTGTTTGCCTCAGTTTCCCAGAGTATAACATGGGAATAATAACAGCACCTACCTCAAAGGATTGTTTTGAGGACCAAATGAGATGCTTGCAACAGGCTCAGCACATAGTAGGCGCTATATAAATGCTTACTGCCTTCTCCTTTCCTACTAGCCTTTTCCCCTCATCTCATTTTATAGGTTCATCTCTATCCATATAATAACAACTTTATATAGACTATAGGCCCCAAATCATAACTTCACTTGCCTTGGGAGAAGGAAGCTGTGTTCTGGAATTATATAAAATAGAGGAATACAGAAGAGAATGGAGCAAAAAGTAAGTTTTACACACTTCAACATAAGATTCACACCTAGGAAGTTTGTCTCTGATTTGACATCTTACCTTTGCTGGTGAAGAACATCCTCTAACAGGTTCCCACCTTCCCGGCTTTTTCCTCCACTACTATATAGGCAAGTGTTTGGCTGATAGTGTTGGGAAGAGCTCAGACATCCTCTTGTTGCTCGACCTGATGAGGCCTGACATAACTGTCGGGCCAGCCCATTAATTTTGTTTAGTCCTAGAATTCCTTTTGTCCTAGTATTCTTCCGGAGTTGCTGTCGAAAAGCTTTCAAGCCTAGGGAGGAATAAAACAAAGATATTTTACTATCTTTCAGTTGTAAGTCTTGGTATTTAAGATATTTTAGGCAATTCTTAGACTAAGGGGAAAAAGCCAAGAAGGGGCAGAAATTGTTTGATGATGAGTACTCTCTCCACACCTTTTCTCAAATTAATGAAAGATCTAACATTTCACAAAGATTTGGACTCTGGTTACAAATCTGGTCCTACTTGAGGCTGGAAGGAGCCCAAGAACCACTAAACATACATTTAAAAGAACACTCACGTCAGTAAGAAATAGCAACTTGAAAACAAACAAGGAAATCCAAGCGACATGTTGTGAGCGATACAAAAAAGGCAGGGAAGAGGAATCTAGGAATGCAGAGTCCTGCAACAGCTAGCAAAGAAATAAATATATACTTGATTTCTTATTTTAGGATGCCGGGGTTTTGTTATAACATCTAACCACCCAAACGGCTGGATTTTTTTTAATTCGGTATGGAAATGAAAATAGATTGAGGTACACTAGTAAACATTCACTGTGCCACGGAATGAGTTCTAGTTATTTTAAGTACATTTCAATTTCAGAATTATGGGAACTGAGGGGAATTGGAGAGGTCGAGGTCTATGACTAGAACTACCTTTGAGAGTATTCTTACTGCTTTTACTGCTTTAAGAACCTACATCAGTCCATCTAGCTCTTCTTTGTCTCAAAGTTCCCAATCTAGAGAACTGTTACAGTAATACACAAATGAGAAAATGTATGTAAAGAAGGAAATAGTGAAATCACAAAATCTTTCACTTATTTGGGGGAGCTTACCTTGAGTGAGTGAGGTATCTGAAGCTCTCCTTCCTTCTTGAAAACTGACAGGTAACAGAGCAGCTCCTCCTAAACATCCCTCTATCTTCAGGCCTGGAGCATCAGACTGTCCCACAAGGAAAGGAGAGGTCATTTTGACAGTGGCAGAGTTAGCCATCGGCACTTGGTCATTGAGGCAGCTACTAAGGCCTTCTGACCCATCGCTGGAAGAAGAGGTGAGGCAACTGTCTGAGTTGGTTCCCTCTGCTGGGCTAGCACAAGAAGAAATGACTATACCTAGGGAACAAGGAGAGAACATTGTAAATGGTATGTTGATTTGGTTGAGGCTTTCAAAAATAGCATTCGATATACTCTGAGGACTTAGTCTACTTGGTAATGCAAAGAGGGCAACTCCTGTGCTGTCAACAGCAAAACCATATTCTATTTGATTTTCTGGAGTAGGAGTGAGGAAGAGAGACACCGAGAATAAGAAAAGTGTGCTTCATGACTATGGAATATGAACAAGTAGCCTTCAAAAATTTCCTGTCTTTTATACAAAAGTATTCCAAAGTGCTGACATTCCAAAGTGCTAAGCCAGAGCCATGGCTGTCCCTATCAGATGCTTTTAATCCAAACCATAAAGACTATTCTCAGTCTCTACTGGTCACTCCAAGGCCAAGACATCTTTCCTGAAGCTACTGACTAAGGTGTGAAACCATGACAGCAAGCTCATGCAGTACAAAGTGGGGGTGAGGTGCAGAAAAGGTAAGGAACAACTATTTATACAGAACTTTTACAAGTACTGTCTCATTTAATCCTCACAGCAATCCTGTGAGGTAGGGTTATTATTTTATAATTGAGGAAATCGAGGCAAACAGAGGTTAAGTGACTTGTCACACAGACAATAAATGTCTGAGACCAAATCTGAACTCAGGTCTTTCTGACTCCAGGCCTAGTGCTCTACCGCAATACTCTCTCAAAAACATACATGGAAAAAAATAAGTCTAATAAGGGATGGGCCAATTTCATGACATTATAGCTACAAAAAATGTGACTCATATGCTCTCCCTTTTTGTCCCCTTAGTGGACTTAAAAAAAAAGTCACACACTAAAACCAAATGAAAGGTTCATTGGAAATAAAATGAAGTCCTCTTTTATTTTCTCCACCAGTAATGTAAAAAATAAAATTATTCTGTCATCTGGGACCTTCCTTAATTTCTAATATTCCTAGTTCTAAAGAAAAAAGAAAGGGCCTTTTTTGCCCTTAGGCTGACTCACATGGAGGGGTGCACTGGTAGAAATGAGTGGTGACCTCAGCAAGGGTATGTCTCCTGCTGGTGTTGCTAGGGAGGTGAATGGGGTTCTGGGCCTTGATTTCCTCTTCAAAGTCTTTATCCTGTCTAACCTCCTCACTAATGGTGGTTTCCAGCAGGCTGTTGGGAGAGATGGAGCAGTTTCGGAACAGACCATTGAAGCTGGGCTCCACGGAGAAGAACAGTGGCTGTAAAAAATTAAATATATAAAAGCCATTCAAAGCCAAGTCTTAGAAAATATTAAGTCACCAGAATTAACAAAAGGACATAATAATCTTTTCTAAACCCATTTATAGTTTCTAAGTCGTTTTGGTAACAACAACAAATGCACAAACTGCCTCACATGAACAGGACTTGTGAGAACTCACTTGGAGTGGGTTGTTCAAATCAAAATCCATTTCTTCCTGTAACACTGACTGAGTCAAGTTTTGAGGCTGCTGGTACAGCAAAGAGGATCTGAAAGCATCACTAGTGAGGCATTCTTGAGGCATCTACAGGCCAGACACAAAAGGAAAACATTATTAGGTTGGACTCAGACAGAACAATGAGCATCAGTTAGAGAAACAAACAAATGATGCTTCATCTTTCCCATTAACATTTATTATTGGGGTTTCCCCATTTATAACTAGAACAGACTTAAACTGAACCTGACAAGTGGGGAGTCTAAGATGAACTGGCCAATTTGATAATGATTCCAAACAAGCTACCAGGTCAGAGATCCTATGAAACAAGAGAAATCTAGAGCGGCATATCTTGGGGAGAACTTAAGCTCACAGCTTTTGTCAAGCTCAGAGCCATACCAGTCAGGGAGCTAAAACTATGTTAGGACAGCAGTGATAAAGTGGAGAATGGTAGATAACCTCTAAGCAGAAGAAAAAAGATTAAGTCTTCCCCTTAACAAAATATATTGAGTCTTAACTAATCATCCAGGTTTGTGGTCTAGATCAAAAGTTCTACAACCTTTGGTTCTAAAGATTATATGAATCAAAAGACAAAAAGAAATAACTTGGGGAAGGAGAAAACATTTTTTTTTAAAAAAAAAGCTTTCTATACTCTCACCTCAAAATTGCTGAAGTCAGAGCTCCTAGACCTTTGCAGTCTTCCAAGCCCTGAGCAGTTAGATGGCTGAGTGTTCCGATATTCCTTGAGCCGCTCCAGGAGAAGGTAATAGATAGCAGCAAAGTGGTTATAGCTACTATTTTGCAATGACTAGAAGAAAGAATAGAGGAACTTATGATATAGCTACATCAATGCTGGAATACAAAAAAAGTAACAAGTTTGCAAAACTTGAGGAGAATTGTGACTTGTATTTCTTAATCAAGTCAGTTGAACTCTCCTTTTGAGACTATTCATTGGGGTTATTCCTGGTAACTGAGAATATGCTTTAGAATAGTAGACTAGCTTACCCTTAAATGATCATAGTTGGCATTTTAACTTGACCCATGCACTCCTGCTTTTTCTGATAATGCTGGCTCATTCAAAAAGAATGTGCTGTGTATATTTAATTAGTCACTAGTCAAGCATGAAAAGGGTGCTGAACAGAAGCAGGCCAGGAGGGGAAGCTCACCTCCACCGTTCTCTGCCTGTTGATACCAAGCGTCTGCATAATCCCTAACACCTGTTCATTGTAGTCTCCCAGGTTAGAGCTGTAGTTCTGAATGGAAAAGGACAGAGGTGGATTCTGCTGAAAGGAAGGGTCTGCTTGCATCCACTTGTGGTGCTTTATTTGGGCGATGGTTATTCGTTTGGTAGGGTCCACCACCAGCATACGACGGATTAATGTTTCACAGTCTGATATTGGAAAAAAGGGAAAAGACAGGCAAATTTTAATAAAAAGAGCCATATCAACGAATAACTGATTTGTATCACTATAGCTGGCATACTAACACAAAGAACAACTATTAAACAGAGGAATCAGTTTAGCAGCCTAGAAACCCTTTAAACTCCAACTAGACTGAAAAAAAAAATCTCATTTTGCTATCTCTAGCCAGCACTCACAGGCAAGAATCTACCTGTATAATGGATTCGAAGCACTTTAAAGGATTATAACCATGTTTACATATTCTCAGGTTTTGTTTTTTCACTTGGCATACTTAGTCTTTACCACTACCCGTGTCAAACATGTCATGCTTTTGAAGAGAGGACTATGCCCCTTAACTGTCCTTGACTCTGTATTTCAAGCAACCTTTGGAGATTAAATTTTTTTTTTTAAAGAAACTTGAATCTGTAAAATGTCAGATCAGGTTTTATTATGAATTCCTAATTCCTGGTATTGAAGTTAAACTATAGAGGTCTACAGAGACTATAAAAGGGGAAATTGAGCTAAATGAATTCTAATGATTCTTCCAGCTCTAAATCTATAAATTTTATGATTTAGCTCAACACCTTAATTTTAGAGATAAGCAATGCCCTTCTAATTTCCCACACCTCAAAAAGGCTAGTTTTCTATACTTTAAGAGACCCACAATGCCCAAGGAAATACCATATTTAATAAGAATGGGCACCAAAAATACTTTTTGAGTTTTATTTGCCCATGTTGTTTTCTAGGAAGCGCAAACATTCCCTATATACTGATACATGGTTTCATGGACTCAAATACAGATCAAAAAGACAACCAAGCAGGTATTTCAGGGAACAAATTTCACCTCCAAAATAACTATCACAAGATATCAAATAGTTCCTAGATCTTCAAAGATCTTACATACCTTGGGACATGTAGAAAGGAATACGGAATCGGCCCTCCAACACTCTTTGTCTTAAAGTTGGTAAATTGGGCCCATCAAAAGGAAGAGAGCCACAAACAAGGACATATAACACAACACCAAGGCTCTGTTAACAAAAAAGTAACAATACAACACTCTGATCAGTGAATGTCACACTATGCACAGAACCTAACAGTATGGCAGTACTGGATTACATAATACACATGTGCGCATACATGCGCGTGCACACACATACACACATGCATGCTCACGCGCATATATACACACACTTACCCAAATGTCAAGATGGGGCCCTTCATACTCCTTCCCTTCAAAAACTTCTGGGGCAGCATATGGAGGACTTCCACACCATGTAGATAAAGGCTCTCCTGACTTGTAGAAATTCCCAAATCCAAAATCTGTAAGAAAAAAATAGTATTAAGATTTAAATGTCAGAGGATATGCATTTTTAGGAAAACTACCCACAATGCTTAGGAACAAGTATCATATAAATTATATTACGATGCTATCATTTGTTCTCACATTTTTACAACTATGCATGCTATTTATCTAAGCTTTTTATAATATTAAAAAGCATTTAACTCTTCTTACCTGCTAGCTTGATATTCATGCTGGCATCTAAAAGAAGGTTTTCTGTTTTGAGATCCCTGTGAACTATATGATGGCTATGGCAGTATTCCACTGCTGAAAGAATCTGCCAGAATTTCTTCCTTGCTTCATTTTCACTCAGATGCCCATTGGAGGTTAAATAATCTAGGGATCAGTAAACAAGATTAAATATACAGATGTAAATTTTCTTTGAATTCTTAGTAATGACTTTAACTACTCATCCAAATCTGATATCTCTAATACTTAAATCTTATTTAACTACATGTAATGGCAGAGCTGGCCAATGGGAGTCCCAATCCTTTGGGCATGCTCAGCCTCCTCACATGGGCCTGTGGCAAGCAGGACACTATATGTGCTCCAGAGATGGGAGTCCCACTGGCCGGCCTCTTCCTCCACCCTTTCCCCTACAAAAGTTTTTCTGCATGAGTTAGATTTTCTTTCTCCCTACCAAAAGTAACCAACCAAAAAAAGAAACTCACCAAACATTTCTCCATTTTTTGCAAATTCAGTGACAATGTAAAGCATATCCTTTGTTTCCATAACCTGAGAAATGCAAAATAAGACATTAGTTAGCATTACTTGCAATAGCACAATCTACAATAAATTCATTCCTGAAGACAAAGCATATTAATCATATTGTACAAAAATAACAGAAGTGGGTCCATGATTAGTAGATTTTTATAAATGGAAAGATGTTTGCTGCTATGTATTGTGTTTCTTTTTTTTAACCAAGAATTGAAGTTTGCCTATATACTGAGTTATTTTCAACTCCTAAATTTTCTAGAAAATAGGTCTAAATTTAGGCTTGTTTCAGTCATTTTATTTATTTTCCAGAAGATGTCATGTATTCTGCACAGAATCATGTTACTTTTGGCCATTCAAAGTATGGGTTGCTGCAATTAATGACTTTCTTTTCTGAAGCTGTTATGACCTGGGCCTGACTCAGGCCAGTCCTCTGATAGGTTAGATTCAAAATGGGAAGAAATGAGACACCTGTAAGTCATTCAACAGTTAACAAAAGGAGACATACTAGCAATAGCAAGACATAGGGACTGAGGGCACCTCAAGTTGATTCAGCTGAGTGAAGCTCCCTTGACTGAGTTGTCCAGTTTTCTATCAGTGGGCCTGGCACTATTCGTGGCTGTTTCCGGTTTCAGTTGCCTATACTCAGGCAACCAGGGAGTGAAGACAACAGCCTAGGCCTATACTAACCTGGGCCAACCAAATTCTAAGGATGATTTCCATATTTTTTAAGGAAAAACCAGCGTAACTTGTACAGGGACAGGGGTTAGAATATTGCTCCTACATAGAAACCTAGCAAGTAAACGGAGATTATCTAGGTTGATATTTACAGCCTAAACAAACTAAATAATGGCTATCAAATACTCCATCCCCATTTGCTTTGCTGACATAATAAACTAAGTCTTTGCCAACAATAGCTTACTGTTTGTGCAAGTGTACTGTTCGATGTGCGTCAATGGCAATAGCAAATGTCAATAATACATCTAAGTCTCCATTTACTGATCTGGAATTGGAGTTTTCCTTTTAAAAATTTAGAGGCATTTTTATGCCTGGAGGTGTAATTACGAAATAAGCTTAAAAAAAGATTTTAAAATGGTGGCTTTGAAAAAAATAAAACACAAACATATACTATTGTTACTCTTGGAGGAAAGGAGAGGGGAAAATGAAGGGAAATTTTGTTTTATAAAAAGAGAACAACAATGAAGATCTTGCTTTAAAAAAGATCTAGTGAGAAAATTATCCTTGTGCACAAAGTAGTAAATGTAAAGAAAGAAATATCTTAAGAAGTGAATCAACACCCTGAAAAAAATCTATGTGTAATAAAAAGGACTAAGGAAACGATGCTTTTGTATTCCCAGTTTACTCATCTAAGGAGAGTGAAAAAGTAAAATAAATAAGGAATAAGAGAAAAAAATACATCAAGTTCAAGAATACTAAAGGGAAAGAGTGAGGCATTTCTGAAATGTTCTGGGCAAAGTGCCAGCTGGTGTTGAAATCAGGATAACAACAACAAGAAGTCACTCTTATGTCATGGAGCTCTATTTCCTATTTCTGAGTCTCAACCAACAGGTAGAGAGAACATGGTGAAGAATGAGGAAAGAAAATTCACTGGAGAAAAATTTATCATCTAGAAATGCATTAGTTTAATACAATAAACTTGGATAAAGGGACCGAGGGAAAATAAAGTAAAATCAAAGTATGATTTCTATTCTCTTCCCAGTCCAATGTTTACAAATATTATGGCCCAACAACTAGTACAACATAAGGTATAGGGTATCCTGGAAAAACTAGTAACACAAATTTAATCAACTTCTGTTATAACAGAAATATCAAGAATGACTCCATGAATTTAAGAAGGCTAATCTTTTTAGAAGTTTCACAGTAGCCTTATTAATGTTCTACTACTGCTATTCATTTTTTTAAATAGCCTGAATATTTTCCACTGGTGTTAGAGAAGTACACTGCACCCAAAATTATATTGCTTTTATAAAAGTTTAAGTGCTATATTTTCTAATCCATTTGCTCTTCAGTTTTTCCTAAGGTATTTATTCTATTATCTGTAGGAAGATATGAATATCCCATACAGATGAACAACCACTCCTTTTTCATCTTCTCCAGTCCACGTGGTATTATATAAGGCAGTTAAGAGAAACACACAAATTAAATCAGATATAAAGAATCTCTTGCTGACCAAGGAGTTATATGATTTTTTAAAAACATTCTTTATTGCCAGGACAATTAGAAATTGATATTTTTTGTTCTAATGAATATTTATTATTCTGAAGCATCATCTAGGTCTCATTTCAACCAAAAAAAGAATAAAATGAAACAACAGATTAGGACATAAAAATGTGAGACATTCTTACCCTAGATATAGTTAAAAATTCATTGCTCTTGGCTAAAATACTTTCAACTATCATGTGAGAGTGTTCTTAAAAGGGGAAGACAAATGTTTGCATAATAGCCACAGAAAGGTAAGTTAAAGAAAATGCATTTGTTTTCAACACTAGAGCAGCAAATTCATCATAATTTACAAAGATAAGTTTCTAGTTTTGTTCTGCATGTCTGTGATATAGATATCCAACTATACAAGATGTTCAAATTTGCCTTTCTACACGCACTAAAGAATTAGTATGGCTTAGTGGCTAGAAAGCGGGCCTCAAAGCCAAGAAAACTTGGCTTTTTAAAGTCTTACCTTTAACAAATAACCTGAAGATTCCTGTCTATGTTTTAGCCTTAGAAAGTAAAGTGTTTTTCTAATATCACATCTTCATCCTCACTAATTTGGAAGTGTGAAATGGTGGGTAAATTTGGCCTTTGATACAAGTGGGGAATAGCTGTATCTTAGGAGAACAAATAGATTTTACTCTAGGTCATAAACAGTTGCATAATTTTTCAGAGAAATATTATGACTACTTTTACTCAAAGTGAATGGGGGCAGCTAGGTGGTGAAGTGAGTACAGCACCAGCCCTGAAGTCAGGAGTACCTGAGTTCAAATCCAGCCTCAGACACTTGACACCCTTACTAGCTGTGTGACCTTGGGCAAGTCACTTAATTCCAATTGCCCTACCTTCCCCCCTCAAAAACAAACAAAAAAAGTGAAAGACCTCCTTATCTTCACTAAGAACAGTATTAATTTTGTAGAAAACAAAGAGCTGAAAAATATTCCTTTCCTTTAAGGCAGTAGTGTCAAAGAAAGGGGCTATTAAGTAAGAATCCCTATGGATGCATATTGACTTAGTTTTAAAATGTAATCTTATCTATGTTTTATTGTATTTTTATTTATTTTGTTGAACATTTCTCATAGTGTTGTGGTCCCCTCATTTGACACCTCCGCCTCAAGGGATTTAAGAACTCTTTGAAAGATAAGATCACTGGTAACTAAAACTGTAACATGCAATTCCATCTACTATGCATATGTTTTTTCAAACTAATTTCTCACCTGATAAAGCTTAATAATATGAGGATGGTTTAAAAGTTTCATTATCTGAACCTCTCGATAAATTTTCTCCAAGTTGCTTGGATCTAATCTTGCTTTATCTATAATTTTTATTGCAACCTGTAGATTTGGGAAGAGAGGAAAAAAACATTACTTTGCACATAAAATCCTTGATGGACTACTGCACGATTTACATAATTCAGTTTTTTCAAGCTGAATTCTAAATCAATACTATACTGAGTAATTCACGGTCAGAGAGAAGAAATAGAAAATAATTTTTTAAGTGCTTAAAATATCACAGGTATAAACAGTCTTCTGTTTAACATTTATAGTCTTTTAATCTGGCCCCCTCCCACCTTTCCAGTCTTCTGACACCTTATTCCCCTAGCAGCCTTTTCAAGTCAGTGAAGCTGGCCTCCTTGGTGTTCCTCACACAAGATATACCATATCTAGTCTGCAGGCATTTTCAATGGTTGTCCCTCATGCCTGGAATTCTCTCCCTCCTCAGCTTTCCCAATTCCCTGCTAAAATCCCATCTTTTCAAAGAAGTCTTTCCCAAATTCCCTTTAGTGCCTTCCCTTTGTTCTATATTGTTCATATATAATTGTTTGCATGTTGTCTCTCTAGCTCCTTGAGAGCAGGGACAACATGGTTTCTTGCTATTCTCTGTATCCCCAGCACAGAGCCTATCATATTGAAAGCACTTAAATTCTTGTTCACTGACTGACAGATAAAATATCTCCGAAGAACTTAAACAAACCAAAGTAAATGACTCCCCAATAAGTGCTAATTGGTACACTTGAAAGAAGTTTTCAAACACTTAACACTGCATCCATGTTACAATTTGTGCCAAAAAAAAAAAAAAAGGCAAGTCTCCTTGTCAACAAAGTGGGTATGATATTTACACCACCTACCACACAGATTACTGTGAGGAACACTAAAAAGTCTTTTCCTTGGGTTCTTGACTATTTTGAAAGGGAAGAGGAAGAATTTCTTGGAAAGAAGGAGATTAAATGTCTTAGTACATATGAAACCACTGCACAAACTTCAAACCTACCTGGGTTTTGGTGACTCTATGCCTGGCTAGTTTTACCACAGCAAAATTTCCTTTTCCCAAGGTTCTTTCGATATCATAAAATCCAACCCTGAGGGGCCTTTGCTGTGTCTGACTTGAATTGGGGACTGAGGTAAATTCTGACATGATCACCATGGCTTCGACTGTGATTAGGAATATTTAGAGAGCCTTCATAAAATTTTCTTCTGTTATGACTTGCACCTACGTGA
Organism: Phalanger gymnotis; assembly: GCA_028646595.1. NCBI lineage: Eukaryota > Metazoa > Chordata > Mammalia > Diprotodontia > Phalangeridae > Phalanger > Phalanger gymnotis. Next base: position 507,380,986 of record CM053622.1, read on the forward strand.
AGAAAAAGATGGGATAAGAAGTGGATCGGGCACATATCTATCCATGAAATTCCAACTCTGTTATCTGGGTCTCCCAATTTACCCACACAGTAAGCTTCCAAACCTGGGTTTTAAATTTTTTCTTTTCAAAACATAATAAATTCACAGATTCCTTTAACAAAAGACATGAATCTGTCTCAAATAACAGTATCATCTAAGGTTTGTGTTCACCACAGAGAAATAAAATATTTCAAACTCTGTTGCTCTGCTTAAAAAAAACAAAAACCAACCCTAGGAACACTTCGCTGTATGAAATCAACCTCCTGGTTCACCGCCGCCCCTCAGCCATCCTCTCCCCCAAGTCCTCGGGGTTTCAGAAGCGAAGATGCTCGGTCAGCCCCGCACAGAACAACAAAGAGGAATCCCAACCTCTAACCGGCATTTCCACATTCCTGGAAGCCTGAAGCCACCCAGGGACAAAACCACCGCACTCGGTCCCCTCCTCACTCCACCCAATTCACTTCTCCAACTGCAGCCTAATCAATCTTGGGGGTGTCTGGGACAAGGAAATGCACGTGTGCTTGCGGACTAGCACCCCGAGCTCTGCCTACAGGCATTCAGCCCAGAGTTAGCATTAAGCCGCCGGGACACGTACACTCTCTCCCATCTGCGGAAGGGAAGCACCGAACCATTACTCACGGAAACAAAAGGAATTCCCACCGCTGCATCCAGCCCACACAATCCTGGGCACCCCGAGAGAGGATGCAACAAACTTGCATAGCACGGAGGAAGCTCCCCGCCCCCCGGCTTCCCCAGCCGCAGGCTGGGGCCGGTTCCCGAGGGGTGCCCGGGGGTGGGGGGCCGCGAGACCCTCGCGCCGGCCTCTCCCTCCCGCCGGGTTCTGGCTGGGCAGCCCCATCCCAGCCGCACCCGGACCTCGGGACCCCCTCCGACCCCCCCGGCGGGCTCACCTTAGCCCCCTCCTCCTCCTCTTCCTCCAGGGTCTCCCGCGAGTCGGCGGCCCCCCGCACGAGGAGGGGCGAGACCGCAGAAAGCAAACCCCGTGGTCCGGGGGGGAAGTGAGGGGGGCGAGGCCGCCTGGAAGGGCACACCTCCAGTCTGCGGCGGGCGAACGGGCGAGGATAGTGGCCGGGCAGCTGTCTGCCGGCCGGCCCGAGTCCGGCGAGGTCGCGGCGGGGCGCGGGCGGCGGCGGCACCTCCGTGCGCAAGCCCGGGGGTCTCGAGCTCAGGGCGCGGGGCGCTGTGGGGAGGCCCGGCGAGCCGAGAGAAGCGGGGCAGCGGATGGCGTGGAGAAAGATGAGGGTGTTAGCCGGTCGGCGCTCGAGATCGCCGAGCATGGGGCGGCCGCTCCTGCAGTCCGGGCCGACCCTGACGTGCGGGTTGCCGCCGCGGCCAGTCAGCACTGAGACTCCAGCCCTGCCGGGCTCGCTCACTGCCGCCAACTGACAGCTCCATCCCTCCCAGAGGGCGACCCCCCGCCCCCACCCGGCCCCGCCCCCTCCTACGTCCCCGCTCCTGGGATACTACACAGGGCCACGCCCCCTCACGTTAGCCCTCTCCAACCCTCCCAACTAACGCACTCTCTGCCAGCGAGTTAGTCCGTCCCCTTGGCAGTAGCCCGGGCCAAATTGATACATTCCCATTGACGTCGCTTTGACGCCAGAGCGACGTGCGGCGAAGCAGGAGAGAGAGAGCGCGAGCAAGCGGGGGAGGGGGCGTGGTGAGCAAGCGGGAGGAGAGGAGGAAAAGTGGGGGGAGGAAGAGAGACAGATCCGTTGCCAAGAGACGGGCTGCTCTGACGCGCGCCCTGAAGGGGACATCTCCCTGGCGACCGCTGGGCGGTGACGTAAAGAGGGAGCGGGCAGCCCTTCGCCCTCGGCGGCGGAGTCTGGGGTGGCTGCCTCGCCGGCAGCTGTGGTCCTGGTGTTTCATCCTCCTCTCCCAGCCCCTCCTCCCCCTAGCTGGAGGTTCGTGCTGAGTATACCAGGCGATGAGAATAAATGTTTTAACCCGTGAATTCCGGCAGCGCTTGCAGATGTGCTTCGAGGTCCTTTAAAAGAGAATGTTTTAAAGGCATCCTTGAAAAAGCTCCACCAAGTTTGGGGAGGGAAATTTGTCGATCATATTTTTTAAAAATTATTTTTTTCTTTGAATATGAACACCAAATAAAATGAGTATATAGTTTCTGGGTATATAGAACAGAAAAAAGAATGGTGCGCACTGAATCTATCGTGTAAAAAATGATTTTAAGTATATAATCAATGCAACGTGTTACTTCCAAAGATGTCCTGCTTGTCTGTGACTCCTTCTGGCCTTTTCTCTGTTCTCTTCTTTTTAATACAACATTTTAATACAACTCTCATTTTTCTTTGAGGCTTTGCTTCTGGCTGCTTTGACATCGTTGTGTTCTGGGTTTGTGTCTTGATCTTCCCTGTCGCCATAGTAACTTGTCATGGTCAGGTTCTTTCATGCATCTTAATAAAAAAAATCTTCAATGATACCTTTTTTTTTCTTGAAACCACTCATCCCATTTTAGCGTCTATACCTTAACTCGGTGAGGACATGGTCGCAATCAATCTTAGGCCTTAAGACTAAATGTGAAAAGCCTTTGAAAGCCATTTGATGAAGTAATATGACAAGAGGTGTGTTCCAATTGGCTACAGATTTTGTTGTGCCATTATTGCTGGCATGGAATTAGCCTGAATGGGAGGCCTTCCAAAATTGAGACTATCATGGAGCTATAGTTGAGGAGTCTCTAGCAGAGAAGGAACCTTCTGAGGTGGAAGGAGAGGGCCTCGGCTTTGCTTCTTGAGCAAATATGAGAGAAGGTCTTCTAGCAACCAGTTGTGAGTTACTCCATTGCTCCATGTGCTATCTGTGCTTGACTCTAATTATTCTTGTGAAATTGTGTGTCACAGACCTTTGGGGAGATATTTTGGTACCAAATGTTATTGTACAACCTCAGTAAATATGCATTTTTAAAAGCTATTTAAGACTGGTTGACTACGTTGATTCTCAACTGATAATTGAGGAAACACCCAGCTAGTGACTCCAGCTGATGGCATTAAAGAATCACCGCTGACCTCCCTGCCAGCCTGGCCCTGGCAACTTAGATTCGTATGCTATGCGTTCTGCCGGTCCTCAATTGATTGGGATCCCGCTTAGTTTCCAGTTCTGTGTCAGTAGAGCTGAATATTCTTGTGCTTTTCCTTTTTTCTCTCTTTGGGATAAAAATGCCTGATCACTGTAGTATGAGTTACAGAGATATTATTTTTGTACACTTTCAGCCTGTCCCCCAAATCGCTCCCTAGTTAAAGTATAGAGGCTAAAGTCCTTCTTAGCATAGAGGCCTCTAGCCTTTTTGATGGGGAAGGTATCAAATCCTGTGGGTATTATTGTTTCTTGAATGATGGAGATCTGGCCCAGGAACCATGAAAACTTGGGTTCAAGTCCTACTTCTGACAGATATGGGTGATTTCACCCAGGGCAAACTCACTTAATTACACTTGTCCCCTGAAGCATTTCTCCAACACTCTAAATTGGAAAGAATATGCCAACCTGCATTGATGGAGAAAGTTTCCTTACCTGGAATCTACACAAGATGAAATCCAGGGAGTCCAAAATTAAAAACAAAACCCAAACTTCTTTTCCTCTAAATAAGGCAGATGTATTCTTGGTTCTGAAAAGAATAGACAACAAAATCGTTTGACATAGTGAGGAGGTGGTGCTGGAAGTCTTTCCTGTACACACAAACTTCATTATTCTTTGTTGTTACTGTTTAGTTAAGTTTGTCTCTTCATGGCTGCATGGACCATCACACACCCAGGCACTTCTAACATAATCCTTCCAGACTATCTAATCTCGCAAAATTCACTTCACCTATTTCTAGGCATCAGTTCATATAGTGGAAGAATTTCAGATTCACTTTTATTTAATTCTACTGAAATTTTTTTCTGATGTTACTGGGTTTGCAGAAATTTGAAAGAGAAAAGAATTAATGGTACAATGGGAATGTTAGGGGAAGTGTAGACGGTTTGGATTTTAATTTTTTGATAAATTCAAATCAACTCCAAATTCGACAAACATCAATAAACACAAACATTTGCATACACAAAGAGCTGGAAAAAAAGGGATTGTTTTTGAAACTGGGAATTATATTACCTACAGCTTGTTTTGCCCCTTGACCTTCTTAAAAAAGTAAGCAGTGTCAAACAAAATAAATACACACATTAGCCAAATCTACAAATATATGTCTCATTTTACACCTTCAGTGTCATAATCGTCCTCTGTAGTCCTGGTTTGGTCATTGCATTGATTAGAGTTCTTAAACCTTTCAAAGTCACTTTTCTTTACAAACCTGTAATCACTGTATAAATTGTTCTGGTTCTGCTTACTTTACTCTGCATCAGTTCATGCAAGTCTTCATTTATTCTTCTGAATCCATTCATGTAATCATTTCTCAAAACTCAATATATTCCATTACACACACACACACACACACACACACACACACACACACACACACACACACCCCCATACAGACAGACCATAATTTGTTCCCAAATTGAAGAGTACATCCTAATTTGTTCAGCCATTCCCCGATTGATGAACCCTGCCTTGGTTGTTTGCTACAATAAAAAATGATACTATAAATAATTTTGCACATATCTGTCCTTTGATCCCCTTGGATGTCAGCCATTATATCATGATGTCATTGGTCCTCTTCAACAATGAAGGACAACAACAGTAGCCAGATGCCTAAGAGGTTACAAGAGCATTCAGTAGTCAAGAGAGTTTTCCTCTCATCCCGCCCAGGATCTCAAAAGATGGATTACTGAGGAACAAGAAATTAACCCCAAGGGAGCCAAGGATTCTATTCCTAGGCTTCTTCTCACAGTGATAGAAGCTCTCTTGTAGGCAGGGGAGAAAGTAACAGGGGCAGACTCACAAACAGTATAAATGGCTAGAATCTACCTGGTAACCACCTCCCGCCTCAGTTATAAACAACAGGCTGTGGATAGGGGTACAGATGTATGCTGAAAAAGATGTGACTAGCATCAGTGACAGACACCAGCAGAATCCTGGGCACTATTTAGAAGCCTGGATAGTTCAGATTACAGATACAGGTGCCCAAACCATCGTCATTGTGGAAGATGAATGGATTGCCCTAGGAGATTTATCAGCTTATCCACTCACTCACTGCTGACTAATACAAGGGCTACCCTGCAGATAGCACAGGGACAAGTTGCCCTATTAGAATGAATTTATGTAGCCATCAAACAAGTATATCTCACTGGGGAGATTCCTCAGTTGTTCCAAATAATCAATAGTCCACTCTCACAGAAGCAGTAGCTACTCTGACACAGAAAGCAGTCAGTCCTGATAACCTAAATGGATATGCCTCTCCTGATGATATGGTTAAAACTCAGTACAAGGTTGATGCATAAATATTGGCTCAGAGTTGCCTAAATAGGCAACTGCCCTCATTATCCAAGAATCATCCAGGAATCATTGTCCAACATGGAATTGTTAACCTGGGAAACTTCTTCCTTCGAGTGACTAGAGACTTGGAGAGAGGTAGCAGAATTTTTTTGTTAATAGACATGAGACCACTGGAATAAAGGGTAGGGTTCCCTTAAGAGAGAACTATGAGAGTGGGAAGTCAGTAAATAGGAATAGGAGAAAAGGACTTCTCACAGAAGTTCCTTCTAGAAAAGCTATGTGATTTGGTTGTAGGTCACAGAGTGCCCTGGGGGGAGATTGCTCATCCTAACACCATCCTGTGGGAGAAATAGAGAGATCCAAGAGGGCCTCTGAGGAAGTCTCCATAAAAAGAGACTTAAGAAAGCAATCCAGCTGATTAGTCAAGAAAAGTGGCAAGATTAGGAAGAACCACCCAGGATGGACCTCAGGGGAATCCTAAGCATCTCAGAAGGTAAAGATGAGGAAGAAGAGCTAGCCTGGTGGGTTTGTGCTATGCTAGACTGAACACCCCAGCTCCTAATTTGGTTTTCCCCAACTCCCACCCAGATGAAGAAATAATATACCTCAGATACCTGCCCTATTTCCTGACCTCACCCCTTCAAATCAGACAAACTGAATAGGGTAGGGCATGATCTCCAGGCTAGCTATTGTACTAGGGATACACACAGATCAAGATAAAGTGGCCAAATGGGTGAACAAGACATTTTGTGCATCTCCTAGACACCAGGGCCCAAATGACTATAATGCCAGGATGTCCATATGAGAGAAAAGAAAATTCCCATCAGTGGCTTTGGCCTAGGTCCCAACTTGTGGGACACCCAAGTAACTGCCACAGTTGCAGTGAGACTGTTCCAGCCTATCAAATGGACTTGTGACAACTCCCACTAAAATGAGCATAAACTTGCAATCACCTTATAGGGCTAGTATGCCACCATCATTGCCAGTCTCCTCCCATTAATTGTGGGGCAGGCAGCAGCTTATGACCCACCTTGGTTGCCTCTTCCTTCTATGGTAGTCCAACTCAAGCAATAAAGAATTCCAGGTGGTGAGAGAGAGAGAGATAGATCACTGTCTTAATACAAGAGCTATTAGATGTTAGGGTTATCCTAATATCCCAGACGATCTTTCAGTTCCACATCCCAGTGTGGTCAATGAGGAAAGCTCACGGTATTTGGCAAAAAACTATAGATAATCAGGAGCTAAACCAAATTATGGACATGGTTGGCCCTGCTCTACCTGACATAGTAACTTCGGCTGACACTCTGGTAGCCATACCCAGTGAATATTATGCCATAGTATGGCCACAAACTATGGTTTTTCCAATAGTAATGCATGACTGTAAGAGTTGGACTATAAGGAAAGTTGGGGGCTTTCCAATTATGGTGCTAAAGAAGATTTTTGAGAGTCCCTTGGACAGCATGGAAATCAAATGAGTCAATAGTTAAAGAAATTAATTGACTGGAAGGTCAAATGCTGAAGCTGAAGCATAAATACATTTGGTCACATAATGAGAAGACAGAACTCAGAAAAGACCTTGATGTTGGGAAAGATTGAAGGCAAAGGGAAAAGGGGACAGCAGAGCATGAAATGAACAGATAGTATCATGGAAACGACAAACATGAACTTGGACAGACTTCTAGAGACAGTGGAAGATAGAAGGGCCTGGCGGGCTATGGTCCATGAGATCATGAACTATTAGATGTGACTGAGTGACTGAACAACAAAAAGGAAGAAAGCCAAATCCAATTTGCTTTTGCTTGGCAGGAAATGTAGTTCAACTTTGCTGTCCTGCCCCAAAGATAGCTTAATAACCCCGCCATTTTTTTTTTACCAGTGGGCAGAATGGATAGGGGCCAAGCTCCAATTTGACTCTAACATTACTGTCCACTCTTATGTTAAGGATATTTTTATAATGTGAACAACTGAGTCAAAAGTAGGCACTGCCCTGACTGCTCTTAGAGTCCAATTAGAACAAGAGGGGTGGGCAGTTAAATTGACATGATACAAGGATCATTCTAACAGGTCAAATGTATGTTCATAGGGTCGCAATGGGCAGGGATCCAGAGGGACATCCCCAAGAAAGTCAGGAATAAACTCTTGATCTTAAAGCCCTCAATAACCAAGAAAGAAGCTCAAGATTGGGCTGTCAGCAGCATATTTCCATATTTAAGGATCATTGTGGGGCCCCTGTTTGTTGTGTCTCAACATGATGCATAGTATGAGTGTGGATGACAGCAACAAGATACATTGGAAGTTGCCCCAAAGGCCCTTCCACTTGGATCCCTGTTACACACTGATGCTACAGAGCTGCAGGTATCAACTACTCCAGGAGCAGTGGAGACCCAGAGACCTCTAGGGTTCTAGACCTACACATTTACAGGGACAATGATTAACCTAATAGTGGGCCCTTGGTTAAGGCAGAGAGAATGATTGGGCATATTCCTTTCATGTTGAGACTGGAGATTCCCTTACTCCAATGGATTCTGACTGAGACCAAGTTCCCATCAGGTAGGACAAGAGCAGGAGGCATCAAATGCAAAATAGAAATGGCACATTCAGAGCTGAGCAAAGCCTGGGTCCAGAAGGATCCACAAAGTGCATGAGTAAGTGGCTGGTCAAGCCAACAAAAAAGATGTTCTCAAACCACATTTTGGCTTATTATCCATGCCCCTAAGAGACTTGGGGCCCCAAGTGCCTGACCTCCCAGAGAATACTAACTTTTCCCATTTGATGGAATCTTTCCCACTTGATATGCTGAAGTTCAATGGAGTTTAGCTGACCGAAAAGATAACAGGTCAGCTACCCATTGGTACCATCCTGACTCTTTGTCTAAAATTACATATAGAATCAAGTGGCTGATCAGAGTGGGAGTGCAGGGATGTCTTTGCTGGCACAGAGGCAGGGTTCTCTTGCTTTGCCCTGCTTGGATCTGGATTGCAGTCCTGGTTGGCAGTCCTTGGGGAAGGAGGAGCACTAGTGTGGCAGAGCTTGTGGTAGCTGTTGAGAGGAAGTCCTCCTGATAGTTACATGGCAGAAAGGAGTGCCTGCACTCACAGACCAGAGCACAGGCCAGGAGAGGAGCATCATACCACCTCAGAATAGTGGTAACTCTAAAAGCAGCAGCACAAAATCCCCGAAGCTTGGGACAAAGCACTCTCCATTCTGGAAGCAGTCATACCCTGACAAAGAGCTCAAAAGTCAAGTAATTGTCTGGGAAAATAAGAAGACAGAGTGAAAGGACTCAGACTATAGAATCTTACTTTGCTGACAAAAAAAATCAAAACATACAGAAGAAGTCAACAAAGTCAAAGATACTACATCAAAAGCATCCAAGAAAAAATATGAATTGGTCTCAGGCCATGGAAGAGCTCAAAAAGGATTTGGAAAATCAAGTAAGAGAAGTAAAGGAAAACTTGGGAAGAGAAATGAGAGTGATGCAAGAAAACCATGAAAAACAAGTCAACAGCTTGTTAAAGGAGACCCAAAAAATATTGAAGAAAATAACGCCTTAAAAATAGACTAACCCAAATGGCAAAAGAGCTCCAAAAACCAAAAGAGAAGAAGAATGCCTTAAAAGGCAGAATTAGCCAAATGGAAAAGGAGGTTCAAAAGACTACTGAAGAAAATACTGCTTTAAAAATTAGAATGGAGCAAGTGGAAGCTAGTGACTTGATGAGAAATCAAGAAATTATAAAACAGAACCAAAGGAATGAAAAAATGGAAGACAATGTGAAATATCTCATAGGAAAAACCGAGTATAATACTTCAGGGCAAAATATTTTCAATGAAATAAAGGACTTTCAAGCACTGTTGATGAAAAAACCAGAGGTGAATAGAAAATTTGATTTTCAAATACAAGAATCAAGAGAAGCATGAAAAGGTAAGCAGGAAAGAGAACTCATAAGGGATTTACTAATTTACTAAATGTTTACATTTCTACGTGGAAAGATGATATTTATAACTCATGAAACCTTTCTCAGTTTTAGGGTAGTTGAAGGGAATATACATACATACATATATATATATGCATACATATACACACACATATATATATATACATACATACATATATATAGACAGAGGGCACAGGGCGAGTTGAATATGAAGGGATGATATCTAGAAAAGTAAAATTAAAGGGTGAGAGAAAGGAATATATTGGGGGGGGAGAAAGAGAGAGATAGAATGGGGTAAATTATCTCACATAAAAGTGGCAAGAAAAAGATGTTATAGTGGAAGGGAAGAGGGGGTAGGTGAAAGGGAACGAGTGAACCTTGCTCTCATCAGATTTGGCTTAAGGAGGGAATAACATACACACTCAATTGGGCATCTTACCCTACAGGAAAATAGGGGCAAAGGGGATGGGGGGGATGATAGAAGGGAGGGAAGATAGGGGGAGGAGGCAGTCAAAAACAAACACTTTTGAAAAGGAACAGGGTCAAAGGAGAAGAATGAATAAAGAGGGACAGAATCGGATGGAGGGAAATATAGTTAGTCTTTCACAACATGATTATGAAAGTGTTTTGCATAATGATACATGTATAACCTATGTTGAAATGCTTGCCTTCTCAAGGAGGGTGGGTGGGGAGGGAAGAAGGGAGAGAATTTGGAACTCAAAGTTCTAAAAACAAATGCTCAAAAAAAGTTGTTTTTACATGCAACTGGGAAGTAAGATATACAGGCAATGGGGTATAGAAATCTATCTTGCCCTCCAAGAAAGTAAGGGGAAAGGGCATGGGGGGAGAGTGGTGTTATAGAAGGGAAGGCAGACTGGCAAAAGGGGCAATCAGAATTTATGCCATCTTAGGGTGGGGGGGAGGGTAGAAATGGGGAGAAAAATTGTAACTCAAAATCTTGTGGAAATGAATGCTGAAAACTAAAAACAAATTTAAATTTTTTTTAAAAAATTACATATAATAAGGTTGTTGTGGTCTTTTACCAGAGCATGGATAACATCATTAGCATCCCCATGTATTGCTTACTATAGACACAGAAGGCACACTTTGGGGTTGTTCTTGATAGCAATTGAATTCCTCCTTCCCTTGTGAGTAGCACTAAAATTCATTAAAGTTACCCCTGTGTGGGATAATGCTTTTCTTATGGACTCCCCTATGCTACGGGTATCAAAGCCATATTTATATCACAGAGATTAGAAGAGTCAGTATTGGGTTTGTTTAGAGACACTGCTTCTCCTTCTGTTAGAAGGAGAATATAAGTTCTTCATCATTATCCCTTTCCAATTGCTCTTATGTATTTGCCTTTCCAAGTTACTCTGTGATTGCATTTCAAAGTTCTTTCTCTGTTCTCTTCTTTCATCGGTAATGCTAAAAGGCCTCCTATTCCAATAAAGGTCCATTTTCAGTCCTATAGCATCACACTCAACATTTCAGGGTGTATTATTATAAGCCTTTATCTTTTGACTTTTGGAATATCACATTCCAGATTTTTTTCTCCTTTATAATTTGTTGGTGCCAATTCTGATTGTGGCTGCTTGGTATTTGAACTCTCTTTCTAGCTACTTACAGCATTTTTTTCTTTGACCTCCGAGCTTTGGATTTTTACCATGACATTCTTGGAAGTTTTCGGTTTGGTGTTTCTTTCAAAAGATGATTAGTGTTTCTTTTTGTTTTTACTATGCACACATTCTAATAGTTTTGAGAAGTTTTGGTTAATGATTTCTCACATAAAAACATAGCATCCAGGGGTTTCGTCATGGTTTCAATGGCATTTGATATATTTAAATAATTCTTCCTGTATCTCTTTTCCATGTTGTTTTTCATAGTAGATAGTTCACTTTTTTCTTTTTATTTTGTTCCACTATCTCTTTTTGTCTCCTGGAATCATAGATTTCTATTTACTCAATTCTAATTTTTAGGAAGTCTGATACTTGGTTAAGCTTTTCTACATTATCTTCTAAGCTATTTATTCTTCTTTCAGTTATTTTCTCTGAAGCTCCTTCTGCCCAAGCCATTTTTTCTATGAGTCTCTACTTGTATTTTTTCTGGAATTGCTCTCTTCTACTTAACTCTTAGGTATCTCTTGGTCCATTGTGTGCAAAATCTTCTTTTGTTTACTCATGTCTCTAGCCTCAGTTCTTGGTTTGGGACAGTACAAAGGCCAGTTTCTGCTTTCTCCCACATTGTTGGATGGGGTGGTCAGGACTTGTTCATTCCTGACCTCAATTTTTTGGACCTCTTCCACTCGTTTCCCACCTCACTGGTATTTCTACGCTCAGTCTTAGTAGGTTTCCTGTCCTCCTTTCTCTGCCCATCACTACCTAGTCTTTGTTCAGGGTGCTGCTCTCTTCTGGTGTTTCTGGACTGTTCTGGGTCAGGGAAGAATTCAGGACTCCTTGAGTAGCCCCAAGCAGGGCACTAAGGGCTTCCTGGCATCATAGAGCTTCCCCATTAGAACACTCCAGGCTTCTAATCCACTGGAACATTTACATTGACAGCACTTCAGGTTTCAAGTGACCCTTGAACACCTCTAGAGGGTCAGAGTCTTGGAAGGCTTCCATTAATTGTAATAGTTAATATTCGTATAATGCTTATGATGTGCCAGGAAGTGCTTTATAATTATTATCCCATTTGCTCCTCACAACGACCTTGGGAAGTGGGTGTTATTATCATCCCCATTTTCCAGACAAGGAAACTGAGGCAGACAGAAGTTAAGTAACTTGCTCAGTGTCACATAGCTAGTAATTGTTTAAGGCCAGATTTGAATTCAGGTCTTCCTGACTTTAGGCCCAGCACTTTATCTACTGCACCACTTAGCAATGTATATATTGGCTTCCCTGGTGATATTCTATTCTAGCCATCTCTCTCTCTCTCTCTCTCTCTAGTCTTGGGGTGGATTGAAGAGTTTACTGCTGCTTCTCTTTGAATTTCTTGGTCATTATTTGAAGTTGTCCTTTTTGTATTTTTACTGGAGCATATCCAATTCAATGCAATAAACATTTATTAAGTGCCTACTATATGCCACGCATTGTGCTAAAGACTGGGATATAAAACAATGCAAAAGACAGTTTCTGCCCTCACAGAGTTTACATCTAATGGGAGGAGACAACATGCAAACGAATATATACAAAGCAAGCAGTTATATAAGGGATAAATAGAAAATAATTAAAACAGGAAAAGCATTGGAATTAAGAGGGGTTGGGGAAGGCTTCCTGTAGGAGGCAAGATTTTGTTTGGGGCATAAGGGAACCCAAGGAGGTTAGTGGTCAGAGTGGAGGAGAAAGAGCATTCCAGGCATGGGAGACAACAAGAGAAAATGCCCAGAGCCGAGAGATGGTCTTGTTCGTGGAACAACCAGGAGGTCAGTGTTACTGGATGAAAGAGTACATTTTGGGGAGTCAAGTATAGGAAGACCGGAAAGGCAGGAAGAGGTTAGGTTATTATGGAGGGCTTTGAATGCCAAACAATATTTCTATGTTTGCTTCTGGAGGCATTAGGAAGCCACTGGAGTTCACTGAGTGACACAATCAGACTTGCATTTTAGGAAAATCACTTCAGTGGCTGAATGGTGAATGGAATGGAGTGAGCAGAGACTTGAAGCATGCAGACCCACCAGCTGGCTATTGCAGTAATTTATGTGTGAGGTGATGAGGGCCTGTCAGAGGAGGGAAGGGGGTGTATTTGAGAGATGTTACGAAAGTGAAATTGGTGGCAACAGCTTGGATATGGAGAGCGAGAGATAGTGAAGGATCCAGGATGACTTCTAGGTTGCAGGCCAGAGGGACTGGGAGAATAGTGTTTTCCTCTACAGTAATATGGGAGTTGAGTGGGGTGGGTTTGGAGGAAAGGGAATGAGTTCTGTTTTGGATATATTGAGATGTCTGCTGGACACTCAGTTCAAGATGTCTGAAAGGCACTTGGTAATGTAATACTGGAGGTCAGCTTTGTTTGACGTAGATTAGTTAGATCTGAGAATCATCAGCATAAAGTTAGCAATTAAATTCGTGGGAGCTGATGAGATCACCAAGTGAAGTAGTATATAGAGGGAGAAGAGGGTCCAGGACAGAACCCTTAGGGACACCTATGGCTAGAGGGTGTGATCTGAAGGAGGATTCACCAAATGAGACAGAGAAGGAGCAGTCAGATAATAGGTAGGAGGAAAGTCAGGAGAAAGTGCTGTTGGGAAAATCTAGAGAGGACAATATCTAGATGGAAAGAATGATCATCAGTGTCAAGGCTGCAGAGAGGCCAAAGAGAATGAGGACTGTAGGAGAGCTGGCTTCTCTATAGTCTTTATTATCTCTATCTTAACTAGAAGTTCCTGCCTGTTGACATTAACATTTCTTTACTGCAGCTTCTCTTTACATTGTCCTCTGCACTAACACACATGTGACCTTGGGCCTCTGAAAGCCTCAGTTTACTCTACAAATCTCAGTTCATTAAATAATAATTATTTAATGAAAAGGCTCTTTCCTTATAATCATTTGCACAACTCTCTCTGGAGTGTATATAAAATTTCCCAACCTCCTAAGATTAAATAAATGTTAAAGTTACAGAGCCTGTAATTAATTAACAAACAATAATCTTACAAATATATTAATTATATATAATATATAATATCTTATATAATTATTATTATATAAAATTAATTGTAATTTTTTAGTTGTGAAAAAGATCACACCATGAGGCCAAGCTATCACTGGAACTGCAGAGATCTTCTGGAAGCACAATTCCACCTAATTCAGTCTAATCAGGATACCAATGAAAATGTCTTCTCAAAAATTCTCTTAATAAGATAGAGGTTAAAACAGTTCCAACAATAAATGTTTTTTCCCTTATCCTTCCTTATCTTCACAGTTTCTTTCAAACTATCTCCATTAATTTTCTCTTCTCATCTCACCAGAATCCTAACTCATAGAATCACAATGAAACTGTTACTCTTAAGACTCCCTGCCTCTGAAAGAGACGGTACCAGTTTTTATTGCCAGATCTAGGATTATAATATAGATCCTCTGATTTCAAATTAAGTATTCTTTGCATTTCTAAAATTGTCATCAAATGAACAAGCTTACTATATGCTTTTTATAGCTACATTGTACTTAATGAAGGACCTAACCTTAGCAGCATTTAATAAATGCTTATTGACTGATTGACTGACTAAAGAGATTCCCTGTGAGGAACAGCATGGGTCAGTGGAAAGTATGCTGGCTATGGCATCAGAAGATCCAAGAATCCTGGCTCTTGTTACTTTAGTCAAACCATTTAAACTCTCTGTGCCTGTTTTCTAAAATAGAAAATGAAGGGGTTATACGAGATGTCCTTGAAGTTTCCTTCAATCACAAAATCTATGATCTTTTTTTTTTGGAGGGGGGGAGGTAGGGCAATTGGGGTTAAGTGACTTGCCCAAGGTCACACAGCTAGTAAGTATGTCACATGTCTGGGGCTGGATTTGAACTCAAGTCTTCCTGACTTCAGGGCCAGTGCTCTACTCACTGCATCACCTAGCTGCCCCAAAATCTATGATCTTATGATCTCTCTTCTTAGCATCAGGTAGCCTTTGGTCAGTGGTGGCTGTTGTTCTAGGCCATACATTACTTGGGTTGGTGCAGTGGTTCAAGTTCAGGATTCGAGCCAAACAGGACACTGACAGACTAACATTCGACAAAAAAAATTAACAATACTATGGATGGTTTCAGAAAAACCTGGGGAGACAGGTATTAACTGATACAAAGTGAAGTGAGAAGAACCAGAAGAACAATTTATACAGTAACAGCAACATTGTAAAGATAATCAACTTGGAAAGACTTAGTAACTGGTCAACACAATAACCAACTACAATTCCAGAGGATTCATGATGAAGTATGCTATCCACCTCCAGACACAGACTGATGGACTCAGAGTGCATATTTAAAGCACATTTGCTTCTCTTTCTTTCTTTTTTTTTTTGACATAGCTAGTACAAAAATTCATTCTGTGTAACTATACATATTTGTAATGGGTTGTTTTTCTCTTCTGCTCAATGGGGAAGGGGGAGAGAGAAAGAATTTAGAACTAAAAATAAAATTGAATTAAAAAATAATACTGTATATAGGATCTTCAGTAATGATACAGCATTGATTCACTTGGGCACAATTTCTCTGCCTCCATGTTTGGCATATGTAAAATCTGAGGAGTGAGCTTATCCCCTCCACTTTGATGCTGAACTTGGGTATGCAGGAAGCTATGTCAACAGTTTGAGCCTTCGTTGCCTTGACCCCATTAAGTCTTAAAGACAGTTCATTGCTATCTTTTAAGTTTTAAAAACTAGTCTAGACTGCCCAGGTAGGTGTCGTTCCTATGTCAGCTATAGAGATTTCAAGGACTTGGATAATTCTCATAGGAACAAAGACTTTACAATGAGTTTTTTTTTTTGGTGGAATCAGGTATTGCTTTGGAATTTTGCTTTTTGCAGCAAATACACAATGAGTTTAATAAGGCTCTACCCCTTTTCATCCTAGATTACCTTCTCATCACAGGTTCTCCTCTATTACAATGGGGGCACCTTTGGCAAATATATATCTCCTTGTTTTATGCCTCTCTTGATACTAATGATTTTGATGTTTGTAGGAGAGATACCTTGTTGGAAGCAAGCTTTTACATTAGTGTAATGGGAGCTAAAGAGACAGGAATCAACTGGGTGAGCCTTCTTCATCTGTAGGACCCTGACTCATTTCTGGTGGGACATGTGTACTCTGGCTCAGTGCTAAAAGACTTGGCATTTTGGAATAATACAACCATCCCTCGGCCCCCATGATACCAGCAGGAGAAAAGGGTTGCATAAGAGAGGATTTGGCCACTGAGTTAGGAAGAGCTTAAAAAGGAGTGATGCCATCCTCTAGGCTCTGTCTCCCTTCCTATCTCAGACACTCTACCTCTTTGGTATTTCCTGTAAGAGGTGGGGAGAATTAAACATGAAGCAATAACTCATGACCAATATTGTGCTCTTCTGAAAGATTGATACTTAAAATATCAAACTATATGAAGCATTTTTCAGATTTTCTTCTTTAGCATTTTATCATCAACTTGTTTCTGCATTCTCAAGGTCCCTATCTTCTAGCATGGTGGACCAGGGTTGGGTTTTGGGTTCTGTTGTAGAGCATCTTATATTCTAAGAAGTGCTTTAGCATTTGTAGGGGGAACTTCCTTTAGTGCAGCTAGAATCAGTGATGGAAGCCAAGAGCCCCACACTACTTGTACACACAAGGCTGCCTCCAAGACTGGAAAAGATCGATCTTCAGTCATGCTCATGAAGAAGCACAAAGCAAAAGAGGCAATCAGAGGCCCGGGACTCAGGCTCAAGTTTGTCTAACTAAGCCCCTTCTTTAGCTGCCACAGACAAGCAGTTAGTTGCCATTTTTACAGGGGTGTCAGAGTGCCCCTCCCTTTATCTCTCACAGGAAGTCTGAGAGAGAGAGAGAGAGAGAGAGAGAGAGAGAGAGTTACATGCATATGTTCTAGAGACAGGAAGGAAGAGAAAGCCCACAGAACAGAATCATTCCTTTTAAGTAAAAGAATCCCTGTGGTCTGTGAACGTATTTTTTAAAACATATTTTGATAACTGTATTTGACATAAGTGGTTTTATATATTTAAAAACATTATTTTGGGGAAGTTTCCGTAGGCTTCACCAGATGCAAAAGGGCTCCACAACACAAAAGGTTTAAAAATCCTTGTTTTAAAGTCTACTAAATGGAGAGTTCTTTCTGAATCATAACCGGTCTTTTCTGACATAGCCCTATCTGATTGAGATGGACATGGGAGTGAAGGAATTATTGCATCATCCCAAAATACCATCTTTTAGCATTTAGGCAAAATAATATGGTCCTTTAGAACTAGCCCAGAGTTCCACACATCAGTTGTAGGGAGAAGTCAGGTTTGCCTGTTTGCTGTCATTAAGGTGGCATTCTACTTTCCCGAGTCAAATGTATTTCTGTTTTAATCAACAAAAAATAAACACAGTGAGATGTTGTATTTTCTTTTTGTCAATTTGTGGTGGTAAAGGCACATTCCATTGTGCAATAAACTTACAAAAGCCCACCTTCCACTTAGTAACATTTTCAATGAAGAGGCTCTTAATATGTGTACGGAAGTGATTTTCATTTAAAAAAAAATTGTATATAGATGGGAAGGTCAACCCATAGGTTAGTAGTTGTTGACATATTCACTTATTCAACTTCTTAAGGGATATTAATAAGCTCTGGGAATTTTTTTTCCATGCCTTTGGTATTTTCCTCTACAGACACCTTACCATCCTCATAATTGTGTTGCTTTCAGACAAGTTTTCCTCTATGCACACTTGGCCTAATTTGGCTTCTTTTCTCATCTTCATTTTCTATATTGCCACTTCTTTCTCCTCTCTAAGCACATGAGAGAATGATTTTAGAGTCCAAGTGAGGTAGGTCTCTTTTCCCTGATGTTGAAAACAATTTTTTAAAACATCTCAATGTGGAGTCTTTCTAATTTTTTAAATTATTTCCCCCCATTTTTATCTTTCAAAACCCTTGGGACTTTGCATAGTTGGGCTCTTCCCAAGATTTCTTTAAACTGGCTCTATCTTCCACCACTTCTCTCTGTTTTATGAGATGATAATTTTCCGTAATGTCCAGGGAATGCAATAGAATGTTTGTAATTTTCCATATTGCCTGGGAAGTGCAATTGAAATAACATTGACCTATTATAACAAGTTTTTTATATTGAAAAATGGACAAAAAAAGAAAGAGCATGGACATTGATTATAATAATTTCATGCATATGTTTAATGTAAATCAGTTACTATAACAGAAGATCAAAAGAGTGTAATGGAGAGGCATATGGTCCATGTAAGCAAGCTTCAACATGTAACAAAAAAGGCAATAAAAGATATCAGTAGGGAAATATATGATTGAAGATGAAAATGAGCTGGTTACATGTTGAAGGTGAGGTCACTGGTAGATTGGTCAAAGGCATCCTAAAGATGTCAGGAGAAATCATGCAGGTCTCAAGTATGTGGGGTAGCCCTCTGTGGAGAACTTGTGTGATGACATGTACAAAAATCCATGGCTAAGAAGCCATGGGTAGGATATGTTCCATGTTGTTTTAGGGAAAATCTAGATGGATATGATAAAAAACCTATTTTTCACATTTTTTTCCTCAGCAGTATAAAGACCTTTGAGTAATATTTTCCAAATATTTAGAAGTGGGACCTGAAACCTTGGACTTTATTTTAATTTCTTACTTTCTTTTTTAAAAAAATATTATAATATGAAGAGAAAACAAAGATAGGTGGGAAAATTAAGCCATATGAATAAAGCACTTTAAGCCCTTATGTGAAAGTCATATTTATAAGAGCAAATTGCTCATCCCTAAAGAAAATACAAGCTTTTTACAGAGCCAGACCAGTTATAAGCATAGCATAAGCTGAGATAAGACAGAAAGATCAATTAAGGTATTATTCAGAAATGAAATGACTTTATTTAAACTTTGTTGGTTCTGATAGTATGGAGTATTGGAAGTATTAACAATGTTTGGGATATAAATTGACTTGAACATTTCCCACACATTCAATATTCCCAGCTTTCTTTATCAACCCCTCTTCTCCCCAGCTGATTCCTTCTTTAAGATACACACACTGTTTTGCTTAAGCTTTATGCTGTCTGGAATGCCTGTTCCATAGATAAGAAGCTTGCTTTGATCTTAAACTTTTTCCTTTCTAGTTCTTAACATCTTCTCACACTCAATGAGACTTTGCTCCCTCCTGATAATGTGGTGTCCCGGGTCACCCTTTGCAGCAATTTTACTCATACCCCTGACTCAATGATAGTAGTCAAAGAGTCAGAATACTCCTTGCTCCCCGTTGCTTCTTCTAGATTCTCCCTCTGCCTTGATCACTCAGTAACCTCTCCTCTGAGGTCCATTTAATCCGTATTTGTAAACTAATCAAGATTCTGGTAACTATCATCTTCTGATCAACAGGAGCCTGTCTCATGGTCTTTCTCTCTTCTCCAACTCTTAGCCTCATACTCATGGGACTTCAACTGCCTCAAACAACCTAATTTCCTAGTTCTTCAATTTACTCTTTTCTCACGATCTACTTCTGCATTCCACTTCATCTACAAACAGAGGTGGTCATACCTTTGATCTTGATATCAACCACAAGTATTCCAGTTCCATGTTTATGAACTCTGAAATTATTTTGTCTGATCATAATTTATTGCTGTTCCATCTTTCCTCTGCCTTACAGACCTTCTAATCCCTCCACCTTCCTTCCCATGCAACATACTCCTGTACTGATTACGTTCTCATTCCTTTCTCAGCTTGACCCTTTGGTGAAACAGTTAAACGTCACACTGTCCTCTTCTCTCTAGTACCTTGCACTCTCATTTTATTACCAGTATTGTCCTGCCAAGATCTATCCTTACTGTCTGATGCTTTTATTCCTCTTCATCTCCCCTTACCTATCTGACCAATCCTTCTCAGTCTCCTTTGCTAGATCCTTATCCAGGTCATGCCTATTTACCACAGGTGTACCACAGAGCTCTGTTCTACACCCTCTTCTCTTCTCCCTCTATATACTATTTCACTTGGTGATCTCACCAGCTCACACACACAGCCAACATTACCAACATTATGCTGATGATTCACAGATCTAACTATTGTGCCCCAAACACTTTGCTCACCTCTAACATTACATCTCCAACTGCCTTTCAGACATCCCAGTAGACAACCCAACATGTCCAAAACGAAACTCATTATCTTTCCTCCACACCCACCCCACTCAACTTTCATATTACTGTAGAGAGAAACTCTATTCTCCCAGTCCCTCAGGCTTGCAACCTAGACATCATCCTGGATTCCTCACTATATCTTACACCCCACATCACCTGCCCAATTTGTTGTCAATACCTGTCAATTTCACTTTTGCAATATCTCTCAAATATGCCTCTTTCTCTCCTCTGATATCGCCACCCCTTTGGTATAGACTCTCATCACCTCATGCTGTAACTATTGCAATATTGCTTGTGACTCTGCCCATCTCAATTCTCTTCCTACTCCAATAAGCCACTAAAGTGATTTTCCTCAAGCACAGATCTGACCATGTCATCCTTTCCCAACCCACTCAATAAACTGTAGTGGCTCCCTATTGCCTCTAGAATCAAATACAAAATCCTCTGTTTAGCATTCAAAGCCCTTTATAACCAACTTCCCCTGCTTGCACCAATACCTTCTCAGTCTTCTCACACCTTCCTTCACAATATACTCATGGATTCAGTGACACTAAATACAGATCGAGGCATACTTTTTGTATTTTTTTTAAATTTTGATCTATGTTTTCTTTTATAACATGGCTATTATGGAAATATTTTGCATGACTACACATGTATAACCTATATCAAATATCTTGCCTTCTCAATGAGAGGGGTAGGAGGGAGGGAGGAAATTTGGAAGTCAATTTTAAAAACGAACATTGAAAATTCTTTTTACATGTAATTGGGAAAAAAATAAAATACTAACTAGAACCAAAAAAAAAAAAACCTATTAGGGGGATACCTCCTTAGCTTCCAATTTTTGGCTACCATGGAAAGAACTGGTATAAATATTTTTGTATATAGATCTTTTTCTATACTTTTTATTCCTTTGGGTTATAGGCCTAGTAGTATATAGGCCTAGTATAGCTGGAACAAAGGATATGCAATTGGTCATTTTCTGAGCATAGTTCCACACTGCTTTCCAAAATGTCTGGACCAATTCATAGATCCATTATGTCTTTAAGGCTCAATTCAAGGGGCACCTCCTACAGGAAGGCTTTTCTCATGTCTGCCCCTCCCCCAACTGTCAGAGTTCTCTACCACTATTGCCACCTCAAAATTACTTTGTAAATTCTTTGTATTTTCTTATCTATTTTATTAGGTGTATCTTCTCAGTATAATGCAATCTCTTAGCGAGCATGAACTCTTTTTTTCCTTTATATCCCCAGTATCTGGTATAGTACCTTGCATATAATAAGTGATTAATAAAGGGTTGTTAAATTTAATTGAATCAGCAATGAGCAAAGTAGATGATTATAAAGATGCTAGTGGGTCTGTTCCATTGATCATTTGTATTACTTGAATTTTGAAAAATTAAATGGCCAGGTATTTTGGTGTCGGTAGCTATGTCAAAAAAAAACAGACAAAGAGACAGACACACAACACACACACACACAAACACACACACACACATACAATTTGATTTATCTACTTGACTTTGAGCAACCTCGACCATCTGAAAAATAGCCTGTTAACTCTAAGTTAGTGAAAAATGTTTCTGCTACCCTGGTATACCTTACTCTGCAGGAATACACAGAATTATTCTCAGGACCCATGGAAAGAGTTTATCAATGAGGGATTATGTATAAAACTATGGCTGACAATTTAACAAGCTTAATTAACTGGTTTCCCTGGGAATCTTTAATTTTTCACAATACTATATCATATATATATAGTTTGTCTGTTTAAAAAGCACTTTCATCTCAACAGTTCTACGATAGTATAATTTTATTGTCCCTTTTTTCATTTAATTTTTATTTTATTTTTTCTCAATTACATGTAAACAAAAAATTTTAGCATTCTTTTTAGAAAGTTTTGAATTCCAAGTTGTGATACACACATACACACATATGTATTATGACATATATAAAGTTCAGTTTCCACACAGTTAGAGACATAGGCCCATGACAACTTGGAGGCTGCTGAAAAAGCCTTGACCAATCAGCATAGAATGGAAGGGGCTCAGAAACCACAAATAAAGGGGCCCTAGGCAAACTGGCTCAAACTCTCCAGGGTTAACTTCCAGCCAGCAACTGTCTGGTAACTGAGCATGCTTAATGAACCTCATGCGTATTACCTTCCCCACCCTGCACAGGATTAGGACCTCATTACGTTAACATGGGATGTATGACCAGGGTGGGGGAACATATCAAGGAGTTACATGAGATGGGCGTATAAGGAAAATTGTAACCTGGAAGGATCAGGACCAATCCTGATCCAGAAGGGAGGAGTTACAGCTACGAATCCTACATGGCTTGTTCTTGCTTTAGTACTCAACACACTCTCCTTTAGTAGAAGGGTGTGTTCACTTCTCGCACGACCCAAAGGGAAAAGTCCTTTAGCCTCTCCAATATAATAAAAAAGGCTTGAGACACTAACTCTGAAATTGAATCTGGGGTCTTCTTTGTAACAAAGTTATCTTCTCTCCCTTTCTCTTCTCCTCAGTCCTTGAGAAGGCAAGCAATTTGACATAGATTATATTTGTGCAGTCATGCAAAACATTTTTGTATTAGCCGTGTTGCAAAAGAAAACACAGACAAAAAAATCCAACAATTATAATAAAGAAAGTTTAAAAAAGTATGTTTCAATATACATTTATATACCATCAGTTCTCTCTCTGAAGATGGTTAACATTTTTCATCATAAGTTCTCCAGAATGGTTTTGGATCATTATGTTGCTGAAAAATAGTTAAGTCATTCACCACTGAACATCAGACAGCATTGCTGTGTACAATATTACTGTGTATAATGTTCTCCTAGTTCTGCTCATTTCACTTTGCATCACTTCATGTATGTCTTCCCAGTGTTTTCTGAAAGCATCCTGCTCATCATTTCTTACAGCACAATAGTATTATCCCATTTTTCATATGAAGTAACTGAGGCTCAGACATTCTACAGTGTGATTAAGGTAACCTGTCTGTAGTCAAGTGTATTTGGAGGTAGAGTAAGGGGTGGAAATTGCAGAGATGGGACTTAAATCCATGTCTTTCACCTTGGTACAATGCCCATTCCATTATACCATGCTCCTTCACCTCGTTGTTTACATAAGTAGTGTCAAACTCAAATAGAAATGGAATCCCTGCTGGTTGCATATTGATTCAGAAAATCATATGTTATCTATGTTTTATTGTATTTTTATTTATTGTTAAAGTTATTTATTTATAAATTTAAATTTATTTATTTGTTAAATATTTTCCATTTACATTTAAGTTGTTCAGGACTTGTGTCTTGCACTTCTGTGGCTTGTATGACAATAGATTAGAAATATATCAGGGAGATGGTGGAGTAGTAGAAAGCAGTACAGCAGAATTCCCATCTACAAAACTCCTCCATATATACTTAGAAAATGCACCAGACTGAATCCTGATGTGCAAATCCAGAAAAAAAAAGGTCACAATAAGTCATCTGTCCAGCCCAGGCTGGCATAAGGAAACAGAAGATCTGATGATACTGGGGATGGGATCAGGCCAGAAGCATGCTGCTATGCAATATTCTAGAACCCTGGGAGAGACTGTACCCTAGAGCAAAAGGAGGTCCTAGACCCATAAATAAAGTACTACCAGATCCATATCAGGGCACCATGATGGGGCCAGGTGCCAATTGGCAATTTTGTAATCCACTACCCAGTTCTAGGACACCAATCCAGAACAGACTGAGAAGAAGACTTGCACCTAGAATGGTCCTCCAGGTAGAGAGGCCTGGAGGTATCAGTACAGCTGGATAGGAGCAAGTTCAGATGCAAGAAGCAGTGGTGCAGCTCAAACCCCTGGGAGTAGAGTGAGGCTTCAGTTCCAATATCTAACCCAGCCTATGGTAGAAGGAGAGAGAGTGTGTGCCTGTGTCAGGATTTGAGCTCTTGCCTTCCTGATTCAAGTTGTAGCACTCTGTCTACTATACCACATATCTCATCTGTGAGGATCAAATGAGATTATCATGTATGTAAAGTGCTTTGTGAACTTAAAAATGCTATATACATCTGTATTGGTAAGACAATAAACACATCAACGATAATCATGAATATGCCTATGTAATTCTGTATCACAAAGTATGAGAGACTCTGCATAAAGAAGGTAAAAGAAGTATAACATTTATTCAGACACCAGAGAACTGGTTCAGCTCCCACAGCCAGTTAGCCCACTTCATCATAACAGCAAGGAACTTAAAACACCATATCACAGCATGGAGTCTCACCATGCCAAAAACTCTCCAACCCCTTGCTGGGGTCTTCCCCAAAACAAAACTCACAGTACAGCTAAGTCAGTCTGTTCATCTCTAACTATCACAATGGTGGCCATTAGCAGCCATAACTGCTCTCTCTCTCTCTCTCTCTCTCTCTGTCTCTGTGTCTCTCTTTCTCAGCATTTCCTGTGACATAACTTCTTTTTCTTGTCAGAAAGATCCTCCCACCACATGTGATTTAGGCTTCCTATGATGTAAGCAGGTCACATGACCTATTAATGGGTGGAAAAGATCTTCAAATCTAATTGCTGCAACATGTTAGTTATATTTCATTGCTTTTCAGGAGTTCCTGTGGCCAAATAATTAATGATCCTACAACTAACATGGTGATGAGCCTCTCTAAACTTAGTGAGGCAGGTCCTTGGATGACTGCTCATTGGTTTCTCTCTAGGCCAATACTCAAAGACTTTCTTAGCCAAACTTTGTAGACCAATGGTAACACATTTCATAGGTTATCTCTATGGTATGATAAAGCATCAGAATAGAACTTATTGGAGAAATATATAAATGCAATAACTGTGATGATAATAACACTTTAAGTTTTACAAAGCACTTTCCTCACAACAATTCCATAAGGTAAAGCAATGAAAGCATTCTCGTTCCCATTTTATCAGTGAGAAAATGTGATCAAAGGGTAAGAGACTTGTCAGAAGTGGAATTCAAATCCATGTCTGGGTATGAATTTAGTGCTCCTTTGACTAGTATGATAACAATGACTTACTTTACTTTACTTACTTTACAGATATTAAATGAGGAGGTAAGAGTAGCCACAATATGGCCCTTTCTTAGACTTATTTCTTCATTGAAAAACAAAAGTCGAATCATTTCTCCGTCCTATATCAGTTGCTTTGTTCAGAGATAGAGAATAACTGTTTTGACAGATGGGGTTATTTGGTCTTTTTAAATGTTCAATTTTCTCATTCCAACATGCTTATAAGATAGATGCCTGAAGAATATTTTATCTGTGGGAAAAACCCTGTATCCACACACTGTTGAGTCACTAAGTAAAAGAGCTTAATGAATTAACCACCTAAGAATTCAGGTATCTTTTCTTAGGGTAAATAACTCTCTGTTTCCCTAACCTGTGCCAAGTTTCTATAAAAGAGAACTGTTGTAACACATTATTTTCTCTGAGAACCACCCACTCAGTTCATTCATTTATTCTAACCCTACAAATAATTCTGTACAATTATTGCTCTGTCAGATGCACCATAAGCCTCCCTTTCCTACGTCAACTGTACTGTAATCCCTCTCCTCTTATGTCAGAAACCTGTAATCCTCTTTTTGTGTTACATAAAGATTGTATCTCTGACATTTTCAGCTTCAACTTGCTCAATGTCAAAACAAAAAGAGAGCAAATTCATTTCAATTCATTTAGACTCTTGAGCATAAAGCTACGTTCTCCTAATCCCCCACCCCACACTCTCATAAAGGCTACTCCCTCTCAGGGGCTTAGCTGGAGTTGTTCCAGCATTAGGCCGGTCTGCTATGGAATGCTGGCCTGCTGTTTTAGACAATCTCAAAGGGCATGACCAATTATCTTTAACTGACCACAAGGAATTTCCTGCATGGCATTGTCTGATTTCCTTCATTCTTACTTATATCTTTATACCTTTGACTGATTGATCAGTTTGATAGAGATGTCCAGTGGTTGTTCACACCTATTTTAAACCTTTGATTGATTGATTCGATAACAATTTAAAAAAAAAACATTCTGCCCATTAAATAGTTTTAACTTTTATTTTAAAAAAATTAACAAACATCTATTTTCTTTCCATTCTACCTCTCCATCCCCCACCCTACACCACTGAAAAGAAAAAAGAAAAGAAAAAAAACCTTTGTAACAAATAAGTTTAGGCAGGCAAAACAAACTCCTTTTTGGGCAATGTCTAAAAATTACAGACCTCAGTCTATATCCATAGTCCTTCACCTCTCTGTCAGGAAGAAGGTTGCATTCTGATCAGAGTACCTAGGTCTTTCAAAGTCATTTCTCTTTACAATGTTGTTTTTGTATAAATCAGGAGTGGGGAACCTGCAGCCTCAAGACCACATGTGGTCCTCTAGGTCTTCAAATGTGGCCCTTTGACTGAATCCAAACTTCACAGAACAAATTGCTTTAACAAAGGGATTGTTCTGGGGCAGTTAGGTGGCACAGTAAGTAGAGCACCAGTCCTGGAGTCAGGAGGACCTGAGTTCAAATCTGGCCTCAAACACTTGCCACATGTACTAGCTGTGTGACCTTGGGCAAGTCACTTAACCCCAATTGCCCTACCAAAAAAAAAAAGAAAAAAAAGAAAAGGATTTTTCTATAAAACTTGGACTCAGTCAAAAGGCCACACCCAAGGGCCTAGAATGCCATAATTTTTTTTCAGGGGGGAAAGCAGGACAATTGGGGTTAAGTGACTTGCCCAAGGTCACACAGCTAGTAAGTGGGTCAAGTGTCTGAGGCCGGATTTGAACTCAGGTCATCCTGATTCCAGGGCTGGTGCTCTAATCACTGTGCCACCTAGCTGCTCCAAGGCCACATTTATACTATAAATTGTTCTTCTGGTTCTGTTTAAACTTCACTCTGCATCAACTCATATAAGTTTTCCCAGGTTTCTCCAACACTGTCTCCTTCATGGTTTCTTATAGCATAATAACATTCCATTGCAATCATATATCATAATTTGTTCAGCCATTCTCCAATTGAAAGGCACCCCTTTAGTTTCCACTTCTTTGCTATCCCTCTCAAAAAAGAGCTACTATAAATATTTTTATACACTGTGATATTAATGCAATGGGAAGATCTTTCCTATCCATTAATAGGCCTGTGTGACCTGCTTTGAGCCCCGGAGTCACATGGAAGCCTGTGGTGGGAGGAGCTTGCCTAACGGGCAGAGCAGGAAATGAGTGACTGAGACAGAGGCGTCAGAGCTGGGAGAGAGAGAGAGGCAGAGCAGCTAGCTGAGTGAGAGAGGGAGTGATTTTGCTTAAGGCAGCTTGTTTGTGGGGAGGCCTGATGGAGGGAAGGCTTGGGGATGGCAGTGCTCCCTACATTGATAATGTATATAGACTTCTTTATCACTGTGATGGATTTAGCTTTCTAGTATATGAATAAATATCTTGGTTTCCTCTTCAATGAAGAGAGTCTGTTATATTTTGCGATTCAAACCTGGAAATATGCCAGCATATTCATAGCAGCCGCTGTGGGTATTGCATTAGCAAAATACACACATGTGTCTTTCTCGTTTTTTGTAGCATTGCTGGGTTACAGGCATGTAGTTTAGTAACTTCTAGGGCATAGTTCCAAATTCCTTCCCAGAATGGCTAGACCAATTCACAGTTCCATAAACAGTGCATTAGTAAGTCTATTTTCCCATAGCCTCTCCAGCATGTTTTTTTTTGTCAATTTTGCCAATCTAAAAGTATGAGGTAAAACCTCAGAGTTGCTTTAATTTGTATTTCTCTAAATATTAGTAATTTAGAGAATTTTTTTTCATAGGGCTATTATTGATAGTTTGGATTTCTTCCTCGAAAATTGGCTGTTTATATCCTTTGACCATGGGGCATGCCTCTTATTCTTTTAAATTTGAATCAGTTCCTACTATGTCTTGGAAATCAGACCCTTATAAGAGAAACTTGCCACTTAGATTTTTTTTTCCCTTGGCTATCTGTTTCCTTTCTAATTTTAACTGCATTGGTTTTGTTTGAGCAAAAATTTTTAAATTTTATGTAATCAAATTGTCCATTTTATCTCCTGTGATCCTCTAGTCATGACCTCTTCCTCTACCCATAAATCTGAAATATGATTTCTTCTTTGTGGCTCTAATTTGCTTATGATATCACCCTTAATATCTAAATCATGTATCCATTTAGACCTTATCTTGGTATATGATGTGAGATATTGTTCTGTACCGAGTTTCAACCATGATTATTTTCTAGTTATCCCAGTAATATTTATTGAATAGTAAGTCTTTGGGGTCTTTAGGTTTATCAAACACTAAACTATTAAGGTTTCTTTCTATGTGTTGTATACATAATCATTGGATACATAATCAGTTCCTGAGATCCACCTCTTTTTTTCCTTCTTTCTTTCTTTTTCTCTTTCTTTCTTTCTTTCTTTCTTTCTTTCTTTCTTTCTTTCTTTCTTTCTTTCTTTCTTCCTTCCTTCCTTCCTTCCTTCCTTCCTTCCTTCCTTCCTTCCTTCCTTCCTTCCTTCCTTCCTTCCTTCCTTCCTTTTTTCTTCCTCTCTCTCTCTCTCTCTCTCTCTCTCTCTCTCTCTCTCTCTCTTTCTTATTAAAAAGATTTTATTATAAGTACATCAAGGTAGCAACGCATTGACAGGTTGATCACTGAACACCAACAGTGACTTCAATATGGGAACAGCTTTTATAGATAACTTTAAGATAATCCAGATAAGTCCACCTCAGCAAAAGAAGTGGGCCCCTTGAATCTCAGGTCCTCCCCAAAGTAGCAAGAACATAACAATTTGCAGGTAGAGCTACATGACAAAGAGTAGGTAATACAAAAGCTGCAGACTTGGTATCTCCTTCCCCACCAGAGCCTCCCTCAACACTGTTTGATAAGAAACTTCTTTATCTCGTAACTAATAATAATAATAATTTTGATGATTATTACTTCATTATAATATAGTTTGAGATCTGATACTGCTAGGCCCTGTACCTTCTTACTTTTTTAAAATTTCCCTTAAGATTCTTGACCTTTTGCGTTTCCATATGAGTTTTGTTATCTTTTTTTTTTTCTAGCTCTGTAAAGGGAATGTTTGATTTACTTTTTGGTAATTTGATTGGTAGGTAAGAATAAGTAAATTAAGTGGTATTATAATTTTTGTAATATTGGCTTACCTTACACAAGAGCAATTAATATTCTTCCAATTAGTCCTGTGTTTCTGTAATGAGTGTTCTATAATTGCATTCATATGGTTCCTCTGTGTGTCTTGGCAGGTAGACTCCCATGTATTTTATACATTATGAAGTTATTTTAAATGGAATTTCTCTTTTGATCTCTCCCTGCTGTGCTTTGTTGTGGTATACAGAAATGCCAACAATTAATTATGTGGATTTATTTGCTATCTTATTTTAGCTCAATTGATTTTTAGTTGACTAATGTTCTCTGAATAAATCATGCTATCATCTGAAAAAAAAGTAATAATTTTGTTCCTTCTTTGTTGTTGTTCAGTTGTTTCAGTCACATCTGATGCTTCATGATCCCGTTTTGGGGGTTCTCTTGGAAAAGATACTAGATTTGCCATTTCCTTTCCCAGCTCATTTTATAAATGAGAAATCTAAGGCAAACATGGTTAAGTGATTTGCCCAGGGTCACACAGTTAATAAGTGTCTGAGGTCAAATTTGAACTCAGGTCTTCCTGACTCTAGGCCCAACGTTCTATCAGCTGTGCCACCTAACTGCCCTATTTCTTCTTTGCCAAAGCTTATTTCCTCAATTTCTTTTTTTTTTTTTAAATCTCATTGTTATAACTGGCATTTCTAGCACTATGTCAAATAATACTTGGGATAATGGACATATTTGCTTTATCCTTGATCTTGTTGCAAAGACCCTGTTTATCTCTTTTATCATGCTTGTATTTACTATAGTTTTTTCTGAAATCATGATTGAATTCAGCTAAAACATAATAGATTTTGCTCCGACCCTTCATTTTATCTTTATAAAGCTCTTGATTTTAGATAGATATTACTTATCATATTGAGAGCCATCACATATAAAAATAACATTTTTAAAGACAAAGAATATAAAGAGAAAAAAATCATCAATTAGGATCAATGCATTGAAAAAGTCCGAAAATGTATGTAGTGTATGACACTGGTAGACCTCTCGCTTCTGTAAAGGAATGGGGTAGGGGTAGCTTCTCATGTCTCTTTTGAGTCATTGTTTTTCTTTTTAATTTTGCAACATTAACCTTTGATTTTTTTATGTGGTTGCATTTTATGTTTATATTGTTGTACAGTCGTTGTACATATTATTTTCTTGACTATGTTTACTTCGCTCCTCAACAGTATGTCTTTCCATACTTCTCTACATTCACCATATTTGTCATTTCCTACAGCAAAATAATATTCCATTGTGTAGCTATTGCCTAATTGATGATCATCTACTTTGTTTCCAATTTTTTTCTATCACAAAATTTGCTGCTACAAATATTTTAGAAGAAGAATATTTTAGAATAAATATTTTATTCTTCTTATCAGTGGCCTCCTTAGAGGTATAAGCCTAGTAGGGGGGTCTCTGGACATTTTATTCACTTTACCTACATAATCTCAAATTGTTTTCCAAAATAATCATGCTGATTCACAGCTCTACCAACAATGTACCAATGCCCCTATCTTCTCATAACTGAAATATCAACTGTTCCCATTCTTTTGCTAAGTATTATTCATTTCCTTTAAGTTTTCTGTTTTGGTAACAGCTTTGGGCAGAATAATTTCTGAAAATTTCCTTTAAATGCGGTGCTATTATGTGCACATACATTAGTTATTGATTCATTATCTATGTGGCTTTTAAGAATAATATAATTTTCCTGATTATCTCTTTGCATCATGCCTTCATTTACTGTAGCTTTTTCTGAAATTATGTTTGACATTGCTGCTTTTTTTTTTAGTTCAGCTGAAACATAATAGATTTTGCTCCAGCCCCTAATTTTAACTGTGTAGGAATCTTTGTTTCCAGTGTTTCTTGTAAACAACAGATGATCAGATTCTGTTTTCTAATCCATTCTACTACCCTTTTCCATTTGACGGATGAATTTATTCCATTCACAATTATTATGATTTTTAATAGCGCATTTCCCTCCATTCTGTCCTTTTGCAATTTTTTCTATCTCTTATTTTATAAATAAGAAGATTGTAAAAGAG
>CM053622.1:507412854-507436572 GCA_028646595.1 Phalanger gymnotis
TTTTTTTCCTTTAAATCCTCCTTTCATGTACTTCCCTCTAACATTAGAGTTTGTTTTGCTTATGACTATTCCCTTGCCTATCCTGCTCTCCCTTTCTACTCCTCCATTATTCCTGTTCCCTCCTACATCCTTTTTGAGTTTAACGTATTTCTGCACTCTGTGTATGTGCGCAATTGTGTTCAATTTTCCTTTATCTGGTTCAGGTGAAAATGATGCTAATGGAATTACTTTCTCCCCATCCTTCCCTCCACATCTATTTACTTCATCATATGCACCTCTATTACAGAACAGTGATTTCCCTCCCCTTCTTTCTTCCTTCTTCCTTCTCCCTCCCATTTTTGCCTTCTCCCATTAAGTCAGGACAAAACTATCTCCAAGCCCTCTGTCTTATTTGCTTTTCTATAATGATCCTTAAATATATTAGAGTTCTGAGAAGACATTAATTTCTTATCCTCCTATTAACATACAAACAATTTATCTCTGCGTGTTCCCTTTCAATTAAACAAATGTTTGTACCTTTGGGCAGCTATGTGGAGAAGTAGATGGAGTGCTGGGCTTGGAGTTAGGAAGACTCATCCTGAATTTAAATCTGGACTCAGACTAGGCTTCTAAGCTGTTACCCTGGGCAAGTCATGTAACTCTATTTGTCTCAGTTTCCTCATCTGTAAAATGAGCTGGAGAAAGAAACGGCAAACCACTCCAGCATCTTTGCCAAGAAAACCCCAAATGGGGTCACGAAGAGGCAGACATGACTGAAAATGACTGAACAATAAACATTTGTCCCTTTGAGTCTACATTTCCATTTCAGTATGTTTACTCATTTCTTGCTTTTCATCAGGAAAGCTTAGAAATCTTCTATTTCATTAATGATCCATTGTCGCCTTGTGGGTTTATACTTAGTTTTGCTAGGTAGGTTTATTTTTGGCTGCAAGTCTTTTTGTCTTACTTTTTAAAATATCTTGTTTCAAGCTCTCCTCTCCTTTATATGGCTGCTGCTAAACTTTCATGATCTTTATTGTGACTCTTGATACTTGAACTCTTTTTGGGGGCTGCTTATGGGTTTTTTGTTGCTGTTGTTTATTTTGCTTTAATTATTTTTTGTTTTTGTTTTTGACATGGAAACTCTGGGTTTGTTCTATAATCTTCCTTTTTCTTTTGAGGTTTTATCCAGGAAGTAACTGATATATCATTCCTATTTTCACTTTTCCTTCCAGTTCTAAGAGGTCTGGGAATTTTTCATTTGTAATTTCTATGATACTCAATCTTTTTGTTTTAATCATGGTTTTCAGATAACTTAGTGCTTTTAAAATAAATTCTCCTTGACCTGTTCTCCAGGGCATTATTTCTGATATTATATTTCTTACATTTTCTTCTTTTTTTCTTATGTTTTGGTTTTGTGTCAACATTTCTTATTGTCTTATTAAGTTGTTTTCTGTCCAGGCTATTCTGATTTCCAATGCATTTAGTTCTTACATGAGGTTTCCCACCATATTTTCCAACTTGTCAATTTTCCTTACCATGTGTTCTTGCCTAGCTTATACATTCTATATCACTTGTTTCATTTTTTCTAGGTAGTTCTGCAGCCCCTATATTCAGGACATTTTTTTCCTCTGAGACCTTACCTGAAATTGTTGTGAGGTCACTGTTTTCTTTAGAATTTGCCCCCTGAGGATCTTTTAACCTAAAAAGTTTCCTCATGGTATTTGCTGTTTTCCTTGGTTTACTTATCTCATCTGCCTCAGTATCTAGGTCAAGAGACTAGTACTTATGTCAAGTTGTGCAACTGAATGGCAGGGGCCAGGTCTGCTTGGGCCTAAGATCCACTGTCCAGACTAGGTTCCTCCTTCAAGAGATTCCAGGGTTTCTCTAGGTTTGGGCTCTGCTTAAGTGTTCCCTCTTGACAAGAGTTCTGGGACCTCCCCCTGCTGTATGCTCTGTGATTCTTTCTCCTCGCTGCTGGGCTCAAGCCTTGAGTGTTATTATATTGAACCTACCTGGATAGCCTGAGGTTGTTCCAAGCATAGTGCTGAACCTGCCTGGAACATCTTGAGGCTATTCTATTTGTCTGGACATCTGCATATATGGGCTTAGGTTCGCAGGTTTCAGGACAGCTTGGGTGTTGCTAGGCTCAGGCTGGAAATGCCAACCCTCAGGGGTCTGCTTGCATTCTGCCTTCTATTTACCCTTGTTTTCCTCTTTCAGGGGTGCTTGGTGACTCTAGGGATTCCTCTCTGGATTGAGTAGGAGAGTCTTAGAGGTGTTGCATCTTGTTTATTTCCAGAATAGAGCATTTCTAAGCCCTGATGGAGTGTTTTGGGATGACCTGGGCTTTTTCATATCTTGGCATACCGCTATATTCCCATCTTTAGGGAAATATACTATGAAGTCCCTGGAGCAACAACCTCTCCATGAATGGAACCTGATTTCAACTTTTGCCCAATTCTTCCCACTCTAATATTTTCACCTTGCTCTTCCAATGACATTTAGACAAGGTGAGGGATCTAAAACATAACAGATTCCTTTTTCTCCCTTGTCTCAGTCAGGCACAAATACATTTCCAATTTCCCTTCATCCTTATTCTCCTTCTATCTCAAATTGAAACACCTTCATCTGTGCAATACCACTTCAATAAATGTTAATTCACCATATAAGAATGTAGTATTATGATGTGACAAAAAAGCAAATCATAGAAACAATAAGCAATTATTTTCATGATAATGATAACAATGAGAAAACATAGCATAAAACATATATATCTAAAACAGTCATCAGAGGAAAATTCTCATCTCAAAACATATTTTAGCAAAATGTATTGAGAATGCAGTTTTTAAAACTAGATATTGATAAACTAAAAGAAGTACAAGAGAATATATCTTGAAAGTCAATCCAGAAATAATAAAAATAGAAAACAAAAAGATGACCTGATAAAGCAAATAACTATCTTAAAAGATTAACAAAATTAGTAAACTATTAGCTAATTTGATTTTTTAAAGAGAAGAAAATCAAATTAAAAAAATTAATAAGTTCAATGCAATGAATAAAGAGAAAATCAAAAAACTTATCAGAAACTACTAAACTTAGTTGTATGCTAGAAAAACTGAGAATTGAAAGGAAATAGATTGAAATGTAATCTAGTTATACAAATACCTTGGAAACCTTTATATGGCTCTTTTAATATTTACTGAATACTAGAATGGAATGTGAACTCTCTTTTGTTACTAGTAATAATAATAACAACTACCATGATATAGTGACTACTATATACTATACTGTGCTAAGTGTTTTGCAAATATTCATCCAATCCTCACAACAACCCTTGGGGATAAGTACTATTATTATCCCCATTATACAGTTGAAGAAACTAAGTCAAACAAAATTAAGTGACTTGCCCAGGGTCACACAACTAGTAAGTGTCCAACGTGGGGTTTGAACTTGAATCTTCTTGACTTCAGACCCAGTGTTCTAAACACTGCACTACCAGCTATTACAGGACCATTCCATGTCCTTTTTTGATCATTTGTGTCTCTGATGATTTCTTTTATGCCATCTCTAGTATAATTCATCTGGTATAGCATACAATAGCATCATGGCTGTATCCATGGACTTCGAGTCACCTGCAGTATTGGACCTGGTATCCTGTGATCTGAAATCAGATACCAACAACAGCAGCAGCAGGAGGATACAAAAAAAAAATCCAGGGTTATAAAGAGCAATTTATAATCAATTAAAGAATTGTTAAATAAGTCAGTCTAAAGAGCCATAACATTTATACTGACTTTATCGATTATTGCAAATCTTTTGATTTAGTTCTGTTCTCATGGCTTTTCATGTAATGAAAAATGCAATATGTGTGTATATATAAATAAACACACAAAATACACACACAAAAACATAGAATACTCTAACATTTTCACTATACATACCTGTATGTGTGTATACACACATATGTATAGTGAGAATGTAAGTGGCATGTTTCAAGTATACCTATAGATATGTATGTATGTATAGCAAAAAGGTTAGAGTATTTGACGTCCACATGGAAAGTAGCACTCTACTTGAAATATGCCACCTACATAATAATGTCAAGAACAATTAATATAAAACTTAGTATTATCCAAAGAGACAGTTTAAGCCCCTTATGCTTGTGCCTAGCCTTAAATCCATTATGATCTTTCTTAAATAGAACTAAATATGGCTTCTGAATTGAATTACTTAAACTAAAATATCTTATTAAACACTCGATGTACTTTGATGACATAAAGCAATATAGTTCCAGCAAAAAGAACAACAAAACATCAAATAGCTCCTTTATCTCTCATTCTTCAATGACATGAAATGTCATTTGAATTAGATCACTGTAAAAACCTTAATGTACACCAAGGACAAATAGAGACTAAAGATTTTGAGATTGAATCTGTAAGTCAAAATGAACCAATGGATGAAGTGGAAACTAACAGGCAAACAAAGCAAAACAAAACAAAACAAAACAAAAGAAACCACCAAAAAACATTGTGCATAAAGCTATATGGAGAATACTGTGGCTAAGTGTGTTAAAAAGTCATCAGCATACTGAAATCAAAGTTCAGTGGAAGGAACATGTTTAAAACAATTAACAAATATGCAATATCAGCTTTAATATATACTTTCAAAATTATAAAATCTTAATAGATTTGCAACATATTCTCATGAAAACTTGTTAAATATTAACAAAAACTCAGAGCCTATCATCCTAAGGCAATCACAGACCAATACTTCCTTTTCAAAAAGGAAGAAAGGATTTATAGACATTCTTAGAGCATATGACAAACAGATGAATAAGTTATAGAAATACTTTTGGAACAAGCTGATCTCATTTTGCGAAGAAATAGTCAAGGCTAACAAAAGGCACGTGATATTGGATTTGTCAAATGTAATAGAACACAGTGTACATTCCATTAGAGCCTATGATATGGCTAGGATCCAAGAGTGGTATGAAGAGACCCTCCCTGACTGACATCCACAGGAACTCATCCAATATGTCAACAAAGAACAGTCAGACAAACAGTGGAGTTATACAGCTTTTCTTATGGGAAAAAAAGGAGCTTATGATGACAATTCAGGACCAGGTCATCACCACTAGAAGCTGCAGGGTAGTGACCCTTAAGGACCCCAAATTTATTGATCAACTCAGATTATGTAAAGGAAATGTTAGAAACTGTAACACATCACTTCAGGCTATAAAAACTTAGCACCAAATGAATACCTAACTCTGGTGGCTAGAAAAAATTACACTTCAGAATATTGGTATCAAACTCAAGCAGAAACAGATCCTGACAGTTCTAAGTTGACTTAGAAAACTACAAATTAACATTAACAATGTTTCATTGTATTTTTATTTATCTCATTAGACATTTTCCAGTTACATTTTAATCTGGCTCTAGTTTTGCTGGCAGTGGCAGTGAGTTTGACACTTCTGCTACAGAAATTCAGTGCTTTTCATGTCACTGACAGACAACGAATCCCCATGTTACAAATATAGACTTCAAAATATCCTGCAGAACTTAACCAACAAGCTATCCTGAAACCAGAGTATTATCTACCGCCAAGTAGTGGTACAAGCTACTGCCTGTAATCACCCAGAAAAAACACTGAGCCATAAAAACTTGAACCTAATATTTTAATACATGTCTCAAAGCAAGGTATCCATAATATCCAGTATGCATGGAATGAAAAGGTATAAATATAAATGTACCTCTAGAAGACATCAAAGTTAGATAAAAATAGGAAGAGATATGTGTTATCTTGTCTGGTATGTCTGGTATGTCTGGTATTGGACTTGTGCTGAATATGTTTTCAGTGGGATCTACAAGGATGAGCTTATATATCCCAATTCTTATATTCAATTACCAAAAAAAAAGGGTATTGTATTTACCTATGCAATTGTTCATAGAACATTAAATTCAAAAATAATATTATAGCTTCTTGTCTCAGGACTAATTCTAACTGAAACTTAAAAAAAAGATTTAGAAAAAAATGAGCAAGATAGAACTTGGTGGTTGGAATCATATATCAAAAGCTAGCTATCTTTAATAAAATAATATACAGTAAATCCCTGTTACCACAAATATAAACCTGAATATAGCCACGAGAATCCAACAAATGAAATGTTGGCCAAAATTGTCCAGACATAACATTCACCAAAAAAGCTTAAGAACAACACTTTAAAGCGATATCACTGCCTCAAAAATTCAAAATCTCTAAGTTACATGTAATAAAAAGCTTTAAAAAATATAAAAATAATAATAGTAGGTAAAGCACACATAATGCTTTAAGGTTTGAAGAATGCTATATATATATGTTATCTCTTTTGAAGTTCACAACTCTATGAGAGAGGTGCTATTATCACCATTTTTATAGATGAGGAAACCGAGAGACATTAAGTTAGCTGCCCAGGCTCACATAGCTAGTAAATGCATGAGGCAGAATTTGAACTCAAGTCTTCCTAAAATTAAGTCAAGCCTTTTATTCACTATGTCACCTAATTGACCCAGCAGAACAAATCAAAACCATGGAGAAATATGATAAAGGACATATCATCCCCATTATCATGTCTTCTACTGAAGGTATCCCAGAGACTTTCAGATGAATCTACACCCGATACTTTTATTCAATTACAAGATAGTTATTTTATTCACCTGCACAATAGGCCACAGAATATCAAATATAAAATAATAATAGCAGGATAGTAATATGTCCTAGATTTGGTTTACCTGAGCTCCATCTAAAAATATGAGGATATGAATCATAATCATCATAATATAGATTTTTTACGTGTTATATCAGCTTCATGATTTTAAAAGGGAGGTAAGAATGGTGGGTGACTTGTATACAATCATCATTCAGCCACAAATGAGGACA
Source organism: Phalanger gymnotis (assembly GCA_028646595.1). Taxonomy (NCBI): domain Eukaryota; kingdom Metazoa; phylum Chordata; class Mammalia; order Diprotodontia; family Phalangeridae; genus Phalanger; species Phalanger gymnotis. The sequence goes on from CM053622.1 coordinate 507,419,752, forward strand.
CTGTGACACATAAAGTTAAATGATTTGTCTAAGGTCACACAGCCAGCTAACATCAGAAATAGAACCCAGCTGACTCCTAAGCCCTTCTGATTCTGACTCCTTTTGGCTTTTCTATCTTTCTAATGTGTGACTTTTTTTTTTTTACTTTTTGATTTAGGGTGAAATAATATTAGCCATTCAAAATAACTCCTGGATAGCAAAAATCTGGAAAAACAATGGTGCTCATAGATTGGAGAATGGCTGAATATGAATGTAATGTAATATTATTGCCCTATGAAGAGGAATTAAAAAAACCAGAAAAACCATTAGAACATTGTACACAATGATCACAGTAATGTAAATTTTTTAAAAACCCAGAAAGCAGTTAAGTTCAGATTAAATACAATGAACAGTCTTGTTTGCAGAGGCCAGATGATTTATTACCCTCCTCTCAATAAAGAGGTTGGGGACTACAGTTGCAGAGGGTGACATTCAGTGTCAGGTACAGTTGCTGTACAATCACTTTGACTTAACTTTTTTTTTGTCACAAAGAGTGCTCTATAGGGAAAGGGACACCAAGAAATGACTGTGGTATGAAAAATAAAGGCTTCAATAAAACTGTTTTTGAAATGAAAAATAAAATAACCACTGGAGAGGAAGCTTTAATCTCTGTTCTACTCTCTATACTTCAAGCTCCCTATCCTAACCTTCACTACTAATGTTATAATAAAAGGCTATTGTGATTCACATATAACACTGATACTATTGACCTACAATGCAATTTGGGTCTCTAAAGCCACTAATGGTGATGATTTTTCACCATTCCATTATGATCTAAAACTAAAGGCATATTGATTGCTAAGAGCTAGGAAGAACGTGAGAGAATATCTAGTCCAATGACCTTATTTACAGATGAGAAAACCAAGGCCCATATACATTAAGTGACTTATACAAGGTCATATAGCTAATCAGTATTAGAGTAGGGAGGCCACATGTAGCCTATAGGTCCTCAAGTGCATCTCTTTGAATCCAAACTTCAGAGAACAAATCCCCTTAATAAAAAGATTTGTTCTGTACCGCTTGAACTCAGTCAAAAGGCCACATCCAAGGTCCTAGAAGGCCACATGTGGCCTTGAGGCCACAGGTTTGTAGTAGTAATTAAGGTGGAACTTTTTGCTGTTGACTTTTAATGATTCTGGCCTTTGTTTGAATGGGGCAGATAAAGTGGGGTGTTTTTGTATTTCTCAGCATTGAGACAATTGGGAGCCATTGATTTGTATCTGATGTGATATTGGGGGTGGGGAACTTCTCCATGCCCAGCCTGGGTGAGGTCAGGGCCCTCTGGGACCTGAACAGGATATATAAGCGCAGAGGTTAGCATTCTCTCTTGGAGCTCTGAGCCACAGCAGGAGTGGCCGTGACTCTGGGCCAGCCATCCTAATGAGCTCCCTGGCTGTACACCCAGATGTTGATAACTACGAATTGTATTTGGTAATTCAGAGTGCTGGCTTTTCCCCCTGAACTAGGTGGATGTTATTTGTATACTGGATTAAAGTAAGATTGTTAACCCGTTAACGTTGCTTTCCTTAGTAAAGCAGATGAAAAGGACCTGGGCTTGCAGCGTTCTGTGAACTGGTTGTTGTTGGCTTTACACCCTCACAGCAGCTGCTAGCCAGACTATTGATACAAGGTTCCCCACCCCTGAACCTGTGTCTCATAATTCTCAGCCCAGTACACCCAGGAAAAAGTCCTACATATACAAAAATATTCATAATGGCTCATTGCGATGTTAAAGAACTGAAAATTGAAGAGATGCCTATTAATTGAGGAAGAGTTGAGTAAATTATGATATCTGAATGTAATGGAATATTATTGTGTTGGAAGAAATACTGAAAGGGACAGTTTCAGAGAAACCTGGGAAGACTTGAATGAACTGGTGCAGAGTGAAGTGAGTAGAACCAGAATAACTTACACTGTAACAGCAACATTGCAAAAATGAACGATTTTTAAAGACTTAAAAATTCTAATCAGTGCAATGATCAACCATGATTCTAAAGGACTGGTGATGAAGACTTCTCCTGACAAAAAGGTGATGGACTAAATATTTAGAATGAGAAACACATTTTGGGGGCATAACCATTATAGAATTTTTTTTTTTTGCTCAACTATGCACATTTGTTACAATGGTTTTGTTTTTCTTTTTTTCAGTGGGAGGGGAGAGATGGAAGTGAGAGAAAATGAATGAAAAAATTAATTAAAACAATTATATAAAAAAATTCTCCAGATCACTATTAAAAAAATTCTGATGTTTTTCCTCATAATCATAAGATTGGCAAAAGTGACCAGAAAAAAAATGTCCATTTTGGCAGTCTGTGGGAGGACAAGTATACTAATACACTATTGGTAGAGCTATGAATTTGTCTAATCATTCCAGAAAGCAATTTTAAACTGTATGCAAAAAGTCACTAAACTATGCATATTTTTTCACCCAGTGATATGCTAGTGATATGCTTCAAACCAGTCAGAATTAGATATACACACGTATATGTTTTACCTAGAAAGAGAACACACATATACAAATATACACATTTATACATACATTATACACACACACACACATATGTACACACACATATATATCAGCACTTTTAGTTGTAGCAAGGAATTGGAAACAAGATGGGTACCCACCATATTGAGAGTGGCTGAACAAATTATATTACATAAATATAATGGAATATTACTGTGCCATAAGAAATGATAAAACGTAAAACTCAGTAGAGTGAAATGACCAGAACCAGGAAAACAATTTGTACAATGACTATAATAATGTAAAAGAAAATAACTTTGAAACACTTAAGAATCTGACCGATAACATGACCAATAATGATTTCAGAAAGCTGAAGATGAAGAATCCTTCATATTTCTTGTCAGAGATGTGATAGATTAGAGGTACAAGTAAGTGATATATTTCCATACCTGGAGAGAATGTGAATTTATTTTTCTTGAAGATACTTGTCTGTTAAAAGAGAGAGCTTTTATTGGTGAAGAAAAGAGAATTTTGAGGGAAAGAGCCAGTGGATAGTGAGAGTGATAAAAAAAAAAGAAAGAAAAGAAATCAATGAACTATTTTTTTAAATGCTTCAAAAAAGAGCAAAAGGAAATTAAGACGTGCACAGACAGGGCGATTTTGTTATTATCTTATTAAATTTAACATACAAACAATTTAATAAAGGTTTGCTTTCATACAATCCTTTTTCTGTTCTTCGTATATTAAATTTGTTACTCCTTGTTTATGTTTAAGTTCATGTAATGTGTATCTCTCTGGCCCACTCTTATAGAAGCAGGTTACTACATATGGTCCTCAGGGTTCTAGGGTACTCTGATGGGTTGAGGAATTTATTTTACTCTTAGGGGCCTAAGTACCACCAAGCAAAAACACTCAGGATTACTATCACAACCAAACAAAGGTAGATAGTAGCCCCAGAATCCTTGCTGCCCCTCCCCCTCCCCTTTTTAAGGTTTTCTGTCGGCTAGAAGACATGACAGCTTATAGCTTGGTCTTGATTAATTCAGAAAAATGAATCCCATGAAGTAGCTACATGTATTCAAACTTACACTATTCAGAGTTACAATTCTGTAAAATATGCTCATTGGCTCCAGACCAATAGAAATATAAAGGCTTGATTCAAATAATGTTACTTCTTCTATAGGATTCAATATTTGCACTAGCTGGGTCTTAGCTATATTGATGAAAATAAAATAAAGCAGTATCGGTACACTTTGCTTCCAGATTACAAAAGATGGTTCTGAGGAATAGAATCCTTGTTTTACTTCTATTTGCCACCAGATTCCCAGAGTGGAAATCAGAAGAAAAGAATGTGTTTAATCACCTATACCGTTATGGGATCATCTATTTATATCTGTATTGTCTGTACCTCTCCCATCGGATCAAGAAGAGTTTTCCCAAATAAGAGCCTGGTGGATTGTTATGCAATTACTTTTTGTCTTCCTTATATGTCTTTGAGAGAGTCAGACATCATTATGTAAATTCTAGAACTCATTGTCTCTATTTAAGGATGTTCTAGGCCCACTTAAAGAAAACACAGTATCTATATTTTATTCTCCCAAGATTTCAAGTTTTCTGAACAAATAGAACTTATAGGTAGAAGCTTCTAAAAATAAAACTGAATTCTTGGTCATGAATCATAAAAGCTCACAGAATAGAAAATGCTTTTGAAGATGAAAGGGAGAAATTAGCTGTTGCTGCAAATTAAGATACATTTTTTTTTCCTTTCAAGTCCTCCAGAGGTAAATCCAAGGAAAATGGCTCCTTGGCAAGAGAGAGGGAAATCAACCTAAAAGTTGAATTTTCTGGGAGAGAAAGCTAGACCTAAGGGAGCCAGAAGGGGGGCAGGGAGAATCCTGCCAGTCAGACTGGAATGTAGGAGAAGGGAAATCTCGAAACCTAGCATGGATCTCAGGAGAATATTTTCTGTGTGAATGAGCTAGTGGGAGTATCTATCTTGTCTTATGTATGTTCTTGTATTGGCGCTGGAATCAATTCAGAGAAAATGGTGAATAACTTTTAACTGAGTCAGTCTTGGAGGGAATGAAATAAGAATTTAGGTTCAAATCTTGAGCAGTTATTAGACTGACAATTACTGAACTGGCCACTCAGAATGAAAGTAAAAAACATAATTAAATAGAAAAGCCCAATATTTATTTTATGATAACATTGGGTTTTTGTCTTCTGTTTTCGAAGACGAATTTCGAGGACCAATGACATCACAGGGTGATGTCTTAACTTGTATGTGAATTAGATTTAAGTGACACAGAGTTGCACAAAGTCATCGGCCTCACGCTTCCAGAGAAAGCAGAGTTTAGTAGCAGGACAAAAGTCAGGACACCTGGCAATGGCCCAGGATGCAGTGGATGACCTTAGCATCTTAGATGTCTAAGCAAGCTCTAAGCATTCCACGGTGCTTGCTTCAGCCTCCTTCCTGGCCATTGGAACAAATTGTTCTCATCTGCCCATTCTACTAGGGGAAGCCTTCGAATGCTTGGAATAAACATCTCCCTCACTCAGTGAGGGGTTTGAGACCTGTCGGTTACCCTCAACCTAGTATAGCCCACCTGCCGAGACACAGGTGAGAGTTGAGTGAATCAAGTGAACACAAAGGTGAATGAGCAGCCCTGAAAAGGGTTCAGCAAGACCTCAACCAAGAGTGCTAGTCTTCCTGAACACCCCAAAAGCCTCACATATTATACCTGTTCTGTGAAAAGTGGGAAATAGCCCTAAGTAAATGAAACAATTGCAATCAGCTTTATCTCTTGTTAGTTCAGGAATTAAAGATTGAATGTTACAATCAGACTCAATCCACGGGGCTGATGCTAAGGAAGAGTGCTTTTTTTGTTGTTGTTGTTTAATTGTATTGCCTTATAGCTAGTGCTTTCTATGTGCATTCGTCTTTGAACTAACATAACCGAGACGTGTTTTCTATTTGGAAGGTGTTTGTCCTCTGTTTAAAGATGTTTTTTTTATACCTACATGTAAGACTGCAAACTGAATACGGGGCTTTGAAACAATCTTGAGTGTTTTGGTTTGAAATGCTTAAGTTCTAGTTTTAAAACAAAGAAAAAATGTCCTTGAGAGTCAGATACCTTATCAAACCCTGACTGAAGAAATGCCTATGAAATAATTTTCTGTTACAGATTTTTTAAAAACCCACTTATCCATCTCTGTAAGAATGTGTGTGGAAACAAGAAGGCTTTTTATTTATTTTAACCTGAGAAATATGCCATGATAGTTAAGCTGCTTGAGAGTAGCAATGGTTTTGTTATTTGTAGTTATACTCTCAAGAGCTTAGCATAGAGCCTTGAAGATAAGTAAGCAGCTGGATGGTGTGGTGGATAGAATGTGGGAACTGAAGTCACAAAGACCTGAGTACAAATCTGGATTCAGATGCTTAAAATCTGTGTGACCCTGGGTGAGTAACTTAATTTCTATGTGCCTCAGCTAGCTCTTCTATAAAATGGAGAACATGTACACCCCAGGGTTGTTTTTCATAAAATTGTCATAATATTTGTAAAGCCCTTGGTAAACTTTAGAGCACTATTAGCATTTATTGTATAATTATAGCAGATGCTTAATAAATGTTTATTGATTGGCAATTAGAAAATTGGTTTAAAGTTTCAAATTAATGTCATAAAAGGATATATAAGTTTTGCAAATTAATGCTTTTAAATACAAGCAATTTCTCACTGTATAAAGAGGTTACAATATCTGAGTTACCAGAATAGGAAGACTATTTTATTTGAGAGCATAACTCATGACAGCTGGAAATATTTAGAATGTACTAATTTTGAAATGATTGCTTATAAATTATATAAGTGATTAATTTTGTGAGCTGTTACTACATACCCTGTAAACACTTCATTGGTCCCTTAGACACTCCTATGACAAATCCTGATAATTGATGGCTCTTGGGAAGGAGACAATATTAGGTCTCTCTATGAAGTACATGTAGCCAATTGTCTTTCTCATTTCAAACTATTGAATTAGTACCTTCAACATCCAACACATTTGTACCTGTTTACACTGATTACTGTTATATTTTGGGAGATGTACATCATTATGGACAATTGTGAAAAGCAACCTCATTTTATATGGCCCACCAAATTACATGTGATAAAGTTCATTCACCAGAATTCATCATCCTAGCTTTTCTAGATTGTTAAGCATTTTATTTAACCATGACAGACTTAGCTTTTCAGAAATATATAAGGCAAAAACTCAATTCCATAACCAGTAGATTGTAGTTTTCGCTTGAAATTTAATGGATTGAAGTGTAATGTTGAAAATATACTGAACACTAATTAGCATGAAACTGGACTATTAAAATATGAAATGCGATCTGCTGTTTCGATATGAGAATAATCTTACAAAAACAAATTGTCCTTTGTGATTAAGTACATACATGGAGTGAACATTAATATGGTAAACATTGTTGAAACATACAGTGATAAACTGCAACTGCATTTTTAATCGTACTCAGTCCATATTGGACTTACAGATAAGATCAATTTATGTTCAATATTATTCTTTTAAAACATAAGAAAACTGTGAACTATATTTGGTGATTCTGAGTAAACTGCATGGTTCAAAGACAAGTCAGTCAATAAACACTTATTAAGCAGCTATGATGTGCCAGGACTGTGCTCAGGGTTGAGGATACAAAAATTTTAAAAAGGTAGCCCTTACCCTCCAGGAGCTTATATTCTAATGGAAGAAGGCAACACATAAAAGATAGCTGAAAGGCAAGTTGGGGAAGGAGGGGCCAGGGATGATATCTGACTTGAGTACATGGTAGAAAAGTCAGCGAAGTTCCAAAGTAGTACAACCAGGTGAGAAATAAGGAGATGTTCTGAGTTGTGCTCCCTCTTTGGAAGTTTGGGGGTTCATGCCACCCTCTAATCAGAGGGACAGAGCATAGTGATGAGTTGGGGTCCCAAGGCTAATGGGATCTTATGGTCGTACATAAAATATATGCTTTTATTAGAAAGGAGTGCTATACCTACATCCTTGATCAATTTAAGTATCCATGGTTTCACAAAACATCCTAGAAAAAAAGGTAACTTTTATGAAAATATTGGGTGGGGTTTTAGATCTTGGCTCATTTCTATTTTAAGATCATCTGATTCTATTTAGAATCTTTGATTTTTCCATCATACTTTGAATATCTACACTCCTTGTTATATTGCTTAAATATGCACATTAATTACGATTCTACAGGATTGCCTTTTCCCCACGCCTAGAAAAAAGCACGTGGCATTTATAGATGTACTGCAGCATTATGGTAGTTAAAGACAAAGAATGTGAGGGAATGGAAATAAGAACCTGCAATGTGCTTTAGTTTGAAACAAACCCTCATTATCTTAGGTTCTATAAGATTTGTAATATGAATAATATCAACACCCAGCCAGAGATTGCCTGATCATTCAACTCCTCTTTTATTTGCTTGCTCACCTTATTTAATTAGGATGTGACCAAAAAGGGAGATTGTTGAATATTGGATATTAAAATCAATTATTAGTTATTGGTCATAAGATCTACATTATTGGTGATGGATGATCAGTTACTGTTTATCAAATTTAGAACACTGACTTTAGATTATTCAACAAATCAGTTAAAACTATTCAGTTCCTACTGTGTGCTAGGTTAAAACTATTCAGTTCCTACTGTGTGCCAGGTTAAAAACTATTCAGTTCCTACTGTGTGCCAGGTTAAAACTATTCAGTTCCTACTATGTGCCAGGTTAAAACTAATCAGTTCCTACTACGTGCCAGGTACTGTGCTCAGTCCTAGGAATACAAAGGCAAAAAGTAAAACAATCACTGCTCTCAAAAAGCAAGATGAGGCATAAATTTTTTTTAAAAAATTTTTTAAAAAACAAGGCATAAGTATCTACAGAATAAATAAAAGGCAGTTAAAATTAAGGTAGGGAGGAAGGACAGTTAGAAGATCAGAAAAGTCATTACAGAAAATGAGGCAGTCAGTCAATAAACATTTAGGTGCTTGAAGGGTGTCTTGAAGGAAATGAATGATTCCATGAGGTGAGAAGGAAGTATATATCAGTCACATGGGATGACCAATACAAAGACCCTGAGAGGGGAGATGGAGTGCCTTGAGTAAGACAAAGAATAGGCAGACTTGGCTGCAGAGTGTGAGAACGGAATCGAAGCATAATGAGCCTGGAGAGGTAGGCTGAAGTAGAGAACTTGACAATTTTATCTGAGAAACAATATAAGGAACCACTGGAGTTTACTGAGTTGAGGAGCAACCTAGTCAGATCTTGACAAGCGTCTTTCTGGTTTTGAGTAAACCTAAATTAGTTCTTTGTGAAATCTCACAATGTGAATGATTTATTTTTCTGGCTGTCAACTTGTATCATTGATATTTACTTTGAAATTGCATGAATTGTATGCAGTATGATTACAGGGTTATGATAGAAGTACTGAAGGAAAAGTAGTAAAGGCATTTAAATGTTTTATGTGAACTCAGTGATTACCAAAGTTATCTCAATGTTATTATAAGGAGATAGGCCTGTGTGTAGAGAGGCCCACCTTGTGCAAGGGCTATCACTGTGTAGCTCAAAAAGAGGTCTGAATAGACATCTCTATATATAATAGACATCTCATATGTATAATAGACATGAAATTATTTGCCTTCTCAAAGAGAGGGGAGAATTGAAAGGGAGAGGAAGAATTGAGAACTCAAGAAGATTTTTAAATGAATGTTGAATTTTTTTTACATGTAACTTGAAAATATTTAACCAAATAATTTTTTTTAAATGTCATGTAGGCAATGACTAAAAATGACATCTTGTTACTATGTGTTTTTCCCATACCTACTCACTGACAAAATATACTTGTATAAACTGCATCAGGAAGTCATTAGTCCCCAGGGACAGGATCAGCTCCTTAACTCTTAATTAGGCAGATCTTAACATTGGAAATAACAGAGTATAGAGATATTTTCTGGTTATTTGTAAGTTAAAGTCCAGTAGAGTGCAGTTCAGAGAGCTCTGCTTTTCTTTTCAGAAGACCAGAATTCAAGTCCTCATTTCTTCATCTCTAAAACTTTGTTAATACTTCTACTATTTTCTCACAATATTGCTATGGGAGAAGCATCTAAAGCACCATATAAATATGAATTGTTGGTGTTATTATACCTCTGCTTTTTCTTTTAGTTATTCTTAAGTAAGCAAAATGCTCCTTATTTCTGTACTAGAAACATAGAACCTAAAACTACGTGAGAGTTGAAAGCTGCCAGGTATTTACCACCAGGTTACTCATTCTTTTCCTAGTTCAAAGTGCAAAAGTTGAGCTTTCAAGTTTTAAAAAGAGTCCAACAAGTCATGAATTAATGTTTTATGGCCAGATTAGATAAGAGAATTCTATTAATGCATAAGAAGAAACTAAAGACAAGTAGAGGCTATTTCTTTTGTTGACTATGTTTGTTATTAATCAACTATTTTCCAAAAGAGATAGGTTTTAGTCACCTTTATTGATTCACTCTCAGTCTCAGTTTCTTCATCTTTAAAATGAAGGCATTGGACATGATGGACTCTAAGGACCCTCCCAGATCTAAATGTTAGAGAGATCTGTGGCCACTGGTGTGGGGGCTGGCCAGGAGTGCAGTATAGCAACAGAAGCATCACTGGGCTGTGGCAGCAGCAGCAGGAGCAGCCCAGTGCTCAGAGATGGTAAAGGGAATGAACACCTGGGTAGAAAAAGATCCCAGGGGACTCCTATGTTAGAACTGGGAGCAAGAACAAACAGGTGCCTTCTAGCAGTTACCCAGTTCCATGTCATAGTTCCAGGTAGGAGAGAAATGGTCACAGTCACGATGGAACAAGGCTTCTACCTGTGTAAAGAGAAGAGAACAAACTAGAGGGGCAGTAAAGAGATCTTATTCCTGGATCACACCACATTGAAAGTACCAAAAACTTAGAGGCTTCCAGAATGAATTGTGAAAGTAGCAGAAGAACTTAACAGACAGAAGCCCAGACCAGACATCTCCCCATTTTGGTTTGAGCAAACCTAAAAAAACCCTCACCATAACAACATTTCAGTTGTATCTTGAACCTCTCATTCCATGAGACCTTCTCCTTCATAATGTTTTTCTCCTCGCATTTTGGAACTTATAGCCAAGCAACCCAATGTCATGAATCATTAGTCTCCCAGAACATAACATAGCCTCATACTCTTCTCATTTAGCTTCCCAGCAAACCACAATTTTTAAAAGATCGTAAATTTAGAAGTGAAAGGGGCATGTAGTCCAACCCCTTATTTTATAAATGAAGAAACTAAGACCTAGAGAGGCTAAGTGATTTTCCTCAGGTCACATAGCTAGTAAATAGAAAAGTCAGCATTCAAACCCAGGTCCCTTAGATCCATATTAAGCATCCTTTTTTATGATGCCTTCCTGAGATTCTTTTCTTTAGGATCACAAACTTACTTCCTAAATATGACTTTCTACAATCTGATTTCCATGTTCATGAAAGGCATTGTCTTAGTTCCTGGTTCCATGATATAATAACAATAGCTAGCATTTATATAGCGCTTTAAGGTTTACAGATCTCATTTGCTGTTCACAACAACACTATGAGGGATGTGCTGTTATTACCTCCATTTTACAGATAAGGAAACCCAAGCAGAAAGAGGTTAAGTAATAGCCAGGATCACATGACTAAGTATATGAAGCATGATTTGAACTCAGGTCTTCCTGACTCCAAATCCATTACCACAATGCAAATCATCTGAGAGGGGTCAAACCATATGTAACAATAATGTTGCTAGCAACAGTTGTGGGGGTGAAAGACCAATAACACCAGCATGCAGGAGGGCTGCTAGCACATGTTTTTTGATCTGCTTTTCTAGGGAAAGCAACTTTAAGGGGTTAACAATCTTACTTTAGTTAAGCATATATATTCACTTAGTTCAGGAGGAAAAGCCAGCATCCTGAACTTCAGAGACAATACAAACAGAAATTATAAGCATACATTATATAAACAGAGCAAACACACACAGAAATCAACAGACAGGACTCTGTCTGACTAGGGAATTACATAGTTACCAGAGAGAGAGGCACCAACATCTAGGTTTTCAAAGCCGGCGGGGGGCGGGGGTGCTCCAATAGCTACCCAGAGACTCCTCTGGCCAAATCACCAACAGTCTTCCAATGACTGTGCCTCCAAAGGCAAAACACCAACCTCAGAGCTCTTATACCCTGTTCGGGGCCCTGAGGGCTCAGAGCCTACTTAGCAAAAAGGTGTGGGGCCTGACACTTCACACCTAGTTAATGAAAGGGTGTGTGCCTGCCTCTGATCAGGCCTCCCTTTGTTGGCCTCACCTAAACCCTATTCAATGAGCTGGAAAGATCTTTCACTTACAGATTGGTCTTATACCATACTACCCTTTGAATACAAATCTTGGGTCTGAAAGATAGTTGAAGATTTGAATATGACTAATTCAAGAGATAAAATAGCATGACCAATTCCACATTTTCTTTTTTTTAAAATTAAAAAAAATATTTAATTAGCCAAAACTCACCTCCTTACCCTTGCCAAGAACACAAGAAAAACAAAACCCATTATAAGAATGTATAGCCAAACAAAACAAATTTCCACATTGACCATGTCCAAAATATATTTGCCTCACTCTACATTCTGAATCCTTCATTTCTCTGTTAGGAGGTGGGTACCAATGTTTCATTATTAATCCTCTGAAAAACGTGTTTTTTCATTAGGCTGATAAGAATTCAGCACAATAGTATTCCATCATATTTACATATCGTAACTTGTTCATCTATTCCCCAATTTGTGGGCCTCAAATTCCCATTCTTTGCCACCTCAAAAAAAGCCACAAATATTTTTGTACATACTTGGAATTTGTTTTACCTAGGACTCAATCCCTCCCTTGATCCCTCTAATTCCCTTCTTCCCAATCCTCCTTCTTCCCTTTCCCTCCTATTTCTCTATCTAGTAAAATATATTTCTGTATCTCTCTGTATGTGTTTATTCTTCTTTCTTTTGACCAGTTCAGATGAGAGTGAGGTTCAAGTATCAACTGCTTTTCTTTGCTCCTTGTTTACACAGATATATTCTTATATACCATGATTATTGAGATTTCCCTTAACTTCCTTTCCCTTTGCCTCAACGCATTCCTTTTCCTCTCTCTTTCCACTATACTCTTAAGATCATTAAGATATAATAGAACCACTCCCAGGGTTGTCTAATTAGACTCCTTCTATGAACCCTGATAATGATAAGGTTCAGAGAGGACACATATCATCTTTCCATATTTGAACACAAGGAGTTTATCCTGGTTTAGTGCTTTATCATTGTTCATTCATGTTTACCTTCCTATGTTTCTCTTCATGCCTGTGCTTGAACCTCAAAGTTTTCACACAACTCCGATCTTTTCATCAGGAATACTTAGAAGTCCCCTATTTCATTAAAGGTTCATTTTTAACTCTGTAACATTATACTTTGTTTCACTGAGTAAGTTATTCTTGGCTATAAGCCTATATCCTTTACCATCTGGAATATCATATTCCAAGTTCTCTGTCTGTTTGTAGTGGGGGCTGTTAAATCATGCATGATCCTGAGTATGGCCCCTTAGTACTTGAATTCTTTCTTTCTGGCTGCTTGCAGTATTTTTCCTTTGACCTGGAGGCTCTCAATTTTGATGATGAGGTTCCTAAGAGTTTTCACTTTGAATTTTCTTTTAGGTCATGATCAGTGAATTCTATCTATTTCTACTTTGCCCTCTGATTCTGAACAGTGTTCTTTGTACATTTCTTTAAATACAATATCTAAGCTCTTTTTTTTTGGCCATTTTTTTTTGACCATTCAGATGTTCCAAAGATTCTTACTTTTTTTTCTCAATCTGTTTTCTAGATCAATTGTTTTTGCTATGAGATACTTTACATTCTACTTTTTCAGCCTTTTGATTTTGTCTTAATATTTCTTTTTGCCTCATGGAATCACTGGCTTTTATTTGATTCCTTCATATTTTTAAGGAATTTGTTGCTTGGGCAAGATTTTGCACTTCTCATACCTGACTATTAATTCCCTTTCTAATTCTTTCTTCCATAGTTCTCATTTCTCCCTTTTTTCCTCAACCACTCTCATTCTGTTTATTAAAAAAAATCTTTTTATTCCCCAATTGGTAGTCAAAGGATATAAACATGCAGTTTGCAGATGAAGAAATTAAAGCTATCTATAGTCATATGAAAAAATGCTCTAAATCGCCACTGATTAAAGAAATGCAAATTAAAACAACTCTGAGGCACACATCACACCTATCAGATTGACTAACATGATAAAACAGGAAAATGCTAAATGTTGGAGAAGATGTGGGAAAATTGGAACACTAATGCACTGTTGGTAGAGTTGTGAACTGATCCAACCGTTCTGGAGAGCAATTTGGAATTATGCCCAAAGGGCTGTAAAAATGTGCATACCCTTTGATCCAGTAATACCACTTCTAGGTCTGTATCCTAAAGAGACCTTAAAATGAGAAAAAGAACTACATGTACAAAAATATTTATAGCAGCTTTTTTGTGGTGGCCAAGAATCGGAAATTAAGGGGATGCTCATCAATTGGGGAATGGCTGAACAAGTTGTGGTATATGAATGTAATGGAATACTATTGTCCCATAAGAAATGATGAGCAGGTGGACTTCAGAAAAACCTGGAAAGACACATGAACTGATGCTGAGTGAAGTGAGCAGAACCAGGAGAACATTGTACACAGCAGCAGTAACATTGTGCAATAATTGACTTTGATAGACTTAGCTCTTAGCAATGCAATGATCTACAACAATTCCAAAAGACTCATGCTAGAAAATGCTATCAACATCCAGAGAAAGAACTATGGAGTCAGAATGCAGATTGAAGCATTCTATTTTCTCTCCCTTTTTTGTTTCTTCTTTCTCATGATTTTTCCCTTTGGTTCTAATTCTTCTTTGTAATATGACTAATGTGGAAATATGTTCAATATGATTGTATGTGTAAAGGCTATATCAGATTGCACACTGACTTGGAGGGGAGAGGAAAAGGACAGGGGAGAAAATTTAGAACTCAAAATCTTACAAAAGTGAATGTTGAAAACTAAAAATAAATAAATAAAAATCTTTTAAAGCTCTTTTTAAAAATTCCTGCTTCATCTTTTCCAGATATTCTAGCTGAATTTGTGACCAAGCTATTTTTCTCTGAGGTTTTGTGTTGTAGATATTTTAGAGTCATTTTCCAATTCTTCTTAGTTGTGTCTTTAGTATCCATGACATCCTAATGGCTCTATATAGTGGGATTCTTTTTTGTTGTTGTTGTTTATTTGTTTGCTCCTTTTTCTAGACTACTCCCTGACTTTGAACTTTGACTTTCTAAAGAGAAGATCTAGGCTGGTCCTGTTTCTGCCTTCTTGGGTTGTTGAATGTTGTCTTATTCCAGGATCAAGACAGGTTGGAGAGCTTCAAACTTTCAGTGCTTCCCAAAATGATTGGATCCAGGGTAAAGTTTGGTTGTGCTTCCTTGGTCTAAGCTCTGCAAGTTCCTTACCTAGGTTTGGGTCTGAGCGAAAGTACAATGCTACTGGACTCATCTCCTATCAGCAAACTGGCAAGTTCTCTGGGCTCAAAGCCAAAGAATTGTGGACTTCCCTTTGGTCTGGGGTTCTGCTGGAGTTCTTCTTCTGCAGGTTGGGCTAGGTGCAGGATATGAGATCCTGCATGATTTTGGGGGACTGAACCACATCTCTACTGCTGCTGGCTTTTGACCACCCAGGACCTCTGTACCAGGGAATACCACTTTTGTGCTCAAGTCTCCTTCTCAGTCTGCACTGAATCTGTGACCCGGAACTGACAAAATTGTGACCTGGAAGACAGGTCACACCTGTACCCATCACAGTACCCCCAAATGGGTATGGGGGTAATCTGGTAAGAATCTGGAACTTCCTCTTACCTCAGTGTACAGCCTTTCCTTAAATGCTTGAATGCTTGCAGGTGGCATGCTCTAGTCTAGACCCAAACTCCAGGGTCTGTACACTTCTCTCTCTCTTCCTATGCCAAGCTGGGGTAGGCAAATGGCTCACTGTGACTTTTTTCTGGATTTTGCCATCAGGATCCAATATGGTATACTTTTAAAAAAAAACTATTTATTTTTAGTTTTCAACATTCATTTCCACAAGATTTTGAGTTACAAATTTTCCCCCTATCTCTACCCTCCCCCACAGCCCAAGATGGTATATATTCTGATTGCCCCTTTCCCCAGTCTGCTCTCCATTCTATCACCCCACTCCCCTATCCTTATCCCTTTCCCCCTTACTTTCTTGTAAGGCCAGATAGATTTCTATACCACATTGCCTATATGTCTTATTTCCTAGTTGCATGTAAAAACATTTTTTTTGGAGAGGGGAAGGCAGGGCAAATGGGGTTAAGTGACTTGCCCAAGGTCACACAGCTAGTAAGTCTGTCGAGTGTCTGAGGCCAGATTTGAACTCAGGTCCTCCTGACTTCCAGCGCTGGTGCTCTACTCACTGCACTACCTAATTGCCCCTAAAAACAATTTTTGACATTTGTTTTTAGAACTTTAAGTTCTAAATTCTCTCCCTTCTTCCCTTCCCAACCACCTTTTCTGAGAAGGAAAGCAAGTCAATATAGGTTATACATGTAACATTATGCAAAACACTTACATAATAGTCATGTTGTGAAAGACTAACTATATTTCCCTCCATCCTATCCTGTCCCCTTTTATTCAATTTTCTCCTCTGACCCTGTACCTTTTCAAAAGTGTTTGTTTCTGACTGCCCTCTCCCTTCTATCTGCCCTCCCTTCTATCATCCCCACCCATATCCCCTTCCCTGCTACTTTCCTGTAGGGTAAAATACCTAATTGAGTGTGCATGTTATTCCCTCCTTAAGCCAAATCCGATGAGAGTAAGGTTTACTTATTCCCTTTCACCTACTCCCTCTTCCCTTCCATTATAACAGCTTTTTCCTGCCTCTTTTATGTGAGATAATTTACCCCATTCTATCTCTCCCTTTCTCCTTCTCCCAATATATTCCTCTCTCACCTCTTAATTTTATTTTTTTAGATAACATCCTTTATATTCAACTTACCCTGTGCCCTCTGTCATATATATATGTGTGTGTGTGTGTGTGTGTGTGTGTGTGTGTGTGTGTGTGTGTATGTATATGTATATGTATATATATATATGTATATATAAATATATTCTCTTCAACTACCCTAATACTGAGAAAGGTCTCATGAGTTACAAA
>CM053622.1:507437072-507456743 GCA_028646595.1 Phalanger gymnotis
ACAGAGTAATGTGTTGACTCATAGGTAAACTGGGTTTAAGTGAGGCAAAAGTTGTCAGCCTCACTCTGTCTTCCAGAGTCATTGAAATCCAGTGACAAGACAAAAGTCGGGATGACTGGCTATGGCCCAGGATACAGTGGTTGACCTGGGTGTCTCCAATTTCTGACCAAGTTCTAAGTGCTCCATAGCACCTACTTTGGCCACTTTCATGGTCATTGGAATGAATTTTTCTGATCTGCCTATTCCGACAGGGAAAGTCTTCACGTGCTTGGGGTAGACATCCCCCTAACTCACTGATAGATTTGTAGCCTGTAGCTTTACCCGGTCTGGGAGATGGTTTACAGGGCTGTGGCCACTGTACATATGATAGCTTCTTGGAGCCATAGGTGACAGTTGGCTGCCAATTGACACCAAAGGTTGATGAGTGGCCCTGAAAAGGATCGTCAAGCCCTCCCATCAGTCGAGCTAGAAATCCTTGAACATGTACACATCCCAGTTCAAATAGAATAATTGTGAACAAATTCTAATATAAGTGAATAAAAGGTAATATTCAAGGAGAAGGTATATGCAGCTAGGTAAATCTAGGAAAGGCTTCATGTAGAAGGCCAAGATGGACTTGAGTTTTGAAGGAAACTAGGGATTCTAAGAGACTGAAGTGAGGAGAGAATTTAAAGGTATGGAACTAGAAAATGGAGTGCTGGGTATGAGGAACATTAAGTGACCAGTTTGGCTGTCTCATAGATTGTGAAAGGGAATAATCTATAGTAATACGGGAAAAGTAGATTGGGGCCAAGTTGTAAAGTTTTAAGTGCAAAAAAGGGGAGTTTATATTTGATCCTGGAGGTAATAGAGTGCCAGTGAAGTTTATTGAGTTGAGGAGTAACATTGTAAGACCAGTTCTTTAGGAAAATCACTTTGGCAGTTGTATGGAGGATAGACAAAAGATGGAAAAGCAGGTAGTTGGTAATTTGGAATTGGAACTCAGGAAAAAGAATAAGGATCTATATGTACAAACACATACATATGCAATTTTATGTTTATATAACACACATAGATATATGCATTATGCAGATATATAAATACATACACATATTATATGTGTATACAAACATATATACACTGGGAAACATTTACATCAAAATTATAATTAAGCCTATGGGCACTGATGAGGCTACCAAGTAAACAAGTATAGAGAGAAAAAAAGAGAGCACAGGACAGAGGTTGGGGGTTCACCTAAAGTTAGGGGTATGATATGGCTGACAATCCTGCAAAGAAGTCTGACAAGGGGTGGTCAGATAGGCAAGAGAACTAAGAGAGAGAAGAACTCAGAAGAGAGAGTACTCAGGAGGAGAGATGTTTGGTTTTCCCTACACCAGTGAGAGCTATAAGTGTTGGCAAAGTGTGGGAGTTAGAAGACCAGAATGAAAATAATTAAAACTCTTAGAAATCATTCCTTGGGTAAAGCTGAATGACCCATAAGGTGCATAAATAATGGTCTTAACTTTCAGGCCATTTGTATCACTTATTGGCCTGTCAGTTCATTTTTGTAATAACACTTCCTGCCCATTAATCTCAGGCTTTTAAAATGAAATCATATTTCCATGTATTTGGCAAAAGGGTTAGAGGAGGACTTCCTATTTGGGGGAATACAAAAGAACACAAGATCCATAGTGTGCAGGAAATGGAAAGTTCTGAATTCCTGGCAAAGCTAGTAAAAGAACAAACAGGGAACATTTTACAAATGCAGCTGAACATGTGTGTAACTAAGTCCTGGTTGTTCCTAGGTCTGAAGTCAATAAGAAAAGGTCACATCCCAAAGTTAATCTCTAGTCCCAGCACCTGGACTGATACGGGGTCCTCGTTACCTTATGCTAGGAAAAAAAAAGTCTAAGTAAAGGGTAATGCTTTTCTTAAGGGATTACAGTATTTAAAAAAAAAGAAAACCCACTATTGGCATTTATCTCGATGCCAGGCTTCTTTAGAATAAAAAATTATACAAGATGACTCTTTAGATGCAGTAAGTAGGTTTAGCTCTTGTGAAAGTCTGTAATTAGAAATTTAATTCAGCTCAATTCAATGTAATGCAATTCAATTCAATATTTATTAAATATCTACTATGTGTCAGACACTGTGGGCCAGGGAGGAAGGAAGATACCAAGGCAAAAAAATGAAACAGTCTCTTCCTTCAAGGAACTTACATTCTCTTGGTTGCTGATATGAATTCTGAGGAATCATTCAATTCAACATTTCAATTCAATAGTGATTAAATGTCTGAAGGAGAAAAACATTTCAGATGAGATAAAATTCCTGCCCTCAGAGATGTCATAGATCATCATTTATTTAACTATATTTATTTATTCATGTATCTGTCATCTATCTATCTGTCTGTCTGTCTGTTTGTTCAGGTTTGTAATCCCTTTTATGTGACATAACTGATATAAAACCAATCAGACACTGCTCAGCAAGAACCTCCTCCCACCCCCTAATGCCTCCCAGAAACATGTGAATTACCTGAATCAAGATGCTGCCCTGGAGGTGATGAATGAATCTGTTTTCCCACATATTACTAGGAGTGATGACAGTGTAATGGTAATTTTTTATTTCCTTTTTATCTAGCCTTCAGCTTTCAGTCAACTGAAAGCCCCCTTCTGTTAATATTAACCTCACCTGATCAAAACCTGTCCCGTGGGATGAAAAAATTTACTTAAAGCCTTAAACATTCCTATCTAAAGCCTGAGTAAGAATCTCAACTCTCTCTGACTCATTGGCAACACATAAATCTTCCATCTTTTTAACCTATTTGTGAACCCTCTAAACGTAGCTTAATGTGTAACCTGACTTAGTTTACCTATGGGATTTCTTTGATGAAGTTTGTTTCCTTAGGGGATGTATAAGATTATGCTTCTGCTTAACTACATTTTTTCAACTTTTATGACATTGAAGGAAGGGTACTATCATGAATCTGGCTTTTCTTTAACTTATGTGACCCAAAAGGAATGTACACAATTGCAATATGTAAAAGAGTTATTTCTCTATCACTTTGGTAATTTTGCTTATAAGAGGACTTGCTAGAATCCCAATGGTTCAGATTTATTGTTTTCTCTGAGGCCTGAACCTATTCTGGAACATAAATGATAAAATCTAATTTTTTTACCCTCTATAATTTCTGCATTGTGGCAAATATATTTTGGCAGCAGTTACTTACCACATGAATTCATAGAAGAGGTATTTCTCTCATAACAATAGCTTGGGGAAACCAAGTCCCTGAGAAGCTTCTTGCAGGACCTTTCTCCTCTTGCTGTGGCCTGACCATTGTCCCAACTGAAGTCTTGGTGACTTCTCCCTATCATCCCACTCCAAAGACTAAGAAGCAATTTTACCCCTTCCTTCTGTTAATTCAAACCTGGGTATCATCTCCCTGATTCCTGAAGCCACCTTCCTTTGCCCATTTCCTTATGCCCTGGGTTATATCATTTTAAGTCTTGGGTCTTCCTGTGAATGAGATGCTTTATTTACTCTTTTGGACACTATTTTGGGAGTTGCTTGTCCCATCTTTGGGTCTTAGGAAGCCTGTAACTCTGTAGTGTGCTACACAAATATTCCTTTTTCTAGTGGTCTTTATTAATAGGATAAATTCTTATCCATTTAGGGCTAGTTAATTGGGACCCTGCAGGGGAAAAGGGAATAGAGAAGGTTAGCTGGCAAAAAGAAAAAAGAAAAAAAATTAGTTTAAGTTCATATATCTAGGAGTAGGTATCAAAAAGTCAGCATGGTCTACATTAGAAATTTATTTCGGTGGGGGCCTCTTTTCTTGAGTTCCTCTTAGTGTGGTTTCCTGGGGAAATCTTTGTTTTCTACCAGAAGTAGGTATTATGCGAAACAGTGGGGGAGGTAGTAAATGTGGGCAAAGACAACGCTGAGGGCCAAGTGACCTTTGCAAACTACTCTTTGTAATGTTTGTCCATAACGTTTTAAGTTTCTTCCAAGTCTGGGTTTTATACTTTTTAGAAGGGGCTCCTCTTGGAAGATTCTGAGACTGTTTGTTACATAAGGTTCTAATGTAACCAGCAAAGGACCCAAATCAAAACAACCATAAAAGGGCATCAAAACCTAGATAGTCAAACAGCAGGAAAAGCGTGACTCTTAGGAAAATTTGATTCCTATGGCAGGAAAAGACCTCTGGGCGGTCAAGTCTCTGAAGGAGAAAGTGGTTTGTTTGACAGACTGAGGAAGGAGTGGCTAATTCCTTTACACACACCAGCATGCCACTATTGTTTCCAGCCTCCTTGTTCTGAGAGAGCTGCTTGCTAAACCGACTGAATTTTAAAACTTTCCACTAGGGTAGCTTCGGGGACCCAATCCCATCCCCCCACCTCCACCTCCACTTTCAATTAGTGTATTTAGCTTCACCTTGGTGACTATTGTTAAACTTATGTTTCAGAATGATGTATTTTTACACACACACACGCACACACACACTTGCATATACATACATACATACATATATATCACTTGTGATATGTATAGGAGCATGTGCACATGGGACAGAGACAGACAGAGAGAGAGAGAGAAGGGAGGGAGAGACAGAGACAGAGACAGAGAGGCAGAGAGAGAGAGAGATGGGGGAGGGAAGAGAGAGAGAGAGAAGGGAGGAAGAGAGGGGGAGAGAGAAGCAGTGTAGCATAGCTGGCCTCAGAAAGACGTAGGTTCAAGTCCTCTAATGACCCTGGACAAGTCAATTAACCTTTTATTGTTCCATGGAATGTTCTCAGATAATTTTCAGAACAGTAGCAGATTTGCAAGTAGAGGGCATTTCCTCATCAGAGTTCCTTATGTTAGCAAAAAATAGATGAACATACACTCATGTATATTGTGTGCAATTTCACTTGAACCACAATACAAAGAACTCTCGATTTAGTTAGAAGGTTTAGATTTGAATTGAACTGCTACTTAGAAACTGTAATCTTGTGTAATTTATTTGGCTTGTCCAGTCCTCCGTACTAGATTTTCTACTGTGAACCTAAACGACAAACTAATTTTTGCCTGTTGTCAAGTAGCCTTTTAATGTTAAATGTCAGGATGGATTTAATGTTATTTGAAGGTTGGTGTTTTTGTTGTTGTTTCATTTCAGTCATGTTTGACTCTTTATGACCCCATTTTGGGTTTTCTTGGCAGAGATATTGGAGTAGTTTGCTATTTCCTTCTCGGGCTCATTTTGCAGATGAGGAAACTGAGGCAAACAGGGTTAAGTGACTTACAGAGGATCACATAGCTAGTTAGTGTCTGAGGCAGGATTTGAATTCAGATCTGGTGATCACTGTGCCACCTAACTTGCCCTGATACTTCTGGCCTATCTTAAATCACCAGGATGGAACTAGGAATTAAAAATGCTGTAATGTGAGGTTTCCATCACAAAATCATCTGATTCAATTTGACAAGTATTTATTAAGTGCTAACTATGTGTAAAGTACTATGGTAGGCACTGAGGATATACAG
The DNA here is from genome assembly GCA_028646595.1 of Phalanger gymnotis. Lineage (NCBI taxonomy): Eukaryota > Metazoa > Chordata > Mammalia > Diprotodontia > Phalangeridae > Phalanger > Phalanger gymnotis. The sequence goes on from CM053622.1 coordinate 507,442,569, forward strand.
GACAAAAAGGGAACAATCTTTGCCCTCTAGAAGCTCACATTTTATTAAAGGGATACAATTCCTACACAGATAAATTAAAATACACAATTTATAAATTTTTTTGAGATTTCATTTCTGAACATACATTCCCACCCCTCCTCTAATACGTGAGCTATCTTTTTGTCAACTCTGGAAACAAATGACCAAAAAGTCACAGAGGTTATACAACTGTTAAGGTCAAGGAACCATATTTTTTAGGGTTGCTCAAGACCCCAAAATACCAGCATGATGGGCCTGCTCGAATGAATTTGACTCAAGCCTTCTCATAGCCAAAGAAAAGCAAAGTTTATTACAGATTCACTATAATGGGTAGAGTCTTAAGAAATCTCACCATTTGTGACTCTCTTTACCTGGCCAGATTCAATCTGATCTGAGCTAGATTGAATCTGAGCACCTTCATGGAGATAAGATGAGACTTATATACAGAAAGATTGTGGGAGGGATTTAGGGAGAAGTTTAGGGAGGGTCTTGAGGAGTAGTATAAGGAGGAGCTTGATGGGACTGGGATGAGGTCAGACTCCAGGAACCAAGAGAATGGGATTAAGGGTAGGACATGGTTTAAGGCAACCTGGAGATTACAGATAATGTAGGGCTAGGCTAGTTTAAGGGTAACAGATCTGGGCCTAGGCACTTTGATAGGATCAAGGGTGGAAACTAGCCAGACAACGAAGGGCTAGGCTAGGTTAAGAGTAACCTAGAGATTTGGGTTTAGCCATAATGAAAGTCTTATGGCCTCAGGCAAATGCCTCATCCAATGAGAAGATTCAAGGAGAGTTCAAGGGGCCTCCCATACTCCAAACTCCATCACAACCACTATCAATTCTTTTTTTTTTAAATATTTGTCTGGGATTTTTATTTCTGTAAAATAATACATACAAATGGTTACAGTCACAAACATAATTTTAACCAAAAATGTTGCTAGCCTACCACATTACCAGGAAGGAATCAACGTAGGCAAGGAAAGGCTGCTATCCTTCAGCAGTCTAGTGCCTTTTTGCAAACCACAAATGATATATAGTTTAACTGGTGACCAGAAGCACGATGCTCATTTATACAAAACCTCTATCTTCCTCAAAATCTTTTTGCAATGTTGTCTTCATTTGGAAAGAAGGGAAATTCATACCCAAATCAGAAGAAATGGTTTTTCTTTTGTTTACTAAATTAGTCTAAAAAGTAAGACAAGCAGGTAGAAAAAACAATGCACTGTGTGTCATAGAAAGAAAAAAGGGAAAAATTCATTGTCCTGCGAAGTTTGCCAACTGCCTCATCTTGGGGCATGTTTTAACATATAAAAAAAAATCATCTCAAAGTTGGTTTTTTGAATGCTTCCTTTTTGCTTTCTTTTTTGTTGACAGCTAAGCAAACAAATACTTTTTAATGTTCTAAAAACTGTACACGGACAAGTACATTCATGATATAAGCAACTACTAACTTCTCTTGTTAACAAAGAACCCATAGGTCACAGAAATGGGGGACAAACTACAATTTATATGGAGGAAAAAAAGTTTTTCCAAATCTTCTTTTCACTTCTCATACCTTTTGCCTTTTATATCTGTATATCAGACCAGTTTCTAAAACAATTATGGTCTTGATGAGGTCAGAGCTGGGAGAGCTGGTTCATCAAATGTGAAAGAATTCACTTAGACCTTCTATGTAGCCATTGGGAGCTTTATTGACACAAAAGCAGCGGGCCTGCGATTTAGCAAGGAGCTAAACAAAGGCACTGATGTAGGGAAGGGACCAGACTTATATAGACAAAAAGCCAGCCTGTGGGATGATTTTAAGGTTTCTTATAGGGGTTGGAGATTTAGGGATAGGATAAGTCTTACAAGATAAGGACACAGGTAGAGGACAACAAATGACACAAGGGAGACTGGAATTTTTATGATCCAGGATGAGAGAGAGAAAGAATTCCAGGCCCAGGGTAAGGGGAAGTTTGGTGGTATTTCAAGATAAGGGGAGGAGACTTTAGGGCGCCAGGGAGAGAGAAACTCATCCCTTAGGGCACCTTTGTATCAAGAGACTTTAAGGCATCTCCAAGTTAGAGAACAAACCAGGGAAAAGTCAACTTAGCCCTCAGGGCACTGTTTGCATTCACACCAGTCTCCTGTAAATTCATAGTTTTGCCTCTATTCAAAAATCCAGATTTTTTTCCCCACCTCATCTTTAAAATTGAAAGCTCCAGTGTGGAAATGCTATTTTCTTAGGCTACAACTGGTCACTTGGGTGGTCTCTGTCAGCTTCTGGTTTGATGGTTTGGCCAAAGGAGCACGGGAAGGATGGGTCACAGTGGGGAGCCTGTGGGATACGGACATGGGGCTGGGGACTATTCCTTCTACCGCTGCAGGAATGCCAGCTGGAGACACATTTACCACACCTGGAGGGTACCTATAAGCAGCACCATTAAGGTCTGGATTAACTACTGCTGGTTCTGTATTGGCCCGATGTGTAGGGTCAGTCAAATGATCTTTTTTTTTTTTTTGAGGGAGGAAGGCAGGGCAGTTGAAGTCAAGTGACTTGCCTAAGGTCACACAGCTAGTAAATGTGTCAAGTGTTTGAGGCTGTATTTGAACTCAGGTCCTCCTGACTCCAGGGCCAGTGCTCTACTCACTGTGCCACTTAGCTGCCCCCCAAATGATCTTTATTAACAAAATTTTTCAGGCTGTCTGCAATGCAACCTGTGTTGGCTCTCTGGATCTCCCCTGTTGCCTCCTCTCGTATCTCAATGGAGGCTTGCTCACTGTACTATCCTGCATGCGGAGTGCAGATCAGATTTGGTGCATCCTTTAGGGGTCTCTGAATAAAGCTGAATGGTTCTGGCTCATGTACATCTAAGGCTGCCCTTCGTATCCTCTCTTTCTTCAGGGCCTGTGCCAGTGCTTCTTCGTCTACCAACCCACCTCTTGCTGTGATCATCAAGGAAGCCCCTTGTCTCATTTGCTTAATGGTGAAGTCATTAATCAGATGATGGTTGTGTCCATTCAAGCTGCAGTGCAGGCTCACACAGTCATTGTGAAAGAGGAGGTCCTGTAAAGTGCTCACCCTCTGGAGCCCCAGAGCACGTTCAATGCCGTCAGACAGGTATGGGTCATAGAAAATGACATTGAAGCCAAAGGCTTTGGCACGCAGTGCAACTGCCTAGCTATCTAAACAGGACCTAATCCAATAATACTCAAGGTCTCTCTCTGAATCCCAGCAGATCCAGAAGCAACTTCCGGGATCTGTTCCACACTTTGGACTCTCGTGCCTTCTCACAATGCGTGGGGGAGCCAGATAGTTCGTCTATAGAGGTTCGGGACGAGGCACGTGGTAGAATCCGCAGTCTCTTCTAGTGATGCAGCTGGCACATTACACACCGCAATTCCTAACTCCCCGGCAGACTTTATGTCGATGGTATCAAAACCACTGCCAATTCGGGCAATTATTTGAAGAGCTTTGAATTTCTCCAGATCTTCTTGTGTTAAAGTGATAGCGTGATACATCGAAGTATCCACTGCTTCATTTAGTACCTTTTCATGAATTTCTTGTGTAGACGGTGCATCACAAAATGCCACTGTAGCCACATCTTTCAGAATGGGCATTTCTACTGTACAATCTCGGCCATCCAGTAATGCTGCCAATGGACTTGGGCGCATGGGCCCATTCATGATTGGAGGTCGAACGCCTGACATTTCTTAATATGAGCTCGAGGTCCAGGATCATAAATTCGATTTTTGAACGCTTTCTAGTCTTCAGAATTCCCAGGGAGAATAGCGTCCTGTCACTGGATCCTTACTTCCATGTCTCTGAATTTTCTTGAACCAAAGCTTTTAAACTTCTTGTCCACTGCAACCACTGAAGCCTGGATCGTGTTCAAATTTTTACGAGAGGCAAACCCTTATTGAACAAGTGCGAACTTCCCAATGAAAGGCAGGTCGGGGGCGCCGAGGGAGAAATTGGGGAAGTGAGGCTCCCGCTGGTCTGCAGATGGCTGCGGCCGCCCGGCTTCTCCCTGAGGCGCGCGCCCTCAGGCCCTCACTGCCCCCAACATGCACATACTTCTCACACACGGCCTCCCTCCTTCCTGCACTCTATTAATTCTGAAAATACCAAAAAGCTCACACAGGTTACCACAACCACAATTAACTTCGAAAAATAAAATAAAACTGAATAATTGACCGTGGTCATGAGCAAAAAGCTTTCTTCATTCTGTTGGAGGAAGGAAACTAGATACATGTGCCGGTGCCTGCTCTGATACCAAAGAGACCCACTTTAGTGTGGGCAAATCTCAACCTATACTGGTGGCTACCCAGTGAGCTGTAGCCCTGACAATGAGGGGTAACAGCAACAGTGATACAAGTTTGATTCACAGCAGGGCTTCATGACCCGACCGACCATGGAAATGGCAGGCACTTGTCCAAGCTCAGGAACCACCTGATGCTGGTGTGAAACAATTCTAGGATTTTGCTGTGTCTGAGATCATGTAGAGGGCGAGCCCAAAGGATTGTTGTTATGCCAAGCTCAGGGCACAGCTTGCTTGCTGGACCTTAGCTCTGGAAAACAGGATGTCTCCTAATAGTGAAGAGAGAGGAGTAAAAAGAGAGAGGTGGTCTTGGCATGAGGATCCTGATTTTAAAAAGTAGGGAAAAAAAAGCAATTCAATAAAATTTACCAATATATCAATCAAATCTGACAGTATATGCAATGTCCCACACCCTTAATAACTTGCCTCTGCAAAAAAGGCAGAGAGGTACATTTTCTCATCTCTTTTTGGGCTAAACTGGTCATTATAACTACTTTGTTGTTTTGTTTTTGTTTTCATTTTGTTCTTTTCATTTATGTTGCTGTAGTCATTGCCCATATTGTTTTCCTGGTTACACTTCTTTGTTCTGCATCAGTGCAGCTCTTCCATGCCTCTTTGAATTCTTCATATTCATTATTCCATAAAATTTTGGTACTATTCTATCACATTCGTGAATCACAATTTGTTTCTCCATTCCTAAACTGGTAGGCATATATTTGGTTTCTAGTTTTTGACTACTACTACTTACTACAAAAAAAAAAGGTTATTGTGAATGGTTTTTCCCTCTATATTTGACCTCTTTGGGGTATATGCCTAGCAATGGGATCCACATGTCAAGAAGCTTGGGTGTTTAAGTTAAGTAACTTAAGTTACTTTCATAGAATAATTCCAAATTGTCTCCCAGTAGTGTTAGACAAATTCCTAGCTTCACCAGCAATGTATTAGTGTATCTGTTATTCTTGACGCACCTAAAATTGATTGTATACATCTTTTTTCACCTTTGGCACTTTACTGAGTGTGAAGCGAAACCTCAGAATTGGTTTGGCTTTAATTTCTCTTGTTATTAGTGATTAGGAGCAATCTTTTTTGTTAATAGTTTGCAAGTCTTTTTAAGAACTATTTGTTAGTTCTTATCTTATTCCTACTTATCCATTGGGGAATGTGATTTCATTAATCTCTTCAAGGAACTTTTACTTTTGTTGATTAATTTTGTAGTCTTTTGTTTTTCATCTTAGCTATTTCTCTTCTAAGGTTAAAGATTTCCTTATTTGCACTTATTTTAGATTTTTTGATTTGTTGTTTTTCTGGCTTTTAAAATGGCATAAGTTGTATACATCATTAATCCTCTCTTTTTTTTTTCTGTTTTGTGAAGTTATATTTTCGGAGATATTTTTCCTCTGAGGTCTACTTTAGTTTCATCCTAGATATTTTGGCATGTTTTCTCATCATTATCATTCTCTTTCACAGTTATTAAATTTTTTCTGTCATGTGTTCTTTCGTGGACTTATTTAATGTTATTTGTTAAATGTTCATTTAGGAGGTCTATATGTTTTGCTTATGTTCCCTAAATTAATTACTATTGTTATTATATCGTGATAAACAGAGAATGCTGGACACTATGAGCAAGATTAACACATGGGGAGCGCTACATTTTAACTGGACAAAATGTTTGTCCTTACTTCACTGACAGACAAAAAGAGAGAGCCCTCCCCATTCAATTCCAGGTTTAAAACTAAAAGTAACCTCTGATGACAGGTGAGAACACCTACTTCTAATTAGGAAACCTAAGGGGTTCTCATGGAGTGAATTTTAAGACAAGCACTTAGGCAATATAAAACCTTATATTCAACAGTTAATTGACATACCAGATCAGGAAAAGGTGTATTCTGTCACCTCTGTGTCCTCAGCCTCAAACTTTTTTTTTTTTAATGGACAGAGCTTTTTCTGGTTTTACAGACTGGTGTTTTAGCCAAGGAGCCAGATTAGATTCTGTCTTTTTGAATAGATCCAAGAGATTTATTTGGCTCTAGAGACAAACACTGATGTCAGTGCGGGGTACTGCTCTCTTTCTCACTGTAACCATAATATGAATGAGGCTATCACCTGATGACACAATACAATTTTAAGGAGATTAGTGAAGGTGATAAGAGCGCTACAAACCACAGAGTCTGGGACTAGAGGAGACACTTTTGGGTGAATCTAACTGTTCTGGTGCTAGAGGAGACATTTGGATTCAACTTGGTTATTCTAGGTGGAAGAACCTCGCTGCTCCTGTTACTTATGTGACTGTGCCTTCTGAGAAGAGATACTCTACTTTGAAGTCACTCAGAGAGGGTAAAATTGTTAAATATCATATAATGGGCTGGCATTTCCTCTAGGAAGGTTATGCAAGGCATGATAACAAAATATAAATATATGATGTGATAATATGATAAAATATTATAAATACATTGTAAAATATTATAGAAGATTTGGGACGTTGGGACCTAGACAATGAGTCTGGGTTATCTAAACTAAAAATCAACCAGAGGCATGTCAGTCTCCTGAGAAAGCTAATTGTGTGGAACATAATTAGGTAGATCAGGGTACATATAGATATAAATATCTATATACACCAACGACACACACATATGTATATGTGTGTATATATATACACATATGTGTGTACATATATGTATGTGTCAAGCATATCATGGCTGTGAGACAATATACAGAAGGAATATGATTGATTTCTTTTTCTTTCTTTTTCTTTTTTATACTACTTCAGCAGGGCATAATTATTTTAATTTTTTCTTTTAACCGAGAAGGGATAACTTTTCCTTTTTGTAGGTTCATTGTAAATTTTGTTCTTATTATTTTTATATCATGGATATTTATACATGAATACAGAGTCTGTTTATGTTATTTATCACATATGACATTTATTTAGAAAGAATTTCATTGTGCTATATTGATGGTTAGATATCAATTGAATAAATTCAGCATTTCTGCTTTTTAATATTTATGTATAATTACTCTGCACTCTTATCACATGGTATATTTTTGTAAAGATACCACATGCTGTTTGGAAATATGTAAATTCTTTTATATTCCCATTCTGAAGATCCCATTAGTCTTTCAGCTTTAAACTCTCCAATGATTTGTTCTGTTCCATAGTTTCTTTCTTGTTGATCTTTGATAGGTCTGTCCAGATGAGATAAAAAGACCTTAGAATCTCCTACAATTGTTGTGTTACTGTCTATAGGAGTGTATGGGGATATTCAGGGACAACTAGCACCTTACCAAGCCCTTTCCAGGACTGTTCATCCACCTTGGGTGTCTGCTTGTCACCCAACGCCCAACTGGTGGCTCTAAGAAACCATAACATGCATAGTGGCCACTCTCCAGTGGCCACTCTCCACCTGTCTTGGCAGACAGGGTAAACCAAGCTGAAGGTAACCAATAGGCTACAGAACCATCAACGCGTTAGGGGTATGTCTACCCCAAGCATGTGAAGACTTCCTCTGGTAGAATGGGTGGATGAGAACAATTTGTTCCAAAGCCATGAAGGCATCTAAAGAAGGCATTGGGGAGCACTTAGAGCTTGACTAGTTACTGAAGACTCATCCACACTGAATCCTGAGCCATCACCACGCTGTCCTGATTTTTGTCCTACCACTGGACTTCGATGACTCTGGAAGAGAGAGCTGACAACTTTGCATAGCTCTGCCTCAAAATCCAATTCACTCATAAGTTAAGACATCACCCATGATGTCATTGGTCCTTTACGGAAATGAAGGCCCAACAGTAACTACTGTCCATTACTTTTTTTTGCAGTTCAGCTAACTTTTCTTCTATGAATTTAGGTGTTGTACCAGTTAGTACGTATATGTTAAATATTATATAGTCTGTTGCTGTTCAGTCATTTCAATGGTGTCCAACTGTTTGTAACCCCATTTGAGGTTTTCTTGGCAAAGATACTGGAATGGTTTGCCATTTCTTTCTCCAGCTCATTTTATAGATCGGCTACTGAGGTAAAAAGGGTTACCTAGGGTCACACAGCTAGTAAGTGTCTGAGGCCAGATTTGAACTCCAGGCCTGGAACTCTATCTGCTGTGCCAACTAGCTGCCCCATTTATATTGTCTATCCTTTAAACATAATGTAGCTTCCCTATCATGAATTTTATTTTTGCTTTGTCTGATACCATGATTGTAACTCCTGCTTTTTTGGATTCACCTAATGCATAATAAATTTTATTTTAACCTCTCATTTTCATTCTTTGTGTGTTTTTACTTTTTTATGTGTTTCATGCCACAAAGGTTGGCTTTTATTTTCTTATTTGTTTTGTCATTTTCCTATTGGATTATTTAATCTATTCACACTTAAGATTATTTAATAATTATTAGACTTAATTTTCCTCCATTCATTTCTTTTACATTACTTTTCTTTTGATCCCCTCATACTTTTAAGTGAGTACTCTGATGAGTTTTGCTTATATTACTTTAGTGCTAGTCTATTCCCACAGGCTTTCCTCCTCTCCTTCACTCTCATTTGCCTACCTTATACTAAGTTCTTTTCATTTGTTTAAGTTGTTGATTTCTTTCTTTCATTTATTTAGTTATTTGTTTCCCTATCCATTTAAACAAGTATTTCAAAACTATTCCTCCCTTCCTTTCCTATAACATCTTTTTTTTTTAGTAATTTTCTCTCTTTCACAGCAACTTTTCAAGAAATTTTCCTTTGTTTTGTCCTCATTATTTCTCTTCCACCTTTTTTATTCTTCTTTTAAGTTCATCAAAACATAACAGAATCACTCCCTAGCCTTCTGCCTAATTAGAATCCCTGTATGAACCCTGGTGATAATAGATTCTGAGGTACTAAGTGTACCATCTTCTCCTATTAAAAAAAACTAAACAATTCAATCTGGCTTAATTCTTTATGATTTCTCATTTATGTTTACCTTTTTAATGCTTCTTTTAATTCTTGTGTTTGTATATCACATTTTCTACTGGTCTTTCAGTTCTCATCTTTTTATTAGAAATACTTGGAAGTTCTCTGTTTTGTTCAAGGTCCATTTCTTTTCCCCTCCAAATCACTCTCCTGCCCCCCCGCCCCGCCATAGGATTACATTTAGTTTTACTGAATAAGTTATTCTTGATTGTAAATCTAAATCCTTTGCTTTCTAGAATATCATATCCCAAGCTCTCTGCTCATTTAAATAGTAGAAGATAAATCTTATATAATCCTGACTGTGGCTTCTCGGTACTTGAATTTTTTCATTCTGACTGTTTGCAGTACTTTTTCCCCTTAATCTGGGTGCTCTGTATTTTGCCTGTAATATCACTGAGAATTTTCATTTGGAGGTTTCTTTCAGGAGGTGACCAGTGAATTTTTTCTATTTCTACTTTGCCTTCTCTTTCCAAGAGGGCAGGGCGATTTTTTAAAAGACCTCTTGAAATGTGATGTCTAGGCATTTTTCTTTTGATCATGGCATTCAGATAGTCTAATGATTCTTAAATTTTCTCTGCTTGATCTGTTTTCCAAGTCAGTTCTTTTTCCTAATAGATACTTCACATTTTCTTCTATTTTTTTTGGTCTTTTTACTTCATTTTATAATTTCTTGTTGTGTCTTGGAGTGATTAGCTTCTGTTTCAATAATTCTAATTTTCAAGGAATTATTTTCTTCATTAAGATTTTGTACCTCTTATTCCAAGCTATCAATTCTCTTTTCATGTTTTTCTCTTCTAGCTCTCATTTTTCTAATTTTTTTCCTCAAGTGCTCTTATTTGTTTTTTTAAAATAACTTTTAGCTCTTTTTCTTTTTTTGCTCTGGCTTTAACTCTTCTATGAAGTCTTGTTGGACTTATGTCCCTGCTGTATTTTTCTCTGAGGTTTTGATTATATATTTTTTCTAGTAATTCCCTTCTTCTGACTTTGTTGTCTTGAATTTCTCTATCACCATAATAGCTCTACATGGTAGGAATAATTTTTTTCTTCTTCTCATTTTTCCCATCTACTTCCTGATTTTGGAATTTGTGTTAGTGCTGTGCTCTGCACACTTCTGGCAGGAAAGGGGGAAAGGAGAGCAGGATGTCTGGACTCAGTTTCTGCCTTCTTACATCATTTTTGCTGAATTCACAGCTCATTTTTGCATTTTGCAAGTTTTCAATGCTCTCAAACTGATGTGATCCAGGGAAAAGTCTGTTCACTGCACTCTTAGTCTGAACTCTACAGGTTCCTGACTCAGGTGGGTCTGTCTGCTTGTCCTTGGTTGGGAGCTTCAGTAGATCACTGATGACTCAACCATTCTTAGCCTGCCAGGAGGCTCTGCAGGTTCAGAATGGCAGGACTTCTGGCTCTCCTTTGGTCTGGGACTCCTGCTCTGGTTATTCCACTGCAAGTTTCTGCCGGAGTTGCAGGTTAGACCTGCCTCACCACTCTGATCCTGGGATCAGAGCTCTACTCTGCCTTGGGTCTGTGACATAGAACTGGGTAGTGGACAAACAGCTGCCAGATGGTACCCATTCCTGCACCATGCACTAGTTCAGGGATATTCTGTGATCACTTTCTGCCTCAGGGTTCCTGCCCTGTTGCCCAGTCTTGGCTCTCTTTCATTCCCCGGGTACTGGAATGCTCTGTGTCTTATACTCCTGGCTAAACCTTATCCCCAGTGTCCATAAACCTCGACTTCTGTTTTCTTTTTTTTTGGGGGGGGGGTTTGGTTTTTGGCAGGGCAATTGGGGTTAAGTGACTTGCCCAAGGTCACCTAGCTAGTACATGTGTCAAGTGTCTGAGGTCAGATTTGAACTTAGGTCCTTCTGACTCCAGGGCCAGTGCTCTACTCACTGTGCCACCTCACTGCCCCAACTTCTGTTTTCTTAACTCACCTTGGGCTGGAAAAGTAATTCATTGAGATGTTTTCTTTGCTTTCTTCATCAGAATTCAGGCTGATGCATTTTCTAGATCTTTATTTTTTTAATTAAGATTTTTTATTTTTTATTTCACGACACTCAGTTCCGCATGATTTTGAGTTCCAGATGTTCTTCCTCCCCCTCCCTCGCCTTCCCCAAGATGGCATGGAATCTGATATATCTTCTACATATAATTTCACATGAAACTTATTTACACAACAGTCAAGTTGTAAAGAAGAATTATGACCAATGAAATGAATTCTAGATCTCTACTGAGGAAATTTAGTGGGGAGCTAGGCTCCTTCTTACTCTGACATCTTAACCTTGCCTCTTGCTTTTCCATTATTCATGCCTGCTCCCCTTATTAGTCTTTGCATAAACTTTTGTATCCTCCATTCCACCTCTCACCTCAACCCCCCTGAAATACAAGTCTTGTTAAAACAACTATCTGTTAACTAGGGATGATTGCCTGGCAAAATGTGAAGATAAGGGGGAAAATAATTGGAATCCTCTAGCAAGACTTTATATGGCTTTAATAGGTAAAATATGGATATTTTGAATAATTGTAATAAATTATGCTACAGTTGTAAATCAATTGCTATTCCTGTTGATATTGGTCTCAACTTAAAAATGACTATAACTAAAATGGAACCAAGATTGCAGAGCAGCAGGAGGCAGCATAAGGAATTATCTCCCCTCCCTCATTCACCCCCTACCCCTTCAAAACAAACAAACAAATAAAAAACCTTTCTCCAAACAGATCTACAAAATTCACCATACAGAATCCTGATGAGGAAATCCAGGAAAAGTCACAGTGAATCATTTTTCCAACTCGGATCCGCATAGGGAGACAGACTTAGAGGTCTGTGGATGCTAGGGATGGAGACTGGCCAGGAGCACATTGTGCCTGGAGCACTCCAGCAGCAGGGAGAAGCTATGCATCAGGACAGGAGGAGGTCCCAGACCCATACTGGGTACCACGTGCAAAATAATGCAGCGACAGGTGCCAAGTGGCAGCTTTGTTATCCACTACCCAGTTGTAGATCACAGGTCCAGAGCAGATGAAGAAAGGGATTTATGATCTGGGATGGCATTAGGGTAGTATAGCTAGGAAGCAAGTAGTTCAGAGAGTAAGAGAAGCAGTGGTGTGACTCTTAGCTCAGGGGCAGAATGGGGTCTCAGTTCTAGCATCTAGCCCAGTCTGAAATCTGCAGAAGAATAAGCATGTCAGGAATCCCAGACCAACAATTCTTTCACCCAGAAACAACAGAGCTTTCAAGCTTCCTGTTAGAAGCTGGGTCCAACAGCATTATCCTGTTGCTAAGATTCAAACCCAGGTCAGGAACTTGGAGAGCTTAGACCAGAAGGGGAGCATTCAGACTTTATTGTGCATCAGACTACTTTGGGAACACTGAAGATCCCCAACTTGTGCTTGAGATATTGGAAAAACACAATATTCAGTACTCCAAGAAAGCAGCCTTTTCCTCTAGAAGTGAACAATGCCCAACTCTAACATCAAGTTCAAAGTCAAGAAATAGGCTGAAATAACAAGAGAAAAAAAAAGAATCTAGGCATAAAGAGCTATTATGATAGCAGGTGTGCTTAAGACACAAACCTAGAGAAGGTAGGTGGAGTCAAGATGGAAGGATAATAGGAAGCAAGTCAGGGAGTTCCTCTCCACAGACCCCTCTTAACAAATCTAGAAAACGAACCAGACTGAATCCTGATGGGGAAATCCAGAAAAAGTTGCAGTCACGCCTTTGTCTAGCCTGGCATGATGTAGGGAGCCAGATAGTGAGATTGTCAGACATTGAACACGGAACACTTTAGCACCTGGGAAGAGAGTGTACAAGAGGGCAAGGGGAGGTACCAATGTCCCTGGTTGTGGCATTCTGAATAGGGAGGCCCTGGGTAGTTTGCAGAGAAAAGGGGAAGTTCATAAACTAATAGTAGAAGCAGCAGCAGTGGTGCGCTTTGGACCTCAGATGCAAAGCAGGGTCTCATTTTTAGTGTCTAGCCTAGCCTGCAAAAGGATAACCAGGGCAGGAAGCCTAGATCAAAGGGGAACCTACGATCTGGGCTCTGCATGAAATCCAGCATCAGTCTATTTTTTCTCCAACCCAAATTCAAGTCAGGAACTTGCAGAGCTCAGACCAAGGGATCAGGAAGCAGATTTTGCCTTGGATCAGACCACTTTAGGGGCACTGAAAGACTGTGGGTCCTCATCCTGTTCCAATTCTGGAATTACAACACTCAACACTCCAAGAAAACAACAATAGGACCAACCCTTCCCTCCAGAAGCCCACAGAATTTAACCTTAATATCCATTCTAAAGTCCAGAAGCAGGATGTAAGAAGGAACAAATAAAAAAGAACCCCACCATAAAGAACTATTTTGGTGGCTATGATGCTCAAGACATTAAAACATAAGAGAATGACTCTAAAATATCTTTAAGCAATGCCTCAGAGAAAAGCACAGCTTGGGTACAAACTCAACAAGAATTCCTGGAAAAGATGAAATGAGAGTTTTAAAAAACAAATGTTTTTATATATGGAATGAGAGGGCTTGAGGAAAAAATTGGAAAGGAAATGAGAGCTACAGAAGTAAGAATTGAAAGGGGAATTTACAGCTTGGCACAAAAGGCACAAAACCTTGCCCAAGCAACAAACTCCCTAAAAATTAGAATGGGCCAATAATTTCATGAGGCAACAAGATAATTTAAGACAAAGTCAAAAAACTGAAAAAATCAAATAAAATGTAAGGTATTTCATAGCAAAAACAAACAGTTTCTTTTTGGGATCTTTTTGAGGAGGCAATCTGTGGATTCTTTCAATTTCTATTTTACCCTTTGGCTCTAGAATATCAGGGCAGTTCTCCTTGATAATTTCTTGAAAGATGATATCTAGGCTCTGTTTTTGATCATGGCTTTCAGGTAGTCCAATAACTTTTAAATTATCTCTCCT
>CM053622.1:507457243-507473310 GCA_028646595.1 Phalanger gymnotis
GTGAACATTTGGAGTGAATTCTCCAAATTTGTGCATCTCACTTTCTTTTTTGAGCTACTTCAATTCTGCTTTGCTTATGCTGGGCGGTCCTGTGCAGTATCTCCTATGTCATACAATCAATTCAGAGTTCTTAAGAGAGACCTTGAGAGTGTCCTTGTATTGCTTTTTCTGACCACCATGTGAACTCTACTGTGTGAGTTCTCCATAAAATAATCTTTTAGGTAAGCATTCATTTGACATTCGAACAATATGTCCAGCCCGTTGGAGTTGCGCTCTCTGCATTAAAATTTGAATCCTTGGCAGTTTAGTTCCAGAAAGGACCTCAGTGTCTGGTACCTTATCCTGCCAAATGATCTTCAGAATCTTTCTAAGACGATTCAAATGGAAGCAAGTTTCCTGTCATGGCACTGGTAGACTGTCCAGGTTTCACAGGCACACAACAATGAGGTCAGCACAATGGCTCTGTAGACCTTCAGGTTGGTCATCAGTCTAATACCTCTTCTCTCACACTTTCCTTCGGAGCCTCCCAAACATTGAGCTAGCTTTGGCAATGCATGTATCAACTTAATTATCAGTATGTACATCCCTGGAAAGCATACTGCCAAGGTAAGTCAACTTAGCTACAGTATTCAGAACTCCATTTGCTGTAACTGATGTTTCCACATACGGATGGTGTGGTGCTGACTGATGGAGCACCTTTGTTTTCTTGTATTAATTGTTAGGCCAAAATTAGCACAAGCAGCAGAGAATCTGATCCAGATTCTAAGATATTATCAGACTTGAAGACTGTTACATTTCCCCCAGCTAAAAAGTAAGCTAATTGTTCTAAGAGGGTATAGTTGATTTAATCTTCAAAGAGAAAAGGGGTAGGGAGAAGAGGACTTTGGCAACAGAAAAGATCACACCCTAAGGAGGAGATAAGAAACCTCTCTGCCTTGGTCCAGCAAGCAGGATGGAATGTAAGGTATTGAATGCTAGCCAGCCAATTCTACAATCTACAGTGATAGCCACAGGTGTTACAATTTGAATAAATAAGTTTGGGTCAAGTGGGATGGATGAGTAAGTATGTGGTCAGACAGTAGATTTCTAAAGAATGGTTAGAGAATAGTTTACTTTGTCTCTGTGTCCTAGGTATGGATATTTGGGTTGGAACAAAATGCATGGGTTGGAACATGAGATTGCTTTGAATTTGAGTGCCTAAATAATAGTTCATTTTTTTTGTAAGGATGCCATGTTATGATGAGAAACATGCATGTTCTTAATATTCCTATTCAAAAGGCACCATAAATATTTGAACTCTAAATTCTCCAGCAGTTTGTTTGGTTCTATATTTTCCATTTTGTTTATTTTTCTTTTAGATTTGTCCAGCTCTGAGAGAGGAACATTAGTTTCCTATTATTCTGTTGCTATCTGCCTTTATGCAATTCGATGAACTATTAATTTGAATACTCTGCCATTTGGTGTATATGTTTCATTGTTTATGGCTCTTTTAATTATGACTTTTCCTTGTTTATCTCTACATATTGTGAGTTTTTACTTTTGTTTTGTCTAATGCCATGACTATAATTTTTACATTTTTAGATTTATCTGATACATAGGAAATTTTGTCCTAGCCTATCATTTTGATTTTATTTTTGTTTTGCATTTTAGATGTGTTTTTGATATACAACAAATTGTGAGACTTTGTTTTCTTATCCATCCTGCCCTTTTCATTTTATTGTATTGTTTAGTCTACTCATTCTTTTCCTCCATTTCTTTAGCATTAAGTTTTTTTTTAATAATTTCTTTCTTAAATTGATAATTTGTCCCTGAAATTAGCTTTTCTTAAACTGTTTTGATACAACTCTGTTTCCACAGGCTTTCTTTTCCCTATTTTCCCTGCTTTTAGTTGTCTACCTTTTCTTTAGTTTTGTAGGTTTAAAATTATGAATTCTTGTATTTGTTTAGTGATTTATTTATTCCCCTCTTTTAGTCTTCTCTTTCCCCTCTTTGTTAAATGACTAGTTTAAAATCTTCCTCTTTTCCTCCTCCTTCTTGTGTTTATTATTTTTCTTTTTTCTTTGGCACCTTTTTCTAAGAAGTTTTTCTTTGCTTCTCCTTTCTTCTTATCTGTTATGAAATTTTGATCTCTCATTTATGGACCACCTCCTTCTATAATCTTTCCATGTTCTTTGTGGGGCGAAAGCTTCTGAAATACTGGGTGTGGGCCCCTTCTTCCAACCGATTTCTATGTTGCTGCCTTTATAAATTTCTTCTCATCATTTTTTTTTCCTGTTATACCTTGTAATTAAAATGATCAATTCACAAAGAGAAGTAAAGTTAAATAGAAGCAACTCTGGACATTAGAAATTGCCCTGTTACCCGAAATGTGTGGTCCAATTCTACCCCTTGTCCTTCTCATTAAAGTGAATATAAATACTAAATAGTAACTGTTTCTCTTTTGGCCAGGAACCCTGAGGATCTTCTCCTTCCAGTTTGATTTTTTTTTTTTTTTTGGAGTTTTGTTTAAAGAGGCCATCCCTTGATTAACTTCTTAAAGAGGCCTATTCACTGAATGGGCATTACCTCACTCAAAGTGAGAACCTGAAAAGACCTTAGCCTGAAAGGGCCAGGGTCCCCTAATGCATCCTGGGCCATTTCCAGTTATCATGGTGAATATCAGGCCACTGGACCCAGGTGGCTCTGGAGGAGAAAGCAAGGCTGGTGACTTTGCACAGCCCTCCCTCACTTAAATCAAAGTCAGCTGCAAGTCATGTCATCATGTCATGGTCCTCTTTAAGAACAAAGGACAAACACAACACAAAAGTTTTCTTCCCATTGATTCCCAATGCTATCTCATCTTTGAGTACATATCCCCTGTGGTAGGATCAATATTGTCCTTGACATGTAGGTTGGGCTAGATTTTCTTAAGGCCTTACCCCAGGAAAGCTAGGCTAGTTGTTTTTTGCTTGTTTGTTTTAAGGTACTGAAACTATCCTTGAGAATTAATTGACTCAAGGAGTGAAGATTCAGTCCATGGATGTAGTTTCCTGGTAGCCTACGAACAAAAGCCAGTACATAAGGAGTCAGGAGCTCCTCCCTCAACTTTGACATCAATGCACCATCACAGCAAATGAAGAGGTGTAAAACAATGTTATATCCAGACTGCATATCCTTTCCATGCTATGACGGTCAGCTTCCTTCTGTTGACTGGCAGATGATCTCTGAGTATATCATTTTGTTCTCAACTTGAATTTGGACCACTGGGCTGGTTTGAGGCAGAACTGGACTATAATATCCTCCTGAGCCTTCTGGCTGCCAGCTGGTCCCAAGAGTTCCCACAGCCCTTCTCTTGGCCGGTTGGCCATGCAAGCACAACATTCTCTCTGAGAAGGATGTGGGGCTCACTGGTCTTTGTTCCTGTCCTGAGTGCCTTAGGGCAGGGACAGGACCAGCCTCAGCCAGATTTCAGTTTGCTTCCCTTCAGGACTCTTGCAGCAATGTATCCTAGTCCTTTGCCTTAGGTCTTCTCTGCTGTCCTTTTTCTAGCTAGCCAGGGCCAGCGTTTGCCACTTTTTGCAGGATAGGAAGGGGGTGTAGAGGGTGTTCTGAGTAGTGTCTCTGTAGTCTTTGGGGTCCCTAAACTAGGACTGGGCTCAGTTATGTCAGGATCCAAAACTACCTCCCTCCTTTTAAATATCCTGTTTCCTAGAGCTAAAGTCCAGTAAGCAGGCTGTGCCCTGAGTTTGGAATAACAACAATCCTTTGCACCTTGGATGAACTAAATCACCCTGCACCTAAATCACTCCACTAAGGGTCCCTGAACTTGGGAAAGCTCCAACAAGCCCAGACATGAAGCCTTGCTGTGAATGGACTTTTTGTCCCTAGACAACCTTGCCTCTCTATTGCTGTTGTGCCTCATCACTGTTGCTACGCTACGCTGTTTGATTCTTCATCTAGCCACAAATATATAAATCATGGTTTATCCCCACTGTCTCAGGTCTCCTATTAGAGGAGGCCCTGACACGTGTCTAATTTCTTTCCATCAATGGAATAAAGAAAACTTTTTGGTTTTGACCTATGTTAGCTCGTTGGTATTTTGGGAGTTAACAGTGGTTACAAAACCTCTGTGACTTTTTGGTCCTTTTTTTGTTACCAGAGTTGACAGTTATAAGGCAGCATGTTTTCAGGCCTTCCTCTCTTATTTTTTTGGCTAGACATGGCCAGGCAGAGACGGTGAGTATGTGTGGTGGGGAGAGATGGAGTTCTGGGAGATTCTCTCAGGAGGGGCAAGGTAGAGGATTCCAAGGTGGATCCCAGGCACAAGCCCATGACTCAGCTCCCTGATGTTGGCCCGTTTTGAGTTTGGTGGGAGATGGGTGATATATGAAGTCTTTGAAGATTAGAGCTCCTAGGTGTTAATTCCTAAGGATTTTAACTAGTTGAAATTGTCTTTTAAATTGAGCTGTGATTGCTCTACCTCTATTGTATAATTCCTTTCCTGGAAGGTTAGAGAAAGGATCCAGAGAAAGTTACTAATTCCCCATCTTGCTAGTCATATGACTACTAATTCTCTCTATATCTCAGCATACTCTGACAATTCAAAATGATGAAATGCAGACCTAATGTGGTGAAGGGGACTAGAGATTGTATCTTATGAGGATCGTTTAAAGGAACTGGAGCTGTTTAACCTGAGAAGAGAATTTAGGCATAGGTTGTTAGGGACCTTAGAGATAAGAGTTCAGTCCTTTCAGATGAGGAATCCTTGCCTAGCAAGGATAAATAACTTGTTTGAAGTCATAGAGCTAGTGAGTGAGTGGCAGAGCTAAGATTTCAATCTATGTATTCTAACAAAGATCTTTCCACATCGTCTCTTTTAGGGGAACATGTTTCCTGTCTTCAATATCTGAAGGGCAAGCCTGTGGAAGAGACTTGTTTCCTTGCTCCAGTAGGCAGAACTAGGACCAATGGGTAGAAGTTACAGGAAGGCAGATTTCTGATCAATATAAGCAAGAGTTTTTCATAATCTAGCGATGGAATATCCTTTTAAAAAAAAATGAAGTAACCTGAAAGTATTGAGGCTAGAGAAGGCAGAGATTGTGTAGGTTTCTTACATGAGGCAGTACACTATAAAAGATAACCCTGATGCTAATTTTTCAAAGAATGACACAATAGAACCCTAGAAGCTTTCAGGTAAGAGATTAATCAGCAAAAGGTCAGAGGAAGAATCGAAGGGTAGAAGGGATTGGTGATTCCCTGCTTAGGGGTGCTGAGGCGGCTACTTGTAGAATTAATTGCAATAACAAAGAGGCCTTCCTGGGGCATATGCCAAGACATGACAGAAGAAATTGCCTATCCTTTTTGCCAGGCAACAAGCATTTATTAAGGGCTTATGTGATAGGTACTGTCCTAGGGAGTGTATTGTGGTGGTGGTGGACAGGGTTGGGGGGATGTGCTAAGAAGAGTTCTCTCGGCTGCTTATTAGATTGTAAACTCCTTGAGGGCAAGAATTCTGTCGGATCTTATATTTGTATTAGTACCGTTTTGTGTATATTGGGGCCACTCAATAACTGTTTAATTGAATTGCTCTTATTTGTCATCCTAGAGGGAAGTGGCTATATTTGGCTAGTAACTAGGGAAAACCTGCATGCGGTGATATTGACTAGAGAAACTTGCCTTTCTTTGTTAGGCATAATTCATGTCAATTGTTTTTTCTTCTTTAATTTTTCATATTTCATGTCAATTGTTTTTTCTTCTGATTATACTACAGGCCAAGGAAGAAAAGCAATAAAACATAGGCTCTTCTCTCTGTAAATGAACTGAAAAAAAATTTTTTTTTCTCCTCTGGAAAATAGCCTAGTCACTTACACACATAAGGAACCAACTTACAAAGACTCCGGCCTCTGAAGATGAATACATATGCTTGCATGGGTACAAGAGAAAGAAGTATTTACAGCAAAAAGAGATGCTGTGGGACTCAGCTATAGCTCTTATAGTAGAGGAAATATGCAAGCTTAATACTAGCAGGAGGTATTTCTCCAGACATTCTTACTTCCTTGGAAACAGTATGTATTTATTTCCTTGGCATAGAGCAAAGCAATACCACAGTATGAGGAACCCGCCCAGGGTGGGAACTCTGATGCTCCAGGGGAATTTTGAAGACGCTGTATAGGGCTCAGAGAAAAAGAGAACATCCCTCCCATTTGAAGAATGTTCCCTGATAGAGCTGAGATATTCTACACCCCCACAAGTTGAAGCTTGTAGAATGAAAGGCAGAAATGTTGTTAGTTATTTAGGGCATGGGTGTTACTACCATAAGGAACAAGTGGGAATTTTCTTTTCCTATTTACATTTGTCTGCCATCAGGCAAAGATGAAAGATCCGATATGAAAAAAGCGATTCACTTACAGACAAATTATATGATAAAGTTTGAAAGTCTTGTTCGCTGCAGGTTACGTTAATGCCTCTGTCAAATGGTAACCAGGCTCTGGCAGAGACAATGTAGTTTTTTATTTTATTTATAAGTTGTTTTAAGATTGCAAGACTCTGGGAACACAATACAATTAACTATTAAAAGTTTTACATTTGAAAGATTACTTAACCCAACTCTATCATTTTACAAATTGGGAAAATGAGCCCCTAAGTGTTTAATGTCTAAGCCAGAATTAGAATGCAGGTAATCCAAGCTCCCATTCTAGAGCTGACTTTTAGAGGGTGATGTTGGCAAGTTATGAAAATGAGAGATGGATAGATGGGGAGGGAGTAATAGATTTCTGTTTGACTCCAGGATTTAGGATACTCTGTGTGTGTGTGTGTGAGTGTGTGTGTGTACTATATGTTAGATTATTTGAGCTAGGAGGGCGCTTAGCCATTACCTTGTTCAACATCTTGATTTTATAGATGGGGAAACAAGTCCAGAGAGGTAGCAGCTCAACGACAATCACACAGCCAGTTATCCAAAGAGCTAGAACTAGAACTGGAACTAGAACTGGAACTAGAACTAGAACTGGAACTAGAACTAGAACTTAGATTTCCTTAGTCCCAGCCTCCTGCTCTTTTCAGATCATGAAAGAAAAAAAAAGTGCAGCTGGCTTTGTTCAAACCTGTTTGATGTAGTGCCTTGCCAAGTCTTGAGGCTCAAGTCATTGTTCATTATTGTTACTCAATCTATGACTAATTTCTTACTGATGTAAGCCATTTATTTTCTCCTGGTATTTGGATCCTCCCCCTTTCTTAAGCTAATATTCATGAGAGTGGAATATTTTTTCTTCCTACAAAAGTCCAACACGATTCGGGCTCCACTAACGCCGCTTTAAGTTTTCCCTTTCTATGGCAGATTTGTATGCTTCTCATACCTACATGTCCTCTGTCTGCCTTGGGATGACTTCTTCCCCGCCATTCTCCTAACCCCAATGCACACATTTGACCATGATGTCTCATATTATGAAATCCTGATGGAATCTCAACACGGAGAGGGAAATCTTATTTTGTTCAGTGCTTCTTCCTGTTGAAGATAGACATAAAACATTACCACACTTAGCCCCTTCCAGCATGAAGGAACATTGTATGACTGAATTTCTTTCCTGTTTCCTGAGATTTAGAGAAAACAAATGAAAAATAGTTTCTTGAAGCCCTGGCATTTGTTTTTAGTCACACACACACACACACACACACACACACACACACACACACACACGCACACGCACACGTCTTCAGGTTCTGTTACATTGAATATCTGGGTTCAATGATTAGATCCTTCTCCAGTCTGAAGTCATCTCTTTCCCTTCCTTTCCCTCCCTGGGAAAGTGATGCAAGATCAAAGTTCTCTGTATGTTAGGCCTTCAATAAATGTTTGTTGAATAAAATTGGTTTCTTATTTCAGTAATAAATGTTGTACTGTCTTCACTTTTGCCTAGAGCAGGAGTATAGTATAGTGACTAAAGTACTGAACTTAGAGTCAGGAACACCTGAATTTAAATCTCACCTTTGAAAACTTACTAGCTGTAATGGCTTAGAACAAGTAACTTTAACTTTTCTGAGCCTTAGCTTCTTCATCTGTAAAAGGGAGATAGTAATATCTATAGTATCTAACTTACATAGTTGTTATGAGGCCCAAATGTAATTATATGTATAAAGCATTTTGTAAACTTTAAAGAGCTATATAAATGCCAGTTGTTATTATTATGGTCTTAATAGACCTTGGCTGCAAATTCCTTTTCATTCCCTCTCTGCTTCAAACTGTTATCACATATATCAAGGGGGACATATTATTGCTTCTTATTCTATCATTGGTTTCTTTTTTATTTTGGAGGGGGGTAGGCAAGGCAATTGGGGTTAAGTGACTTGCCCAAGGTCACACAGCTAGTAAGTGTGTCAAGTGTCTGAGGTCATATTTGAACTCAGGTCCTCCTGACTCCAGGGCTGGTGCTTTACTCACTGCGCCACCTAGCTGCCCCTTATTCTATTCTTGGTAAATGTCACTGAATTTTTTTAAAAAATCCTCTCTCCTTTCACTTTTAAAAGACATAGTTCTTTGATATTGTCTTTGCCAAATGAATTGGTTCAGGCACTTCCTGAAATATATTCATCAGGTTGTAATTTTATATCAGATTACCTAAAATTTATATTCCCAACCCTTGTAACTAAGACCTGATAAATGACTGCTCATTTCTTCTATTTCTTTCTCTTCCCCTCCCTCCAGTATCTTTTGCTATGACTCCAATTAGTTTGCAGTTCTATTATGTTCCCTCCACTAATTAATTTATTCCTAGATTACTAGCAATCTGCATTACCAACTACCTGTCCCCCTCCCCCATCCTAGCAATTCATTGAATGATCCCTAGGGTTTAGGCTTTACCACTTTGTGATTAAAAAAAAAAGTCATCTCTGATTACCATTAACATAACATTCCTCACCTTAAAACCTTATAAGTATAATATAATCTGTAAAAATTATCTCTCAGGACAAAATTCCATAATCTTCATAAGGGTCCTTATACCTTTGATTGTCAGGATCATACAATCTCTGACCAGCCCAAGACTTGCCCAGGAGTCTCATAGGAACATCCTCGGAGCTATCCATCCTACTCTCCTTGTCCTACCCTATTTCTTGTAGCTTATCTGCTCTGCCCTGAAGAGGCAGTTTTGCTCTGCCTTGTCCCCCTTCTGTTAAGATGATCATCTCACTAATTATCACATAAGAACTGTCTAGGAACATTAATATAAAGGTCCTGAATCTCTTTGCTTTTATTAATTAACTGCAGTTGATGCCTTCCATATTCCCACAGTTCAATTGCCTTGCTTCTCTGTACTGTTTTAACTTTAAGTCTCTAAGAAGCCTAGTGAAAGCTATTTTCTTTGTTTCTTCATATCTTAACTGTCTGTCTTCTGTCACCCACTGGTGTCATGCTTTCCCCTATGTGTTCTCTACTTTCCATGCCTGAAACACTTTCGCTCACTCAGCCCATTAAACTTCCTCTATTTGTCACATGGTAAATGCCTGTTTATTTCCTAAATATGCCATGTGATTCCTTGGGTCATTCTTTCATGAGCATACTCATGGTTGTGTCAGACTAATGTGATTTTGTTGTTGGAATGCTGCTCTTAAGGGCCTCAAGAATTGGACCTTCAGCAATTCTCAGAGGAATCCCAGACACTTGTGAAGGTGCAAATTAAAGATTAGGGAACTGAATGAACCTGGGAAAACACAGGGAGCACTGGAGAAGATAGTTTAGAAAGGGAGTAATTATTGCCCTCTTGTAGTTCTCTATAAGGATACTAAGGGGAATAAGACACAATAATAATTGTAATAAACGATACATAAATGCATCAGAGAAAGGAAAGGATATACTATTCTTCTAGCATTATTCTCTACTTGTTTGCCTCTTCTATGGATAGACTGGTATAGCAAATAGAGAACTGGTCTCAAAACTAGGAAGACCTGTGTTCAGATCTACCTCTGATACCTATTGGCTATTGTAGGTGCAGCTCTAACTTAAGCACACTTCAGGTTGTTTCAACACTGGGACAAAATGAGGCTCTCTTAAATCACTGAACAGCAGGGATGTTTACTTTTCCCTAACAGAGTACGAACATGCAACAAGAATTCAGTGGTACTCTTCTCCAGAAGTGGCCCCCCTCATCTCCATCTGGAAATGAATCTGGTCGGTAAATTATCAGGATATGGTAACTCATATTGTCTCAAGTACGTACCTACTAAGTCTGAGAGGCATGATGGGACTTTTTATGTTCCTAGACAAGAGAACTCTGTCAGGGAAACTGGAGTTTAGGGAAGCTGTGGTTGAAGGAAGTTGCATCAGGAAAATGCTGGTCTTTTCACATATTAGCAGGGTCTTAAGGATCTTCTAGAGGACCTTCCACCATGCTTATAGGTTTTTGTTTTTACTGAATAGTCCTCTTGTCACGAGTAATGCTAAAGGAAAAAAAGGGAAAAGGAAAAAAATAAAAACAAAAATGTAGAGAACAAAAGCTAGAAATTCCAGGAAGAGAGCCACAGCACAGATAATGATTCCTCCAGGATAGTTATAGATTCCTTCTTCTCCAGATGTGAGGTGGTGATGACAAGCAGAAGCAGCTCCAAGAATATCAGGGCTACTGCATGAACACTTATGACATAATCCACAATTCTTCGTGTGACATTAGAGTCATCAGTAGTAAAGTGACTAAGAGGTCTTAAGCCTCTTGCATGCAACTTATCACAGACTCTAAGTTGATACTGAGGGTCTCCCTGTACCGCCACCCACTCGGTATTCCCTGGCCCACCATCCAAAACCGCCCCCTCCCTTGGAGCTACGTCAGGAGGATCATATAAAATCTTTACCTCTTAGAAGCCTTTCCCCTGCTTCCACAGTGACTCTCACCCTCATCCAGTGACTCAGAATTACCACCAAATCAACTAAGGGATCCCTTTTCTTCCAGGTAAATGCACACCCACCATAGTTATATAGGAAAAGTTTTATTTTCTACATGCCATTAGGAAGCAATATACCTCTCAACAGTACCATCCCTTGGCCCCTAAGACCTTGCTGGGAAAGAGTTATTTGAACCATCCCAGAGGAAAGACAGTCTTCCAATTGAAAGGGATATGGACTACTCCTCCAGGGCTGATGGAGCCCTCTGATGGGGCAAATGCCTTGAGGCGAAGGCAACTCTGCTGGGGAGGACATGAGGAAGTAAGGAAAGGCTGGAGAGGTTTAGCCAGAACTATATTCACAATCCATTTTTATCAGATAAGTCTTCCTGAAGACAAAGCCCTTCCCTCTTTTAGGGTAGCATGGATTTGTCAAACATGGCTTCTGGTAAGTTGTACACCTGACATGGGCAGTCAAATATATGATGAGAGAATTCCATTTTGCCAGCTGGGGACAAGTTGAGAGCCAGTTGGATTAGGAATAATTGCCTAGTCCTTAGTGAAGGCAATCATATGATCCTGTGCTCATCACAGCATGGAATCACCACCTGGAGACCTGATATTACATGGTGACGACCATATGGAATGGTTCAGGTAACTCTAAGGGTTTCCATTTGACCCTGCCCATAGTAACATGCCTGGAGGTTATTGAAAGGGCCCATTAGAATCCCAACCTCATAGCACCCCTTCCTTCCATGGACTCCTCTGTAGTCCATGGATATATGCCCTGTATGATCCAAATATGGCAGAGGCTTTAGGGGGCTAAAGAGCCCCTAGTGCCCTGATGTTTGATTTCTCTGTACAGTTTTACTAGTGCCTCTGATCAGTTCCATGTTTTGGGACCCATACCCAAAGCACCCTCCTAGGAATAGTGTCATTCCCATATGCCCACCTACCAGTGTAGCAATGGACTCTGTGACTTCTCCTGTTGGCAGAGTATCTGTTTTCACTGAGAGCAGTATTTGCCCAAGCCACAACTGTCTCAACTTCTTGCTTAAATGTGACCTGTTGATCAGGCCACAGCTAACGATTATGTGGTGGGAGAGAGATCCATAGTGAAAGTGAGAAGCCATTCGGGTGGGACTCTATCCAGAAGGTGGGATCTAACTGCTCCTGAGACTGAGCTGGGTAGCGTGTTGCAGGCCTTGGGGAGGGGGACATAAATCCAATTTATTAAGCCTATTTCATTTAGAAATTTCATGACTTCCCTTATGGATCTCCACCTGCAAGCTGGCTGCAAGGGGAATTCATCTTCGCAAGGCTAGGTGCAAATAATTCCCCATCTCAGGCACCTAAAAGGAGATTCTGAGCATTCTCATTCTGGAGGCCCCAATAAATTTAGTTGGCTTTATGAAAGGAGATCCTGAGATATTTCCCCCATCTGAAAGTCCACAGTGGAGAGCCTTTCAGCATTGGTTCCATTAGAACAGCAGTCAGGACTCTAAAAGTTTCTGTTTGAATTTCTGCAGCTTCCTTGGCTTCTTGATAGAGGCGGTCCACCCACAGGTAGGGAGTCAAGATATTCCTCCTGGGAGCAGTGACAGGATAAACTTCAGGTTCTCATACACTGGTTGGGAGTTTCCCATTTTCTGCCCCATGTTTTCCTTTGCGGCTCCTATCTTAGCAGGATCTAGAACCTCTGGGTCAGAGACCTTAGGTTGGGCTTCTGATTGGGGCCCCTTAGTCTCTATACCTATCAGAAGAGATCTCTTGACTTGCTTAGTCACCAGCTTCGTTAGCCACCCCTCTGCTTTCATTGCAGTCCCTGAAGGCTGAGAACTCTGTTTCTAGCTGCAGCCAGCCCAATTTATTTTCAGTGTAACTACACAGGCAGTGCAGTTTATGCATCACAGTCAAAAGCCTCCAGGGAATGCTGGCCTTGGCACTCTCTTTACCCTTCTGGGTTGTTCTCCTCCAACAGCTCCCTTGGCCGGAATGGGAACTTGCTGCTAGTCCCACAGAGAGGACTCCTTATAGAAGATCAGGAAAGCTCTAGTGACAGGGAGCCAGAAAGGCTCCCATTATCCTATCACACAACCCTCCGCCTCCTCCTATTGGCAGCTCTTCTCCCAACTCAAATACGATGTGGGCGGTGAGGCCATCTCTACTTGCCCCAACCTGCCAAGACTATTCTGAATGTTGCAGACATAGTTCTGATGCCAATACCCTCACAGTTTTGGTTCAATGTTGGGATGAAATCAAGCACTCACAAATCACTGAACATTTATCAACAGAGGTTTACTTTGCCCTAACATAATAGGCGTATGAAACAAGGATATTGTGGTCCTTTGCTTTTTGGAGTGTGACCCCCATCTCCATCTGGAAACAAGTTTGGTCAATAAGTCATCAAAGTATGATGACTTTAAACGTCTCAGGCACCCAAGAAGTTGGAGAAGCAAGGCTGGGGCTTTTTATGCCCCAGGTCCAGAAGGTATTTTAGAGAAGCTAAGTCTGTCAGGGACAGGGAGGCTCAAGCAAGTTAGGTGAAGAAAATGCTGCTGTTCCTACCACAGCGGCTGTGTGACCCTAGGCAGGCCAGTTAAACTTTCATTGCCCTTGGAAATTCTTCAAGACTGTAAGTTTCAGAGAAGGTGTGGACCTGCATTCATGGAGAGAATTCCTTATATCAATGAACTCACAGGCCAAGTCCTTTTCTTAAGGAAAAGAAAAATGAGCTAATTTTCCAGAGAATGAGCGTATATCATTACATGTGTCAAAATGTTTTGTATTTTACTTATTTTTTCATGAAAACATTTAGACTTTGATATTTCCCCTGCCTTTATAACCAAAATGTGCTGAACATAGTTTAACCTTTAACCTTTAACCTTTAACCAATAACTTAAGATCATCTTTTTGAACATGAGACATAAGATATCAGACTTTTGTGTTCTTGTTTCTCCTCTTTTTGCCTCTGTCCTCTCACTATCAAATCAACAACTGGTAAACATTTATTTAACTCTCATTATGTGTTAGACACATATAGGCAGGCACTAGGGATACAATGATAAAGGAGCTCACATTCTATCAAGAGAAATAACCTGTAGTCACATGAGCAAATACAACATATGTGCAAAAAAGAATTCTGAGAAGGGCCCTAGCAACTGAGGACATCACGATAAGTGGTCAGCTGCTACTTCTTGCTACTTCCAGTTGACCTCCCTCCTGGCCATTAATCTTCTAATCTGCTGCTTCTAGTTTGAGATGAGCTAGGAAATCATATAATAAAGCTTATTTTTTGTTGTTGTTCAGTTGTTTCAGTCATGTCCAACTCTTTATAACCTTATTCGAGGTTTTCTTGGCAAAGATACCGGAGTGGTTTGCCATTTCCTTCTCCACTTCACTTTACAGATAGTAGGTTGAAGCAAACAGGGTTAATTGACTTGCGTGTAAGTAAGTGTCTGAGGTCAGATCTGAACTCAGGAAGATGAGTATTCTTGACTCCAGACCCAAACTCTATCCACGCTGCCACCTTGCTGCTTAATAAAGCTTGTTAGAATTCTGTTTAAGATGAAATTGTCAGAGAGACGATTTAAGGAGTTTTCTATGAATTTGAATGAAACATGAAACTTGTAATTTAGGAGCAAAGGACTTAGAACTAAAAGGGATATTAGAGATCATGATCCTTTCATTCTCCAGATGAGGAAACTCAGGTCCAGAGATGTTAAATCACTTGCCCAAGGGTCACTGACGTTTGTGGTTCAGTTGCTCAGTCGTGTCCAATTCTACGTGACTCCATGGACCATAGCACACCAGGCCCTCCTATCCTCCACTGTCTCTCAGTGTCTCCTTCTGGGCTCTACTGCTAGATGCCATGGCTGGTGAAAGGAGGATGAGAGAAACTCCTTGATCTATCTTGCTTTCCTCTGGCATTGTGGCAAGAGTCCTTCTCCATAATTGCTCCGAACTTGGACAGCCTCTAATTTTTGAGCTGTTACATAGTCTTTGGAGGGTCGTCAGGGAGCATGGAAAATCACTGTCCAATGTTTTAGTCTTTCAGTTCAATCATAGAGAAAGATGTTCTTGCTTCAAAATGACATAGTGGGTTTTAACACCTTATTAACACATGAACACTTCATTCTCTATGATTACATTTGCATTAGCTGAGCTAGAAGAGAGAGGACCAAATTTTCCTTTCCTTATATATTACAGAATCACAGAATTTCGGTACTAGAAGAGACTTCAATGACTACCTAATTCAATCCACTTACATTGTTGTGTTTGTCCTTCATTTTTGAAGAGGACCATGGCATCAGTGAAATGATGACATGACTTGCAGTTGACTTTGATTTGAGTGAGGGAAGGCAGTGCAAGGTCACTAGCCTCACTTTCTCCTCCAGAGCCATCTCAGTCCAGTGACCAGATATTCATCAGGATGGCTGGAGATGACCCAAGATGCAGTGGGAGACCCTGGCCCTTTTAGGCTAAGGCCTTAAGAAGTGAGTCAAGGGATGGCCCCTTAAATTAGAAAAAAGAAAAAAAAAATCTAGATGGGAGGAGAAGACCCTCAGGGTTGCTGTTCCAAAGAGAAACAGTTACCATTGACATACACGCAAAGCCAGGAGGGCAAAGACCTATTGTGGTCCAATCTATTCAGAGTGAACTGGGTTTTCCTGCGTTATCTTCAGTCATCCTGATGAATATCTGGTAACTGAATTCACTTACATAAGGAATCCCCACTATACTAGATCTAACAAGAGGTCTTCCAGCCTCTACTTGAAGATTTCCAAGGAAATGGAGCCCAATATATCTTGTTTTAATGGCATTTTATTTTTTCCTATTACATGTGAAGACAATTTTTAACATTAATTTTTTCAAAATTTTGAGTTCCAAGTTTTCTCCCTTCTTCCCTCCTCTCACCCTCCTAAAAAGGTAAGAATTTTAAATAGGTTGTATATGTGCAATCATGTAAAACATTTCCATATTAATCATATGGTGAAAGAAGAAACAGCAAAAGGAAAAAACCACGAAAAAGATAAAGAAAGTGAAAATAGTATGCTTCCACCTACATTCAGACAGCATCAGTTCTCTTAATTACTTGATAACTCTATTCAAATTTCTCTACTTTGTTTCAAAAATCCTACCATTTCCATTTCAGTTATAAGAGTCCATTCAGTCTCCAAGTTATTTCAGCAATTTGCCCCACCTGCTAATGCATTCTA
>CM053622.1:507473810-507492022 GCA_028646595.1 Phalanger gymnotis
GGGGGGGGGGTGTAAGGAAAGATTTAAATTACCAAAGATGTCAGGGAGAAGAAAATTAAAAGATTGTGGAAAGCAGATATATCAATAGGGAAAATACTAACAACAAAAGAAAATATGGCCTCCAGATCTAGTAAACAAGTTCAGAGATCTATTAATAGGTACTACAGAACAAAAGGAAATGATCTAATGCTTGATGAGGTAGGAGATCATGTGGAATGTGAGAACACAGAACCACCACATGCTGTTCTTGAGTGGTTCAAAAGAGAAATGGGAAGTATGAGAGCAGAAAAGATGGCCTGCACAGCAAAAATAATAGGCAGAATATAAAAAGTAGAATATGCAATGCTAATAAGCCTCACCAAAGAAATAAAAAAAATAGATTGGGAATGCAAATATATAAAACTGAAAGACAATCTAGAAGAAAAGCAGCAAAAAAAAACCATTAAAAGAAGATATGTTCCCTATTCAAGCAAAACATACTTACCTTGAAGATAAGATTCATAGATACAACCTAAGACTATAGGTCTCCTAGGACTATAGGTCTAAAATAATAAGAGAAAGAATAATGAAGGAAACAATAGAAGAGAACTGACCAGAACTCCTAAGCACAGAAAGTGAAATACCAAGAATTTACAGATTACTTCCAGAAAAAAAAAAAGAACCAAGGCTGCCAACTCCAAGACACATAGTGGTTAAATTTAATAATTCAATTGAGAAACAGCAAATTCAACAAGAGATCAGGAGAAAGACTTTCAAATGAAAGGAAAATAAATTTAAATAATACAAGACAATTCTGCACTAATTGTGACAATTAATACTTTCAGCAAAGTTGCCAGTTACAAAATAAATCCACCCAAATCAATAATATTTCTATATAATAATAACAATAAAATACAATAAGAAGAAATAAGTAGCAAGTACAAGAAGTAAATCCCATTCTAAATATCTACAAAATGCATAAAATATCTAGAGATTGGCCTACCAAAAGCACATAAAAGATTCGTATAGATTCAATGACAAAGTGTTCCTTAAAGAAATAAAGAACAACTTACATAAAGGAATATTCAGTGCTCATGGCTAGGCCAGACCAATATGATAAAAATTCAACATTACCAAAGGTAATTTACACTTTTAATACCATACCAATCAAATTACTAAGGAGTTACTTTTATAGAATTTGATAAAATAATAACAAAATTCATTTGGAAAAACAAAAGATCTAGAATATCAAGGGAAATACTGAAAAGAAATAAAGATAAAAAGGGAATTCTAGACCTCAAACTATATTATAAAGCAGCAGTGATCAAAACCATCTAGTACAGGTTAAAAAACAGAGAGAAAGAGCAATGAATCACACTAGACAGAGGAGAATCAGAAACAATGGAACTCGATAATCCAATATTTGATAAAGTAGAAAAGATCAATTTCTCAGGAAAATATCTATTTGATTAAAACTGCTGAAAAAACTGGAAAATAGTCTGGCAGAAATCAGACCAACACCTTGCACTGTACTCCCCAATGCTTTCTAAATGGATATGTAATATTAATATTAAAAAACATACTATAAAAAATTAAAAGAGAAGCATATTATATGCCTCTCACATCTATGGGTGGAAGAAGTATCCTTAACCAGAGGTGTCAAACTTGGGATATACATGGAGTACTGCCCGAAGTAGATTAAAATGTAACTGAGAAATGTTTAACAAAATAAATAAAAATACAATGCAACATAGATTATGTTAATTTGTGGTTTTCTAAGTCAGTATGCTACATACAGGAATAATTTGAGTTCAACACTTCTGTTCTTTGACTAATTAGACATAGAGGCAATTACTACAAACAAAACAGAAAACTATGTGAAAACTGAAAAGCTTCTGTACAGACAAAATTAATGCAGCACCTAGGATAAAAAGGGAAGTAGTCTAATAGGAAAAAAATCTTTACATCAATTTCTCTAATAAGAGGTTGGTATCCAAAAATACATGAGCAATTAATAAATATGTTAAAACTAATAACTATTCCCCAATAATATAAGTGGTCAAAGATATGTACAAACAGTTCTCAAAAGAATTGCTAAGTATTCACAACCACAAGAATGCTCCAAATCACTAATAAGAGAAATATGCCAATCAAAACAAGCCTGAGGTTTCACATTACAATCTGCAAATTGGCAAAGATGACCAAAAAAATGGAAATAGTCAATAGTGGCAGGGTTTGGAATAATAGGCACATTAACATATACAACTTCTCATGGTAAAAATGCCTATGCATAAAATCCACAAGTAGCTGACTTGTCTTCTTGTCCTATTGGGTGAGTTTCCAGGGGTATTTGTTTACCCTTGCAATGGCAAGGATCTTTGGGGGGAATTTGGGGTGTCCTTTGGAATAAAGATCCAGGCAAAGCTACCTGGACCTCTATGGGGAACCACCTATGTTACAGGAACTCCTAGAGAATGTGTAGGAAGAAGAATTTTTTTGTCCAAAACTGAGTTGAATGGCCTTATGCACAGAGAAAAGCACGTAAGAGTTTCCACCTAGGACAGTTTCTCATCTGAGAAAGGGGTGATGCCCATTGACTCATGTCCCAAATCCCTGTAGGGAAGTAGTTTAAACTTTACATAGTTTGAAAAGCCCAGTGGGGACCAAGTTTCTTTCCAAGACATGAAGCCAGTTTTTTTTGGTTTTGCTCTTTCATTTGCTTGTAGGTTTACTTTACTATACGGCACTGGGGAAGCAAGTGAAAAGACATTGCTTCTCTCTCCCTATAGATCATAAGGAACTGTTCTGCACTTGGGACAAGGACTGAGTTTAAAAATGCACCCCTATCTATTTGCTGATGGCAAATTTCAAACAGAGGGAAGTATGCAATGGGACCTTGAAGCATGTCTAGATAGCCTAACACAGTTAGGCTATCTCTGCATTCTCTCTGCTTTTCTGTATTCCCCTACAATGCAGGAACCTTCTTCAATTGGCTGCAATAACCAGAACAAGTTGAGTCTTTAAAGCTGCCAATCTGGAGTATTTCATTCTTTTGCCCACATACTCTCCTATTACATCCAGACAATGAAGATCCCACATAGTTTACTCATAGCACAGGCACAATGAATTGAACTGAGAAGGAGGGATATCTTCCTGCCTCTCCATCTTTTTTACCCTGTGCTTGGGATGTTTGTCTTGTTCTGTTTCTTTTATTCTTCTCAGTTTCAGGTACTGGCAACGATCCCCACCAGACTAGGAGTTCAAGCCAGGGCAACCTTGGAGGCATGATTCCAGGTAGGATATTGTAGCCAGCCAGCCTGACAGGGAAGCCCTGAGAAGCCAGAGTGTTTGGCATTTAAGCCTAAAGGGGACTGTGCCTTCTAGGAACTGAGCTAAGCTATTAATCTAAGCCCCTTCCGTTTCTCAGAGAATGAAGTAGTATAAGGGTTGCGGAGGAGGAAGCCCCACATGTTAAGGAGTAAGTTTACACATCTCTGTATTTTTGAAGCAAATATTTGTGAAAACTCTACCAACTGTTAGTGGTTAAATGGAACTGGGGTGGAGTGGACCCTCCCTCCTATAATTAGGGGACCAGCATCGTGGGAGCTGAAATCAATGGCAGAGAACCTAGAATCAATCCCCAAACCCTTTTAACAGTACAGGAGAACCCTGAGGAAGAGGTGAAAAATAATATACATGGCCTTCAGGCACTGGAGGCCAACATAATCAATGTTGCATTAGTATTGCAAGTAGGCATGGTTCAATCTGTAGCAAGGGGCTGTGTAGGCAATATGTTCCCTGGCTTTAGGTCTCTCACACAGGCTCTCTGCCTCCAACTCTATCACTTGCTTGCTCCCACTGTAAATAGTTGTGGAATAACCATGTCTAGGAACAACCATTTCTAAGAGTCTTCATCAAGAGAGTCAAACTACTACTGCAGGTACATCTTTCAAGTGATCAATATGCTGCTGCTAAGCAGTTCAAAGGCATAATTGTACAGTCTGAATTCCAAAGAAACAAAGAGGAGCTATCCTTCTGTTGTGGTAACTTAGCAAATGTCATCAGATATTTCCCTACTAGGCCTTTAACTTTGCCTTTCAGGATAAATATAAGCAGGTGTTTGGGGAGAAATGGATGAGCATATACAGTTTTGAAGGTATTTTACTGGTAATCTTGCCCTGGTGGTACAGCTGGAGTCACTCTCTCTGCTTTGTCTACTCCTTGAATTTTTCAAGGACCCATTTGCAGCTGATACCAGGAAATCTGACACTGAGAGAGAAGTGAAAGGCCTGGGAAACTGCCTTGTGAAAATCAGCAAGTCTGATGAAATTCATAGCTTGTTTCATGTTTTCCATGGATCGATACAGGATATTGTTATCTATAGAGCAGCCCATTTTGGAATCCATGATACCACAAAAGTTATGCTCCCAGATCCTATGAACAATCATGTTGCAATAAGTTGGATGTTTGCACAATCAATGACTGTTGTGGAAGATGTCTCCTCCTATCGCTTCAGTACAGTAAAGTAGTGAAAGATGATTTACTCTAGCCACAAGGAGCTAATATCACGTATACTGGGACAATTGACTGCTGAATAAAGACTGCTAAACATGAGAGTCACAATTTTCTTCAAGAGGGCCTGGTCCAATGTTCTTAGAGACATGGATTGAACTTTTGTGTTTGTCTTATATGATGAATAGAAGAAATTAATCTGAGAAATCCTAACTAAAAATGGAAAGGGTGAAAATAGATCACGTAGAATATTTAACCATAGTTGGCATTTTGGACCTTTGACTCTCAAGGGATTCATGTTGTCTTTATTGTCGGCCAGATCATATTTGTAAGAAGAGGCAAGAAAAGATCTTAGAAATAGACAATTATTTACTGTGATCCATTATTCACAAAATGGTACTAATGATTCTATTGGTTTTGGGGAAATAAGTTTCTGTGGATCCAAGGATGAAGATCAATCTAAGACATCTAGTTTAAATCCTATTTTATAAGGATCATAAATTTGTGTTAAGTATTCATTGTTTTTAAAAAAATTCATGTTTGCCCTTTGTACTTGAGCACTATATATACTATTTTGCATAGCTGAATCTGAATTCATGTAACACAGCGATGATCTGTGTTAGGCATTTTGCTGTAAAACAATAAACACATGGAACACTCAAAAAAAGAAAATAAGGTGGTCAACATCAGCAATTTCTTATTTCTCTGTGTTTCATAAGTGAGAATAAGAGGCAAGAGAGAAGGGCGCCTTATATAAATACATACGTAGAAAAAAAAATTAGAGAAAATAGACCCTGTGTCAGAACTGCTGATGTTTAAAAAAATGTTTACTGAAAGAATGAATGAATCTTTCTGCCTGTAGACTTTGGAACTAAACAAAATAAAATGTTATTGTTAATTTCCCATGGCAGAGTAAAAGCATAAATCTAATTTTCCCCAAGACAAGAGCAACGATTTTTGTTTTGTGAGGGAAAGAGTGAGCTGTCACAACAGGCTATTCAATGCTCCCCATTAACCTATTTTTGCCTGCTCAGATTCTCCTTTGGTCTAACTGAGAACAGTGACTAGAGAGACAGTCACTCTCATGGAAGAGCATCTAGAAAAGACTAGTGATATTCACATTCTAAAGATGGGGATCAATGGGAAAGAGATTAAGAACTTTTCTGTATGTTCCATGGGTATCACATTAGGCTTTTTCACTCCTTCAGGTATCACTTTGGTGTCACATGGCCTTTGAGACCAGGCATAAGAATCCACTTTAGTCTTGCAAGGTTGGTAGTATATGTGGCATTCATAGTTAGCTAGTGCTTTCCATCAAGTAACACTGATTAACTGTCTTCTATATGTGAGGCACTGTGCTAAGCACTTGGGATACAATGAAAGGCATATTTGTTATAAGGATTTTGTTTTTCTTTTTGTTGATTAGAAAGAGAAAATAGCTTTCTGTTAATTAAAAAAACTTAATTTTTTAAAAATCATAAACTTTACTCAAGATATAGACTCCCTGAGTACTAAAAGAGACCAGTCAGAAACCATTTATTTCTTAAGGCAGCAAAATATATTTTAACAAAATCGAAAGGTTGAAAAAGTGAACATAAATATAAGATATCTGATATCGAAAAGAACTGAAAATAGGCCAAGGAGAGAAAATTAAAGAATCACTAGACTCTACAAAAACTATGATTTTTAAAAAACCTGGAGGAGAATCTACGAAGATAGCAGAACAAGACAAGAAATTACTTGGATCTTCTAAATTTCCTCACAAATAATGTAAAATAATGCCTCGAAGTGAACTTTGAGCAGCAGAAATAATTTAAAGTCAGAGTAAAGCAATTGTCAGCCTAAAACAACTTTGGCCTAAAATAACTTCAGAGGATGTTAGGAAAGACTATTCCTCTGGAAGTGGTGGTTTGACTTGAGGGAAGTGCAAATACCTCTGGGCAGATACTTCTCTGTCAACAAAACAAACAGCTGAATCAACAAACAATGAGCCCTGTGGGCAGTTGTGTAGGCTGCAGCCTCAGCTTCACAGAACTTTCCCCTCACAGACACCTGATCAGGGCATGATTGCAGGGCTCTCAACTGGTGCTTAATGCGGTCCCAGGTACATCGACCTGATGTCTGGGGCTATGGCTGTGGGTCAGGAGGAAGAAACACATACAGGGTGAGTGTGATCACAGAGGGTAGGGACCCTGCTGGCTGTGGACACTCATGGAGTCCCTGGCTTTGGTTCCAGGGCAAAGGGATGAACTGAAGCTTGAAGCTTTGGGAGGGACCACAGGGAACAGGAGCATTTGTGGGGATAGCATTGCAGGGGTCCCTGATCATGGCTCAAAGACAGAGAAATATTTGAAGTGAGTGAGGCTCCTGGATAGAGCTAAGAAAACAACAGCACAAAAAAAACCTGTAGCCTGGAAGGGAGGCCCCTGGATGGAGCTAAGAAAACAATAACTCAAAAAAGCCTGTAGCCTGAGATATTATCCCCCCCCCCTACACACACACCTTTGGACTAGAGCCAGACTTTAACACAAAGTCCACAGAGAAGAAATATGCCACTAAAATGATGATGATAATAATAATAATTAAGCAAAAGAGAAAGAACCCATCACAGATTGCTACTATAGTGATAGAGATCTGGGTTTAAACTCAGAAGGCAGAGAAGTTAAGAAAGCTACTTCTATCCCAAAGAAAAATGCAAAATGTTCATAAACCCCAAAAGAGTTTCTGGGAGATCTTAAAAATGGACTTTAAAACTCAAATAAGAGAGGCTGAAAAAAATTAGGGGGAGAAAAGGGTAATGCAAGAAAATTCAGAAATTTATGAAAGGAATGTCAACCAATTGGAAAAAGAGGTCAAAAAATTTATGAAAGAAAATAACTCCTTAAAAATTGGGCAAGCAGAAGCTAATAACTTCACAAGACACCGAGAAATAACCAAAAAAATCAAAAGAATGAAAAAGTAGAAGAGAACATGAAAAATCTCATTAGAAAAACAACTGACAGGGGCAGCTGTGTAGGCTGGGGGCAACTAGGTGGCACAGTGAGTAGAGAACCAGCCCTGGAGTCAAGAGAACCTGAGTTCAAATCCAACCTCAGACACTTGACACATGTACTAACTATGTGACCTTGGGCAAGTCACTTAACCCCAACTGCCCTGCCCCCCCACCAAAAAAAAAACCAGAAAAAACAATTGACCTGGAGAATAGACAGAAGAGAAACAATAAAAAAATTGTTGGACTACCTGAAAGTTATGATCAAAAAAAGTGTACATACTATACTTCAAGAGGTTGTTAAGGAAAATTGACCTGAAGTTTTAGAATAACAGAGTAAAATAGAAATAGAAAAAAAAAATCCACTAATAACCACCTGAAAGATCCCAAGATGAAAACTCACAGGAACATCATTGCTAAGTTTCAAAACTCTCAGGTCAAGAAGGAAATACTACAAGCAGCTGGAGGAAAAAAAATAATATAGTGGTGTTACAGTAAGGATAACATAAGATTCAGCAACTTCTACATTAAAAGACAAAAGGTGATGGAAGAATATATTCTGAAGAGCAAAAGAGCTTGCAACCAAGAATAACTTACCCAGCAAATAACCTACCCCTGTGTGTTATCCTGAATGGGGAAAAATGGATATTCAATGAACTAAAGGACTTTCAGGTATTTGTGAAGAAAAGACCAGAACTAAATGGAAAATTTGACCTACTAGACTCAGGAGAAACATAAAGCAAGCATTTAAAGCCAAATATAAAAGACTTAATAAGGGCAAAATCTTTACTTCTTATATGGGAAAATGTTATCTATGAGTCTTAAGAATGTTACCATTACTTGGGTAGTTTGAAAGAAAATACATACATAGAAGGCTTGGGGTTAAGTTGAGTATGATGGAATGATCCTAAAAAGTAAAACTGGGTAGAGGGAGGTAAAATGGAGTAATGATCTCATCCAAATGAGATATGAGTGGAAGAATTGCTACAGTGGAGGCAGGAGGGGGTGGAGGGCTGGTAGTACTAGAATCTTATTCTCATTGGAACTAAAGAAGGACATACAGAAGGGTATTAAAGTCTTCTTAACTTAAAGAGAAATAGAAGGGGGGGACAGGATAAAGGAGAGATTCTTCAAGGGTGTGCAGATCAAGAAATAGGTTGAGTGGAGAGGAAAAGGGAGGATTTTTGTATGATTGCACATGTATAACCTATATCAAATTGTTTACCATCTCATAGAGAGAGTTGGAGAAGGAGGGAGGGATAGAACTTGGAACTCAAAACTTAAAAAAAAAAACAACCAAATGTTTTTTACATAAAATAGTTTACCAAAAAAAATAGTTTTTACATATAATGGGGGGAAATAAATTTTTTTAAAAAAATTTAATGTTAAAATTGTTTTTACATGTAATTGGGGGAAAATAAAATATTAAATAAATGTATATAATAGTTGAAAAAATTATGGCCTCTTTGCCAGTATTATATTTAATAATTTGAGGCATCAGTGTTTACTAGGAATATTAGTATAGTTTTCTTTCTCTACTTTAAATATCCCTAGTTTAGGTATCAAGACCAGATTTGTATAACAGGAGTTTGGGAGAATGCCTTCTTTTTCTATTTTTGTAATATTGGACTTAATTTTCCTGGAAAGAATGATAGAATTCTTTTGTATGTCCACTGGTCCTAGGTTGTTTTCTTCTTGCCCCCTTTGGAATTCCTTTTACGGGATGATCATTTTGTTTGAAATTGCGTTATTTAAATGACATATTTCTCATTTTGTCAATATACTGTTTTTATATTTTTGTAAATATTCATCTATTTTGTTTAAGAGACATTTTGCTGGCATATATTTGTGCAAAATTGTTTCAAATTGTTTCTTTTATTTCATCTTTATTTAATGTGAGTTGTCCTTTTTTCAATTTTGATACTGGAAATACAGTTTTCCTCTCATTTTAAAAAATTAAATTAGCTAATGGTTCATTTATCGTATGAGTTTAAAAAAAAGCTTTCTGAAGTTAACATACTTCCATATCTGTATATGTGTGTATATGTGGATGTGGATATAGTATTTCTAGGTGTGTTCAATTTGGGGTTTCATTCAGGAGATAACTAATAGATTCTGTTTTTACTTTGCCCTCTGATGCTAATAGAACTGAGTTTTATTTTATGATTTCATGAAACATGGTACCTCGCTTTTTGTCTAACCATGTTTTTTTTTCAATTTTTTTTTACATTTTTATTTAAAGTCTTGGGTTCCAAATTCTCTCTCTCCCTTTTTTCCTCCTCTTTCCCCTTCCTGAGATAGTAAGCAATCAAATATAGGTTATACATGTGCAATTGTGTAAAACATTTCCATATTAGTCATTTTGTATATAAAGACTTGAATAAAAGAAAAAAAGAAAGTAAAAAATAGCATGCTTCAGTCTGTATTCCATCAATATCAGTTCTTTCTCTGGAGGTGGAAAGTATGCTTCATCATTACTCCTTTGGGATTATCTTGGATCATTGTATTCCTGAGAATAGCTAAGTCATTCACAATTCTTCATCAAACAATATTGCTCTAATATTTGCTCTAATAATTTTAGGTATGTGTGTATGTGTATATGCACATGCACGTACATGCATATATGGCATGCATATACATCTGTGTATATGTATGTATACACATACAAATATGTGTGTTATGTATTTATGGAGATATACACATACACACACACAAGACAGTACTCCCTTAACTCACTAAGAAATTTGTCCTTTCTATATTTTTAAAGGAATATTCCAAAGTGAATTGAGCTTAATTAGATAGATTAGTTCAATACATTCTAAGCAATAAGAAAATGAGCTTCATCTTTTTAATATTATCCATCATACACTTTGAGTTTGGTACACTGTCCTGGCTTCAAGTCTTCCAGAAGTTGCATTATTGTATCCAACAGTACACGACTTGAATTAACCAGAAATTCACGACCACAAGCTATGGCAGCAACATCTG
The DNA here is from genome assembly GCA_028646595.1 of Phalanger gymnotis. NCBI lineage: Eukaryota > Metazoa > Chordata > Mammalia > Diprotodontia > Phalangeridae > Phalanger > Phalanger gymnotis. Next base: position 507,484,279 of record CM053622.1, read on the forward strand.
CAACAGAAATATAAATAAAGTTCATTGTTATTTCACATGGTTCCAAGATTTAAATAGTTATAAAACATTGTTCTTAGTGTATAATAATATCTAATTTCAAACAGAATGTATTAAAAAGTGGACTAAAAATTATTTTAGCCCAAGAATTGACAGGCCATAAAGATGAACTGACAACCAAAGCATTTTAACTAAGGTAGCTGAGACATTCGTATTGTGATAAACAAACAACTCCTTTTGCAAGGAAACACTGTTTTAATTTAATTAATGCATGTATTCAGAAGCAAAATAAATATTATGTTTTGCTCCCAGAGGATGCAGACTAAATATCTGTCAAACTGTCAGTATTTGAATATTTGATGAGGGAAAAGCCAGCTGACTACCATATAGAAAAGCCAAGGAAGAGAATATCTGCCTCAGAACATGTTTGTGTTTACTAATGACTTTTAACCAAGATGACAAAGTCACAAGTTACTAAGTGGGACCAGAAAAAAAAAACACTACTGATAAAATTTAATTATATGGGTCAGTAATGTCAACTTCAAATACTGCTACTACTACTACAACAATAGCATGCATGTAGCACTTTAAGGTTTACAAAGTGCTTTACTTTCATTTTATTCTCATAACAACTGTTGGAAGTGGGTGCTATTATCTCCATTTTACAAATAAGGAAAATATATCTGGCATGAAGATATGAACACGTCTGCTTTTGTTGTTGTTCAGTCATTTCAGTTGTGTTCAACTCTTTGTGACACCATCTGGGTTTTTCTTGGTAAAGATACTGGAGTAGTTTGGCATTTCTTTCTCCAACTCATTTTATAGATGACGAACCTGAAGCAAACAGGGTTAAGTGACTTGCCCAGGGTCATATGGTTAGTTAAGTGTCTGAGGCCAGATTTGAACTCAAGAAAATGAGGCTTCCTGACTGCAGGTCTGGCACTCTATCTTCTGTGCCACCTAGCTACCCTTGCATCTGCCAGTGCCTGGTTATTTGTTGTTTGTGAGTCCTTATGAGTTCCTAGAAACGTGAGGCTTTGCCACAGGGACTAGTAGATCTGGGATTAACTGGAGGTTAATATAAACCTTTCAAGTGAGAAACTAAATTAGATGATGTATTAGAGTGTTGGAATTGGAGTTAAAAAGACCTGTGTTCAAATTCTGCCTCAGAGCAAGGGAAGGGAAAGGGAATTAATATTTATATAGCACCTACTATGTGCCAGGTACTATGCTAATCAGTGCTTTACAAATATCTCATTTGATCCACACAACAACCTGGGATGTAGGTACTGTATTATCCTCATTTTACAGTTGAAGAAACTGAGGCAAACAGAGGTTGAGTGACTTGCCCAGGGTTACACTGCTAGTAAGTGTCTGAGGCCGTATTTGAACTCAAGTTTTCCTGACTCCAGGATCAGTGCTCCATACACTGTATACTTAGCTGCCTCTGGCTATCTATGTGACCCTGGACACATTCTTTAACCTCTCTCAGCCTCAATTTACTCATTTGTAAAGTGACAATAATAACAGCACCTACCTACCTCCTAGGACTGTTGTAAGAATCAAAAGAGACAGTATACACAAAATGTCTTGCAAACCCTTAAAACACTATATAAATGCTAGTTATTACTATTATTATTATTGCTGTTTATAACAACAGTAGGCAAAAATTCACCTGAGTCCCTGGAAACAAATAAGGGTATCCAAAATTTCTCCAAGGATTGTGGCAACACATAGGCAATCCAACTCAAGGTTCAAACAGAAAAATTCTCTCTAGGTCATTTCAAAGGGCACCTAAAATTTCCCTATTCCAACCCTGCAACACAGAAGGCAATCCACATGGAGGTCTGCAATCACCCCATCATTAAAAGAAATAGATCAACTTAAAAAGAAAAAACTCAGAAGATCTTCAGAAAGGTATAAGGCTCATAAAGGGATAAAGCGCTTGGGGTTTATCACTCTGAGTTTCTAGGTCATCAGGCAAATCTTATTTCATAAGCATCGCAAACAAACTGTCTAGAATCACATCACTATAAAAGCTAGTAGCCTAGGCCTGCTTACAAGTACCAAAAACGAATATGGATGAACCACCACAAAATCTAGATTGCTGATATAGCTTCTAAACTCATAATGAACACAGTAATATAACATATATCAGTACATCTGTAGTCATGTCTCAAATAAACTGGTGTGCCCTATGGGAGAGGCATGACGCATGATGGTTTCTTGCACGATAGCCTCCAACTTTCCCAAGTCTAAAACCCATCCGTGACCCAGACATTTAAAAAGCCTCCATGGGTATGGCTAGCTTATTTGTTCAGGCAATGGTGTTGTTCCCTTCTTCCAGAAATCAGAGAGATTTCACACCTAAACTGAGAAAGGACACATCCTTCTTATACATCACAACTATTCATGACTATATAACCTTGGGGTGGAGGCGGGGAGAGTGTAGAATCAAACAGCCCCTCTGTGATCCAGTACTGCTAGGCCCCCTTTCTTCCCACCTTTTTCATATTTGTTATTATTTTGCCTATTTCTATATAGTGACTCTTCTGTAGTTTGATTGTTACAGTGTTGAGGATGCCAATTTAAGTAGTAATGTCACCTATCCTTATCATTACTGTTATTGTTTATTATTTTATTATATAGTTCTTATATTATCAACATGTGTTATTTATTAAAAGACAAATAGCTGGTGAGACATTGATTCTGCATGGGCAACTCATATTTTTCCATTTACTTAAACTTCTCTTTTTCTTGACCTATTTGGTATAGTTATAATTTCTAGAACTATAGCAAATAATAGTGATGACAATGGACATACTAGCTTTACCCTTTTTATTTAAAAGGCTTCCTGTTTCTTCCTTACAAATAATTCTGGCTCACAGTTTTAGATAAATACTATTTATCACATTAAATAAAAGCCCATTTATTTCTATACTTAGCAATGTTTTTCATCTAAACAATGGTTGGATTTTTGTCAAAAAGCTTTTTCTGCATCTATAATCATAAAATTTTGATTGTTTTATATCATATATGATAAATTCAATATGTAACCTAAAATAGTCCTAATTATCTGTCATTCTTTCTGACCTCCATTCTATTCTCTTCTGTACATTTTTAAAAAATACTTCAATGATTCTCATTTCTTTCTTTTCTTTTCTTTTCTTTTTGGCTACCTTACTCCTAATCCTCATTTCATCACACTACAGTACTCCAAAATTTAAAAAACAAAATACATAGGTTTTTGTTAGATTTGTTTAGTCCTGATGGGAATACAGTGAGATCATCCATTATTATGGTTTTACTGTCTATTTTGGTTATGTGTGTATGCCTGTAGACACACATGCAGGCACATACAGTATTGATATTAATTCACTATTTAAGGTGCCGGTAAGTATAACATAGTGTTTATTTTTATGGCTGTCTTTTGTGAAATGATGATTGGTATCCCTAATTTCTGATTTGGATTTCTAAGTTTCTACTCAGTTCCTACCTTTTCATCAGGAATATTTAGAAGTCTTCAAATAGAAGATTTACCTTTTTCCCCTGGTAGGATTATACTCAGTTTTACCAAATGAGTTATTCTGGTTTATAAACATTCTTTTGTCTTTTGGAATACTACATTCCAAAATCTCCTGTTTAAAAAAGTAGCAGCCAAGTCTTCTGTGATCCTGACTGTGGTTCCTTGGTACTTAAACTCTTTCTTTTTTAGTTGCTTTCTTTTCTGTGATCTAGGAGCTCTAGACTTTGGTTATAGCCTTGTTGACAGTTTTTATTTTGCAGTTTCTCTTGGGAGACTACTAGTAGATTCTCTCAGTAGATTTTCACTTTGCCCTATTCTTCGGAGAGATGTGGGCAGTTTTTCTTTATTATTTTTTCACATCTAGATTTTTTTGTTAAATGATCTGTAAGGATCTAATTTCATTCCAGTCCTGAGCCTGAATAAGCATATTAGGCTGAATCTGGCCTAGCTAAGAGCAGCATGGTTTCCTTATATTCATTTTAGAATTTAGAGGATTTCTCTATGAAGTTTTTTAAAAACGAAATTAGCACTTAACTTGGCATGCGTATTAGTGCACAGACTAAACATAGTAATATAAGAGGCTAATTTGAAAAGAGCTGAAGCTCTGGAATTTTAAAGTGTTTCCTCATTTAAATTGAAAATCAATAAAATGTTATGTTAACTTCAGAATTTTTTTTTTGGAGGGGGGAAGGCAGGGCAATTGAGGTTAAGAGACTTGCCCAAGGTCACACAGCTAGTAACTGTGTCAAGTGTCTGAGGGCGCATTTGAACTCAGGTTCTCCTGACTCCAGAGCTGGTGCTCTGCTCAGTGCACCACCGAGTTGCCCCCAGAATTTTTTTTAATGTAAACTTTCAGTTATCACTGTGGTTTGAGACATGTCATAAAAAATATTTTTGTGGACATACATAACTGAACAAAATGTGCTGGCCTGTATCATGTCAATATAATATATTCTCTAGACAGTATATGTAAAGATAAATGAGCTCCAAAAATGACTTACTTGTTATAATTCCGGCCAAAGCAAATACAAATTGATTTTCATCAGAATCCAGCTCCTGTTTTATATTACCATCCAGTGATTTTACAAAACTTTCCATTGTTTGTCCAGTGATATTGAAAAACTTCAGTGCCTTACCCTGGAAATTAAAAAGTCACACTCCTTTAAAGCCTTTAAAAACAGAACAGGGAACATTACTCTGTCTTTTTCCAGGACCAATTAAATCAATTAAACAAATGCTTGTTAAGTACCTACTCAGTGCAAAACACTGCAATTACAATACAACAAAACAATACCTACCACCAAGGAGCTTATATTCTACCAAGAATATACAGCATGTACACAGATAATGGAACATAGAAACAAGGTAATTTCTGGAAGGAAGAGAACACCAACAACTGGCAGAAACGGGAAAGGCTTTTGCATAGGAGGTAGCACCTGAGTTGTGGTTTTGAAAGAAATGTAGGATTCTATGAGGCACACATGAGAAAGAGCTTATGGCAAGGCAGGAAGTAAAAGTTAGAATGTCATGTATGAGCAGATGAAATAATACTGGAAAGATAGACAGCAGCCAGATTTTGAAGGCCTTAAATGACAGGCTGAGAATATTTTACCCTGAAGGCAGTAGGTAGCCAATGAGGATGCCTGAGTAGAGGAATGATGTTGTCAAATGTGTTTTAGGAATATCAACTTGACAACTGGGTGAATGATCAGTTAGGGAGGGAGAGACTGGGAAACTAATTAGAATGATATTGTAATGGTCCTGGCAAGAGAATTCAAAGGCCACAACCAAGGTTGAGGCTGCATGTGTAAATAAAAAAAGGTAGATGTAAATCATGCTTTGGAGGTAAAATTGACAAAAATTTGGAACTAATTAGACGTGGGAGAGGAGGAAAAGAAAAGAGTCAAGGATTACTTTGAGATTAAAAATCTAGATAAATAGAACTGTGATGCCCACAACAGAAAGTTCAGAAGAGAGATGGCCTTATAAGGATATTATGAATCCCATTTTGGACCTACTGAGATCCGGGTAGAGATGCTGGTAATAAAGAGCAGAAGTTCAGGAGAAAGATTAGGATGGATAGATTTCAAAGTCATCTGCATGAAGATGATCATTGAACCCACAAAAACTGATGATACTATCAAGAGAGTATATGTATACGGGGAAGAAGAGAGGGCCAAGGGCAATCCCGAGGAATTTCATGTTTAGGGGGTGAGGCATGGATCCTTCCAGCAAAAGAGACTGAGAAGTCACATGGGTAAAAGAAGTCAAGGAGACCTAAGAGTGTCAGGGAAACCAAGGAAGGAGACAGTATTCTGAAGGAACAGTTAGCTGATACTATCAAAAACTATGAGGTCAAATAGAATGAGAAGAGAAAGAAGGCCTCATTCACTTATTCTCAATCTTTTAAAGAAGTTTGTGGCAAAGAAATAAGGAAACACACAGCTTGGAAAAGATAGAGTAAATGAAAACAAGGTAAAAATATGAGACGATGGGAGCCAAGATGGAGCCTGGAAAGCAGGGACTTATGTGAGCTCCCCACCAGGTCCCTCCAAAAACCTATAAAAAATTGCTCTGAACAAATTCTAGAGTGGCAGAACCCACAAAATAGCAGAGGGAAGCAGGGGTCAAGCCCAGGACAGCCTGGATGGTCACTGGGTAAGGTCTATCCCATGAAGCTGGGAGCAGAGTGGAGCACAGCACAGCATAAGCCTCACCTGGACCAGACCGGGAGTCAGGTGGAACAGGCCACAGAGCCCTGAATCAATGAGCTGTGGCAGTTACCATACTTCTCAACCCAGAAACCCCAAAGACAACAGATAAGGTTAATGGGAAAAACTGCAGGGGACAGAGTGAAAGGAGTTCTAGGTTGGGCCACTGCCCTGGGGGCAGCGGAGGAGGTGCAGCTACAGAACTACAGCTGCAGTTGCTTCCAGCCCCAGGTCCACCTGGTGGGAGGAACTAAGTAGCTGTGGATCAGAGCTGGAGTGCAGAACCTGCTTAAGATCTGAGTCCAGTCCAGGTTGGCGGTTCTTGGGGAAGGAGGAGTGCTGGTGTGGCAGAACTGGCTGTGTAGAAATAGCTCTGAAAACAACAGCGCAAATACCTCAAGCCTGGGAGAAGGTACGCTCTACTCTACAAGCAGTCGTGCCCTGACAAAAAACTCAAGGGTCAAGTAGTTGGCTGGGAACATGGCCAGGCAGCGAAAATGGAATCAGATTCAGACTCAGACTTTGGAATCTTTCTTTGGTGACAAAGAAGACCAAAACATACAGCCAGAAGAAGTCAACAAAGTCAAAGAGCCTACATCAAAAGCCTCCAAGAAAAACATGAACTACTCTCAGGCCATGGAAGAGCTCAAAAAGGTTTGGGAAAGCAAGTTAGAGAAGTAGAGGAAAAATTGGGAAGAGAAATGAGAAGGATGTGAGAAAATATGAACTGGTCTGAGGCCATGGAAGAGCTCAAAAAGGATTCAAAAGCAAGTTAGAGAAGTAGAGGAAAAACTGAGAAGAGAAAATAACACCTTAAAAATAGAATAACTCCGGGGGGCGGAGCCAAGATGGCGGCTGAAAAGCAGGGACTAGCGTGACCTCCTTGCCAAGTCCCTCCAAAAACCTATAAAAAATGGCTCTGAACCAATTCTAGAACTGCAGAACCCACAAAATAGCATAGGGAAGCAGGGCTCTAGCCCAGGACAGCCTGAATGGTCTCTGGGTAAGGTCTATCCCACATGGAACTTGGAGCTGAGGGGAGCAGAGCTGAGTGGCGCAGAGCAAGCATGGGTGGCGCAGACAGACCAGACTGGGAGCCGGGCGGAGCACGCCCTAGCACTCTGAATCAGTGAGCTACAGCAGTTACCAGACTTCTCAACCCACAAACACCAAGGACAACAGAGTAGGTTAGTGGGAGAAGCTGCTGGGGACTGGGATAGAATTTGTGGTTCGGCTACAGCACTGTGGGGCAGCAGTGGTGGTGCAGCTACAGAACTACAGCTGCAGTTACCTCTGGCCCCAGGCCCACCTGGTGGGAGGAATTAAGTGGCTGATCAGAGCAGGAGTGAAGAGCTTGCTGAAGATCTAAGTCCAGTCCTGGTTGGGGGTTCTTGGGGAAGAAGGAGTGCCGATGTGGCAGAGCAGGTGCATCCCCCCCCCCCAGGCTTGGAACATAGAACTCTTTAGTCTACAAGCAGTCATACCCTGCTGAAAAACTCAAGGGTCAAGT
>CM053622.1:507492522-507516602 GCA_028646595.1 Phalanger gymnotis
TCCCCCTCACCTGCCTTCTCTTCTCTTCCTACAGAACTGCTTTTTCTTGCCACTTTTATGCGAGATAATGTACCCCATTCTATCTCTCCCTATCTCCCTCTCTCAATATATTCCTCTCTCATCCCTTATTCATCTTCAACTCACCCTCATTTTATTACATAATTTAACAACACGGTATACAAATTACAAATTGAGATTGCTAATTTCATATGCCATCCTCTTTTCCTTTTCTTTACATATGGAAATGATCATTTTTGTTGAAGTTCATAATAATAAAAAAGAAAAAAATTAACTAAGAAGGGAGGTAATGGAGGCAAGACAGCTTTCTCCAGCAATTTGTGAAATGGAGATAAGATAAAAGATAATAACTCGAGGGGATGGCAGAGTGAATCATAGGTTTTATAAGGATGGGGGGGCAGACCAAGGCAGTTAACGAAGGGTGAGATAGTAGGTAAGAAGATATTGAAGATCAGAAAAGTAAGACATGATTATGGGAGCCATCTGCCAGAAGGGAGGGAAGGGTTTAAAGGTAGAGAAGGTGATACTTCTATAGTAGAGACTGGAGCAGAGAATGACAGAGTGGAGGATAGTGTTCAAGGAGTTTTGAGAGGTAGAGTAAGGAAGAAGAGGGAGTTCATATTTTTGTCAGCAAGTCTGTAGTCTGATTGAAAGGATGGGGTTTAGGGAGGAGGAGATAAAGTAGAAAGCTAGATAAGGAAAAGTTTCAAACAGGTACTGAAAAGAATGCATTTGAGAATTATTTAGGCACAAGTAAAAAGATTATCCTGCTACAGTGACCATCTAGTTGCTATTAGATAACATCAGTGGACCCAGGTCAGCTCAGTGGCACAGTGGGGAGAGTGCAGAGCCTGGGGTCAGGAAGACTAATCTTCCTAACTTTATATCCAGCCTTAGACACTAGCTGTATCACTCTGGGCAAGTCACTTAACCCTCTTTGCCTCAGTTTCCTCATCTGTCAAATGAGCTGGAGAAGGAAATGGCAAACCACTCCAGTATCTTTACCAAGGAAACCCAAATATGGTCAAGAAGAGTCGGACATGACTGAAAAAAACGACTGAACCAGGTCAGCTCAACTGAGGCATTTTCTCCAGCTGTATTCAGTACATTAGGAGTGAAGGAGGTGGGTGGTAGAAATCATCCAGGGTTAGAGTTCATCCATGCATCAACAGAAATTGGAGAAAGGGTCAAGGGGTTTGAGAATAGAGAACAGCATAGCATCAAACAGGCTAATACAGGGTCAAGGCTTGGCAAGAGGAAGATAAAACCAAAGCAGGGATGTTGGCTGTGAGAGTACTGAGGGGTGGTGGAGGAACAAAAGGTCATGATGAAACAGATGAGAAGGAGGACTAGGAACAAGTTTAGGAGAGAGGCATAGGGAATGATAAGTGATAAGAGATTACAGTGGGAGAAAAGAACGTCAGAATTCCTGTTTAAGGAAAGGAAACCCTTGTGCAGCTGAGATGGAGCTGAGGAGACTGAAGAAATGGGAAATCACGTATGCTGAAGTATACCAGTACAAGTAAATAATTCGAGGTGGCAGACAAGAATTCTTATGTAATCTTAAGCTGCATTAAGGAAAGTGTAATGTCCAGATCTAGGGAAGTGATAGTCGTGCCCTGGCCAGACCACCTCTGAAGTATTATGTTCAGTTCTTGGTGGCATATTCTAGGAAGGACATTGATAACCCAGAGCAAGGGTGGGGAATCTGTGACCGCAAAGACACATGTGGCCTTCTAGGTCCTTTGATGTGGCCTTTTGACTGAGTTCAAGTTTTACAGAACAAACCCTTTTATTAAGGGGATATGTTCTGTGAAGTTTGGGTTCAGTCAAAGGGCTGCACTTGAGGACCTAGAGGGCCATATGTGACCTTGAGGCTACAGGTTCTCCAGCCCTGACCTAGAAGGTACTGGAGGAACAGTCAACCAAAAGATGGTAAAAGGACTCAAGTGCATGTAATATGAAGATTGGCTGAAGGAAGTAAAGATATTTAGCCTGGAGAACAGAAGACTTAGAGAAGATGGTTCTTTCCCAGTTGTCTTCAAATGTTCAAAGGAAAGACTTGTTCTTTCAGAACAGAACTAGAAGCAAAGGGTATAAATTGCAGAGAGGTCAATTTAGGCTTATTGTGGGAAAAGCTTCCTGACTATTAGAATTGCTCAAAAATGGAACAGGCTGCTGGGGTCGATACTGAGTTCTCCCCACTGGAGGTCTTAAAAACAAAGACATTTTCAGGTGTTTTGTCAAGAGGCCCTTTTATTCAGGCCTGAGTCATATTAGATAGCCCTTCTGTCCTCAGATTCTTTTATTCTTCTGGGCCCAACAAAATTGTGCAAAGCATGTAAATAAGAATGTCTTAAGGAAACTTAAATTAGAATAATAGCATTCATCACTCAGGACTGCGCTGGTAAATACTTAACTAGGTCTCCAAAAAGAATATATGTACATAACACATTTTTAAATTTAATTTGCATTATTAACATTTCTCATCATAGTAAAAAAAATTTCCCTATCATTTTAAGTCTAAACAATCAACAAACAACAAATCAAGCCCTGATCTATAGTATTTGCTGAGGTATAAATGTTTATGCTGATAAGTTAACAATTGTACTTAGTGAGTGGGCTCCAGCACACCACTGCAATATTTACCCCCTCAAAAAAATTTGGGTAGCTGTTTTCCCCTGACCTCCAAAATACTTCTTCTCCTTCTTCAATACGTTCAGTGCCTGGCTCAGTCTTTTGCTTTTCAACTTTTGCCCTCGTGCTAGGAGACTATAACACATATATTAATACTCTCAAAAACACTCAAACTTCAGAGTTCCTCAACTTTGACATAACATACTCCTCCATCTCACTTGAGTCACATAAAAAATCATAATATTTTAAATCTTGCCATCACCCACAAATGCACCACTTCTATATTCCTGAACTCTGAGATTTCCTTATCTGATCACAATCTATGGTTATTATACCTCTCCCCTTGCCTTTTGACCCCAAATTCTGTTCTTGGCCCACACCTGTGACTTACATTCTCTTGACGCCTCAGTTCATTCTTAGCCATTACCCTTGCATTCTCCTCCTTCCCCATCTTGACCCCTTTGTAAACCAGTTCGACCCTACAATGCACTCTTCTCTTATCATATCACCAGTCTTGACCTGCCATGCCTCCATCTACTGAACAAAGCTAGAGAAAAATCACAAAACTGTGCTCAGGAAGTACACTACAACTTTATGTTGTATAACCTCAACCGGGTCCTCACTGCTCTAAGGCATTTCTTAACTCCTTAATTAACTCACTGTTGCAGGCACCACAGGAGCTCTCCTAAACCTTTTCCTAAACCTAAACCCTCTTTAGGCTTTCCAGGGCTCCCCATTCCCCCACCCTCTCAGCTGACAACTTTGCCTCATATTTTATTGGAAAAAAAAAAAGGAAATCAATAAGTAAGAACTCCCTCTTATTCCCTCCTCATCTCAAATAATCTAGATGCCTCCTGCCACTATGTCCTCCTTCACCCTTGTTTCTTATAAAGAGGTAGGTGACCCTTCTCCTTACCAAGGCAGATACCTCTACATATGTCATTGATCTCATTCTACCCAGTATTCTCCAAAAGGTTGCCCCATCCTCAAAAAAACTCTTCCTTGAAATCCATTCACCCCTGCAACCTATCATCCCGTATTTCTCCTCTCTTTTGTAGCTAAACTAAAATTAGTGCCTCTACTTCGTCTCCTCTAACTCTCTATAGTCTGGCTTCCTTCCCCTCATTCAGCCAAAAACACTCTCTTCAAAATTATCAATTATTCCCTTCCTGACTTCTCTAGCCTTTGGCATTGTTGATCACCCTGTCCTCCTCGGTAGTCCCTACTCACTATATTTTTGGAACACTAGTCTTTCCTGGTCCTTCTCCATCTCTTTTTCTGGACCTTCATCTAGGTCACAATGAACTCATTATCTTTCCCCCAAAAGACTCCCTACTTCCAGACTTTCCCTTTACCATCAAAGGTATCACCAGTTGCCTGGCTCACAACCTAGATGCCAACCTCAACTCATCGCTCTCTCACCCCTCCCACATCCAATTTGTGGCCAAGTCCTGTGAATTTGACCATTATAACATCTCTTATATATGGCCCCTTCTCTCCTCTGACACTGCCATAACCCTGGTGCGGGCCCTCAGTACCTCATGTTTGGGCTATTACAATAGCCTATTGGTTGGTCTCCCTGCCACAAGTCTTTCCCCACTCGAGTCCATACTCCACTCAGCTCAAATTAATCTTCCTGAAGAGCACCTCTGGCCCTACCACTCTCCTTCCCTCCTTTCCACCCTCACCCACATTCAATAAACTCCAGTGGCTGCCTATTGCCTCTAGGATCAAATGTAAAATCCTCTGTTTGACATTCAAAACCCTTCACTAATTGGCCCCTCTTACCTTTCCATTCTTCTTATACCCTACATACACACACAGAGACACACACACACACTCACTCTACAATCCAGTAACACTAGATGACTACTTGATATTCCTTGAATAACCCACTTCTTTTCTAGACTTGGCATTTTTCACTGGCTGTTCCTTATGCCTGGAATATTCTCCCTCATCTTTTCTGCCTCTTTCCATCCCCAGATTTCTTCAAGTAACAGATAAAATCTTATCTCCTAGGAGAAACCTTTTCTGATCCACCATAATGGAAGCACCTCTCCCCTAGTGGTTTTCTTAGATTTATTCTGAGTGTAGCTTGTTTGTGCATAGTTGTTTTCATGTTGTCTCTCTCCATTAGAATAGGAGTTCCTTGAAAGCTGAGACTGTCTTTTGCCTTTCTCTAACACAGTGCCTGGTACATAGTAGGCACTCAATAAATGCTTATTGACTGACATTAAAACAGTACAAGGTATGAATTTCTCTTTGTGTGTATTTGTAAGAAAGTATACTTCAAGTATAATGGGGGGAGGGATGTTTTAGAGGTGTTATTTTTACTAAGCCATCTTTTTGTTGTTTTATTGTTGTTCAATTGTGTCCAACTCTTGGGAACCTGATTTTGGGGTTTTCTTAGCAAAGATACTAGTGTGATTTGCCATTTCCTTCTCTAGTTCATTTTACAGGTGAGAAACTGAGGCAAACAGGGCTAAGTGATTTGCTCAGAATCATGCAGCTAGTAAGTATCTAAGATCAGATGTGAACTCAGGAAGATGAATCTTCCTGACTTCTGATCTAGCACTCTAGACACTTCAACACCTAGCTGCCATCTTAAATGATATAAATTGTAGGGCACCTAGTCAGCTCAGTTTCTTCCAGTTCTGTTCAACAGCACATAATTATTATAGAGGAGCAGAAGAGGAAAATGGTAGAAGTAATGCAGATGAGGCTGGGCAAGGGATGAGCAATGATAGGCTAGGGGAAAGATATTTGGGAGTAAAGTGTGGAGTTAGACTCCACACTCAGACTAGGTGAAGACGATGAAATCAAGAAATAATTAAAAAAAAATACTTTGTATCGATTCTAGCTCAAGGGGATAAATAGAGAAGAAATTAACTCTGCAAGTCAAAGTAGACCCTCAAAGAAAAAATGTTCTGACCACAAAAATTACAAAAATATTTGGAATAAATGAAACAAGGTATACAAAATAGAATTGTTAGGGAAGAAAGAATGGAGAGAACAGATACCTTAGAAGAGAAATTTACCAAAGAAATGAATGCCCTTAAAATTAGAATGGGCCAAACATAAAACAATGAAAAATTTCTTCAAAGAAATTATAATAATGAGATTTCCATCAAGATAGCGCCAAAGGTATTTCCCCACCCCCCAAGACAGAAGCCAAGTCCAAGGCCTTGAAGGCCAAGATGGTGGTTCTGAAGGGTGTCCATAGCCAGAAAAAGAAGAAGATCCAAACATTCCCCACCTTCCGGTGACCTAAGACACTAAGACTTTGAAGGCAGCCCAAATATCCTCAGAAAAGTGCTCCTCAGAGAAACACGTTTCATCACTATGCCACCATTAAGTTTCTCTTGACCACTGAATCTGCTATGAAGAAGACTGAGGACAACAACACCCTAGTCTTTATTGTGGATGTCAAAGCCAACAAGCATGAGAGCAAGCAGGCATTAAAGAAGCTTTATGACATTGGCATGGCCAAGGTCAACACACTGATCTGGCCTGATGGAAAAAAGAAGGCCTATGTCAGACTTGCTCCAGACTATGATGCTTTAGATGTTGCCCACAAAATTGGAATCATCTAAACTGTGTCCAGCTATCCCACTCTACCTACAATAAAAGTTTTCCAGTATATAAAAAAAAGAAATTATAATAATGAGACAACATACCAAAATTTATGGGATGTGACCAAAGCAGTCTTTAAAGGGAAATTTATATGGTTATATGATTTCACCAACAAAAGAAAGAAAAGATCTGTGAATTGGGGATGCAACTAAAAACAACAGCTAGAACAACAAATAAAAAATCCAAACAAGGGACAGCTAGGTGGCACAGTGAGTAGAGCACTGGCCCTGGAGTCAGGAAGACCTGAGTTCAAATCCAGCCTCAGCCACTTGACACACTTACTAGTTGTGTGACCTTGGGCAAGTCACTTAACCCCAATTGCCTTGCCTTCCTCCCTCCAAAAAAAAGATCCAAACAAACAACGAAGTATAAATTCTGAAAAAGAAGAAATTAATAGAATTGAAAGAAAAAAATCTAACATAATTGATAAGTAAAACAAGGGCTGGATTGTGCTAATTTTTTAAGGGGGTGAAAAACTAAATAATTCATCTCAAAAATGAAAAAGGAGAAGTCAAAACAATTGAAGAGAAGAGGTGGAGCCAAGATGGTGGAATAGAGAAGCACTCAGCTGAGCTCTCCTAAATACCTTCTAAACAACTCTAAAATAATGCCTCAAGTCAAATTCTGGAGTGGCAGAATCAACAAAAGTCAGAAGAAACAATTTTCCAGCCTAAGACAACTTGGGAAGTTGGCAGAAAAGTTCTGTCTCACCAGGGTGATAAGTTTATCTCAATAGATACAGAAAACCCATTTGGCAAAATACAACACTCATTTTTATTTAAAACACTAGAAAGCATAGAAGCTTTTCTTAAAATGATAATTAGTATCTAAAAACCATCAGCAAGCATTATCTGTAATGGGAATAAGCTTTTCCAATAAGATCAGGGGTGCCTATTAACACCATTATTATTCAACTTCTTCTAGAAATGCCAGCTATAGCAATAAGACAAGAAAAAGAAATTGAAGGAATTAGGATAGGCAAGGAGAAAACAAAATTATTACTCTTTGCAAATGATAAGATGGTAAGCTTAGAGAAGTCTAAAGAATCAACTAAAAACCTAGTTGAAACAACAACTTCATCAGAGTTGTAGTATATAAAATAAACCCACATAAATCATCAGCATTTCTATATACTAGCAACAAAACACAGCAGGAAGATGTAGGAAGAAAAATTCCATTGAATATAACTTCAAACATATAAAATACTTGGGACTTGGGAGTCCAGCTGCCAAGACAAACCCAGGAATTATATGAACACAATTACAAAACACTTTTCACATAAATAAAGCCAGATCTAAACAATCAGAGAATATTGATTACTCATGGGTAAGTTAAGCCAATATAATAAAAATGACAATGCTAACTAAATTAATTTACTTTATTCAGTGCCATACCAATCAAATTGCCAAAAAACTATTTTATAGAGCTAGAAAAAATAATAACAAAATTTATATGGAAGAACAAAAGGTCAAGAATATCAAGGAAATCAGTGGAAAAAAAAATTGTGAAGAAAGGTTCTTTAGCAGTACCAGATTTCAAACTGTATTACAAAGCAGTAATCATCAAAACAATCTGGTACTGGTTAAGAAATAGAGAGGTAGATTGGTGAAATAGATAGGTACACAATACCCAGTAGAAAGTGATCATAGTAATTTAGTGTTTGACAAACCCAAAGACCCCCGATTTTTGGACAAGAACTCATTATTTGACAAAAATTGCTGGGAAAAGCAGAAAGCAGTTTGACAGAAACTAGGTATAGACTAATATCTCATACTATATACCAAGATAAGGTTAAAATGGGTACCTAATTTAGACATAAAGGTTGATATCATAAGCAAATTAGAGGAGCATAGAATATTTTATCTGTCAGATTTATGGATAAGGGATTTATGATAAAACAAGACATATGGGGCATTATGGAACATAAAATGGATAATTTTTATTACATCAAATTAAAAAGGTTTTGTACAACAAATCAATGTAGCCAAGAGCAAAATGAAGGCAGGATACTAGGGGAAATTTTTTTTTACAAGTTTCTCTGATAAAGGCCTCATTTCTCAAATATGTAGAGTGCTGAGTCGAATCTGTAAGAATACAAGTCATTTCCCAATTGATAAATGGCCAAAGGATATGAACGGGCAACTTTTAGAAGAAATTAAAGCTATATGAAAAAATGCTCTAAACTGATTAGAGAAATGCAAATTAAAACAACTCTGTAGTACTACCTCATACCTATCAGATTAGTTAATATGACACAAAAGGAAAATGACAACTCTTTAGGGGAATATGGAAAAATAAGGACACTAACACATTGTTGGTGGAGTTGTGAACTGATCCAACATTCTGGAGAGCAATTTGGAACTATGATCAAAGGGCTATAAAACTGTGCATATCCTTTGACACAGCAATACAACTACTAGATCTGTATCCCAAAGAGATAAGAGGAAAAGGACTTATATGTACAAAAATATTTATAGCATCTTTCTTGTGGTGGCAAAAAAAAATTTGGAAATTGAGGAGATGCTCATCAACTGTGGAATGGATAAACAAGTTGTAGTATATGAATGTAGAGGAATACTATGCTTTCCAAAGAAATGATGAGCAGGCAGATTTTAGAAAAACCTGTAAAGACTTACATGAACTGATTTTGAGTGAAGTGAGCATAACCAGGAGAACATTTTACACAGTAACAGCAATATTGTGTGATGACCAACTTTGATAGACTTAGCTCTTTTCAGCAATGCAATGATCTAAGATAATTCCAAAAGATTCATGATGGAAAATGCTATCCACATACAGAGAAAGAACTATGGAATCCGAATGTAGATCGAAGCATATTATTTTCTTTTCTTTTGTTTTTTCTTTCTCATGGTTTTTCCCTTTTGTTTTGACTCTTCTTTCACAACATGACTAATGTGGGAATATGATTGTAGGTGTATAACCTATATCAGATTGCATGCAATCTTGGGGAAGGGAGGAGGGGAAAGGAGAAATTTAGAACTCAAAATCTTATAAAAGTAAATGTTGAAAACCAAAAATAAATGATTTTTAAAAAAAAAAAAGAATTTAAAAAAGAACAAAAAATGGTGGGCAGGATGCTCTCAGAAAAACTTGGGAAGACCTACATAAACTGATACAAAGTAAAATGAGCAGAATCAGGATAACATCGTACACAGTAACAGCAATATTGTATGATGATCAACTATGAATGACTTAGCTATTCTCAGCAATACAATGATCCAAGATAATTCCACAGCACTTATGACAGAAAATGCTATCCACCTATAGAGAAAAAAACTGATGGAGTTTGGGTGAAGACTGAAGCACACTTTTTTTTAACTTTATTATTCTTGGTGGGAGGGGGGTTTGGTCTGTGTTTTCTTTTGCAACATAGCTAATATGGAAATATTTTGATGACTGCACACGCATAATCTATATCAAATTGCTTGTCTTCTCAAGGAGAGGGGAGAAGAGGGAGGAGAGAATTTGGAACTCAGATTTTTAAAAAAACAAATGAGAAAAAATTTGTGTATACATGTAATTAAGAAATAAAATAAAATTTAAATTAAATTAAGGAATAAAAATTTGGAAAACAAAAATATTGAAAAAGAAATAAAGGAAACCATTTTGCCCAATTATAAGCAAATAAAAATAGCTCAGAATAAATGTTTGAATACTTACTAAAAAATTAAATACCCAGATTAACAAAAGAAGAAATGGATTATTTAAATGACCCTATATCAGAAAAAGAAATTGAACAAGCCATAAATAAACTCCCAAAGCAAAAACCTTGTGGACAAGCTGGATTTATAAGTAAACTCAATCAAACATTCAAAGAACAATCAATTCAATGTTACATAAAGTATTTGTAAAAAATTAGGAAAAGTGAGACTTCCAATCTTTTTCTATGATACAAATATGGTTCTGATACCTTAAACAGGGAGAGACAAAGCAAAGGGGAAAAAACCTATTATAGGCCAATATCCCTAATGAATAGTGACACAAATTTATTCAATAAAATATTAATAAATAGGGTATAATAGTATATTTTTAAAAAGCACACATTGTGACCAGGTTAGATTTATGCCAAGAATTCAGGGTTGGTTCATTGTAATGGGATTTTCATGTCCAAATCACCTAAGATGGAGGCACGGATGTGGGTGACTGAAGGGACCTATTTTGAGGAAACAATATTTTACATCCCCCTACCACATGTGGAAGCAGCTTCTCCCCATTAGCTCCACTGCAAAACAAGCTGTGTCTTTAAAACTACCAGATTGGGACAGTCTATCCCTCTCTTTCAGATGGTACCCAGGGATGAAGGTACTGTTCACTTGAAGCATAGTACCATGAACTAAGCTAAGTGTAGGGCAAGGGTTACCTTCTTTCCCCTTAGATCCTGTGACCCCAAGAACTGGGTTTGAGATTTTGGTCTTGTTTCATTTATCCTTTCCAGACCTGGGAACTTGAGCCACAGCAACCTTCGAGCTAGGATTCTAGGCCAGATATTGTTTCCAGATCAGCAAAGAAACCCTGAGAATCTAGGACACAAGTCTGAGGAAGGGGGCACTTTTGGACTTGGAACTTGGTAGGACTATGCTATATAGGAACAGAGTTTATCTTTGAACCCAAACCCCCCCATGCCCCAGAGACTGAGGGGATGTGTGTGGGGGGTGTTATGCCCCCCTGGTTTTGGGAGAGAATGTGCACTTTTTATTACTACATCTCTTCAATATCTAGAGCCAGGAGGGACCTCAGAGGCCTTCTAGTCCAGCCTATTCATTACAGACATGAGACAACAAGCATCTAGAAGAGTTAAAGAGTTGTTCAGGGTCATTTGTTATTGTTGTTTGTTTCAGTTGTTTCTGACTCTTCAGGACCCCTTTTATGGCAAAGGTAACAAAGAGATTTGCCATTTCTTTCTCCAGCTCATTTTACAGATGAGGAAAGTGAGGCAAACAGGGTAGAATGACTTGCCCAGGGTCACACATCTAGTAAGTATTTGAGGCCAGATTTGGACTCATGAAGAAGAGTCTTCCTGATTCCAAGCCCAGTGCTCTATCCACTGTGCCACCTTCTAGCACCCCTAGTATGAGGGCTTGATGAGCACTTTTCAGCGCCACTAATCTACCTTTGGTGTCCACCTTCACCCAACTCTTACCTGTGGCTCCAAGAAGCTGTAGCATGCACAGTGGCCACACTCTGGTAAACATTCTCGGCAGACAGGCTAAATCAGGTTGAGGGTAACCAACAGGACTCAAACCTGTTGGTGAATTAGGGGAGTGTCTACCCTACACATGTGAAGACTTTGGTGGTATGAGCTGATGAGATCAATTTATTCCAATGGCCATGAGGCAGCTGAAGCAGGTTCTGTGGAGTGCTGGGAGCTTGATCAGGCATTGAAGATGCCAAGGTCATCCACTGCATCCTGGGCCATCACCAGTTGTCTTGACTTTTGTCCTGCCACTGGATTTCAATGACTCAGGAAGAGAAAGTGAGATTAACCTCTTTTTACAACTCCGTCTCACTTAACTCCAATTAATGCGGAAGTCAAGACATCACCTGTGATGTCACTGGTCCTCTTTGAAAATGAAGACAAACAACAACAACCACATCTGAAGTAATTTTTTTTTTTGTAAAAGCTAATCTTTTAATGGAACTGCAATGCTGAGGACTTCCTAAAATTGAGGGAACATGAACTGTTAGAGCTTGAGGAAATGGCAGATTCAATACCTATTAAGGATACTGGAGAATCCTTGGGGAGGAGTGAGATGTTGCATACCTACTCTTTAGGCAGTGGGGGCCAGAGTAGTCACTGTTACATAAGAAATACTATAAACATAATAAACTATATTACTAACATAAATAATAAAAACCATACAGCTACATCAATATACTATGAAAAGGATTTCAACAAAATCTAATGCCTATTTATATTACTCCATAAAGCACAGAAAGAAATGGACTTTTCTTTAATACGCTAAATAACTTCTATCTAAAACCAAGAATTCCATATATAATGGAAAAAAATTAGAAGCATTTCCAGTAAGAACAGGGTAAAGCAAGGATGCCCGTTATCAATACTACTATTTAACATAAGCACTAGAAATATTAGCTATAACACAGTAAAAAAAAGAAACCAAGGGAATAAACATGCAAAGAAGAAACAAAATATCACTTTCTTAAGATGATATAATGGAGTAGGCAGAGCCAAGATGGCAGAATAGGAGGAAGTGTAGCATAAGTCCTTCAACACAACCCCTCCACAAAGATCTAAAAAAGGCACTAGAATGAATCCTGACCAGGAAAGCCAAGAAAAAAAGTCAGTGAGTCATATTTCCAGCCCAAGTCAGTACAGGGAGATAAAATTGTGAACACAAAGAAGAAGGAGTACTCTATGCAAATCATTCCACTGAACAGGTACTGAAAGAGGACTGAGGCTGGTAACCTGGTAAAGAAGAGGTCTCAGACCCAGAGATCTCTCTATGAGGGACCCCAATCTTGTAAAGGCTGTGGAAACAAGTGCCAACTGGTATTTCTATCACTCACTACCCAATTCTGGCTTACAGATCTAGGGTAAACTATGGTGGGGGCCTGTACTTAAGCATAGCATTCCAGGTCAAAGAGAGGTCATGAGCTCTGCACTCTACCTTGACTGAGAAGCAAACTGTTCAGAAGAAAACAATACCTTTGTAGCTCCAGCCCTAGGACCTGAATATGGTCTCAGTTCTAGCCTCCAGTCCAATCTGAGGCCTTAAATTGAATAATAGGGCAGTGATCCCAGACCAAAGATGAGTCTACAGTTCTGTCACTCAGAACCAGAAGAGCTTTCTACTTGGCTATTAGTAGCTGAGTATAGTAGCAGATTACTAGAACTTCCAACCAGGAATAAGCCAGCAAGAATGTTGCATGGATCCAAACCTGGGTCAGGAACTTTCAGGGCTCAGAGTAGCAGGGCAATGAGGAGACTTTTCCTTGTATCACACCATTTTGGAAGCACTAAAAAAATACAGGACCCCAGCCTGATCTATCCCTGAGATCCTGGAATAACGCAACATTCGATAACCCCAAAAAATAGCAAAAGGACCTACAAGGACAAAAACTCAGCTCAGCCATTCTCCCCAAAAGTGTGCAGAATCCAGCCCTAACATAAAGTCCAAAGTCAGAAAGTAGGCTAGATGAATGAGTAACAAAAAAGAATCTTGCCCCCCCCCCAAAAAAAGAGGGGGAAAGCTGTTATGGTTACAGGATCACTCAAAACACAAACCCAGAAATTCACCCTAAACTTGCATAAGCAAAGCCTCAGAGAAAAACACAGCTTGGATACAAGTTCATGTCAAATTCTTAGAAGAGATGATGTAAGAGTGTTTTTTTTTTTTAAAAAAAAGCCAAAAAAATTGTAAAAATTAAATGAGAACACTAGAGAAAAAAATGAAAAAAAATGAGAATTATGGAAGAAAGGTTTAGAAAGAGAATTAACAGCTTAAGAAGAGGCACAAAACTTTGCCCAAGCAACAAACACCTTAAAAATTAGAATGGATAAATGACTCCATGTGACAAAGAATATCAAAACAAAGTCAAAAGAATGCAAAAAACAGACGAAAACATAAAGTATGTAATAGCAAAAACAACAGATGTCAAATCAGACAGAAGAAAGATAATTTAAAAATTATTGGAATACCTGAAAGTAGAAAAAAAAACACCCAACAAGACTGCTTATTTCAAGAACTCATTATAATGGCAAGTAAAATGAGACTTTTCACTGTCCTTTATTTGAATGGGGCAGGTATGGTGGGATCTTTTTTGTCTTGGAGTGTTTCTTAGCACTAAGAGTCATTGAATTGTATATGACGTGGTGCTGGCGGTTAGAGTTTTCCCACACTGATTTCTCACACTCTCAATGGTGGGCCTCAAGTGCCCCAGGGCCCTGAGACAGGTATATAAGATCCAAGGTTGGTATATCATTAAGGCAGAATTCATGACATCAAAGATAACCATGAATATGCCTGAATGGTCCAGAATCACAGGACATAAGGAATTCTCTAAGTAGAAGGCAGAGGAGTTAAAGCATTTATTGAAACTCAAAAGTAGCAGACCCACAGACCAGTGTCCTCAATTCAACATCCTAGTAAGAACCTTTCAAAACCAGTATGCCCATCTCACAATAGTGACCAGGAGGCCACAGGAAAACATTATGGCAGCAAGCCAAGCCATACTGGTGCTTCCCCCCTCCACCCCAATGCCCTCCAGCAAGAAGACCACCCACTGGCCTCACGCCCCTGCTCAGCATTTTCTGGTCTCCACAAGGGTCAGTCCTGCTTTTTTGTAATGCCTACTGCTGTTGCCGCTGCTTCCACCGTAATCTCCAAGCTGTGTTCCAGCTAGCTGACTGCTTCCTCTCCTTCAGTTCTTAACTCCTCTCACCAACTGCCTCTTAGCTCTGCTCCAACCGTTCAACAGGCTCCTCCCACCACAGGCTTCCATTGGCTCCAGTTCTAGCCACTCCCCCCAGGACCCTGAGAGCCCCGCCCCCAAAGCCCACTCAAATGGGTGGGGAAGATCTTCCCATTCACTGACTGCCTTTACAATTGGGGTTTGACTTTTGGCGGTACACTCACTGAAAGAATGTGGGTGACAAGACTCTGAACAAGCTGTTGAACCCCCCACCCCCACCCCTCACCCCTGGCTTTGAAACCCAGATAGATGTTGGTGCTTTTGTGGTAACTATGAATCGTGATTTGATCAGACAAGGTCTGTATGTTGATGTTTGTAATTTCTATTTGTATTTGCCTTTAAGTTCAGGGGGCTGATTTTTTCCCCCAGAACTAAGTGAATGATATATGTATGTTTTATTAAACTGAGATTGCTAACCCCTTAAAGTTGCTTTCCTTAGAAAAGCAGATCAAGGAACCTGTGTTGGCAGCCCTCTCTGTGTGCTGGTTGTTGTTGGTCTCACACAGCCACAGTAGCTGCTAGCAAGATTGCTGCTACAATCATGAAAGAAAACTACCCAGTTTTCTTAGAACCAGAAGGCAAAGTCAAAATAGAAAGTCATCTGAAAGAAACCTCAAAATGAAAATTTCCAAAAACGTTATAGACAGTCACAGCACCAAGCATATGCTAAGGATACAAAGAAAGGCAAAAGACAGTCTTTGCATCAAAGAGCTCACAGTCTAATGGGGACGTTAAAACTAGTATATACCAACAAGCTATTTATGGGATACATTGGAGATAACCAACAAATAAAAAGCATTACCTTAAAGGGGAATTGGAAAAGACCTTCTATAGAAGGTAGAATTTTGGCTGAAAAGAAACCAGGGAAGGCAGGAGGCAGAAAAGAGGAGAAAGAGTATTCCAATCATAGCAAACAGCCAGTAAAAGTGCTCTGAGTCTAGAGGTGGAGTGTCTTGGTTGTGAAGGGTTTTAACTTTCAAACAGAGGATTTTATATTTGATCCTAAAGGTAATAGGGAACCACTGGAGTTTGTTCAATGTGGATGGGAGACAGGGGAGAGGGGAGACTTGGAGAAGTTTCCCCTTTGGTAAGATCAAGGATAATCTTTCTTATTTGAGCTGAGTTACCTAGATCCTTAGGAGAGAGCTCCTTCACACTATTGTCCGGCATGTATTCTCCTATGTATATTCCTTCTCTGATTTCTGTTTTGCTATCAATTTGGATAACTGGTATTTGGTGGGAAAGGTACCAAGCCTCAGATATAGAGCTTGGGGCCCTCCCAAAGCCACAAAGCAATCAGAAGTTAGAATGAACCTGGTCTCATGCCTCCTAGACTAACAGTATTTAAGGGAGCAGACACATATAGTGGCATATAGTAGATGGACTTACTAGGCCCAGTAGGTATTCCCTCTTTCTGAGAACAGAGAGGCCTCCTCCCCAACCTCTTGCTTCCCCTGCAGGCAGGAATGAAAGTTCTTGGAGAAATATAGGGGGAGAAGAGGCTAGAAATATCTATTCTGCCTCCTTTTGAGTCTCTCTACATATGGGTCTGTCTCCCATTTCTTCTTACAAAGAAATCATTGGTAACTTTGGAGAAAGTGGTTTTGGTTGAACCATGAGGTCAGAAGTCAGAAGACAGAGAATTAAGAAGAGAGTGAGAGGAAAGGAAGTAAAGATTGTAGATAGCCTCTTCTCAAGGAGTTTAGCCACAAAAGGGAGGAAAGATACAAGATGTTATCTAGCAGGGATGGATGGATCAAGTAAGGGTTCTTTGAGGATGGAAGAGACATGGGCATTTTTGTAGGCAGTAGTGAAGCATCCAGTTGGCAAGAAGAGATTGAAAATAAATGAGAGGTTGGAGAGGATGGAAGAGGCAATCTGCTGCAGAAGATGGCATGGAATGGGATCATTGATGCACATAGAGGGGTTTGCTTTGGTAAGGAAAAGGGCCACCTCTTAATGTGAGACAGGAGTGAAGGCGAAAATGTTTCAACAATTTGGCTAGCAGCTGCTGTGGGGGTGAAAAACCAACACAAGCCCAACAACAAGTACGATGCGAGCCCAGGTTCTTTTGATCTGCTTCACTAAGGAAAGCAACCTTAAGGGGTTAGCAATCTTACTTTAATCCAACATACAAATATCATTCACTCGGCTCAGGGGGAAAAGCCAGCACTCTCAGCTTCAGAGCTAATACAAACAGAGCAAATAAATACAAATCAACAGATAGATGTCTGTCTGACAAAATTACAATATACAGTTACCAGAGAAGCATAAACATCTGGCTTTTCTTCAAAGCTGGGGAGCTCATAACAATGGCTTGCTTAGAGTCATGCACCACTCCTGCTGTGCCTCAGAGCTCCAAAAGAGAAAGCCAACCTCTGAGTTTTTTATATACACACGCCAATCACCCACATGACCTAAAAGCATCACAAAAATGTGTCTTAAACCTACATGGTCTAAAAGCTTCTGTCACAAATATGTCACTCAAACCTATGTAAACTAGGCTTTCCCTTGAGGCAAGGAGGTTATCAAGGACTCCTAATTTAATCAAGGAAACAAAGGCCAAACTCTTCAATGGCACTTGGTTGAATAAGTGCTAAGAGCCCATCTTGATTCCCAATACAACATAGTGGCAGATGACACCTGGTTGATGTGATGAGAGGAGATAAGAGGGATCTTTCATAGAATGACTTTTTTTTTTTTCAGTAAAATGTAAGTTAAGGTTCTCAGCTGAGAGAGTGGGAGTAATGTTCAGAAGTCTAGAAGATGCATCAGACTGAATTATGATCAAGAAAGCAAAAAAAAAAGACATAGTGAATCATATTTCCAGCTTAGGATTGTTTAGGGAGACCAACAGAAAGACAATGGGAAAGAGGGTAGCCAGGAAAATATCAGTCAGGAGCTTTTAGCAACCCAGGAAATACTCTAGTGCCCAGGGACTGAAAGAGAGCTGAGACAAGGCATAAGGGTAGGAAGCACTAGGGCAGATAGAAATCCCGAGGGATCTCTGAACAAGT
Organism: Phalanger gymnotis; assembly: GCA_028646595.1. NCBI lineage: Eukaryota > Metazoa > Chordata > Mammalia > Diprotodontia > Phalangeridae > Phalanger > Phalanger gymnotis. The sequence goes on from CM053622.1 coordinate 507,510,282, forward strand.
GCTGGAAACAGGAATAGGTACCATCTGGCATCTCTGTCACCCAGACTACCCAGTTCTGGGTCATACATCCAGGGCTGAGCGGAATGGTCTTCAGCTTTGGCCCTAGTTGTGGTACTGAGCGATGAACAAGTTCTGGAAGCAAATAGTAGCTGTGTGGCCCCAGTCCCAGGAGCAGAATAGTGTCTCAGTTCTAGCCTTTGGTCCAGTATGTAACCTATAGTGGAATAATCAGGGCAGGAGTCCCAGATCAAAGAGGATCCATTGGTTCGGACACTCTGAAGCCCAATACAGTCATTCTGAAGTAGGCCAATAGAGGATGAGTCCAGCAGCAATCTTCTAAAATCTCCAATGGAGAACAAGCTGACCCACCAAAAGCTGGGTCAGGAACTTGCAGAGGTCCCAGCTGGTGAATGAACAGACCTCAACAGGGATCACACCACTCTGGGAGCACTAAAAGGTTGAAAGCTCCCAGCTTGAGTTGTAAAAACAGTGGAAAAGCATAAAAGGCCAAAAGACCAGGGCAGACATAACCCAAAAATCAGAATCGTCCAAACGAAACCTAATGACACCGTGAGACATTAAGAAATAAAAAGTCAAAACTTGAAAAAAAAATTGAATAAAATATATCTCATAGGAAAAACAGCAAACCTGGAAGACAGATCAGAGAGAGATAATAATCACCAAACTATCTGAAAGCTATGAATAACCTAAACATCATATTTCAATAAATCATAAAATTGCCCAGATTTCTTAGAACAAGAAGGTAAAGGAGAAATTGAAAGAATCCATTCTTTGCCTCCTAAAAGAAATTCCAAAGTGTTTTTATCTTTCCTTGGGCAGTGCTGTAAGCCAGCCTTTTATAAGCATTTTCTGTCATGGATGAAATAAAGACCCCTATACCTAATATTACAAATTGTACATTTAGTTGCCCATTCAGTAGTTGGGGACACTGTTACCCTCCTTTAAGGAAACTTAAACGTATGCTACGCTATTTTCTATGTGCTTAAAATTTGATTATAAATGCTATAATATTATAGATATTTTCCTAGAGAACTCCATGTAAGGGCAATAAGCAAGAAACTGACCTGGTCTGTGTGAACCCAAAGTCCTTTGGTGGAGAGGGGAGGAGAATCTTATCTGTGTTTTTCTGGTTCTACTTTAAATAGAATCACAAGGGTTTTCCAAGAGATGCCAGGCTTATTGGGGTGGGGAAGAGAGGGAAGAGGCATAGAAACTGATGAACTAATTAGAGAAAAGAAATACTCCCTGGCTGTTAACTAAGTGAACTTAAGTGAATATTAACGCTGGACATTAAGTGAAAATTAGCACTGGGAAACCAGGTCTATGAGCCCCGCTAGGTAGGATTCCTCTCGTGCTGCACACATAGTAAGGCAGTTCTTCGCCACGTGTCAGTCCATCCCCGAGGGTCTCTTCGGAGCCTGCAAAGATGAAAACTTGCAGTTGTGAAAGCCGGTGGGGGGGGGTGAAGACTTAAAATAATGCCTAACTTTAACTACATACTTTTTGCCCTGAAAGGAAAAATTGTACAGCCTATTCAATTATTTTGGCTATGCACCCCTCTTGATTATCACTAAGTTTCTGGGGAAACACGCTTAATAAGGGACGTTCTCGTCATGTAGAAAACTTTAAAGCAAGGGAGGCAAAGGGGGAGGGAATTAAAAACACGTGAAAATTTTAAAACCTTGCGTGAGGCTGATAAGTGGCGACGAAGGAGACGAAATAGGAAACAAAAGGAAAGGCAGCAGGGGAGGCCCGCACTTTTGAACCCACCAAGGGTGGGCGGAAGTAAGAACCGGGCACCCGAGGCAAGACGAGCAAAGGAGAGATGGCGGGAAGGGCTCGGCCGAGGAGGAGCCCCTCCCACCCCTCCCGCCCCGCCCGGCCGCGTCGCCGCGCCGAGCGCAAGCGTGATTGGGTGGAGGGGCCAGCTCCTCTTGTGGAGAGGACGGGCCGTGACTGACGCCGTCGCGTTCGGGTGACGTGTCCGCCAGCGTCCGGCTGTGGCGGCGGCGGCGGCGGTAGCGGCGGGTGGGAAATGGCGGAGTATTTGGCCTCCATTTTCGGCACAGAAAAAGACAAGTGAGTTCGAGTCGCTCAGTCCTTGTTCTCGGGAGGTAGTAGTAGGGTCTCGAGACAGGCGGCGTCGCGGAAGAGCGGAGGGGGCCGCCGGCATTGTCAGAGCCCCGGTTGGGGTCGGCGGGGAAGCGGGACGGCTGTAGGCCCAGACCGTGGCGTGGGGGGAGGGGAGCCGGCGGAGGCGGGAAGGAGCGGGCACCCGGCCTCGTGGAGCCAGTTCATTCATAAAGCCCTTCGCCGCTTCTTGCCCCCTCCCCCCGCCGGAGCTCGCGGCGTGCTACGGCACTTTTCCGGGGGAGCCGCGTGCCGCCTTCTCGTGGAGCTTTACTCCAAGTGGATGAATGAAGCTGGGAGCGGGCGGAGGGACGGAGGAGGCGCTGGCGGGGCCGCTCGGGGTCGGAGGCTAGGTGGGGAGAAAATAACTCCGGTTTCGACGTCCCGCGTGGCGGTCTTGAGCACACGCTGGGCTTCGGGCAGAAGCGGCAGGGGCGGGGGGGAGGGGAAGGGAAGCGAAGCGTGTGCGCCCGAGGGGCCGGCTCTGGTGGCGCCGGCTTCTCGGCCAGTCCGGGGCCGGTTCTTTATGCAGCCGCTCACTCCCGGACACGGCGGCCTGCGCTTCATAATCGTGTCCGCTCGGCCCCGGCCGCTGCGGGAGGGACTGTTCCTGACCGGGACGCAATTGGAGTTTGCTTTCGGGGGTGGGCAGTTTGTCCTAAACTCTTTCTACAAAGCTTTTTCCAGGTTTCATAAACACTACTCTGCTTCTTTCGTTGCTACATAGCATACTCCATATCTCTCTTGCCTCTTTCTTTGCAAAGGCTTCTGTTCCGGCCCCCGGAATTATCTCATATCTGCCCCCTTGGAACTCGTAGCTCTTTTCATGACCTCAGTTCAAGTTTCACCTCCGAAAAGAGATATTTCTAGTTCACTCAGAGCGTGTGATAAGTGCTTGCTGTGTGCCCGGCACTCTAGATAACAAGAGAAAAATTAAACAGCCTCTGCCCTCAAGTAGCTCCTCTAATACTAGTGGGAAATAATCTGCGCAGAAATGAATAAATGCAAAGTTTTGGGGGTCCAGGAGACTAGGAGAACTAAGGCGTTTAATAAATGCTTGTTGAATTGAAGGAAAATTGGTGCACAAAATTTTTGGTACTTTTTGTTAATTTCAAAACAAAAAAAAGTTTAGATTTCCAAAATGTAAGATATTAACACAGTTAGCCAAAAGGATGTTTAGGCGTGAACACTTGCAATAACCCATGAAATGAATGTGTACAACTCGTGAATATCTGTCATTGAAACTAATTGTTTCAAGGGGGGGGGGGGGTTGCCGATGATGTTTATTCTTTTTTCCAAATAGAAAGGTGACCGAGGGTCTTGTAGCCCCTTCCAAAAGAATAGTTTCAGTGTAAGGAAAAGCTCAATAAAATAGTTTTGCTTTTTTGCCTTTGCCTGCTCGATTTTAGTGAATTGGATGAATTTCAGGATTATAAATTTGTATGAATTTAGAACCAAAACCATAGAGGTCATCTAGGCCACTGACGTCAAACTCAAATAGAAGCAAGCTGAGGTAGCCCTAGAAAAACACAATTTAACATTATCAGTATTGTATTTTTAATAATTTGTTAAACATTTCCCAGTTACTTTTTAATCATGAAGACTTGTACTCAGGAGTCTTTTTGTGGACTAGAAGGTTTTGACACGAGAAATCTTGTCTAACCCCCATAAAAGAGGAAATTGAGATCTGGAAAAATTAAGTGAGTTGCCCAAGGTCACAATGGAAGGAAGTGGCAGAGTTGGGATTCCAACCCAGATCCTATGACATCAAATCCTTCATTCTTTGCATTCCAAACTAATTTTCCCAAAATTTGACATTAGGAGCTTCTTAAAGTCTTTGAATAACCCCAGCAACTACAAACTAGGTAAAACTGGTACATTTTATACAATACTTCTAAATTCGTTGTGGATAAATCTTTTCATTCTACTATTGACTCTGAAATTTCCAGACTAATTTTTAAGAGTTCTCCTTTTCTGTGATTGGAACAAACTACTAAGGTGTCTAAAATCTTTTTGTTTGCTTCTATACAGTCTTTGAGGGTAATTTTGTGACCTTTGATGGGGATTCTTTCTTTCTATTCCCTAAGCTAAGCTGTAGTAGGTTGTTTAATAAATGATTGTTGATTGATATTATCCTTGTAGCCAAGATCACTGACAACTATTCTTGTTTAATCCCATAGATTGTAGGTCTCTATCCTGTGATAGCCATTGCTCTGTAGTTTCCTTGTTGTAGTTTACCCTTGAAAAAGAAGAAATCATTTCTCAAGTCTTGTCTGCTGTGGCCAAAACACCTGCCCTGTTTTGGAAGATCATTAATTCCAGTTATCTTTTGCCTCCTTGTGTGTGATTAATGGAAATTAACCATTCAACAGCATTGTGAAATCAGGCATTTTTGAGTGTTTTCTTGCCTTTTTTGGGAGAGAACTGGAAAGCTCTGACTTAAAATAATTTTTTTTTAAATCTAAGCTATTAAATAGGTATAACACCATGGAAGTCAATATTACTATAAATTTGCATTTCTGGAACCTGGATTTATTGGCGTTTCTAAAATTTTTTTATGCTAGGTTTTACATTATTTTTGTTACATACTTTAGAATATAATTTTTTAATTGAGAAAACTAACCAAAGTTTAGCTTGCTGTACACTGTTTTCCCCCTTCTGTGGACAGCACAAAATAAGGATAAGGTTTAATCGTTATTTTTGGAGTAACAAGTCCCTTATCCTCTCACCCTTTTTAAAAACAATTCACTCTGCTCATTACTAAGTACAAGGTCTTTCTCATATTCTTTGACAAAGGAATACCTTCAGTCCTTAAACTTTATCTGTGATTAGAATTTAGCCTGCCTTTTAATATTTTGTAACTGAATTGTCAAACTGCAAGTTATAGGAACTGGGCAGAGTGAATCTTCTGGGTTTGCACAATAATAACTGTAAGTTGTATAGTTTGGCTCACCTCAGAAAGAAGCTTTCTTCTTTTCTACATATGATTGCTTCTAATTAAGTTTCACAATTTTTTTCCTTTATTTGGTGATCATTAGAAAAGGAGAAGAGTTTGAATGCAAAGAGAGAAACCGGAAGTTGGTGAGCATCAGGTGCTAGGTTTCCTCATTTCATTAAAATATCTTCTTTGAGACCATTTTGCAATTTCTCATGATTCATTGAGCTGGGGGAAGTATTTTTAAGATCACCATTTTGTGGGGGCTAGGTGGGGTTTTTGTTTTTAAGAATTTATAGTAGACAGGTATGACCTCGACAGTTTTTTTTTGTTGTTGTTGTTGTTTTGGGGGTTTTTTTTGACTTCTCAGGGCCCCCACACACCCCATGGCCACTCTTAAAACTGAGTTGTCTCACCACATTGGTAGAGGCAGCTTTCTCTTATACCAATGAAATCAAAGGTTAGCTTGGAAAAAAAAAAGATACAGAGTGTGAGTAATCAGTGCACAATAAATATATTTTTCATTTCATTAAATGTAAACCCTTATCATCATTACTAACTAACAAGTATTTATTATGTATTCAGACACTTCTACCACATAGAAACAAGGCAGATTTCATTGAGCCTTCTCCTGTAACAGAAAAATAGGCACAACCAACCAGCACAAACAGTATTCTGTTTATATCTCATCTCATACCTCTCTAGCAAAAGAAGAGGCATCGAGTACATGTCTTGATCTTTCTGTTTTCCCAAAAAGATACTGAAAACTAAAATGAGCTCCCTCCAGAAGTCCAGGTTTTCAGAGGTGAGAGCACAAAACTTTTGTGAAAGATGAAAAATGAACAGAGGTGGGCCGAGGAACCCAATGTTCGGAGGTAGTTTTACTTATGTTAGAGGCAGTATGATGTGATGAGTAGAGTGCTGGACTTGAATCACAAAGACTTGGTCAAATCCTACATTCTAATCTTTGTAACTATGTGATCAGGGATAAAGTAATTTAATCTAATTGAGTCTCAGAAGATTGAGGCCCTTCTACTAGGTTATGATGGATGGAGATGTAACATTTGTTAGTGGAAGGAATTCTGTTACCAAGGAAATCACAGATCCTTAACAGATGAGTATGCCAGGTTAATAGAAAAATTAAACCAATAAGGAGAATTAATTACTATTAGAAAACGGGGAAAGGAAGCATAAATAGAATTCATGTCCTTATACCTAATGAGGTATCTGCAGAA
>CM053622.1:507516702-507539259 GCA_028646595.1 Phalanger gymnotis
AAGACTTAAAGCATTTTTTCAAGCTCCAAAGTAGCAGACCCATGAACTGGCGTCCCCATTTTGATATCCTGGTCAGAAGCTTCCAGGCCCAATAAGTCCGCCTCACAAGAGTAACCAGGAGGCCACAGAAAAACATGATGGCATTAAACCAAATCATATTCATGCTTCCCCCTCTGGTAAGAAGATTACCCACTGGCCTCAAGCCCTTGCTCAGCCCTCCTCGGTCCACACGTGGTCAGCCCTGCGTCTTGTCTTCAGCTCCTTTGGCTTCGGCTTCCGCTTCGGCTGTAGCTGGTTCTGGCTCCAACAAATCTCAATCTCCAAGCTGTCTTCTTTCCTCTTACAGTTTTTGACGTCATCAAGCATGGTGTGAATGATTGGTTCTTGAGTTGGCCCCTCCCCTTAGGACCCTGGGAGATTCATATCCACATAGATTAGGTTAACTCCTAATAGGGGTTAGCGCCCAGGGCTTGGCACTTAGTAAGGCATGGCTCTGGAGTTAGCACCTCCCCTTAGCCAGCCCCACCTTTGGCCCAATCCACACCCGCATAGGTTCCACACCTAATTGGGGTTTGGGCCTGGGCCTTAGCACCTAGTAAGGCTCAATGAAATACACTGAATTACTCAAAGAAAACAAAGGCCATTTTGCTTACCAACATAAAAGGTGATAGACCTAATGCCCTTGTCAGAACACAGCTAAGGATTCTATTCCATGCTAGACAGCATAGGTCAGGAAAAATGTTGACAAACTGAAAAAGAGTCAGGTGAATTGGGATGCTGAGACTATTCCAAACAAATCATGCCATATATGGTGCTAAAGTAATTGGGGATATTTAACTTAAGGGCTGTCATAAGGAAGAACAATTAGATTTGTCTTCCTTAACCCCAGAAGGTGGAACCAGGAGGAATGATTTGCAGAAAAGTAGATATAACCTCAACATATGGAGGAGGAGGGTGGGGTGCAAAATTCCTACTAGAGCTATTCAGGGCTAGAACAGGCTACTTAGCCTTCATAAGATCCCCATCTCTGGATGTCTTGAAGTACCAGCCAGATGACCAAGCTTGGAGAATATTATAAAAGATGTTACTATTATAGGTTAGATTAAGTCACCTCTCTTAACTCTTGAGATTCTGTGGGGAAGTGTGTCCAGTAATAAAGATTAAATTGTAGTTATATCTACAGATCTAGTTATATTCCTGACATTTGAATTAAATAGAAAAATAGTCTGGTAGTCATTATGCTAATTACATATTTACATGTGTTTTATTTTTTCCTAGCAATATAATCAGGTCTTGTTTTCACTTACAGAGTCAACTGTTCATTTTATTTCAAAATTGGAGCTTGTCGTCATGGAGACAGATGTTCCCGGTTGCATAATAAACCAACCTTTAGCCAGGTTTGTGTCTTTTCTTAGATTTTTTTTTTTGTCTTAAATCTTCATCTAAGTTTTCAAAGACTGCTACAAAAACTAAGTAATTCCTTCTTTTCTCCTTTTTTCTCTTATTTATGTATGTGTTCGTACATTTTCTTTTTACTTGTACTGGTCCTTTTTACAGGCGATGCTATTAAAAATCTTAACTGTAGTGGAGGCGGGTCAGGGCTAATTGGTATATTTAATTTCAAGGCAAATCAGTCATGTCCCTAAATTCTTTGTATAGTAAACTGCTGGTATATTCCTTGTATTTGTATGAAGAATTATAGAACTTCATTGTTTTAATGGCCAATATGACTCAAAAATGTGGGCCTGACGTACAAAAACTGACCTGATTTGTAGAGATTTTTTTTAACTATTTTCTCCCCTCATGGTTTGTTAGCTATAATTCACATTAACTGCAAGTTTCCCCTGCTGGCTAATTTACTACTGTGGGATTAGAAGAGGTAGGGAAAGGCCATGCCAACTAAAATTTATTTGGGGTTATTTGGTTGAATGGTTAGGAACAAGAATCCAAAAAAAAGCAACTCTTGGCAGAGTTTTATATATCTGATTTATATAAGAGATTTATATTTTAAACGGATTCCTCTACTCCAAGTGAGCTTCTTACTCCCATCTAACTGGAAGCTAGAGAGTGGGGAAAGAAACTTTGTGACATTTACTGTCTTCGAAATGAATATTTTTTTTAAAGTCCCTGAAATTAGCTTATAAACTGTGGGTTTAAGTATAAATTATTTATACGTTGCTGTTTCTTTCTACTCCCCAGAGTTGCCCTGTTACTACTTTTTGGGTACTGTATTCTCGATGGTTAAAATTCTGGTACATTTTCTTTAGAGTGATGAAAAACTTAAAGACAAAAACAAAATAGTCTTTGCCACTCACTCCCTTAAGAAAAAAAAATAGCAAAAAAAAAAAAAAAAAGAACAAAAAATAGCTAGAAACTGCACGTGGAATGGCATTCCTGTATTTGGAACATTGGAAAAAAGTCTTATACTTCTATTAAAAAGAATTGGGAGAAATAAAGGTTATTCCCATCTCATGTTCATTATTCACAATTCGAGAAAGAGTGAAACATGATTTTCTGTAGGCTTTAACATCAGAAAACTACAAGGGACTACTAAGTTAGACTTCTGCCCTCAAGGAAACACTAGTAACAACAATTACAAATTTATACCATAAATTTCAAAAGTAAGGTTTTTCCCACAACAGAAAGAAAAAATGTAAACCTTTTAGAATAGGTTTCATATGTACTTTGCTTTTCGTTTTGATAGTTGAAGGAGACCCACTTGAAAAGAAATGACATGTACAGTGGTTAAGTAAATCTTTCAATACTCCAATAAGTTATAGGTTTGGAGAGTTCACCTACCTGGTTTAGATTTTTTGAGAGAGTCTTCACCAAATCTATAAATGAAATAGAAATTGAGAAGGGGATGGAAAGAGGATAAACATTGCTCTTTAGCTAAATGAAGGCAGAAATATTTTTCATTCAGAAATAGATTTTTAGTTGTGACTTCTAAAACTCTGCCATGTTATGATCAAAACAAAAGTGATTTCATGAACTCTTTTTCTTGGTTACTCTTAGGGTGCGTATGTGTATTACACAATTAATTTTGTTTTCTAAAGTTAACTTATAGCATTAAGGCACTGTTTGGCATCACTGGGACTCCATTATTCTCCTTAAATGTAAAAATTAATGTCTAGGGCCAGATGCAAACCCATGACATATTTTACACATGGGCTCAGGGTTTTTATTTTGTGTTAACTTCCTCATCTGAGGAATTCTGTAAACATAAGCAATAAAACTATTACCCAAATAAAATGTAGAGCTCTATCCTACCTCCAGAGTCTTGAGAGGAATATATCCCAGAATGCCCATAGTGGATCTGTGATATCTAAGTGGGTCTGGACTAGAAAAAGTTATGGTATTCAAAGTCAGAGAAGAGGGTCATCATTCACAAAAGTTAATTTTTTTAATTTTTTTTTTAGTTTTATGCTTTCTGCTTAGTACTGGGTTTTTTGACTGCTGACTCACAACCCTTAAATGTAATGTGTTTCATTTGAGCTGGGGCTTTGACTTGGAGAGGTTTTATGGCCATTGTTAGGAATTCTCTCTAATTGTAGGTGGGAATTTAACCAATTGGTTTTATAAACTAGATATAAATTCCTTTAAACACATGTCATAGCAATGTTATCAAGATTGAAGATGAGTTTTTTTTAATCTTTCCCACATTAAATTTGTGATTTTTAGCATATACAGTACATTTTTAGCTACTTACAGTGATAATGGACATTGAAATTTCGTGTACTATATTAGCTTACTAACTTAAACATGGTTTGTTTTTTCAGACAACTTGGTTTTAAGAAGAACGGTACAAATGTAAGGTTTCAAGTCTGCCTGATCAAGTGTAAAGCAGAAGGGCTAAAAGGATATTTTCCTTAAAAGAAGGAGCGGAAAACATACAAACATTTAAAATTATTGTATTATGTAAACAGAGACTTCACCAAGAAATATTTATATAAGATTGTATAAGGTATCTAGTTGACATTTGAGAAACTTGCTTTGTATGCCAACTTTTGCTAACAGTGGAAGAAAACCTGAACCTACTGCATACTCTCAAGTTACGTACTGGTTAAAACTGCATGGTGATGTGATTATATTTGAGAAATTTCAGGACATTTTAGTGTCTGTTAGTTTGAAGTACAAAGTGTTAGTAGAGTATTATACTTTGACACTTGGGGGCTACTTATTAAACTAATCAATTATAGTTCCTTCTTGGTTGCTAGCTGACTTAATGTAAGTCACTGCAAAAACTCTGTTTTCATAATATGATGGTTTTGGTGTACTCTTCAGAAGACACACACGAAATGTCTGACTTGCAAAAAAAAAATTGTTTAGCCATTTGCAAACAAGTTGTCTCTTTGCAATTGTCTAATATATGCACAGCAGCCAGTAGAATTCCCCTTTTTATTTTTTTTTCCCCGCAGACCATCTTGATTCAAAACATCTATCGTAACCCCCAAAACAGTGCACAGACGGCTGACGGCTCACACTGTAAGTCCCACAGTTGGAGAAATTTTTTTAAAGAATGGTGTTAAAGAGCCCACTCCTAATTGAGACAATAATGTTGGCTTCTGAGCTGCTGACATAAAGCTGTTGCAAACAGGACAAGGTGATGGAACTCCTTGCGCACAGCAAGAACTTGATAACTGTATTTGTTCATGAGACAAATCACGTGACTTTTGAAAGCTCACTGATTGGACCTTTCTTTTGATTTGACACTTGTTAAATGACAAGGTCCATACATATGAAACCTTTTTTTTTTTAATTAGCCAATCATTATACTGATTGGACCCCTGACATTTATCAAGTTCTTTCTATAGGTATGAAATCATAAAAATATTTAGGATTCGGTAAGGTAAGTTGACCAAGTGTGGGTCTTGTTTCATTTAAAAAAAAACAAAACAGAAAAGTTAAGGAAATAAGAGATTTCATGTCGTGTAATTATTGTGTTTACACAGTGCAACACTTTCGTCTGTTAATGAAGTTTTAAGTAGCAAATTCTTTACTTTTATAATTTAATTCAATTTGTGAAAAAGGAATCTTTTGACAAAACAAACACAATAATAGCATATTATGAGATCTCTTATGCAGTGTTAGGGTGATTCAGGAAATCTTCCCCTCTCTGGAGAAAATAACTTGCTCTTTTTCAGCACTGAGACTCGGCAGAAGTGATCATCAAAGGAAGCCGGTTAAGTGTTAAAAATTTATTTTCCGTAATATAAAGTTGTTGCGTTTTGTATTTCAGACCATTGCCCTCTTGAACATTTACCGTAACCCTCAAAACTCTTCCCAGTCTGCTGACGGTTTGCGCTGTAAGTTCATACAAGTTCCTTCACTGGTTCCCTGGGCTTGATTGTCAGAGCTCAGTGTCACCTTAATCTGATCTACCATTTTAGTTTAATAAAGGACCACATTTTATTAAATGTGTCAAGAGACTTGTCCTATTCAACCCTTCCCCTAACCCATTTCTTCCAAAGGGGGCTGAAACGATATTTTTTTAAAGTAGTTTTCGTCTGCTCCCACTGTTTCCTCCTTTACTTGACCGTCACCCTAGGGGAAAATATACCAAAGTAAGCATTATGCTCTTTTCTTTTAAGAGCAGGGATATTTGACATTTTACTTAAAATGCTTCTTTTTAAAAGAGATTTGTGAAATTTGGTTATTTGTGTGTGCGTGTGTGTTTTCCCCAAATTGCATTCAAAATTTTGTCCCTAATTAAAAATAAAAAGTTGAGCTATTTCAGAAGTCACATTTTAGTTCTAACAAACCTTGCTCTAAGTATTTTCCATAGGGTCACAGAGACCCTGAGCTTTCCTTATTGCAGGATATAGACACTAGCTAGAGAGTTTGGGGGAGGAGGAGGTTTTGGGGAGCAAATCTGTATTTGCCAAAATGTCAGTGGGTCCTTGGTGGAAAAAGTTTGAAGATCACCATTGAATGTAAATTTTAAGTTTGACTTCTTTGTGGAATTCAGAATTTGCTTTACTATAGTTTGAAAACAGATGGGCACTTGCATGGAAAAGAACTAGAATTTTTCATTTAGTGAATATTCCTATTTTTCAAATGGCAAGTATCACATGAGTGTTATTCTGTTAAGTGATAGTTGTTTCAGAACAGGAGACAGGTCAGTAATGGAGAGTCTAGTGCCTTCAGAACAATTTTATATTTTATCATCTTGTGTAATTGAATGTCTGTTTGGTTGGGTTGGGGTTTTTTTTAACCCTTTGGAATTTAATTATTGATGGGAAAATTGGAATTAAAAACTGGCAGCCTTTTAAATTCGAGATGGACAGTGAATGGTCCACAACCTAAATACTAAGAAATTGCCCCAGTAGCCATAGATATAACTCCGAATCCCTTTTAAAAATCATCCTGTACCAGCAGCTGGTACAGTTTGGTACCAGTCTGGTTTCCTGTTCGTTTTTAATCCTGCCAGTTGAGGCACTGAATGCATTATCTTAATTGGGAAATTGATACAATGGTACAGGACTTAATTTCTCTTAGAAATTAACTTGGTAACCTTTGGTTTAAAATAACTTGTTTTCTGAGGATTTTTTGTTTTAACTTTTTAAAAAGGACAGTTTCAGGGGGAAATATTTAAATATAGCTATACTAAATATTTTGCTTCTTTTCCTTTCAAGAAAAGTAGGTTTTTGATAATTGTGATAACTGCTTTTTACTCATTAATCAGGGTTGTATGTATTTATTTTTCATTGGAAATATACTAAAATTCATTTAGATATGTAATGTTGACTGTGGACTCTTAAAATTAGATATTTCTGGTACTCCACTGCTTTATGCACGTAGCATAATAAGAATCGATTACATGGATATCAAAAAACTGGTGCCCTCTCCGCATATGTAAATGGAGTTTGTTTGGTTTGCCTCTTATAAAGTCAGTTTAAACTGATGAACTACAGTTACAGGACCCTTTCACTGATACTTCCCAAATGCTTAAGTTCAGTTAATTGAAATTGAGAATTATTTACCTACCCCTTTTATGCAGAGAATAGCTGTTTCAGTGAAACATAAAATTCAGTCTGAATGATTGAATCCAAGTTTAAGAAGCATAAGTTTTAAGGGGAAAAATTAATAAATGTTTCATGTTTTGCTGTTAAAATCTGTTTTCCATTAAAGGGTATAAATGGTTGAGTAGCATTTTTATTTTATCTGTTTTATCTGTGAATGGTTAAAATATTTCATGTTTATTTTTATATGGTTCGATGATTAAATCCTGACGAGCAATATTTATGAGATCAGGATAAAATGTGTTTTCCCCCATAGTGTTAGCCTATTTTCAAATATTTTCTATTTTACACTTTTAAAAATCACATACAACTCTATAGCACACTGACATGGATAAAATTAAAATCAATGACAATCCCCAAAACTGTAGCTAGTAGTTTAAACCTCTCCCTACCCAATTTTGACTTTCTGTGAAAGCTACTAAACAATAACTTAACTTACATTTTACTTTCACTCTGGTAGAAGGTGCTATAAAAGTACCAAAAGAAAGTGAGTTTAAGGATGCTGAAGTCTTTTTTTAAAGTAATTTTTTAAGCATCCTGTTTAGTGGAGAAATAATACTTATTGTGACTTGTAAACTAAACAATGGTCAGCCATCAGGAATTGTAGGGTTTGTTTTTGAATCCCTAGTAAATTCTGGTTTTTTAAAACAATTCATAGACATTACAATTTTTAAAAACTGGAATCTAGAAGGCTACCATGCAGATTAAAAGTAAATCACAGTGGTTCTCAGAAGTTTTATTTATACATTGAAAACTTTTTACATCTTTGGGAACATTTGCAGAATAGTTAATAGGAAGAATAGTGTGTTCCTGGCATTTTTATTTGGAGTAAGGATATAATTATGTAAGAATAAAGAATTATGGCCTTCGTGGAATAGGCCAGAAGTAATCCACAAAACAAACTTGCCCATCCTTGCCCCCATCATGTTTCCAAACTATAAGGACCGGGCTTATAGACAACACAGGTTGCAGGCTGGCCTAGCATTAATGCTGGTCTTCCTGTATTCTCTCCCATCTAGCCATCTTAATTTAGCAAACTGATGTCTTAATTTCTCTTGAGTAGATCCTTTTTAGCGGTAAATGAATTGTTAAAATTTGGTGAGAGGGAGTAGAAATAAAGATTTTCAGTTTGCTTAGGTAGCATGAATCTACCTAAATAATAGACATAACTTTATTCCCTGCATAAGTTACATAGAAAAACATAATTAATGAGAATTATATTGGAGTATACCCTAAGAATGCTTTCTATAACAAAGCATTGTAATATCCATTTATTTGGGTGGCATACAAATGCCATAAATGTATATAATAATCTATTACAAATTATTTTTGTCATGATGTACTTTGGTTTTAATCACATCACAAAGGATTTTATAGCATTCTTTTCTATGCTGTAAACTTAAAGGTTTCCTTTAATTAGGAAAATAAACTTAACACTTTTCCTTCAATCTTAATCATAATTTTAATAAAAAAAAATCTTTCTACGTGGTTACTTGACTTCCATTCCAACTTGTTAGGAGAAAAAAGGAAATTTAACATAAATTTTTCTAATTTGATATTAAACATTTTCTTAACAATTCTGAAATTGTGGCACTGATGCTGATTAAAACTTGATTTAACTTTTAATAAACTATTAAGAGTGTCATGGGAGATTTAAAAATCTCACCTGTTTAAAAAGAACTATTAGTTTTATTATGCTATATCTTCAACTGCATCACCTCGTGTTCTTTCTCTAGATATTTTACTGTTGTTTAGCTGTTTGAATTTAAATTCAAGAGATGTCTCATTTCAATATTCTAACCAAAAAGATTTCTCTCCTTTTCAGGTGCAGTGAGTGATGTCGAAATGCAAGAACACTATGATGAATTCTTTGAGGTGAGTTGCATATAAAATTCACTGTTTGAAGTTAAAATCTTACATTTTTGACGCAGTGCCTTGTAAAAGCAGACAACATTTCAGTGATTAGACAATGATGGCTGTAATGGCTATCAGATTTTAAAAGCATATTCTCTCATTTTTTGCCTTGTGGGGGAAGTGGGGAAGAGAATACTTAAACATTTTTCAAGAAAAACTATTTCTTATTTCACTTACTAACAACTTTGTCTCATTTAATGAAAATAACTTGTTCTTTGCTATATTCTAATATGGTTGGTAACATAAAGGTGCTCTAACCTCATCTTTCTCTTTACCTAGGAGGTTTTTACAGAAATGGAAGAAAAGTATGGTGAAGTTGAGGAGATGAATGTTTGTGATAACCTTGGGGATCATCTTGTAGGAAATGTATATGTAAAGGTGAGTAAAGTTATAAGTGAGTATATGCAGCTCGTTAGTGAATTCAGAACTGGAATTGCTTTCTCTTGGTCCATTTTGTTGTTGTGAGTAATTGATTATTGGTTTGTTTTTACTGCCATCTTTGATGCTTATAACCATTTGATGTTTTAAATCTTTTTTTCTTTTTTTGTGACCGAGTGAGTGCTAATACTTAGTAGAATTCTATAACTTAAAAATTGGGATTGAGGCTGGGTAGTCCTTAAGTAATGTAACTAGTCCTAGTCCATGTTATTTGCCTTAGTAGCTACCTGTTTGTTGCAAGTATCTGTAACTCCAGTGAGATGTGAAAACATTTTTGTTTTATTCATTTCTCAGTTTCGCCGTGAAGAAGATGCAGAAAAGGCTGTCATTGACTTAAACAATCGCTGGTTTAATGGACAGCCAATTCATGCAGAGCTTTCACCTGTGACAGACTTCAGAGAAGCTTGCTGTCGCCAATACGAAATGGGGTAATGATGAGAGGTGGCAGTGGTGTCCGTTTGTTGCCGGGCAGTTTTCAGCATGCCAATTTAATAAGCATGATGAATATTAGAGTAAGTGATAAAAATGAAGTGATTATATGACAGATTTCATCTAATTATACTCCACAGAGAATGTACTCGAGGAGGCTTCTGTAACTTTATGCATCTGAAACCCATCTCTAGGGAGCTACGACGGGAGTTGTACGGGCGTCGTCGTAAGAAGTAAGTCCTTTATTCGGTAACGTAAAAAATGTAATTAAGGAAAAATACCATGCATTATTGCCAAATATCTTTTTTTAATATGTTTATCTCTGGAATTTAGCAGTCTGTACTTTTCTCAAAGGAGAAAGAATACATTTTCTGTAATTTTTTTTAAGAACTTGGTAGAAATAGATTAGAGAACTGAGTCTGATTATAGATTAATAACCCATTATGCTATAACCATCCAGGTCTTAGTATTCTGTTGCTCCAGGCCCTGAATTTAGTTAACCAGCCAAAGTAAATTAAGCTAGTTGAATTTCACATCCTGTCTGCTGTAAAACTAACATTTAGCCCTGCTTTGCCCTTTGAGAAATGGCCCCAATGTAGGAAAATGAAAATAGAAAAGTGGTGAACATTTTTATTAGGTCACTGCAATTTGATAGAAAGGACCCCCACAATTGAAACGTGACTGTGGGTAGCTGTATTTTATTCAAAACAACATAAAAGGGAGGGGGAGGAAGGGCAATGCATTATATATTGAGAAGATATTCTTGCGTAAGAAACCCAAGAACTAAAAGAGGGAAGAGGAAGATGTATTGGTTGAAAAGCAATGGAAAGAGGATAAAATCAATATAAGATAATTTTGTGCAGAGCTGGTAGGAATCAGGAAGGGTCTCATGGGTGAGGTAGCATTCGAATGAAAGAAAATTTGAGATTAGAATGAGAAAGGAATGCATTCCAGACATGGGAGATAGCCTGTACAGAGTTGTGGAGACAGGAGATTAGAATCTGTCCATAAGAAGGAATAAGGCTGGTTTGTACTGGAGAATATGTAATGGGGGAAATTGTTGAAAAGGTATATTGGGAAGTTTGTGAAGAGTTTTAAATGCCAAAGAAAAGAGTTTGTATTTGATGGTGGAGGTAAACAGGAAGTACTCGATATTGAGCCAGGAA
This sequence comes from Phalanger gymnotis, assembly GCA_028646595.1. NCBI lineage: Eukaryota > Metazoa > Chordata > Mammalia > Diprotodontia > Phalangeridae > Phalanger > Phalanger gymnotis. The sequence goes on from CM053622.1 coordinate 507,527,672, forward strand.
AGGGACATGGTCAGACCTGTGATTTGGGGAATACCATTTTGATAGCTGTTATGAAGGATGAATTGAGGAGGTGGGGAAACCATCAAAAAGCCATTTTGTATAGCCTTGCTTATGTAACTGACCATGATTCCAGAGGACTGATTATGTTGTGCTACCCCCCTCCTGACAGATACATGAGATTGCAATCCTTTAATCAAACTTTTGTTTTCTCTTTTTAAAAAATTTTTAAAAACCCTTGAAATTGGTGAGGGTCGGGGGGGGAATAAATGTTTGTTATTTGAAAAATAAAATAGAAAAGGGGTTATTAAAATAATCCAGACAAGAGACAATGAAGGTTTAACCGTGGGTTAAATCTGTGAGTAGAGAAGTCAATAGATGTAGAATCAGAGAGATATTTGAGGAGAGTAAAGAGTCATGGGTGACTCCAGTGTTGAGAACCTGCATGATGATGAGCAGTTGTGCCCTTGACAGACATAAGGAAGAAGTTGGGGGTAGAGGCAGGTAGGTCACCATTTTGGACATGCTGAGTAAGATGAAGTAGTCAGTCAGGTAGAAGGAGGACCAGAAGAGCAGTGAAAGTGAGAGGAAGATGGTCAGCAAACGTCAGTGCTACTGAGAGGTGAAGAAAGATGAGGGTTAAGAATTTGAGATTGTTGGTCACTTTGGAAAGAGTGGTTTTTATTGAATGATCAGTTTGGAAGCCAAATTCCCAAAGGTTGAAAAGTGAGGAATATAGGCAAAAAATATAGATGTGTTTTTCCTAGTACTGCTGTGAACAGGAGGAGAGGTACATCTCATTAACTAGTTTACAGGGATTTTTTTTTAAAGTTCATTAAAGAGACCTAGGAGTATTTTTAGGCGCCAGGTAAGGAGAAATAAAAAATGAAATGCAGTGGTTGGGCAGGCAGAGAACATTGGAGAAAAGAGGAGATGGAATCTAGGATATGATTAAGGGCTATCCTTGGCAAGGAGAAAGACCCATGTCTTCTGGTGTCAGAAAGTGAAGAAATGTGATAATTTCATGGGAAAATTCTACAGATCATCTGGACAAAAGGAATAAGGCATTTGGGAAACAACACAAACCTAGCTTGCTCGAGACATGAAAAAGTGTGATGGTGGACTTCAGTTATCTGGACATTTACTAGATCAATGTGTCAGAGGTGCAGCAGCTAATAATCTTTCGGCTTGCCCTTTGGAGGGTAGATAAAGTGAAAAGAATTACTATTTACGTATGTCTGATTCTCACCTCCAAGGAGAAAAGTGGCTACTGACATCAAAATAATAGCAATCTTAAGGGAAAGGTGAATTTATATATTTAAATTCATGATAGAGAAGCAGACAAAAGCTTGCATGATCTGACACGTACCCTGGTTTGGGGAAGAGAAGATTTTAAAGTTTCTGAGAATTATTTAAGTTTAGGTATGGGCTGAAATGCTCTTAAGAAGAATGGAATGTCTCAGGAACATGTTTCTGAAGAGGTAGAAACAATTCCCATGAGGGGTAAATGGGGGAGAATTGTCTAAAGAGATGGACATGGATAAAAACTCATTGATCAATTAAAGAAAACACAGATGATTGGAAGCAAGAGCAGATTAATAGTATGGATTGTACAGCATTGTACTGAAAAATTGTGTCAGAAACAAATGAATTTCTGCTTGCAACCAAAAGAGATCATTTAGCTACATTGAGGAAAAGGGTGAAAGTAAAGGTTTGGGGGGCGGTGTTAATAATTCACTTGAGTGCCATGGAACAATGAAATAAGGTAAAAGTGGCTTCAACTTTTGATTCTGTTTTCCCTGCCAAAGAGAATATTTCTGCTGAAAAGGACGACAAACAGTATATAGGAAGTAAAGCTCGAGATATGTAAGAGGATAATATAATGCTGCTTTTGATAACCTCAGATCACTAGGTCCAGAAACACAATCACAACCCTGGAAGAACTGGCCAATATACTCCCTGAGGTTCCATAGAACTAGAGAAGTACAAATTAGCCTAATTTTCAAAAAAGAAAAGTAGTCTGCAAAGTGTAGGGCAACTTGACCTCATTTTCTGGCAAAAATTCTAAAGGATTGGCTAGGAAATTAAAGGTTCTTTGGTCTCTCTTCCATTTCCCTTGGAGACCTGATTAACTCCATTGGATTCAGTTATCTATATAGATGATTCTCAGATGTGTTTGTCCAGTCCGAACCTATTTCCTGTCCTTCACTCTTGAATCTCCAACTATCTGTTAGATGTCTCATAGTGGAAGTCCTATAGGTTTATAAACTTAACAGTGTCCAAAATTGAACTTACCGTTTCCCCCCAAACCCTCTACTCTTCCAGCCTTTTTATTACTGCCAAGGATATCATCATCTCTCCAGTCACCCAGGCTTGCAACCCAGGCATCAGCCTCAGCTCACGCACCCATTCCGCCTCCCCCACGCCCACCCCATATCCAATCCGTTCCCAGATTCTGTTGATTTGGCATATACTATATTATATTATACTATACGTGTATACTATATATGTATACAATACTATACATAACATTTCTCCTGTATGTTCCCTTCTCACATAAAAGTCGCCTCATGTTTCTCTAAATTCTCTTTGGTATATCATTTCTTACAATGTGGTGATACTGTTATTCCTACCACATCATGGGGGTTAGCGGTGCAGTGTCCTCACAATCTGGAAAAGCCATGTAAAATTTTTTGCCTTCCCTTCATACCAGAAGAGGTCTGAATTTTTTATTTCATAGGGTGTTTACAGTACTTTACTGTAAAATTGGGGTCCATATTATACAATACTATACATATATATTATGTATTTCCAGGTTTCTAAACTTTTTCTGTGTCATCTGTGGCTTCCACAAACCTGCCAAAAAATTCTCATTCAGTTTCTGATGCCGAACTGCAATGGGAAAAGTCATGATGGGGAAGGGATAACTGTATTCCTTTTCGTAAACCATAACTTATTTAGTCTGTTGGCAACTGGTGAAAGCATATTTTTGTTTCTAGCCTTTTCCAGGACATGGACTTTTTAATAACTTAATATTCCAAATTGTTTTCCAGGAGAGTCAAACCATTCCCACCAATAGCCAGAAGATCTTCTGGCTGCCTGCCTCTCCAGCAATAAGTTGAATTTTTCCTATCTTTTAAAAATATATATTAAATTTAATTGTTTACAGTTAAAGTGTTGTCTCCCCCATGAAAGTAAAGAAAAACAAATTTCCACATAAGTCATTTCCAGAGTTCCAATTTGCTTTCCGTAATGGCTGAACCAGGCCATAACTCCACTAGAAGTCGATTAATGTGCCTGTTTTTCTGCAGCTCCTCCAACATGTTGTTTTTCTTTTTTGTCATCTCTGTTAATCCAATTTTCCTATATTTCATCATCTTTGCTAGCCTGAGGAGTATAGTTATGTAGTAACCTTGGTGTTTTCATTTGCATTTCTCCCATTAGTTTAAGCTTTTAGGTAGTTGATGTCTTTCTTTTGAAAGCATCCTTTTTTGACTATTTGTCAATTGGGGCATGACACTTCTGTGTGAGTTTACAGTATACTCTAGATGTCCAATTTTTAGCAAATAACGAAAATATTTTTCTTCTAGTTCTAGGTACATTGATAGTATTTGTGCAAGATATTTTGATTTTACATAATTGCTCAGTGTCTACTTTGTCTCTTAACTCTTGCCAGGTTAAAATTTTTTCCCCTTCATAAATGCGAAAGATTCTGTTATTGTGTTTCCCTTCTGTCTTTTACACACACACACACACACACCCTTTGTTGCATAAGATGCTAAACTTGTTTTAACTGTTTTCCACTTTTCCCAACTTTTTTTTTCTTTAAACATAAGGACCTCCTTCCCCAATACTTTGTTCTTGGGTTTAAGTATGATTAGGCTGCTGTGTGCATTTGTTTCTAGATCTGGTCTAGTCTATTCTTTTTTATTGTTTTGCCATTTATTCCTTAATTTTGTAATTTTTTCCTTCTAAAAAGTTAAGCCTATAGATTTTTTGGTGAGATTTTTATCAGAAATACTTCATCAAAAAGAATTTATCTTGCTCTGGTTTCTTTTCACTGATTTTATTTCTGCAAAAAAATTTTGGTTGGCATCATTCAGCTTGGAAAACAATGAATACTTCTGGAAGTCAACTCAAAATGAATCTTGAATAACTTGATTGGTTTGCTTATTGTGATTTGTCATTATTTATCTGCTTTGCTATTTTGAGAGTGGAAAAACACTAGGGTTTTCTCAGTTCTTTAAATTAGTTCAGAAAAACGCAGGAAAATTTGGAACCATCATAAAATAATTTTGTATTTGTATACTGTCTTTTAATTCATAATTTAATTTAGTGAGCCACTTCATTTTACCTTTTCTTCTTTTCACAGGCATAGGTCCCGATCAAGATCTCGTGAACGTCGTTCTCGATCGAGAGATCGAGGTCGTGGTGGTGGCGGTGGCGGCGGCGGCGGCGGTGGCGGTGGCGGCGGCGGCGGTGGTGGAGGAAGGGAACGTGATAGAAGGCGGTCAAGAGATCGTGAAAGATCTGGTCGATTCTGAGCCATGCCATTTTTACTGTATGTCTGCTAGAAAGTCTTGTAGTTGATAGACCAAACAAAGTTCATAATGAGAATTTTTTTCTAAAAAACAACAAAACAAAAAAAAAGATGGGCTTCTGAATAAAATTTGTAGTGATACAGTATTCTTGGCGTAACTGTTTCTTGTGGGAAGTCTTAATAATTTTCATTTCTTTACCTCGTCAAATGCATGACCTGGCAGTGCTTGAGGTGAAGGTAATACAGATTCCCTGCCCTTTAAATGTTTGGGATAGATAAAATTTGATTTGTGAACTTTATATAAATAGAAAACTTATTTGAAGAAACCATAAACTGAACAAGTAACTAAACAAGCTTGATGCATAAAAATTAACTTTTATAATGTTTTCTTTCCTGCTATGCGAGTGTCAGGTTAATTTAAACAGACCTGGAGACATCTTTTTTATTTACTCTGTAGAACTACTTAGCTAGAAACCTGATTTGTGACCAGAAATCTCTGCACTGTAAACTAGCATATTTACAGTAAAGCCAATTTTTTAGTATAAAATATTGTCTTAGTGTATCTTTAATGGAAATTGATAGTGGTGTCTGTATATAATTAGAGGTTTTTTAAATGGTATTTCATGCATAATGCCCCAAAATTAGAGTAGTGCCTAGAAGATCAGTATTAAGATTACACTGATGTTGATAGTGTCTCATAACAGTCCATTAGGCCATTCTGCCACAACTGGCATTCCACAAGGCAAGTTAAATCTTATCAGACTAATATACCTTTATAAGGGTTTCTCCAAACCTAAAAATTCTCTATCTAAAAATCAGATTTATTCATATTTAATTTCTCTGCTTTGTAAAGTGATACATAATGGTTGGTGGTTGTGCATTTAAATTTCTCTAATTGTTAATTAACTGCCATCAGTTAATAGACTATTTAAATGCTGGCAGCTAAAAATGTTTTTGTTTTCCTCTCTTTTTAGTGCATAGCAGGACTAAGATTAAAGTTAAGAATAAAAACCTTTTTTAAAAGCTTTAAACCTGAAATGGACAATTGTCAAAAGCAAACCCAATACACATGTCTAAGTGATTAACTAGAGAAGCCGTAGAGTTCTGAAAGAGGTGTTATCCAAGCCTACTTTATCATGATTGTTCTGTATAATGTAGGCAAAGCCTTATTGTATGTGTATTTAAAAATGAGCTTTTTGACTCTGTATGCAGTTCCCCCTGTTCAATTTAATTTTTTTAAAAAATGCACATTGCTGTGTTGGAAAGAGCACCCTGCTTTTCAAAAGCTAGAAATTCAATAAATATTTAAAAAGAACATTCTCGGCCTATATTTTTCATGAAAGTAATGTAATGTTTATGAAATATGCTTGACAAAAATATTCCATTAATTGAGGAAATTAATTCCATTGATTATAACACAAATATAATGTATGGATTTGGATATTAGATCTTTTTACTATAGGAATCACCATAGTAGTCATGGGGGAGGGGGCTTGTGAAAATTTATTTGAAGTTAGTAAAACCAGTTAACTTAGTTTTGATCATTGTATCTTCCCTCCAAAGTAAACATGAAATCAGTCATTTGGTGCATCATAGATTTCAGTGAAAACTTGTAATCGCCATTTAGACAAGAAAGGTAGGGGAAGTTTTACTTTGTATTTCTTGATTTTTTTTTCCTGTGAACCTAGCTTATACTTAAAGTCTTAAAGTTTCTTATAACCTGAAATTAATGAAGATTCAGACAGTAAAACTGAGAAAACCTACTCACTTCCTACCCCTCTGTGCCCCTAATACAGGACTGGAATAAGGAAGAAGAGGAAAGTTTTGTTCCAAAGATGACATCACACTGTGTTGCTACTTCTGTTTGAGTATACTATGATCTCAACTGGTGAATAACAGCTAATAAACATTAAGTAAACTCATGGAATCAGCCTACAGGGGTCCATGAAGTTTGTTTTTTTTGTTTTGTGTTTTTTTTTGTTTTTTTGATTGGAATTTATCACAAGTGGCTTCCTTTTTTTGCTTTAGGTTAAAATCCAGTTATTTCTGTAAAATGTTGCTTGTCCATGAATATTATATGATGTATGTTTTTAAAAGACTGTAAAACCAAATGGAGAAAAGTTGTTGAAAATAAAGGTTTTTTATAAGGAATTTGCACATTGCAGAACTTAAGCATTTTGCTTTAAAGTCTTTTTCAAAAGGAAAGTCTTCTAAATGGCATTCTTTTGATAAAATGAATCCAAGTAGGAAGTGTCATAAAATATTTTCTTCATTCCTGGTTTGACCTTTTTTTTCCCTTCGTTTGGAATATTTTTTCCTAAGCATTAAGAAATATAAATTTTCATCAGCCTTGATTACTTTGATTTTTTTTTCCCCTTAAAATAGCTCCTTGTAAGATTTTAATGCTTTTCTGCTGATGTATTTTGGCTATTTTTGTAGTTAAAATTGACTTAGTAAAAAATGGGTTCAATTCTATGCCCTTAGTTACTTTAGTAAGAGAAATGTATTCCTTTTGTCTAAATTATCAGGTAATGACACTTGATACTAAATGTAGAACCTTTACTACTAAAAACATTCCATGGACTACTCTAAACAGTTTTCAGTTTGTGCAAATTCTTAGGGCAGTTCTGAAATGCCACATAACCTTCAGCTTAGGCCAAGTTAGTAACCTGTGGCACCTGAGTGACATTGACTGTGAAACAAATCAGTTGGAATCACCAAATATGTTGGTATGGGGTGTTCCAGGCCTGGCTTACAATAGTTACAGCAACCTGAATTTATGTACTAAAGTATAACAAAATTCAAATTATTTAAGCTGCCACTGCCCAAACTTTACCAATCTGCTTATTCTGTATCAGCATTTTTACTGCTAAATGTTTCACTACTAGAAATTTTAGCTGTTAGGACTAAGGGGAAGTAAGACACAGGTACAAGGAATGTCTAAGAATACGGCCATCCACTTTTGTACACTTGGCCACTAGCACCTAATCTTTTGCCACAGTTAAACCACAATCCGAAATGTTTGCTGATCCGTGAGATGTGGGGGTGGGGAACAACTTGACATGCAGCTTTACAGTACAGATCAAACCAGCATCTGCTCAGCATTTTACAGTCTCAGTTTCCCTGAGGATTTAAAGAACTTGCCTGTGGTCATGCAGTCAGGGTGTTAGTGGTGGTCTTTCAAACAGTCTTGCTCTTTAAAGGACACAGTTTTTTATTTTTACCTAGAAAAGAAATGAGATCAAATCTTTCACCCAGGCACTAAATGAAAATCCTGGTACATGGAAGAAACTCATACTACCACTGACCTTCAACATGCACACTAGATTCTGCCTCACAGGATGTAGAGAGAGTACATAGTTCTACTATTCCCCCTATTGTTCCATTGGAATATAACCTCTTCAAAGGGACTGCTTGCTGATAGAGTTGTCTTAATATACCTAACTTAAGCACTAAGTAAATGCTTGTTAAATCCTACCCTGCCATGGCAGGAAGTATCAGTGAATTCAATCATTGGGTTGTCTAAGGGTTTCCACAGCTGTACCGAAGCAATCTGTTATCCATAATAGGTTGGCATTCTGTCACTTCCAGAAATGTTCCAACTTCATCACCAATAGTGCACATCTACAGCACAGTGATAGACAAAACAATGGCCCTTATGAATCATACTGATGCTTTATCTCATTATGATACTTCTTAAATGATAATGCCGGTATTGGTGCAAGTCCCTGTTAAACACAATGTTTAACCAGGACATTTCCTTCTTTATAAATAAAGGTTATTCTATACAAAAGCAATATGACAGTATGACTAGCCTCGAAGCCAGGGAAGACCCGGGTACAAGTGTGTGTACTGACTATATTACCCTGGACAAGCTTCAGTAAGTCAGTGTTCTGGGTAATTCAACTTAAGTTATAGAGAAGGTAAAGCAAGTTGCCTCACTTTACATCAATGAAATCCTAAGTCTAGTCCTTACTCTTCTATACCCATTTACTTTAACAGCTGATAAATAAACATCTTGGAGCTCCAACCCTCTTCTCTCCACCCCCATCAAGATGTATAAATATTTACACTTGAAAGGAGCTCTCGACCTTAACACCCCCTTTCAGGATTCTCCAGTTGCACATCACCAGCTTGCTTGTCAGCCTCTGAGCGCCCCCAACCCAATCTCTACAGCCTTCACCTACTGTGCAGAGGAACCCACATTGTTTCCCTGAAATAGAATTGCTAGAGATCCAGATACGTACACTACAAGCATGGAATTCAGGGTTGGTTCAATATTAGAATAACTATAAACATCATAAAATAATAAGGTAAGATGAATATGTCAATAGATCAAAAATTTGACCAAATACAATACACAATTGTATCAAAAATAAAAATGGGGTAATGCTCACTCAGTGAGGGTTGCTGTTCCTAAGAAAAACTTAACATTGACATTCACTCTAAGCCAAAACACAGCCTTTGAGTGGAGCTTGGGCAGGGACCTATTGTGGTCCAATCTTTTATTTTGGGCCCTCCAGGCTTAGTGGTCCTCTTTAGAACAGCAACCCTGAGGGTCTTCCCTTCCCAGCTTGATTTTTTTTTCTAATTAAAGGAGCCATGTGGTGATTCCCTTCTTAAAGACTGAGTGGGTGTTACCTCACTCTAAGTGAGTACGTGAAAAGGCCTTAGCCTAAAAGGGCCAGGGTCTCCCATTTCATCCTGGGTCATCTTCACAGTCATCGTGGTGAATGCCACGCCACTAGATTCAGATGGCTTTGGAGGAGAGAGGCTGGTGACCTTGCACAGCCCTCCCTCACTCAAATCGGAGTCAACTGCAAGTCATGTCATTTCCCTGATGTCACAGTCCTCTTCAAGAACAAAGGACGAACAAAGGACAAACACAGGACAAAAATCTGTCTAAAATCAAGAGCTAACATCTGTAATAAATACCATATACCTATTCCAAAAAGAGCAAAGCAAAGAGGTTGGTTATCATAATTTAATTAAAACAGTAAGAAAAAATATTGTGAGCCCATGAAAACTTACTTGACTGGTACTGATGAGGGTACAGTCTCTGGGAACCCCCTTGAACTCTCCTTGAATCTTCCAACTAGATCTGGCCTTCCCCTAAGGCCTTACATTATTATTGGGCCCATATCTCTACCTAGCCTTGCCCTTTATTGTCTAGTTACTTCCCACCCTTGATACGATCAATATCCAGGCCTTCAGCTACTTCCCACCCTTAATCCCATTCTCTTGGTTCCTGGAGTCTGACCTCATCCCATCAAGCTCCTCCTTAGACCCCTCCTCAAGACCCTCCCTAAACCCCTCCTCTAGTCACCCCAGACCACCCCTCAATCCCTCCCACAATCTTTGTTTATAATTTCCATCTTGCCTCCATGAAGGCGCTCAGGCTCAGTCTAGCTCAGCTCAGATTGAATCTGGCCCACTTGTGAAAACAGGCGTCAGAAAGGGTGGGATTTCTTAAGACAACCCATTATGGTGAATCCTTAATAAACTTTGTCTTTCCTTGGCTGAGAAGGCTTGAGTCGAATTCTTTCGGCAGGACCCGGTGTGTTGGTATTTTGGGGTCTTGAGAACCCCTAGAACCTATGCTTCCCTATAATCATTTTTCTTAAACCTCTTCAGTACAGCCCCAGGCCCTATCCCCCAACTCGCAGGATACGTATATGACCCAGACACTAGGAACTCCCCTCCTCCTTCCAAGTTCTTCGCTTGGAGTGTTAGGACCTAATAAATAGATCTGGTCCCTAACACCTTTATGACAGAAATACAAAGATGCAGGGGTGTTCCTGGGCTGTCTCAATACAAGGAGACCCTGAGGAAAGCGATCATGCATGAGACAGGACTGGGCTAAACTGGAAGATCAGAATGAAAAGGACCATGGGTTGGGAAGGCAAGTCACCTTTAGAATTGGATCACAGGAACCTGAAGCACCTACCAGGAAGAGGAAGAGGAGGAGCTAGCTTGGAGGTTTGCACTCAAATTTCCAACCCCCAACCCTGCTGTCTCTACATCCTTCTAAGGTAGGGGAAGGAGACACACTAGGTAGCTTCTGTCTATTCTGACCTCACCCTCCTTGAATAATACAGACAAGAAGAGAGATGGGGTTTGGTCACAGGCTATATTTCATAGTCACACCAGATGGCTCCCAAGGAGAAAGTGAGGCTGGTGACTTTGCCTAGCCCTCTCTCATTTAAATCCAATTCACTTGCCAGTCAAGGCATCAGCTTCCTGATGTCACAATCCTTTTAGAGAATGAAGGACAAACAATAACATTCAAAGACCAAATGGGAAACATTTTCTGGATCTAGACACTGAAGCCCAACTTACTGCAGCACCAGAATGCCCATATCCTAGGGGCAAGAAGATTTTCCTCAGCAGCTTCAGACCATCAATTCAACAGCTCTCTGTGGTCAGTGAAGAAGGCCATTAATTTCTTAGCCTGCACTAGACTGTTGTGATGATTACTGCTTTTGTAATAAATCTGAAATCTGGTACTACTAAGCCACTTTCTTTCACATTTTTTTTTCATCGATTCCCTTCATATTCTTGACCTTTTGTTCTTTGAGATGAATAGTTTTGATTATTATAATTGAGTGAACTACACCGACTCAACTCTAGAGCTAGCCCAGTTGGCTTTCTATTCAACTGTGGATATAGTCCAACTTCTGTCTTGTGAAAAATCTTTATTCAGCTGTGGGAATTGGGAGAAAATGTTATTTCATTGTTTGAACCTAGCCCTGCTGATCACAATGTGTGGGATATTTGACCCTCACCAAATAATACTAATAAGGAGCCATCTCAAGGTGGAAACAGAAATTGAATTTTATTCAATTCTCGCAAGAATAGGGAGTCCTCTGCCAGCACAGAACAGAACCAGCAAGGGAGGCAGAGTATAAGGGGCAAGGCACCAATAATTATACCTAAGGCAAGAGAATTCCTGCCCACCTCTGACCCTTCTCACCATTGGCTGGGAGGCGGGCTTATAATTTGAGCACGAAAAACTAGACAAAGAACCGGGAAATCAAGGCACAGAAACTCC
>CM053622.1:507539359-507590890 GCA_028646595.1 Phalanger gymnotis
AAGGAGAATAGGATAAGGGGAGTGGGAGACCCTCTCCATTCTTCTACAGTACTTTTACAGTAAAGGAAAGCAGGTCACAGTGACCCTATTCTTACTGAGCAAATCTTTAAACCAGAACCATAAGAAAGAACAAAAAGTTTCAGGGTAAATTTTCCCAGAGGCTGAGCCATCAGACTCTCACAGCCTCAGCAGAATTTTTCCACTTCCCTATTGCTTGATTTTTAAACATTTCTAAGTATAGATATGAATAGATATAGATATATATTTATACATATCTTCCCTGTGAAGTCTTCACATTTTATTTACCTCACACAACAAGGAGAGAAGGAGAAAGATGCCAGTAGAGATAGTCTCAGTGCTCAGTCCCTTGGAGGTGGAATGAGAAGGAGGAATCCACCCTCCTGTCAAAGACCCAGAGCCCTTCAGGGTTGAAACTAGAGTTTAGTCAAGATGGCAAGAGTTTTAGTCAATGAACCAGCAAAATACCAGTTGGAAACTATCCTTTTATCTATAGGACTAGTGAAGTGAGGGCATTTTTCTAAATTGTCTAATAAAGAATGAAGAATAAGTGGCAGAGTTTTAGGGAACTTAACTCTACCAGCACCATCTAGCAAAGAGCTTGTTACCAGGAAGGTCTCTGGGTCATCCATGCATCTTAAGGGTTGGAGATGGAGGTAGGCTGGGGCCAGACCGGTCAAACTGGTTTTCACTGGTTCACAATCCACTTCCCACCCCATCCCAGCACCCCATTGTCAAGAACAAAAGCTCTCCTGTCCAGGACATGAATAAGGTAGATGCACTGGATGAGTTGCAGCATATGACCATGTCATGATCAGGATTATGACTGAGCCTATCAGGCAGCCGGCCAAGGTTTGTAAGGCAATTTGAATCCAGGTTCCTCAGGGATCAAATCCCAGCCATGAAAATAAATACCGGATGCAATCAGAGACCCAGTTGACCTCCTCCTTGATTTTCCCAATGGCTTGTTCAACTTGTGCTCTCGTCAGTCAATCAATAAAGTGCCCACTATGTGTTAGACTCTGTGCCTTAGCACAGGGGATACAAAAAGAAACAAGATATTTCTTTCCCTCAAGGAGCTGACAATCTAATGGGGAAGATGACAAACATATACAAACAAGCTACATACAGGATAAATAGAAAATAAAGAAACAGTTGCATAATTACACATTGCTTTCCAAAATGGTTGTACTGTTTGACAAATCCACCAGCAATGAAGTGTGCCTATCTTCCCACAACCCCTCCAACACTGACTAATGCCATCTTTTGTCATCTTTGCCAATTTTCATAGTGTATGGTGAAACCTAAGGGTTATTTTTATTTGCATTTCTCTTACTATTAGTGATTTAAAATATGCTTTCATGTGACTGTTAATATTTTAAAATTCTTCTTTTGGAAACTTCTTTAGTTCATATCATTAGGCCATGTTTTCACTGGGGGCTGACTTTTGGTCATATAGAACAAATATTATACATATATGTATATATACATTTATGTATGTATACATACTATATATGTGTGTATATATACATATATATACACACATATATGTTAATTGTTGTATATCTCAGATACCAAACTATTAGAAAAATTTGATACTTTTTTTCCATTTAGCCACTTTCCTTCTTTTCCTAGGTGCATTAATTTTGTCAAGAAGCTTTTCAGTTTCAAAGTTTATTTATTTCATCTTCTGCAATTGCCTCTGTGCCTTGTTTATTTAAGAATATATCTCCTACTGATAGCAGAGTCAAGATGGCAAAAGCGGCAAGTACCATAGAGCTCGCTTCCAAAAAAAAACCTTCCTCCAAATGAATATAAAAAAATATACAGAACTAAATTCTCATGAGGAAATCCAAGAAAAAATCACAGTGAGTTATTTGTCCAGCCCAGGTTGACATCGGGAGACAGAGTTCTGGGAACACTAGGAAAGGAGTCTGGCCAGAGCTGTGGGGCACCGAGAGCCCTGCTGTGCCCAGGAAGAAGAGGTCCCAGACCCATATTGGGGTACAACAGGGTACAGGAACAGGAGCCAACTGGCAGCTTTGTTTCCCACTGCCAAGTTCCAGGTCATAGATCCAGGGTAGTCTGAGGAAGGAACCCATACCTAATGTACTAAAAAAGGAGAAAATCCAGAAGCAAGCAGAATACAGACTCAGCTCCAGCTTCTAGCCCAGTCTAAAGCCTGCTGAGGAAAAACTAAGGCAGGAATCCCAGACTAAAGGGAAGTCTACAGTTCTGTCACTCTGAAACAGCTGGGCTTCCTAACTGGCTAATAATGGATAAAGCCATCAGCAGCCTGCAATCTCCTATTGCTCAGGCCCAAATCCAGGTCAGGAACTTTCAGAGCTCAGACCAGGAGGGCAGCAGACTTTTCCCTGATCAGACCACTTGGGGAGCACTGAAAGTGTGCAAAGTCCACAGCCTGACCTGTCCCTGAGAGCCTGTAATAACACAAAACTCAATACTCCAATAAAGCAGCAGTAGAACTAGCCCAGGCATTGCCTCCAAAAGTATACAAAGTCTGACCATAACACAAAATAGATTAAAAGAATGAGCAAACAAAAAAAGAACATCACCATCAAAAACTATTATGGTTACAGAAATACTCAAAAACACAAATCCTGAAGAAGAAAATAACTCCAAAACATCTACAAGCAAAGCCTCAAAGAAAAAGCACATCATGGGCTCAACTAGAATTCCTGAAAGAGTTGAAGCAAGAGTTTTTCTTTTTTTAAGAGTTAAAAACATTTTTGTAAATATAATGCAAGCGCAAAAGGAAAAAAATTGGAAAAGATATGAGAAACATGGAAGAAAGAATTAGAAAGGGATTTAATAGCTTGGCACAAGCTTGTCCAAAAACAAACTCCCTGAAAATTAGAATGTTAATGAGAATGTAAATGACAACATAATACAGCAAAGAATATTAAAACAAAGACAAAAGACTGAAAATGATAAAAGAAAATTTAAGATATCTCATAGCAAAAACTGACCTGGAAGAGAGATTGAGGAGAAAAATTTAAAAATTATTAAACTACCAACCTAAGATATCATATTTCAAGATACCATAAAAAGCCTAGACTTTTTAGAACCATATGGCAAAATAGAAATAGAAAGAATCCTGAATGGAACCCCAAAAGAAAAACTCCTGGGAACATTAGAGCTTGAGCTTTGCAAAATCCAGAGTTTCCAGGGCAAAGAAAAAATACTTCAAGCAGACAGAAAAAAAGTAATTCGAGTATCGAGGAGCCACAATCATATCACATATAACTTCCGAGCCACCAGTAGCAATGGAATGGAAATCTAGGAATACAATATTCCAGAAGGCAAAGGATAGAGGTTTATAACCAAGAATAAGGTATCCATCAAATGAGTATAATCGTAAAGAAGAAAAAGTGAATCTTTAATGAAATAGACTTCTAAACATTCCTGATGTAAAGACCAGAGCTGCATAGAAATTTCCAAGTCCAACCCCAAGTATCAAGAGAAACATAAAAAGGTAAACACAAATGAACAATCATAAAGGATAAAATAGTTTACTGATTGCTTACATTCTAACACAAGGAGATGAACATAACATAATATGTGCCCCCTCTGAACCTTCTCATCATCAGGGGTCATAGAGGGCATCTAATTAGACCGAAGGCCTGGGAGTTGTTTTGTTATGTCTTGGTGATCTTAAAAGAATAGTATCAGAATTGGAATATAATAGAGAGGCGGGGGAGGGAAAAGAAGGTTAGGGGAAATTATCTCACAAAGCCAGGATAGACAAGCTGAAATTTATATAAACAATGAAGAAAGGATAGGGGAAGCAGCTCACACTTGAACCTCACTCTCATCTGACCTAGTCAAAGGAGGGAAGAAAATACACACAACTGGGTACAGAAATGCATTTCATTTAAGAGGAAATAGGAGGGAAATGGAGGAAAGAGGAAGGGAGAATTAGTGAGATAGATTGGATTAAGGAAGGGGTTAGTTAATCCTAAATAAAACAAGCTTTATGGACATGCTGTGCACAAATATCTATAGCCAGGTGGCTGGTGAATAAAGCACTGGGCTTGCAGTTAGGAAGACCTGAGTTCAAATTGGGCCTCAAACACTTACTACCTGTGTGACCCTGGACAAATCACCTAACCCCTATTTGCCTCAGTTTCTACATCTGTAAAATGGGATTAATAATAGTACCTACCTGTCAGCGTTGTTGTGAGGAACAAATGAGACTCAGATAATCGTGAAGCATTTAGCACAGTGCCATAGTAAGCACCATAGAGATGATAGATATGATTACTGTTTTCATTTGTCAGTCCTTTACCAAATGGTAAAGAATATTGATTGCAAAAGCCCTACTTTATCAAGCCTTCTGGATCTCATTGGTCCTTTTCGAAACCAAGGTCAAACAATAACAAACCACAACAACAACCTGTGTAGATGAAACTCATTAAGACTTTGCATAAGGACCTGAGTTCAAATTCGACTTTGGATACTTGAAACTATGTGTGTGACCTTGGATAAGTCACTTAACGCCAATTACCTTTCCTTCCCTCCTTCCCCCCAAGAAAAGATTTTGCATAAGGAAAGGAGATCTACAGATGGCTAGTATTTATAGTTTTCTAAGTCACTTTTTTGGGGCGTATTTAGGTATGAGATTTTTTCTTCTTTGATTGTGGTATCTTCTTCATCTTTAGATTCCTTGTGAAACAATCCCTCAGAAATACTACTTGGCCAAACATAAACGTTTTGTAAACTTGATATTGAGTTCAACTACCTATAACTTTCTCTCCTGGTCCCCATAACTGACTGTATAAACCCAGTAACTCATTTGAATTTAGTTAAGGGCACCAAGGACAAAGCAAAGTGTACTAAGGACCCCTGATGTTTATTTTGTTGCCAAGGTCACTGAAGCTCAGCGCCAGCCATATCCAAAAAGCAGTGAGAACCAAACCATTTACCCAGGGAGCTTTATAGGATTTAGAGCCAAAAGGAACCTTTCATTTTACAAATTAGGAAAATGACTCCAGAAGAGAAGAAATGACTTGTACAAAGTCATACAGGTAATTTGGAGAAACGGAGATTCGAAAAGAATTCCTTTAACTTTAGATCTAGAATTGTTTCCACTACAACACCATGAACACCATGTCTTACTTCTTGAGTCCATTTTCCCCTCCGCACATAAAGCCTAGAGAGGGTCACTTACTCCTGGTCTCCACCTCTGTCTACCTTTATTCAACAGGGACTCACCCTGTCATCATTCCCTACCACCATGGCTTTGTATCACAGCCCTCCACGTGTCTCTGCTTGGCAGTACCCTGATTTTGCAAAGAATCAAAATGAGAAAGGAAATAATTCATCAATAAAAGGGACTTTGGCTGCCTCTTCACAAAGGGTTAGCAGAGGGTATTTGGCTTTCTACTTGGGGCACGGCTACGTCGAAAACTAAAGCCACCCCTGAGGCCACTGCCAACAGCTTAGTGAAGAAATTCATGCCTGTAAATTGCTTTATGCTTTGGGGTCTTCCCTAGCTTGGGTCAGTGAGAATGAAGGGGAAGGTGGAGGAGGGAACACCGCGTAACTGGCCGACTACCTCGGAAGAGTAGACGTTACCACTCTCAGGCCTCAGAAAACGAGGGTAAGAAGGAAAGCGGCCACGCGCCAATTCGCAAATACTGCAGGAATTACGGAGCCCGAAATTTTGGGCGCAGGAAACCAGGTTACTCTCCAACCTGTGATTGGTTGTTCGCGCCCCTCTACGCCCCCAGTTCCCAGCAAATCCGCTTTCTTTCATTATGCTACTGAAACAATTGGTCTTGGGAGGAGTTTGGACTCCATACCTCTTTACGCATCTGGCTGCTGAGGATCGGTATTGACGCCGAAGCTGTAGGTGCAGCTCGTCAATTACTTCCTCCCTTCTCTTTTTACAGGTGGTTTGCGGGAAACATTTCATCTGAGATTTTTGGCTGGACTTAAACTCAAGTAAGTATAGCTGCTACTCTTTAGATATTTCTCACCTTCCCCTCCACTCTGATTCTGAGAGTGTCTGGGAACTTTCCAGCTCAGAGATGTATGCCGGGGTGATTGAAAAGGTGGCCCCAGGCCAATGGGTAGTCCGAATGACTTAACATTCCCCAGTATTGCCTCATCTCAACGTGGGTAGATGCAGCTTTTTGCCGAAGGTCCGTGTAAGTGTGGCACGCCTGCAAGGCGACATGCGTCGTTCGCCACCCCCACACTCCCTTAAAATTTATTTTTTGCCGCTTCGCCTTTTGTTTGATGTGGGTCTGGACAAGCTAGGATGTTGGCAGTCTTTGGAAAACAATTGATTTTCAGTACTTCCCTACCCAACCTACTGCCCTCCTCCCCTACCTCAAGTTCCAATTTCTTTACCCTAATGACTGAATTAGGATTGCGCGTGATTGCTAACTGCTTCTTTTGCATCCCCAGGATACTTACTGGGGGCACCATACCTCCATCCCACCCATCCCCCATATCTCCGGACTGTTGGCTAAGCCACATCCTCCCTCTTTCCGGCAGCGCAAAGTTAACTGTTTTGAAAGAGAATCGCTAATTTCACTTGGAATTCCCTAGAGAAATCCCAGGGGACTTTGGTAAAGCTATAGTTTGTATTTTTTTTTTCCCTTGCCTAACTTGGTATCTAACTCTGGGATGAGGTAATGAGCCTTTAAAGTTAGCTATGGAAATTTTGGGAAGCTAACAACGCCGGCAGTTTCTTTTTAAAATTGTGATTGGTTTGAAAATGGGTGTGGGCATGAATTGCTTATTTTCTGGTGGTTTTGGCTGGCGAATGGGGCAAATATTTTACTTTAGACAGGGTGCACATGGTTGGAAGGGGGAACATGTGGAAATTGTACTCAAACTAAACAAGAGTCCTGGATGCTGTGACGATCCTTCTTGGGCAAGTTCTGAGAAAGTAGATTGGTTGCACCCAGAGCTTCGAGGGCAGAACTGAAGCCAAAGTTCCTGGGGAGGTCAGAGATGGGAGAGCTGGTTCATCAAATGTGAAAGAATTCACTTAGATCTTCTCTGTAGCCATTGGGAGCTTTATTATTAAAGCAGCGGGCCTGAGATTTAGCAAGGAGCTAAATAAAGGCACTGATGCATAGGGAAGGAACTAGACTTACATAGACAAAAAACTATACAGCATGTAGGATGATTTTAGGGTTTCTTATGGGGGTTGGAGATTGAGGGGTAGGATAAGTCTTACAAGATAAGGACACTGGTAGAGGACAAAAAAATTACTAGATAAGGGAGGCCGGAAATTTTATGACCCAGGGTGTTGGGGGTGGGGGAGATCACCAGGAATTCCATAGTCCAAGATAAAGGGGAAGTTGTGGTTTCTCAGGATTGGGGGAAGAGATTCTAGGATGCCCTCAGGCTCAGGAGGGGCCTCACTAGGTACTGTAAAAGCCACTCTTAATATTATTTTTAACCCTTAGGGATCTACCTCCATTGGCACTTGCTGAGAAGCCCTTTTGCTTTGGCTTAAGAAAGGGACTGGTTGGGCTAGGAGGATGGCTTTTCTTTCCTCGGGGGAAGTTAATGGCCACGTGGTGTCACGTATTCTTTGTAATGCAAATGATCTTTTTAAAAGGCTTCCACCAACCCAAGATTTCTTCTGGCCACACAATTTTGTAGTTTTTGGACCCACTATTTGAGGATTTTGAAAAAAGAGAGGAATGGAATATTATTATGTTTTTTGTTTATTTAAGTAAAAAGAAAGACTCGGAAGTTTGTTACTTGAAAGTCAGAAGTTAATGCCTGGGGACATGTATTCCTCTGGAACTGGCCAAGAAAATGGTTTTGCTTGGCTTTCTTTTTCTGAACTTACTTTTGTTCTCCACGTGTATTTTCACGCTTCATTGGCTTTTGCCTTTCTTTATCTTTCCTTTCTTTTTCCTTTTTCCTCCTGCACTTTTTGTCCTTCCTTCAAATAAGTACAGTCAAGCAAAACACATCCTTGCCTTTTGTTGGAAAATGTATGTTCCTTTTTGCATTTATTCCATCACTTTGTGTCAAGTTATGGGAAGCTTAATTTATCTTGGGTCTTTTGGAGTCATGGTTGGTCATTCATTGCATTGTTAGAATTTTTAAGTCTTTTAGGCTTATTTTCCTTACAGTGTCGTAGTCTTTATTTAAATTGTGCTCTTTTTGCTCATTTCGCTTTAAATCTATTCATTCAAGTTTTTCCAGGTTCCTCTGAATCCATCCCTTTCATCATTTCTTGAGGCACAATAATATTCCATTGCTTTCCTATGCCACAATTGTTCAGCTGTTCCCAGTTTATTGGCACCTATTTTGTTTCCAGATATTTGCTGTAATACAATGTCCTGCTATAAATATATAAATATGTATTTATATACATGCATATGTGTATATTTGCACATATGGGTCCTTTCGCTCTTCGATCTTTTTATGGGTAAGGTCTAGCAGTGATATACCCAGACTCAAAGGGTATGCACAATTTCATGACTTTTGGGGTATAATTCCAAATTCTAGGAGAGCCGAACCAATTCACAGTTCTACCAACGGTTTTCCTACATCCTATCCAGTAATTATTTTTCCTTTGTCATCTTTGAAAATCTGATGGGTGTGAAGTAAGAACTTCAGTTGTTTTAAATTGCTTTTCTATTATTGTTGGTGATTAGGAGCATTTTCCCATATGGTTCTTGATATCTTTCCGTTCATATCCTTTGACTTTTTTAGCTATTGGCTTTTGTTCTTACATTTGTCAAATTCCTATATGTTTTGGATACCACATCTTTATCAGAGAAGTTTGCTGCAAAGACTTTTCCCAGTTAACTGTTTCCCTTCTAAATTTAACTGCATTGAATTTGTGCAAAAAACTGCCCTTTTTATTTCTTGTGATCTTCTCCATCCTCAGCTTGTCAAAAACGCTTTTCCTCTCCGTAGTTGTGGAAGGCACCTCTTTCTCTGCTTCTCTAATTTGTTTATGTTATATTCTTTTGGAGCTCATGGTGACATATGGTGCAAGACACTGGTCCAAACCCAATTCTACTAGACTGCTTTACAATTAATTTCCTTGAGCAGAAAGTCCTTACCCTTAGAATTGGAGTTCTTAGGTTTATCAAACAATGTCCTTCTATGTTTGCTTCTGACTCTTGTGTAACTCAGTTTCTATTGAGGGTAGTATTTAAAAGTGATGACATTAGGTGATGGTTTGGATATCTCTATCTTTTTCTATGTTCTCTCTTAGTTTTTCTCCAAACCTAGCAGGAAAATGGTATCTTCAGCTTCTCTTTTAAACTCTCCAGACTCACTTTTTAGAAAATTTTCTCTATAATGTTTCTTCATAAAATAGCTGTTGACAATTCTCACAAGATTGAACTTTCTCCTCACCTAATTTCTCACTCCTCCATAGTTTATCTCATAGATTCTTATAGATCAAAGTTAAACTCACACAACTCTCCTTGACTCCTTAGGGAGAAGTACCTCATAGCAGGATAGTTACAATTAAACTCCTGGTTTGTTCTTAGAGATAGATCCTTTAGTCCCTATAAGAGAGGGTTTTAAACATGCTTACACTTATTTTATAGATGTTGTTTTCTCCGTAAATTGTAAGCTCCTTGAAATCAGGGATTGTCTCATTTTTGCTTTTGTACCTAGTATGGTGCCTAATAAATTCTTGTTATTTGATTCTATAATAATATTTACCGATTATTAAACACCTTTTTAATCCCTCATAGGGCCTACCGAATACAGTGCTTTTGCACATAGTAATTGCTTAATTTGATGAATTAATAAATCATACTGCCTCCTGCATGGCTGTTCTGTATAGTTTGGCATTTGGGTTTAATTATTATCATCCTTACAAATCACTTGTGGCTCTTTTTGTATTTCCCCCAACATAACTATAAATGTGTGTTTTTTTTCTATTGTTAGAAAGAAGAGGTCTTCTAGACTTCTTCAGTTACCTCTTCAGTAATATTGCCTATACTGTGAGTGTAAAATGCTTTGTAGCCTCTAAGGCCTTCCATAACTAAGTCCCTCTGTACTTATTTCAGTACTGGTTCCTACCAGTTCAGTCCTTGATCAAGCTCTTCCAATCTCTATTTTATTGCCCGTAGTTCCCCAATAGGGACTTTACCTGCCTTCCCATCTTCCCTCTTAACTCCCTCCATTACTTTTACCCCCTTCTCTGCTGTTGAATTCTTTTTTTTTTTTTTGAGGGAGAAGGCAGGGCAATTGGGGTTAAGTGACTTGCCCAAGGCCACACAGCTAGTAAGTGTCTGAGGCTGCATTTGAACTCAGGTCCTTCTGACTCCAGGGCCAGTGTTGTTCTACTCACTGCATGCTGCTGTTGAATTCTTAACCATCAGTCAGGGTTCCTTCCAACCTATTTTATTGCCCATAGTTCTTCCCATCTTCCCTCTTAACTCCCTCCATTATATTTATCCCCTTCTCTGCTGTTGAATTCTTAACCATCAGTCAGGGTTCATCTTAAATGCTACCCCCTTCATGCAGCCTTTACTGTTCTCCTAGGATATGGTCTCTCCATCCATCGAGAAGCCTTAATTTAGCCCCTACAATGTGAAAAGCATTGTGCCCGGTGCTATAGATACAAATAAAAACATATTTACAGATAAGTAAATAGGGATGAGGAGGGGGCACCAACAACTGAGAGAATCAGGAAGGGCATCTTGAACTTGAAGTGAATATTGAAAGAGGTGTGGGTTTCCAAGAGGCAGGAAAGTCAGAAGGGAGAGTGTTCTCATTTGGGGGGTATGGGGCCAGCCTGTGCAAAATCCCAGAGGAAAGAAATGGAATATTTATGCAGTGAACAACAAGGAAGCTAGTTTGTCTGAAGCCTGGAGTGGGAGTGGTGCCGAGGGTAATGTGCAATCAGCTTAGAAGGACACGCTGGGGCCAGATTATGAGGAGCTTTGAATAGGAAGCAGAGGACTTTGTGTTTTGTCCTAAAGACAACAGGGAGCCAATGATGCTTCTTTAGCTAGGGAGTGATTTGATCAGACTTTGGGAATTTAAATTTGGCAAATATGTGGAGAATGGATTTGAGAACGAAGGGACTAGTGGCAGGGAGACCATCTAAAAGGCTTTTGTCAGGGGAGAGGTGATAAAAGCCTAGACTAGGGTGATCATGGTCTGGTTAGAGAAAGGGTAATGGATTTGGGAGATACTGAGGAGGTAAAATTATTAAGACTTGGCAAATGATTGGATATGGGAAGGGATGGCATACAGAGTCAAGAATGATTCTGAAGTTGTGAACTACAAGGGTGACAGTAAGGATGGTGGGAACTAGATAGAAATGGGGGAAATTAGAAGGTGGGGTAGGTTTAGTGGGGCAGGAAATGAATGATGTTTGGGACAAGTTATATTTGTCCTATGGGACATCCAGGTGGCAGTTGGAGAAAGATGAGGGCTAGATATGTAGATTTGGAAGTCATCTGGATATGGAAGAGAGGAGAATCCATAGAACCTGATGAGATCAACAAGAAAGTATAGAGAGAGAAGAGGAAAAGACCCCAAGAGAGTCCAGCGTCATTTGCATAAAGAGAGGTCAGCTGATGACACTGTAAAGGAGACTGAGCAGAATCCCTTCTATAGGTAGAAAAGAACCATGATAGAGCAGTGTTGCAAAAATCCCAGCATGAGAAAATATCCAGGAGAAAGGGCTGGTCAGCTAAATGACAAGGATTTACTATGCTATTTACATAGTGCTATTTGCCAGACTTTGATGCTTCATTTTGATATGGAGGTGACCCTGAGCTTTCAGAGGAGAAAGCATGAGCTCTGGCAGGTTCTACTGTGCTCCAAGTTTAGCTCTGCCATAGGCAGAACCAACCTCAAAGGCTGGCCTCTTAGTGACAATATTTTTTAGCCATGGCAACCTATGGAACAAATAAAAATACATGCTGGCCCTTTGTCTCATGTAGACCTCTTCTGCTTTATCAGTGAACATGGCAGACTGATGAGAAGGAAAGCAGAAGGGGCTAAGAATCATACAATTTTTAGACTGTTCATAAACCTGAATTAAGTGAGATCCTTGTTCAGTGAGGCAACAGGTAAACATTGTTGAAGGAGCTGAATCATTCATTAGTAATCTCGACATTCTCCGTATAATTGAAACCAGAAAAAAGAAATTGCACTTAAATGGGAAGATGGCTCATAGGTATTCCTTGGAAAGGCAAAGAAAGAAGCTGGTGGAGTGGGTCTTATATATCCAGAGGCAATAAGAAACATTATTTCATGTGATATTTGATCGTCATATGTGGCATTACTAATAAACAAGTATTTGCAACAATAGCAACTCAACCAAAAATACCATGAAAATAATTGTGGCTTATTCGACATCAGTTGGTGGGGATGAGGTAGAGAAATTCTACCAAGAACTTAATAAAAGCCTCCACATTTAAGCAACATACCATCTGATACTTGGTAACTTCATTGCAAACATGGGTAAAGGTGGGAGGGAGAAAGATATTGGAAAGCTATATGGTTCAGAAAGAAAGAACGAGAGAAATCTAAGGTGTAGATTCTAAAAACTTCACGTCTTTAAATCATTATCTTTGAGAAAAGAGCTGGTTGTTGGATAGATCGAGCACAAAATAACACCACAATAAATGAAATAGATCCTATTTTAACAGACAGGAAAAGGCCTATCCAGGTGGTAGTTATCTGATCATTAAACTTATTCAAAGCTAAGATCAAAATAAGTGAGAAGAAATAATGATAATGGGAAAAGATTTAGCATACATTTGAAACATAATAAAAACAGGAAATGGGCCGAAAGAGCATCACAAGATCACAGTAATTTTATACAGGAATTTAACCAATATAAATTAAATGCCACAATGAGAATACCAAAAGAGCACAGAAAGTACTTTAATCAGCAGACTTTAGTCTTGCACATGGAAAGGAATTTTGCCGAAGGCAATGCTCTGTTACGATATTAACTCATTTGTAAAATTTTATGAAGAAGGATGATGGACGGTTGTGAGCATCATGATCTCATAAAGGGCAGAGAAGCGGGGAAGGGTAAAATAGGTTCAAAGAAAGCTTTGCAGGAGATTCAACCAAGTGAAGTCATCCCAAGGATATTTAAGGATGAAAATGGAAGGACAGTAAAGAAGAATAGTGTCAGAGACTCATAGAGATCCTAAAAGCAAGCTTTTCTTAGTCAAGAACAAGTGAAACCATATCACAGACTTGTGCATGTAGCAGATATAGAAAAGAAACTAAAGGGGCAGAGCTAGGTGGTGCAGTGAGCAGAGCACTGGCCCTGGAATCAGGAGGACCTGAGTTTAAATCCAGCTTCAGACATTTGACACTAGCCGTGTGACCTTGGGCAAGTCACTTAACCCCAATTGCTCTGCCTTCCTCCAAAAAAGAAAAACTCAAGTGAACAAAGATAGGAAAATCAGCTAAATTGAATCGATTGTACATATGGAGGAAATTGGAGGGGACAATTGTGAGAATATTGGAGGACAAAAATATTGTTTAAAAAAAACAACTTTGAAAGATCTCTGATCAAAACAATTATTAACATGTTTCCAGAAGATGTTGCCCACCTCCTAACAGAAATGATGGACTCGAAGTACAAAAAGAGACATTTTGGGGTATGGTCACTGTGTGCTTTGCTCATATTCTATCTTCTATCTCAATGTTTTTGTGCAAGCTTTCTCTCTCACCTGGAGTGCACCCTCTCCTCATCTCCAGTTTTTAGGATCGTTAACCTTCTTAAAACTCAACTCAAAAATGCAGCTCCCTATTTCATGCTTTTCCTCCCATGCTGTTTCCCCATTGTCTTTGTATTTACCACAAATATACTTTGTGTTTAACTATGTGTCCGTGTTATTCCCCAGAGAAGCTTCTTGAAGGCAGTGACTGTTCAGTCAGTCTTATTTTTGTATCCCTAACTCTTCGCACCATGCCTGGACGTTATACTAGGCGCTGAATAAATGCTCATTTCTTGATTAATTGATTATAGCTTAGCTTCTTCCCAAGGTAGCCCTTTACTTGTTGGTTAGGGAACCATAGACAAGTTAAAGCCTCGGTTTCTCTCTCAAAGTGGAGAACGGTATTTGTATTACCTCTCTTTCAGTGTCATTGTGATGAAAGTGCTTTGCAAACCTTAAAGCACAATATAAAGTTAGTTATTATTAATACTTATTTCTCTGACCATCCACAAAGTCCAGAGGAGGGAAGCATCTTCCATGCCATCTGCCCCTTTTGTTGTATAGTATACCAATCTAATGGCATACTTTTTTTCTCTCTGCACCAAATTCATGTGTCTTTCTATTTATTAGTGTTTACCTGAGTCATAGTTTCATGAGCTAACTAGCTGTGTGACCTTGAATGAGTTATTTCCTCTTTCTTATGTGGGTAACAGTTATACAGGCCAGCATGTACTTGTGAGTATCTCAGGTGACATAAAGCAGATTGTCAGGGGGAACAAGAGTAAAATGTAATTGAGAAATGTTTAACAAAATAAATAAAACATAATGCAGCACAGATTATGTTAATTTGAGGTTTTCTAAGTAAATATGTGGCCTTCAGGGATCGATTTCAATTTGAGTTTGACACCACTGAATAAGACACTGCACAGATGGCTCATTCTCTGCTTGTAAATCTTCACAAAAAGCAGGTTGTGAATTAACTAGCAAGGGAGTATAGTGCATAGTCTGACCACCAAGTGGCGTTACCTCCAGCTACCAGCTGAGTGGTTTTTCAGTAGAGGGTAGTCAGTGCCCATCTGCTGGACTTCCCAAAGGCTATGGTATCACCACTGCTCAGTAGAGGACACATCTTCTTACAAGCTCTTAGACTTCTCCCCCTTCCCCTCCACTATTCAGAGGCCAGTGGAGCTGGCATTCTGGGACTGGCACTGACCCACTGTTTCAATACAGAGTTTGGAAAAAACAAAATGAAATATTGTTCTTATAACCACCAAGTATTGCTATTGAGGTCAAAGTTGCCCTGCTGGTACTTTATTCTTCTCCACCCTTCCCTTTCTTCTGGAAAGGTACAGAGCTAAATCTCCTGAGGCCACACCTCAAAGTCAACAAAAATTTATTGAGCGCTTACTATTCATCAGCACCAGAAATGCAAATACAAAGTTTTCACTCTGATAGGGGAGAGACAGTACATAAGAGGGAGGTGGAAGGAGTGAGTGGAGGAGGCTCCTGCTTTGGGGCATGGTGGAGAAGTCAGGTGAGTCAGAAGTAGAGAGACTGAAGAGGAATGATGGAGTGAGCATGGCTGGCCTAGGCACTTCCTCAAAAATGGGAGGAACTTAGCAATTGGAAGAAGCAACCAAATGAGTGAGAGATCTTCCAGGGTAAGAAAGCCACAGGGAGGAAGTATCTTCTAGGGTAAGGAGACTGCGGAGTCATGATGGAGAAAGATGTCCAGAGAATCAGGAGCGGAACCCAGAAATCAATGAATTGGTCAATGTGACTGGCCTAGGTGCTTCTTTAAAATAGAGGTTCTCAGAGGAACTGAACAATCAAGGAGCGAGCTCCTTCAGTAAAACTGTTTTAGGATATAATCTTTTTGGTTACCACTCCCTTAAAACACTCCTCCTGGGTGAGAGAAAGGGGAAAGTTGGAGAAAGAAAGAAGAGAAAAGAAAAAGAGCACAGAATGTGGCTGTAAAGAAATTACTTTGCTTGATAGTCTTCCCCAGTAAAATTTGCTCCTGGCCCATAAGTCTCGGGTAAGATCAAGGGAAGAGATTGTGTATTTGTTGTATGCCCTCTGCCAGAGAGGAAGAGTCGATATCCCAGCCTGGTGTCATCAGTCCTGAGCTTCCACAGAAGCTTTCGATAGTTTCTTCTCCACCACATTGTCATGCTGCATTCACTGCTGCAGTGCCTTGAAACCTTCTCACAGGGCCTCCATTCCTGACCCTGCTGCTTTCTTTTTTTTTTCTAATTTTTTATATTTTGACCCTGCTGCTTTCTATCTAGCAGCATTGACAGTGACCCCAACCAACAGCTGCCACCACTACTGACAATGTGGAAATAGTGAAATGACGTAGCAGACTCCAAATCTCTTCAAGGGCAAAGGAAAAGGAAACTCTAGGTGTGTTTGTATACCTATATAGAACTTTCCTTTTCTCCTGTCTCACTTGTCTCTTTCCTCCTTAGAGCTTAATGGGGAGCACAGGGCGCAGAGGAGAACCACTAAAATAATAGCCAGTATTTATGTAACACTTTAAGGTTTACAATGCCATACACACACACACACACACACACACACACACACACACACACACACACACACATAATATATATATATATATCAAACACTTAAGTCAGTAAGATGAAGGGGGTAGGGCTAGATGACTGAGCTCTTAGGTCTTTTCTAGGTCTAACATTTTTCAAATAAATACGGACCATCAAATAAGTGCTTTTGGAGGTTAGTAAGGGGGAAAATATTTTATTGGTGCATATGTCCCTATGCAGTGTCTAATTTAGATCCAAACATACTTAGCATCAGTTGTGCATTACTGTGCTTTAACTGGAAAGAATTGGTTGTTAAATGCTTTTCAGTCTTTTGAAGGAAATGAACAGATGATCACCAACTTTTTAAAGAAAATATCTGAGCATATGCACCAAGGATGTCAAAGAAAAAAAAGATTCCATTTATAGAGGCATAGCAGTATTTTTTGTGGTAGCAAAGAACTGGAAACAAAGTGTGTGCCCGTTGATTGAGGAATGGCTGAACAAATTTTGGAATATTAATATAATTGAATGTTGTGCTGTTTAAAAAAAATGAGGAATAAGAAAAATCAGAGAAGTATGAGAAGACATGTATGAAGTGAAGTAGAAAAAATAAAACAACATGAGTAATGACAAGGATGTCGACAAAAAGAACAATATGACCGAACCCAGCTTTTAAATTATGACCAATCTTTGCTGGAGAAGAGATAAGGAGAGTTGGTGAAGAATATTTCATAGGTAGTTGCAATGTGATCAGTTTTGCTTAACTGTTTTTCTTTGTTTCAAGGGAAGGCTGGGGTTGTGAACGAAGAATATGGGAAGAAGTATATCCAGATTATAGTGTAATGTAAAAAAATACATGATATTAAAAAAACTTTAAAAAGTGCAAATAATTTTTGAAATGTAGGACAAATCTTAAATGGAATATTTTCTGCTTGTTCTTTTTGTCCTTAGCTTATTTATAGCATGCCTCGTGATCCTTCCCAGATCGAGAGGGAAACCAAGGTTTGCCCTCATCTCTCAAGCGGCAAGCCGGAGAACGTGAACCTAGAGACTTCGGCTAACTGTGGGAACAAAGTTGAGAAGGAGCGAGTGTGGATCCGGCCTGACAACCCTAGCAAGTGTACTTGGGAGCTAGGCAAACCTGTCTCGGAATCTCCTCATCATCATGTCTCCTTGTAAGCATTTTCATTTTTGAAATTCTCCAAATTAGCCCATGCCACTATTTTAATCCTTAGCAACAGCAGTTGAATTCTCTTTGGGCACCAGAGTGAGTCAAGTCAAGTCATCAAGAATCTATTGAAGCACTTGTTATGTGCTGAGCTCTGTCCTAAATGTTGGGAATGCAAATACTAGCAAAAAGATAAAAAAAAACTCTTGAGGATCTTATATTCAAATGGGGAAAGACAACATATTAAAAAGAAGCTGAAAAGGAGGGTGGGAGAAGATAGAGAAGAGAGCACCTAGCTAGAAATGAACCAATTAACATAAAATAACTAGACAGAAGTAAAACCTGTCCGCACCTCCAAACTTCACCCAAAAGACAGAAACTTCCCAAATGGCTATTATTCAGTAGATGATGTAAATTAACATGAACAAATTAAGAGGAAGAGAGGTAAATACGTGGGTTTGGAGACAAAGGGCTTTAAAAGATGGGACGTGTTTGGGAAAATGAGGCAGTGGAAGACATAATAGAACATTGAATTGAAAGCCCTTGTTTTTTAGTTCCTGTTGATCACTTACAAGCCAAGTGACCTTAGACAAAGGATTCATCTTTCACGCGAAGAATTCCCTCCATAATATTCCCACCAATGTTGAGTTTTCTCTTGAAGACAATACACCCACAGTTAGGGTGTAAAATGTTGTCCATGGATCAATAGAGACAATAGAGATCAATAGAGAAGGAGCAAACAGTCTGGCAAGGGTTGAAGAGAGAAGGTGGTGGTAGTCCGTAGTAGCAAATTCTGCAGAGACCCGCAGAGTTGAGTTAGAGACAGTTGTTTGGGAGAATATTGAGAGATGAAAGGATTGAAGATCCCAGGGAAGACCAAGAATAGGGCTAGAAGGGTTAAAGCATATGAAGAAATGAAGTGATAGAAGTTATGATCTGATAAAGGTATTTCAGTCAATCAACAGGCATTAATTAAGTCTTTACTATGTGATAACCTCTGTGCTATAACACATTGGAGATACAAAGAACAGCAAAACAAAACAAAAAAAGTCTTTGTCCTCAAAGAGCTCACATTTTAATGGGAGAGACTCTATATGAATAACTAGGTATATGTAGATAGATTTTTTTATTGTTGTTGAAATCAAGGGTATGAATTTCCCTGTGTGTTGAAGTTGAGTAAAGGAGATTGGGAAGTTGGGATTTTTTCCACACAGATGGAGAGTGAAGAAGAAAGGAGGAAATGGCTTCTTTAATTCGCTTATTTGTAAATTATAGATCAGTTGCCAATCTGCACTGGTAGAGTACATTTTCACACATGGAGGTCTCAATACATAGGAAGTCATAGATCTAACAGCTTCTTCCTCACCCAAGAAATGATCCCTAAGAGTGAAATTACCAGGTCGGAGTATAAACCGTTTTGTTTTAGCTGTAGAGGGAATTTTGTTCAGGTCTGGGTTGGACTAGATGGCGTCTGAATTCCTTTCCAACTCTGAAAAGCTGTGATTCTGATAGGCATATCTTAAAGCTGTCTTGATTTGCACTTTTAAAAATTGGTAGTGACTATGAATATGTCTCTATCCATGTGATAATATTACTGTTACCATAGGACAATAAAAATGTGTTTTCAGTTGTTGCTGCTAAATCCAGTAGGTTCTTTTTTTTCTGATTATATATACAAATTGGTCTTTTCAGGTCAAAGACACCGAAAATCATTCCTGATATTTTGAAGAAAATTGGAAATACCCCTATGGTCAGAATCAATAAGATTGGGAAGAATTTTGGACTGAAATGTGAACTTTGTGAGTATTTTAGCTTTTTAGAGAAGTTGAAAACTTATTAAGACCTAGGGCAGTTTGGGGGCAGCAAGGTGGTACCCAGGCCTGGAATCAGGAAGACATATCTTCCTTAGTTCAAATATGGCCTCAGACACTTAGTTGTGTGACCCTGGGCAAGTCGCTTAACCCTGTTTGCCTCAATTTCCTTGTCTGTTAAATGAACTGGAGAAGGAAATGGCAAACCACTCTAGTATCTTTGCCAAGAAAACTCCAAATGATGTCATGAAGAGTTTGTCACGACTGAACAACAACATGGTAGTTGGGGGTTACAGGAATATTGCCCACAACCAATGTCTTTGTAATGATTTTAATAAGTTCTAACTAAATTTTCATGCTATGGACAAAACCCTACTGGTACTGAATACGTTGAATAAAATGAACATTTCCCTAGACAAAGTAGAACAGAAGAAGAGGACTGTACATGAAACCACAAATCTCTCTTTAGTATAGCCTGCTTCTCCTTTTAATTACATAACAATTTAAACATATAACATTCAAAACTGATCTGCTTCAATAAGTATTTATCAAGTGCCTACTATGTGTCAGGCACTTTGTTATGTGCTGAGAGTACAAACAGAAAAATGAAATAGTCTCTGACTATAAGGAACTTAAGTTCTGTTGGGGATAAACGGTTTGTTCAAAGAAAACAAAAATACGATTCAAGCTAGTTTTTGGAGGAGGCCATTAGCCCCTGACTCATATCAGAATAGGCGTCTTTCAGGAAGTAACACTTGATCTTTCTGTAAAGTGGGAGATTATTGGGACAAAAATTCCGAGACGGTGATAAAATGTATCCATAGGACAGCAAGAAAGCAGGTGTGGCTGGTCCATGACGTAAGTGAATCAATCAGCAAATATTCATTAAAGCCCTGCTATGTGCTATGCGCTGTACTAAATGCTAGGGATGCAAACAGAGGTAAAGGATGGTCTCTGCACTCCAGGAGCTCACAATCTAATGGGAGAAACAACATACAAATAAATATGTACAAATAAACTATATATGGGATAAGCAATAAATAACAAACAGAAGGCAATAGAATTAAGAGGGGCTTGGGAAAAGCCTCCTGTAGTAGGTGGAATTGTAGGTGGGTCTTAAAAGAAGCCAGGGAAGCCAGTAGGCAAAGTTGAGGAAGGAGAACATCTCTGGCATGGGGGACAGTCAGAGAAAACGCCCACAGCCGAGAGATAGTGTCTGGTTCAAAGAACTACAAGGAGGCCAGTATCCCTGGATCCAAGGGTGTGTGGCAGGGAGACTGGGAAGGTTGGGGTTGGGGAACTAGGTTATGAAGAGCTTTGAATGCCAAAATAGAGGATTTATATTTAATCCTGGAGGTGGTACAGAGCCATTAGAATTTACTTAGCAAGGGGAATGATATGTCAGGCTTATGCTTTAGGAAAATAAAGTCACTTTAGTGGTTGAATGGAGGAAGTATTAGAGTATTGGAGTGACCCACCAGTAGTCCAGGTATAAAGTGATGAGGGCCTGTACAAGGGTAGCGGCAGTCTCAGAGGAGAGAAGGGTGTGTATTCGAGAGATATTGCAAAGGTGAAGTCAATAGGCCTTGACGACAGTTTGGATATGGGGGGAAGGGGGAAAAATAGTGAAAAGTTGAGGATGACATCTAAGTCATAAGCCTGGGAGACTGGCTGTATGGAAGTAGGGATGTCTTAAAAGAGTTTAGGAGGAAAGATAATGAATTCAGTTTTGGACATGTTGAATTTCAGATGTCTACTGGACATGTAGTTTGAAATGTCTGAAGGGCAGTTAGAGATGTGAGGTTAGGGCAGGAAAGGTAGATTTGAGAATCATCAACATAGAGATGGTAATTAAATCTATGGCATCTAGTGAGATCACCAACTGAAGTAATGTAGCAGCAGAACAGAAGAGGGCCCAGCACTGGTTAGAGGCATGCCCTGGATGAGGATACAGCAAAGGAGACAGAGGGAATGAACAGGTAAGGAAAAGGAGAACCAGGAGAGGATGATGTCCTGAAAATCTTGAGGAAAGAGAGTGTTAAGAAAGGGGGGGGGCAGTGGGCTGTAGAGAGGTCAAGAAGAATAAGGATTGAGAAAATAACTTGATTTGGCAATTAAAAGATCATTGGTAACTTTTGAGAGAGCAGTTTTGGTGGAATGATGAGGTCAGAAGCCATACTGTTTAGGGTTTAGAAAAAGTGGGAGAAGAGAAGGTAAAGGTACCTATTGTAGATGGTCTTCTCAAGAAGTTTAGACCCCTTATCAACTCATTATCCCACTCTCCACTGTGACTCTTCAGACCTTTTCATTCTTCTTCAAACTTCCTATGGCTTCCCTTCCTCCCTCAGCTGAGAACCTTGCCTCATATTTTACAGGACAAATTGTGGTCATTTTCTATGAGCTCCCTCCTTTCCTTTCTTCATCTCCCCTCACTTAGAGAACTTCAATCACTGTCTCCTCCTTCACCTCACATAAAGATGCAATCTTACTCCTTACCAAGGTGAGTCTCTCTTATCTGCATAAGTTATCACACTGTGAAATGTTCAGTAAGCTTGGAAAGGTTTATAGAGCCAGGTTATAAAGGACTTTAAATGTCAAAGGAGCTTATGTTTCATCCTGGAGGCAAGGTTCTTGAGTAGAGGAATGATATGCTCAGATCTATGCTTTAGAAATATCAATTTTGCAGCTACATGAAGGATGAATTATAGAGAAGAGAGAGTAGAGGTGGGAAGGTAAATATAGGAAGCTATTGTAATAGTCCAGGCAAGAAATTAGAATGGTAGCTTTTGTGAGAGAAGGGGACAGATGGGAGAAACATTGTGGAAATAGAATTGACCTAACTTAGAAAATGTTTGGATGGGGAAGGAGGAACTGTTGAGAATGATTCTTAGTTTGAAGCTGGGTTACTGGAAGGATTACGATGTTCTCAATAGAAATGGGGATGCTAGAAACAGGGGAGCGTTTTAGAGAAGAGTTAATAATTCTATTTTGGACACTTTAAGTTCGAGATACTTAAGAGAGGTCCAGTTGGAGGTTCCACTAGGCAGTTGGTGATGTATGTCTGAATGTTAGGAGAGGACTAGGGCTAGATATATAGAGTAGGAGTCATCTACATAGACATGAAAGAAGGAAGAGTTGGAGTCATTTAGAGAAAGAAGAGACATGAGAAAGAAGACAGAGCCTGGAGTATGTTAATAAATGAGAGTAGGACAAGGACAATGGCAACCTAGAGAGGCCAGACAAATAGGAGGAGAGCCAAGAGAGAGTAGTGTCATGAAAATCCAGGGAGGATATAGTATTTAGGAGGAGAAGAGGGCCATAATGACCTCGGCCCTTATTCTCTCTAGCATTTGACACTATCGATCACCCCCTTAATCTCTGGGTGTCCCGATACCCTTATGAGTATAATGAAGGGATTAGTGATCTCTTCTGTGATAAATGTGTGATTGTGTTATACAGAATAAAGCAGCTAAATCTTTATATTCTCATTAAGCACCATAATAATATTCAAATGATAGAAATGTCACCAGATGTAACTGAAGAAAATCTGAGTGTGTAAAATATTCCTGAAAGTGGATGCTTAGCAACAGTCTCCCAAAGTGGTTTGGGCCCTGTGGTTATAGGCATTCAGAACTGAATTTGGCAGAATCCTAAAGAAAATTCTGAAGGAGATAGGCTGATCTCATCCAGATCAGAACCATGTAACCTGTAATCCTCTGTCCGCCTTCTCCAGTGGCAAAGTGTGAATTCTTCAATGCTGGAGGGAGTGTGAAGGATCGAATCAGCTTGAGAATGGTAGAAGATGCAGAAAGAGCAGGCATTCTGAAACCTGGAGATACAATCATTGAGCCAACTTCTGGAAATACTGGTCAGTTTTATCAACACTAGACCCTTCCTTCTTTCCTAGTCCTCCCTCCCCCCCTCCGTAGACCCTTCCCTTGAAACAACAACAGAAAAAGCACAATTAAACAACAAATCCACACAGTGGCAATTTTGGACAGTGTACAATTCATTCCACACGTACCTGCCCAGTGCAAGCATGCTTCACTATTAGTCTTCTGAAGTCATGATTGTGTTTGACCTTGATCAAAGTTCTGTTGTCTTTTAACATTGCTTGCTTTCTTTCACAAAAATGAAAAGTTGTGATTTTTTTTTTTTTTACTCTTCCTTGTCTTCAGTAGGAAGAGTACAAACTCTTAGGAGTACAAACTACTACAACAGTACAAACTTCCTATAAACAGTAGGAAGAGTACATTCAGTGGGAGAGTACAAACAGCAAGTTTTGTGTACTTTCTCCCATCTTCACTGATAATTCAACTCTTCTGTTTCCTTCGAGGCTCAACTCAAGGTTTCCTAAGACTTCTTCCCTGGCAAAGCCAACCCTATTGTGATCTCTCTCTTATTTGGCATTTCCTCAGCTCATGTTCCTATCATTTGTGTCATATTATTGATTATATTATCACATTATTGATTATATATTGCCTTGGCCCACTTCCTAATTCTGTCCACCTACATCTTTAGCTCTTTGAGAGTCAGCTTGTAGGGGGCAGCTAGGTGGTACAGGGAATAGAGCACCAGCTCTGGAATCGGAAGGACCCGAGTTCAAATCCGGCATCAGACACTTAACACACTTACTAGCTGTCTGCCCTTGGGCAAGTCACTTAACCCCAGTTACCCTGCTTTCCCCCTTCAAAAGAAAAAAGAAAAAAGACAGTCAGATTACATCTTGTATTTCTGTACTTCATATGGTGATTATGATATTAGGTGTGTAACAAATATTCGTGAAATTGGACTGAGGCCTTCTGTGCCCTCCACTCAATTGGTTTTCTAATCCAGTCAGTTCATTAATGTTTTTAGTCTGAGTCTTAGCTTCTTATTGGACTGGGACTAGGGGCTCAAATTACTTATATTTTGAAATTCCAAAAAAATCTCTTAACATTGAGGCATTTCCACTGTGTATTTTGGATTTTAAATTCTACAGAGAGAGTATATTCTTTTGCATGACTTATAGGACTCCCAGTGCTGCGTCATTCCTAAAGGGTGGTTGCGTAGTCTACTCGTCCCCTCTTTAAATTCCTTTTGTTGTGTGTTTACCTTGTAGGAATTGGGCTGGCTCTGGCTGCAGCTGTGAAAGGGTATCGTTGCATCATTGTGATGCCAGAGAAAATGAGTATGGAAAAGGTAGGTTTGCCCAAATCTACTCACACTAGTTGCTCAGGTAATAGTGAATAAATCATTGTTAAAGCTACATTTCCTAATTTTAAACAGTACTCATCGAAGCCCTTCCAACACGCTTTCGTATAGAATATATCTCTTGACCCAGACTACTCTGAATGTCAATGTACTCTTCGGTTTAGGTGGATGTTCTGAGAGCACTGGGAGCCGAAATTGTGAGAACTCCGACAAATGCCAGGTTTGATTCCCCTGAATCTCATGTAGGGGTAGCATGGCGACTGAAAAATGAGATTCCCAATTCCCACATTTTGGACCAGGTAAGGCCTGACCATACACTTAGAGCTAATGAAGGCAGTGGTAGTGGGCCTTGGTTTATGTGTTTGATTCTGAGATCACATTAATCCTTAGGGTTCTTGCTGAAAGGCATGGAAGGGAAGCATGAGTATCTCTCAGGTCTCTTAGACTTTTCTTCAGGAGTTGGTCTTCCAGTATTTGCAAGGGCAGTATCACTCACAATAAATAATTGGTGACTGATTTCTGTCTTGACTTATATTTTTCCCAGTCTCATTGGGCCTGGGAGGGATTTTTGTTTGTTTAGCTTTTGTTTGTCTGCTTATCAAATTAAGTGTGTAACCAATACTTATCAAATTGGACTTAGGCCTTCTGTACTCTCACTCAATCGGTTTTCTACTCTGGTCAGTTCTTTAATGGTTTGTTTGATTTTTTTGGAGGGTGAAAGGTAGGGCAATTGGGGTTAAGTGACTTGTCCAAGGGCACACAGTTAGTAAGTGTGTCAAGAGTCTAAGGCTGCATTTGAGCTCAGGTCCTCCTGACTAGAGCTGGTGTTCCACTCACTGCACCACCTAGCTGCCCCTCATTAATGTTTTTAATCTAAGTCTCAGCCTCATATTCAACTGGAATTAGGGACTATGTCTGCTATGTAAATCAAGTAAATACTAGTCTGTCAGTATTTTTACACTTAATTGCTATTTGTTTAGACTGAAATGAATATTGTGTAAAGGACTTGGGATATTCTTCTTACATAAGCTCTTCACATTAAACCATTCCATATTACTTGTTTTCAGCTTTGAGTTTGAGCCTAAGGAAATAGATTTTTAGGAAGTGCGTGACCTAATTGTCAGGTAGCTATGTTATAACAGAAGGATCCAGGCTCTGACACTTATTAACTATGGAGTTGGGCAAGTCCATTAATTTCTTTGGGCCTCCATCTTCATCTGTGAAATGGGAAAAGTAATATCTGTACTGCCTACCTTATAATGTTATTGTTGGGAGCTTTGTATGCTTTAAAATACTTTAGAAATGTGAACATC
This sequence comes from Phalanger gymnotis, assembly GCA_028646595.1. NCBI lineage: Eukaryota > Metazoa > Chordata > Mammalia > Diprotodontia > Phalangeridae > Phalanger > Phalanger gymnotis. Next base: position 507,565,079 of record CM053622.1, read on the forward strand.
AACACCTGGGGAATTCAAGTGGTTCAAGGACATGAGAATGAATGTTTTCTAGAGATACTTGTAATCCTAACTGTATTTATTTCTAACTCTGGGTGACCCTTGGGCACACTGTTTAACCTTTCTAGACCTCAGTTTCATTATTGTAAGCTGAGAGGATTGGATTAGATGAAGAAATAAAGTCAACTTTTCCATTCTTTTAGGCAATGAGCATTTTGCAAGAACACTTTAGAGTGAATGTTATTTTCCTTCAACTTGCCTTACAATTCTGTTTCTCCCTTCTTTCATGTTCCCACACAGTACCGAAATGCCAGTAATCCCCTCGCTCACTATGACAGCACTGCCGAGGAGATCTTGCAACAATGTGATGGTATGGACGTCCTGTCCTGGGAGTTATGCCTGGTTTCTACTGATTTGCTGGGAGCCCTTTATTCTTCCCCTGTTTCAATTTGCTAATTTGTAAACCATAAATAATAATTTTTTTCTATTGACCTCATAAGAGGTAAGCCAATTTTTAAAAATTCATAAGGCTTTGTTGAGTATTTTCGTAGAAGCCAAGGCAAAGAATGTGATGGTGGGGATATTTTTGTTTGTTTGATTTACTTGATAAAATCTCCCTTAGGGAGAAGGAATGTGTCCAGTACTTCTGAAAAGATTATAGTTTGCCAAGAGGGTAATGAGCTCTCCTGTCATTCCAGCTCTGGCACTGACATCAAGCAGCACTTAAACCCTGTTTTCTATCTCAGAGACAAGCAACATTAAGTTAATTGCCTCATTACTGGATTCTTTTTTGGTTTGCTTTGATTTGGCCCCAAAACTTTGAGTTTTGATCCAGGTACCCACATACCTGTTCTTGACCCTTGCTCAAACTTGTCTCCAAGAGTGGGAATTCTTTTGAAGCTAGTGAAGTAAGGGACAATGAAATCTGGTACAAATCATTATCCTTTTTAATAATTGAAGGAAAACCAACAGATTTTTTTCTAATCACTAGTAAGAATTTCCTTTTGTAGGATTAGAAAGAATAAAGAACTCCTTTTGTCTCAGTTTCCTATATTTTTAATATGTCTTTTCTTTGGTTATTTGCCTCACTTTGGATTTGTTACGCTTTTTGAGTGAGTCATATTCCAATTAAACAAAATTTGAACGAGGAGATGATCTAAATGTGCTGTTCTAACTTCTTCCACCACCACAGGGAAATTGGATATGTTGGTAGCTTCTGCTGGCACAGGGGGCACAATTACAGGTATTGCCAGGAAGCTGAAGGAGAAATGCCCAGGATGCAAAGTAAGTACTATGGGAACCTAAACATTTCAATAACTATTCCTGAAGGATAGCATTCATATAAGCTTTGTATGGGAACTCCTTCCTGCTACATAACTCTGAATTGTCTGTGTCAGATATTATGACATCAGTTGTCAGTCTTTTCCCAAGAGTTTTAGATTTTATTTGCCTGATTGAAAGATATGTAGAGATATAGGTGGAAATAAGAGTGAATCAATAGATTTGTCCTGTGACATCAAAATTTAGAAGACAATAATATATGTATTCCTTTAGCAGATTAAAAAAAACTAAGTTTAACACCTTATTAGCAAGAATAGTTAAAATAGTAAGCCATCAAATAACTTGTCCCTATGACTTCCCCTCTATCTCTCAAGTGAGATTTCCCTCCATCCCCACCCTACCCACTCACATATACCCTGCCTGCTCAATAGAATTTAATTTTTCTTAAGAAGTTCATTAGAGAGGGGCAGCTAAGTGATGCAGTGAGTAGAGCCCCAACCCTGGAGTCTGGAGGACCTGAGTTCAAATCCAGCCTCCTGACTTACTCACTGGCTGTGTGACCTTGGGCAAGTCACTTAACCCAATTGTCCTGCCTTCTCCCCTCCAAAAAAAAAAAATTCATGGGAGGATATTTTTCATCCCTGATTTGTGGTATTTTCCCTGGGCATCAGAATTGCTAGTTATGTCTCTGATGGATGGAGAGATTTCCAGGAAAATGGTAGAATGAGAGATCACAAGAGAAATCTGATACCGAATGTCATCCTCAAATATAAAATAACGTCAGTGAGGCCAAAGCAAAGCTGAGATTACCAAAATAAATAAATGAAACATCTGTGTGGCCAATAAACTCTAAATAGATTTAAGAAATTAGCAAAGAAGGAACAGGATAAGGTAATCATGAAACTCAACGACTTTGAAATATCCATGGAAAAATAGAAATTAAACAATTGGTTCACTAAGAAATAGTATCATCTTGTTTCAGGATGGAGTGGCAAATACAACAGAATACATTTTAAAAACTACTTAAGTTAATATAAAAATAATCAGGCTACCTAGAAAATGTGAAGAAACAATGTCTAAAGCTATTTCAGAGTGTCAGACAAGAAAATTTACTAGAAATATTTAAGATTTATAGATTAAGTGCTAACACAGGTGAGTATTAGATTCAATTCACTAATACATTGTCGAATTCCAGGTGTGCTGCTAAGATAGAGGGCTTTGGGGGGAGGGGGGATTTGTCTTTACTGGAGAAGGCTGGCTGAAACAGGACTTGGCAGTATGTCTGCACTTAATGTAAATGCTCAGCCTTCCTCAGTACATTGGTGTGAGTATTGTGAATCTTGGACCATAAACTTCATTCCTGTGAAGTAACCTGACATCATACTCAAGTAGGCACTTATTAAGGCTTTTGACAGTGCTTCTGATGACTATTTTGTATATTTATATGGGAGCTTAAAAAGACATCAATCTTGAAACTTATTTTGAAAAATCTCTTCAGATCATTGGTGTTGATCCAGAAGGATCTATCCTTGCTGAGCCAGAAGAACTGAACCAGACTGACAGAACAGCATATGAAGTGGAGGGCATTGGGTATGATTTCATCCCCACAGTACTAGACAGGAAGGTAAGCTGAATTGTAGGTTTGGTGAGATCCATTTAGGGAGTTTAGGTAGATTCTCAGGAGTCTCTTGAAAAAGTCTTCAGCAATAACGTGTGAAAGAGCAGGAAGCCAAAAGTGTATGCAGAGGGATAGGGAAACCACAGGAATATAAGAAGTCAGTATAAGCCACTCGTGTACCTTTCTCTGTCACTGTCTTGTCATTCCCATACCCTCTGTACCCTTTTGTGTGCTTTCTACCTATGTTCATAAGGGTTAGGGATGTGTGGTGGGAGTTTTCAAGTGACAGGGTTTGGTTTTGGAGGGCAGATGTTAATGTTTACCCTTCTCCCATCATCTCCTAGGATTAGAGGAGTTCATCCTCTAGAAATGTTTCCCTGGACACTAGTGTAGTGTTTACATCCTAATCTCCACTCTGGGCCTAAAGAATAAGTAAGAACTTACTAATTGAATTAAGGTCCAGGACACCTGCTTTCTAGCCTGGACTTTGTTCCCTCATAAAGGACAGTTGTGCTATGATAAATAAATGGAAAGAAGGGATTGGACAGGTTTGGAGGATAGAGAATATGGACTTTCAAATGGCAAGAACTGAATTTGGGCAAGAGACAAGAACAGGGGCAGCTAGGTGGCGCAGTAAGTAGAGCACCAGCCTTGGAGTCAGGAGGACCTGATTTCAAATCCAGCCTCAGACACTTGATACTCTTACTAGCTGTGTGACCTTGGGCAAGTCACCTAACCCCAATTGCCCTGCCTTCTCCCTTCCCCCCCCCCCAAAAAAAAGACAAGAACAAACTACTATGAGTGGGTCCAGTTGCTAGAAAAGGTAGATAAGCCTTATTCAGGAGGACTCTAGTGAGGGAGCCTTTGGAGAGAGTAATAACATCTCCTTGTCTAAGCAGTGCAGATGATTTTGTGGAAAACATTTTGGACTTGAGAGACTAGACTAGGGTTACATCTGACAGTCTCCTTGTGATGAAAGGGCCACTGGGGTTGTTTTCAAACCTGAACCAGAGAACAGAGAAGGAACTGGCCCAATGAGAGGAAGTTAATGGCTAATTGGCCACTAACTGTCCCACTGGAGTTCTAGCCAATTTAAGCCATCTAGCTGCATCTCTCTGTGAGAAAATGTATCTAAGTGAGGCCATGTATGTAAAATGTTCTGTGAAACTTTAAAATGTGACATCACTGTTGCTGTCTCTATGCGCCCCTGCCCACCTAAAACACACAGAGTGCATATCCACAAAACTGTAATATAATACTTTGTTTCTTTTTTACCTGGTTGTAGGTGGTGGATAAGTGGTACAAGAGCAACGATGAGGAGTCCTTTGCTTTTGCTCGAATGTTAATTGCCCAAGAAGGATTACTCTGTGGTAAGTCAGCGAATAAATCACCGAGCCCTACTTTGAGTGGTGTGCTGTGTACAGGACAGGAAAGAAACAGGATTCTGGGGAAGGAATATTACTCTTATTTTTTTTTTAATAGGCAAACGTTTCCAAAATTTGTTGTAAAAGTTGTTTTGCTTCCTGCCTTGTGTTTTTAAACATAAGCATTCTTTAATGAAAAAAAAAACCCAACTCTTAACTTTATGCCCTCTGAAGTAGGTATAGTTACATCTCATTTTACAGAGCAAAGAGTCTATTTTTATGGTGTGATGGTCAAGGAGACAATGGCCTTCTTATGGTCCACAAAGATGCTGTGTTCACTTTGTGTTTGCTTCACAAATTGGGTAAGGTTAAAGGCAGTATGGTGTTCTGGGAAGATCATAGGACTAGAAGGCAGATGAACTAGGCCAGGTCAAACCTAGGATCATTGGGCAAGATTTAACCTCATTTCCTTCATCGATAAAGTCTGAGGGTTAGGTTAGTTCTCTAAAGTTAAGAACAATAGTCTCTCCATTTTCATTTTAAAATTGTAGATAGAGAGCTGGACTAAGAGTCATGAAGATTTGGATTTATGTTCCACCTCTGACACTAGCTGTTTGACTATGGACAAATCACTTACTGTTTTTGACCCTCACTATTCCCATCTGTACAATGAGGACAATACCTGTCTACACATTTATTTCACAGGAGTCTGCAGTAGTGTTGAGATAATGTATGTAAAGAATTTTTAAAAACTATCATTCTAGGTTGTGTGAGCAACAAGATAGAGATTTTTTTTTTTAATTCCCACAACCTCTCAAACCTCTCTAAAACAGAAATTATGTACCAAAGATGATAAAGCAACTTCAGCTGTCTCTGTGGTCTAGGACACCCAGAAACCAAAAAGAAGTTAAAAAACAGAAAACGCATGAACTGACATTCACTGACCCTGAGCTCACTCAGCACCCCTCCCTACTTATCACCCTACCAATATTGAGGCTGCGATAGCAGACCCAAGGAGAGGATATATTGGTTAAGACTTGAAACAAAATTCAACCTCACACCCCAGTTCCTCCTCCCTCTATCCAGTGCCATGAAGACCCCAGCTCCAGGCTGTGGAAGTTTGCCCAGGCAGGGACAGATAGCAAGTGATGGGCATCAGCACTTCAGGAGCAAAAGCTCGTTAGGGGCCACAACCCCATAGTACCAGGGCTGCAAGGCTTTGCCTGGCTAGTGCTGGAGCAGACAACCGTTTAGCACCAATGGGGCAGGAGCAAAGGGAGCAGGACAAGAAGGACCAGGATAGGACACAGTATGTAGGTGGCTGTGGAGGTGTGTCTATGTGGCACTCCGCTAAGCCTGAGGGGAAAGAGCACAGTATCCAGATAGAGCCCATTCTGACCGCCCAACAATCACTTTGGGCAGAGACCCATGCTGGTTAACCTTGAATTGCCTGGCATTGGAGGAACCTGAGATGCTTTGCGATCAACTGCACCACCACCATCAGAGGGGGCAAAGTAAGAAAGTAAATAGGAGGAAGTGAGGGGGTAGGGAAAGGCTAAAATTACCAAAAATCTCAGGAAGAAAACTCAAAGACATTGAACATAAAGAGACAAATCAACAGGGAAAATATTAGTAAAAGAAGGAAACATGGTCAACAGATCTAGTATATGAGTTCAGGCATCTATGAATAAATATTGCAAAACAAAGGAAAATGAGAAAGAGGACTCTGTGAAATGTGGGAATAATATGGAGCCATAACAGTATTCCTGAGTGGTTCAAAAGAGAAATGAGAATGAAACAAGAATTTATGGCCTACACAGCAAAAATAACCACCAGAATAGAAAAACTGAAATATGCCATGGCAAGTCTTACCTAAGAAACAAAAGAGGGAACAGTAGAATGAAGAATAATCCGGAAGGGAAAAAAAGGCAAAAAATAATGTTTTAAAAATATGCTCACTGTGCAAACAAAACATACTGATCTTGAAGGCACGATGCCTAGAGACAATCTAAAGATCATAGGTCTCCCAGAAGAACAGAAAAGGACAAAAAACATTAACGCACAATGTAGGAAATAATAGAAGTGAACTGCCCGGCACTTCTGAACATAAACGTTCTTGACCATTTCGTGTTAGTTCATTAATTCTAATCTCATCCCATGCTGCTAACTCAATGAATCAATGTCTCTTTGTGGGACTGTATTACAATGTGGGAAGTACACGAAAGGACAAAAATGGTATAGATTCGACAGAAACGAGATTAAGAAGTGGCAAGAATATACAAAAGAACTAACTATACAGGAAAAAGTTTGACAGCACTGATAACCACGATGGTGTAGTTACTGATCTAGGGCCAGACAGCCTGGAGAATGAAGTCAAGTGGACCTTAGGAAGCATTGATAACAATAAGGCTAGTGCAGGTGATGGAATTCTTGCTGAGCTATTTAAAACCCTAACAGATGTTGCTGCTAAGTGTTACATTCAATATGCCAGCAAATTTAGAAAACACACCGGTGGCCGCTGGATTAGAAAAGATCAATTTATATACCAATCCTAAAGGAGGGCAATGCCAAGGAATGTGCAAAGAAAAAAAAATGTGATTTATTACATCAAAAGCCATCTGTAGTCCATAGTTTTGAGATTATGAATCCTTAATGCAGCCAATAGATTGCACCCTGGATTAGTTAATCGTAATTGTGAATGTGAGTTATAGTAAGTGATGTTTAATTGCTTGGTTATTTGTGGCAGGTGGTAGCTCTGGCAGCACGGTCTCCGTTGCAATAAAGGCCGCCCAGGATCTGAAGGAGGGTCAGCGCTGTGTGGTCATTTTGCCTGATTCTGTGAGGAATTACATGTAAGAAGGTTCTCCTTACCTGACCTTTTTTTGTTTTCCTCCTTCCTTCAAGCGTGTGTGTGTGTGTGTTTACTTTAGCGGTACTAGATTTGGTACCACATCACTAGTGAGTGGTCTGCTCTTCCTATGAGAGCTGATTCTGGTCCCAAGGGTCTATGTTCACCTGTAGGCTTGAATAGAGATGTCGTAGGGAAAGTGGATGACCTTTATAATGCCATATTAGTAACCCTGGTTTTCACATGTTCTGAATACATCTGCTGATGGCAGCAGTATTTTTTCTCTTCTACATCCCAGGAAAGCTCCAGGCATGGGTTGTATGTATTCTGACTGATAGCTGCTTCTAGCCATTTCAGATAATACAAATGATGGGCACCAAGGACCTGAATCACACAGAGCTCAGGATATAAGTCCAGACTTGAAATCCTACCTAGAAACTTAAGAGAGTGCTTGTAATCAGTACCCCCAGAAGATGTCTTTGAGAAGTCTTTGAGAGGACCAACAGCATCTACTGGGACCCAGTGATCACAGTTGCTTTGTTGGCAGTTTTTAAGGCCAGTTTATGGCCAGCAGATTTGTGTCCTGAGGTTCCCTGGGCGTGCTTAGTTGTAGTGTGTTTGTCCTAGAGCAGGAGGAGAGAGAGACCCAGGAAGAGAAGAAAGAGGGATATTCTCCTGACATCTTGGTAATACTCTTGCTTTTCACAACCTTATTCAATTAATTCTGGGTTCTAAGAGAGTACATCTCAGAACATTCCAACCCTCATCAATTCACTCTCTTCAAACTATAGTTTTGGGATTTCAGACTTTGAGTCAGTTCTCCATATTACACTGAGGCACAGCACATAGGAAACAGTTACTGTGGAGGTCTTTAAATCTTCCAGAAATTGCTAACTTTGGTTCTCCGACGATTAATAGGTCAAAATTTCTGAGTGACAAATGGATGCTTCAGAAGGGATTTATGAAGGAAGAAGATATGATTACTAAGCCATGGTAAGAAAACCTTTTCCATATTTCCAAATGCCAGTATTTTGGCACTTCAACACAGTTGGCATTCTGCCTAGTCTGACTGGTATGGTAAAAGGGAACAAAGAGCCGTCTGAGGAGAGAATTCATCTCCAGGAGCTAAAAATGTTTCAAGAATGAGATATAATGCCTTAAGGAGATATAATGTGATAAGCAGCCAAGTAGAGTAATCAGTGCACATTTTCTCATTTATGTAGTTCTTTTTAGAGAAAATGTTTCTGGCATCTTGGGTATAATTTTCCCTTTCTCTTTAGTCCACAAATGCATGCACTTCTTTTCCATTTTTTCCAGGTGGTGGCACCTCAAGGTTCAAGAATTAAGCCTCTCTGCACCTTTGACTGTCTTACCAACTGTCACCTGTGAACGAACTATTGAAATCCTCCGAGAGAAGGGTTTCGACCAGGCACCAGTTGTTGATGAATCTGGGTAAGTCTAGACCTTTCTCTCTCCAAAAATAAATTTTATATGACTTTTTCTTATATACAATCCTGCAGAATATAAACTAGTCTGCGTTTCATTTTCACTTTTGTAGATTTCACATAGTATTTGGTGACTGAGAATAAATAGGTCTTTCCATATCATTCAGTCCTCTAATACTCCGGTGGATTCGTGATTTCATTTTGTAGGTATTCTCTCCTGAGATTAAGGTACCACTGCATTCTGTCCAGCTCTAGCATGTTTGTCCATAAAAATTCATCACAGGGGATCCACCAAATGTAGGGCTTCCTTCAGTTCCCGCAACATTGTGGCAAACCTGAGGAACATGTGGACTATTCATTCGTGTATTTAGCAGCTGCCTAGTAACAGTAAGGCAAACCACTGTGCTAGGTGCTGGGAGAGATAGAAGAATAATAAAGAAACAATCCTGGTCTGCTTGGGACTTAAGAGTCTAGCAGTTCAAATTAATCAAGTCTTGCATTACTTTAGCATAGGAGCCTAGTTTACACAGTACCAGAGAAGACATGGCCCTGTCCTAGAGAACCAATTTAAATTAAAGAGGAAAATCCAGATTCAAATTGTACCAATTGTGTATAAGTGGTATGTAAAATTAATGAGGATGAAATAAAAAGGGTTCCTGGGTCAATCAGCTGAATTCTTTATTCACCGAGTGCTTGTTGACGGGCACGATCGCTGTGTTAACTAATTGACTGGTGTGTAAAGCCCATTTGTACTGATGCTTACTAGCCTGTCAGTTTGGTGTGTGACCTGGAATAAATCTGGGTCAGCTTCTAGATTCTACTGCAGACTCAGTTGCTGAGGTGGCACATTGGAATCTTGGTTCCTGTTTACTGTTGGCTAGAATTTGATACAAAATAGGTTTGTCCGTACCATAGACTCCTATGTATTTTGTGAAGTAGTCACCAACTCCTCTTTCTATTTTTATATAATCTTCTGAAAGTTCTGATCACTTAGTGAGTAATGCCACCCATTTAGGACTTTTCTATTATTTATCACATGAAAAGTTATAAGATCAAAACTGATTAACAAAGAAATGAGATATGCTTGTTCCTTTTTTCTTTATTGTTTCTTTCTTTCCTTCTTTTTGTTTCTTCTTTCTTTCCTTCTCTCTTCCCTTTTCTTTTTTAAATAAAGCAGGAAACATAAAGGCCACAAAGGACAAAACCATTTCTGACTCTTATGGTAACCTCTCGAGCCTTCTATTGATGTTGTTTGACTTGAGAAAGAAGATTCACATTCTTCCATTTTAGACGTGTGTCTCTGTGTTCTCTACATCCCTACAGTTTGACATTGGGAATGGTCACTCTTGGTAATATGCTTTCGTCCTTGCTTGCTGGAAAGGTTCAGCCTTCAGACCAAGTCAGCAAAGTCATCTACAAGCAATTTCGTCAGGTAAAAATGCGGTTTACTCAGCTAGCACGTATAACCAGACACATAACTCTGTACTTGACATTACATGGGCCTTTTTTCCAACAGAGCATACTCTGAAAGACCAGTAACACTTTCTAGAGCAAAAACTGCTCACTCACTAATGACCGTTCATAGTGAGAAATTCACTATGGAATTTCAACTAAACAAAACCTTTATAAAGTACCTGCGATAAACACTGTGCTATGCACAGAGAACAACGTAAAGATTAAATAAATCATAGTACCTGTCCTCATGAAGTTCATATTCTATTTAGAGTGAGGGGTGTAAAGACATATTTAAATGATTATTCTAAAGTTAATGATATGTGGGAGAAGGAAGGAAATATGAATTTATTTTCTTTTTTTTCCCTCTTGCCTTTGTATCTGTGGTGCTTAACTGGACTTTTTTTTTCTTCAGTTTTTTAAACTTAATTTACAGTTTCCATGTGCTCTAGAACCTAACCTATTTTTCTATAAAATGCAATGTAATACTAAGAAATAAGCACATTCTTAAAATTCCCACTCAGAAGATGCCATAAATCTTTCAGGTATTAACCTTCGACCTCCCACATTAATGAGTTAGTATTAGTTCTCTTTAAATGTATTTTCTTTTATGAATTTAGGACAGTGCCTGGCACTGTCCTAAGGTAATGACATAAGGTGGGAGCATGATAAGTTCTGTTCAAGGTCTGCAGAAAGAATGATCATTCTTGACTGGAGAGAAATAAAAGCTATTCTGACAAGGCACTTGAGCTCAGCCTTTAAAGATGGTTGATTTCAGTAGCTGGACGATAATGGGGGCATTCAAGAATTTAATTCGCCTTCTCTTCAGAGTAATTTCTTACAGATTCAATTAAATTCCAGCGCCCACTTTGTGTAAGATACCGTGCTAGGATGTGAAAAATAGTGAGATAAATAAAACAGTCCCTGCCCTCATGTCAGGAGAGATAAAACAGATGGGAAGAACTGCAAGTTGTGAGGTTTGAGCTACATTTTAAATTCTTTGGTGGAGGCTGGTTGATATATTTATGGGATCATTATCAAGCCACAAAGCATCTTCTTAGCCAGGTTTGGATTTATGCAGGATATGGCTAATATCTTGGCAAGAAAAGAGTTCTTATTGTGTTTCCTTACTCGTTCAACCCTCTTATTTAGTTTTTAATTGGGAAGTAGTGGGAGGTTTGAAGAGGAAATTCTGTATAGCCTTGAATATGTTGGAGCAAATGACCTTCCAATGTGGCAAGGCTTCTTTTTTTTTTAGACTTGGCTATAATCTGATGAACAAAGGAGAAAACACTTTCCCACCACCACCTCCCACTTGAACCTACCACATCCACCCCAATTCTTAGTCCTTGTAGTCACAATGGCCAAAGGGGAGAATTTGTGCTTACCTAGAACATTTCAGAATAAAAGTATAAATTCCTCATATTTGTATAGATAGCATTTTACAGTTTACATAATATTTCTTAAAATGTGTTTACTAAGTCTGCCTTTTGGCAGACTTAGGCTCTTTAATAAGCTTTTTAATACTCTAGTATATGGTTAGTTTTTATATGGGTACTTTGTATCTATATGTGCTGAAAATAGATGCATTCCTTAAGACTATGCTTCAGTAATGGCCATAGATCTATCATACCTAGATTTTCTAACATTCTGTTAAGATCCTTAATTTCTTTCTTATTTTGTTGTTGTTAAATTTATCCAAGTCTGAGAGAATCACATTTAAGCCATCTGAAAATATTATTTTACTATTTATTTAGTCTTTATAGTTGTTAGTTTTTCCTTTTAAGTATTTAGGTGTTAGTCTTCATTCATTTTATATTTATGTGTGTGTGTGCATAAATACCAATATTGTTTTGTTATGTCTCTTAACTGTAGTATCCCTCCTTATCTCAATCTTTTTACTTTTGTTTCGATCGGTATGACAATTCTGGCTTTTAAAATTTGGCCAAGATAATAAATTCTACCATCACCCCTCATTTCTCCTCTGTAAGCACCATTGTTTTAAGTGCATTTCCGATAAACAACAAATTACTGGGTTTTATTGTGTGATCTATTCTACCACCCTTCTCCATTATTCGACCCTTCTGTATTTTATGAGTTCATCCTATTCATATTCATGATTATGAAGTGTTTGGTTTTTTCTCCATCATATCCTGTAGTTCTTCTCCCTCACTACCTTTATAAAGAAAAAAAATAATGAAATCAGCACCTAAATATCTGTGGTTAACATTCCTGGGATTTACATAGCACTTTCACATGACATTTCCTTATTTGGTCCTCTGAGGACTATTGTTATACACGGCTTATTAGTATTAGAGCCAGAAATAGAAATCCAATTCATTCATTGTTTTTTTTCCTCTATACTAATATGTCTAGCACATATGAGTATCATTTCTCTTTTGTATTGTTTCTTCACTGCAAATTAACACCTTTTTCTGGCTCCAAGGGGACCTGCTAATGACAACATAGAATCTTTGTCCTTTGTGAATATAAGGTTGAAATTATGTTTCTGGTAAGGCAAAGCTACGTTTTTGTTGTTTCTATTTATGATACTACTGGATCATTCTTGCTGGAGAGAGAGAAAGAGAGAGAGAGAGAATGAGAGTGAATGAATATATACATGTGTTCTAGAGTAAGCATTTGTGCTCCCAGAAAAAAAAGGAGACACCCCGCCTCTCTACTTCTTCTGCAGAATCAGTTCTATCACTGCCATGTCAGATTAGGTGTATAGCATTATAAAAAAAAAACAAAACTCCATACTTTGGAATTACTGGACAGGAAGTGGGAGAGATGGGAGAAGGAGAATGTCCCTATTATCATTCTCCATTCTCAGCAGACAGACTTTACTGTATCTAGTCAGTGGGACTCCTACATAGTTCTGCCCCGATAGCTATGGCCTTAGTGGCAGCAATGGCCCTCCTCCTCAGGAGTCCTTCCTTTCTCCATCCATCAATCCCTTCTCATCCCAGTTCCTCCTTCCCCTGCATTCCCCAACTCTCTTCTCCCAGGAATATAGCTTACTTCTTAGCTCTCTCTAAATTTCTGCTCCTGACTCCTAGGATGACAGGAGAGCTTTCGTATAAGAACACAGGGCCACAGCAACCAATTGCTTCTGTAGAAAGGCACTGGAAACTTTATATCCTCCCACAAACACCGATCTTCAATGAGCCTGCTCCTCAGAGATGTGCTACTGAAGTCTATGTGTCTCCTCACCAGTGTGTTCATACTGTTAGCTAGGTGCTTTGCATTCTTGTGCCATTATACTTAAAACCTGCTGCGCCATCATAGATCATCCCTCCCCTGGGGAGAGTATGGATGGGACCACATTTTAGCTTGGGATTGTGGATAAAGAGTAAATACAACTTGGACTTAAGTTCAACTCATATTATGTGACCCTGGCTGCAGTTCACTAGCGGCAGAACAGTGGCTGACCTGCATTGGTAGAGAGAATTTCCTCACCAGGAGATTTGTAAATTAGTGAAATCACAGTGAAATCATAAGGAAGACATGTTCCAAACTTGGGCTCCTCCTTTTGGATAGGACTTTAGAGTTCCTTCCATCATGCCAAAATTATCTCTAAAAACTCAGATTTTTCATGGGTTGTATCGAATCTACAATAAGGCTCTATTGACAAGAAGAGAGGACTGATTGACTCTAAGTAAACATTAAGATTCCTACTACTCTAGCTATGAGGAAAACTTATTCTTAAGTAATTTCTACCCTTTAGTGGTTAAAGTCTTTAGGATTGGATGTTCTGAAATGACTCGCCTTATGTGTCACATTTGTTCACTTTGCTGTTGTATTTTTAATTCTCATTTAATAACTCATCAATGGTTTGCTGAATGCTTGGTTGCAAAACTGAAAGCACCATTGAAACTTTGTTTAGCTTAACAAATATTTGCAAAAGAAACCTGACCTTGTTGGTCATGAACAAAGCCAAGGGCTTTTGGTTTTCTTAATTAGCATAGTTTTGGCAAATTAATGATCTTTATGCATGCAATATTACTGAGTTATAGGAAGAACTCAAACTCTATTGTAACTATTATTTTCCTTCCCAGTTAATTCATAATTAATATAACAAATATTTGCTGGTTGGTTTTGACAATTTTTTCTGTAAAATAAGTCTCTATTCTCCCAGATGTATAAATTTTTGCAGTGTGTACAAGATATACACACATGCTAGTGGGAAAATAACTTTTATTTCCCTTTATTTTTTCCCTTCTCTCTATCTTTTTTTTTTCCTTCTCTCTTTTAAGCTCCTAGTTCAATCAGTGCTAGAAAGTTTTTTTGGTTATTTAAAAAGACATTTTTAAAAATTTACTCATTTTAGCTTTTGATATCCAGACAAGCTTTATTTTGACAGTTTTGTTTTTCACTAGTACCTAATTTTATTAAGGCACAAAATGGTATGGGACTCTCAAATATTCAAATGGATCTCTGATCTCATTAATATAGTTCTTCAATTCAGATTACAACTCATCCTTACCTATCCTTGGTGACTTTTGTCCACGTCCACTGATAAATTCACCACTGGCTGTCCACCTTCGGGGGTAGGGGGCGGTTTGTTGAGGAAAAAAGTAGCCATTGACAGTTCAGGCATTTTTCTTTGGTCAATGTAGGTTTTCCTTTCAATTTTCTCTCTAGTAGAATGTTAAGATCTTTGTCTTTGTTCTTTTGTTCCTTTTTTCCATTTACCAGTTTCTATTGTGCTTCTCTTCTCATCTTTCTCCATTTTGTTTCCCAAATCTTTGAGACTAAAACCAATGTGGGGCAGCTAGTAGTGCACCAGCCCTGGAGTCAGGAGGACCTGAGTTCAAATGTGACCTCAGACACTTGACACATTTACTAGCTGTGTCACTTAACCCCAATTGCCCTGCCTTCCCCTCTCAAAAAAAAAAAAAGAGATTAAAACCAATGTTAAGGAGCTACAGGTGAATGTGCTCATTTGTCTGTGGTAGAAGGTGGTGTGTAGGTTTCAGGTGAGTATATAATTTTCAGATAGTCGAGCCTCTGACTGGAGGTTTATATTCTAAATTAAAAAGAATACTTTTCTCTCTTTTTTCCCCTGTATGTACCCATTCAAAGTAGCTAAAATGTGGAAACTTATAGACCTTAGAGGAGGCAGGAATCTCATAGCTTTTTCCTCTTTGTCCAACAAACCTTCAAAGGGATATGAGTGAGGTAGGGCTCTCTGGGGTAGCGAAGAGGCTGCATAAACACAGATACTCTTTATTTTGCAGATTCATCTGACAGACACCCTGGGGATGCTCTCCCACATCCTGGAGATTGACCATTTTGCCCTAGTGGTTCATGAACAGATTCAGTGTAAGTTTACTTTGTTATTCCCTCTGTGGAAATCCTGAGAGCCTGAGATAAGGTGTAAGGCCAAAATCCAGGGATCCTGGAGGTTCCCTATTTTTTTGTTTGTTTTCAAAGCATTTGTTTTGTTACATTGTTATAACTTGAAATTCTTTGGAAAGAAATAATTTAAAACCAGTCTCTCTGTCCTTAATACCCTTGCCCTTTATTCTTTAGCATTAGACACTTGGGAGCAAGTTCTAGGCACATATACAGGAAAATTTGCTACTTTCTGGCACAGTGAATAGGGTTCTGGTCCTGGAGTCAGGAAGACCTGAGTTCAAATCCAGCCTCAGACACTTCCTATCTGTGTAATCCTAGGCAAATCACATAACTTTTGTTTGCCTTAGTTTCTTCAACTGTAAAATAGGGACAATAACAGCATCTACCTCACGCAGTAGTTTTGAGGATTAGATGAGATAATATTTCTAAACCACTTAGCAGAGTGTCTAATTCATAGTAGGTACTTTATAAATACTTATTCCCTTCTGGATCAGTAAGGCAAGTGTCACAATATTGATAGTGACCATGAATATGCCTGTATAGTTCTGTATCTGAGAATAGAAGAGACTCTCTATACAGAAGGCAGAAGTAGAACATTTATTTAGACACCAGAGGATCATATCCCAAAACCAATAACTCCAATACAACATAGCAGCAATTGTATCCCAAAACCTGTGAGCCCACTTTATCATAACAGCAAGGAACTTAAAACACAATATCACAGCAGGCAGCCAAGCTACCCCATAACCTTCCCCTGTACTGGGACCTTCCCATAAACACTCACAAATCCTAGCTGGCTGCTTGCCTGTATGTTCTCCTTTTGCAGTTCTGAGAGAGTTAGCCTAATGGCTACCCTCAGAGCATATATACTCACAACCCCAGTGACCTAATTAGCAAAAGGGTGTGGGCCTTCCTACAAACAAACCTCTCCTAATCAAGCTTCCCTTAATTAGTTCCACCTAGTTCTCAATGCTTTCCAAATCTACAATCAAAAAGAATGCTCATGGGAAAAGGCTAGAGGAGACATGTCCCCCACTCCTTCCAGCTTCTTTCTCCTCCCACTTTTAATTCCACACAGTGAAAGGGGTGCACTAACAGTAGCCTTCTTGAGATAGTGCCCCTACCCTTGCTATCCGACCCTCTCTACAAATTGAATTAAAGGGTCTCTGAGTTCCCTTCTAGCTTTGAGAAGGAAGGAAAGTAATAGAGAAAGGGGTGGGGGGAGATGGTCAAAGGTATAGGCTGTGAGAGTGTATGTGGTAGGAGGTACGTGGTAGGAATTTTGTTCCAGGTAGCAGGGAAGGTATTACCATGGCTATAGGAGGCTATTTTCAGATTCTTGATCTTTTTGCACCTTTCAAATTGTGTCGTCCACCTGTAAGGTTGACCTTCCCAGGATTCTAATCCTGTGCTTTGGAGCCAAATGCATTAAAGGGGTCGTGTGTTTAGAACTTTTGACCTTCTTTATAAAAGTTACTTAAAGTAGACTAAGAGCAATCTTACATTTAAAGGAAAAACCCAGGAAAATATTTGAGTAAATGCAATGTTCATTACTGAAACTGTTTACTTACTGTTTTGGTTACCTTGCAAATGTTAATTTTCCTTTATGAATTCTTATCTTCACAGAGGTATAATATACTGTAAAAAAAGTACTGAAAGAGGCAAAAGACCTGGTTTTGAATTCTGACTCCATCCTCATTTACTAGTCTTGTAACTGGGGCAAGTCACTTCTGAGATTTGACTTTCTCATATGTAGAATGTGGGTAATAATACTTGTACCACCTACCTTACAATTTTTTTTGTGAGGCAGCTAAGTGGCTCAGTGGATGGAGTGCTGGGCTTGGAATCAGGAAATCTTTAGTTCAAATATGGCCTCAGATACCTACTAGCTGTGTGACCTTGTTAACCTCTGTTACTTTAATCCACTAAAGAAGAAAAGAGCAAACTGCTCCAGTATCTTTGCCAGGAAAACTCTATGGACGATGTGGTTTATGGGGTTATGAAAAGTTGGAAACAACTGAACAAAACAAAACAAACTTTATTAGCTTTTTAAAAATTCTGTATAAATGTGAGGCTACATAGGGTAATGAATAGAGGACTGGCCTTCGAATTCAGAAGACCTCAGTTCAAGCCTTACTACACATATGCTAGCTGTATGACGACCTTGGGCATCTCACTTAATCACTTAGTGTCTCTAGTCAACTCTCCAAAACTATGTTACATATGATTTAATGATCTGCTATTGGAAAGAAGAGTAGTTTTTTCACTGGAGTTCCTCATATTGATGAAATCACAAGTCCAGACGTGTCACCACTCCACCCGAAGTGTGTAGGTGTGTAAAAATTATAAGTTATTATTATTTGAGATACTTTGTAAGGCCTAGTGTATGATATTCATTACCAAAGAAAAATGAGTCCTAAGTTACTACTCATGCCATAAGGACTGGATGTACCAAAGAGATGTCATGTCTGTTTTACCCCTATAGTTGAAAAAAAATCCACATTCTTATATAGGCAATTATTAGCCATTAATTTATTAAAATGGTGATTTTTTTTTCAGAATTGTTTATAGTTTCTTACCACCTGCTACCTTCAATAGTAGGGTGAATGTTTTGAGTTATTTTTCCAGTAGTGGAGATTGCCAGTGAGGTTTCTTCGACACGGTCATTTTTTAACATTTCAACTTTAAAGCACTTGGCTCCTACAGCACAGGACCAGTCCTTGTCAGAAATAGTAGGAGGGATTTCAAGTATGTACAGTCTCTGAGTCTCAGTTTCCTAATCTGTAAAACGAGGATTATAATGTCAGTAGTACTGATTTTACAAGGTAGTGGTGAGGTTCAAAATGAGTTAATTTTTCTAAAGGGCTTTGTGAACTTTAAAGTTCTATGTAAATGTTAGGTGGTGGTAGTAGTAGTAGTAGTAGTAGTGGTGGTGGTGGTAGTAGTAGTGGTAGTAGTAGTAGTAGTAGTAGTAATTGTATTTATACCTATGTTTTTGTAACCACACGACACTCAATACTCCCTAAGTCTAAAGTCAGGAAGTAGGCTTAGAAGAATGAGCATTGAAAAAAGAATCCCTACCATGAAGAGCTATTATGGTGGCAGGCATGCTTAAGTTCTAAACATGGAAGAGGAGAATAATTTCAGAAAATCTACAAGGAAAGCCTGGATAATAATATAGCTTGGGCATAAACTCAACTGGAATTTCTGGAAGAGAAGAAGCAAGGGATTTTTAAAAAATTCCTTTTTAATGTTTTTATAGTTGGAAAAAATGGAAAAGAAATGTCAGCTATGGAAAAAAGAATTAGAAAGGGACCTAACAGCTTGGCATAAGAGATGCAAAATTTTGCCCAAGCAACAAACTACCTGAAAATTAGAGTGGACCAAATAACAGCCATGAAATATTGAAGTGAAGTCAAAAGACTGAAAAGCAAAGAAGAAAATGTAAGATGTCTCATACTAAAAACAGCTGGCCAGGAAAACATATTGAAGAGAAAAAAAAACTATCTGAACACCATGACCAAAAAAAGAACCTAGACATCCTATTTCAAGAATTCTTAAAAGAAAACTGCCCACATCTATTAGAACCAGAGGGCAAAATGGAAAGAAACCAATGGTCACCTTTTGAAAGAAGCCTCAAAAAATGAAAACTCTCAGGAACATAACATCATAGCCAAAATTCCAAGGTTCCAGGTCAAAGAAAAAATACTGCAAGCAGTCAGAAAGAAAGAATTTGTGTATTGAACGACCACAGTCAGGGTCTCATGATTTAAGAGCCACCACTATAAAAGAGAAGAGAACTTCAAATATGGTATTCTAGAACACAAAGAAAATGGGGCTTACAGTCAAAGAATAACATACATCATGCTACAGAGGGGGAAAATGGACTTTTAATAAAATAGAGAACTTTTTAAGCAGTCCTGATGAAAAGATGAGCACTGTGGAGAAATGTTGAAGTTCAAACAGAGGAAGAAAGAGAAATATAAAAAAGGTAAAAATGAATGAACAATGATGAAGGACTAAACAAAGATTAACAGCTTACATTGAAATATAAGAAATACAATACATGTGTCCCTTCTGAACCTTGTCATCATCAGGGTTCATAAATGAAATCCAATTAGACAAGGCCTTGGAGTGGTTCTATTATATCTTGATGAGTTTAAGCAAAAGAGGGAGAGAGAAAGAGAAACACCCTGGTGGGGGGTTAGGAGCAGGGAAGAAAAACAGGGTTGTGAGACTTATCTTAAGTAATCAGGATACACAAGTAAACATCTGTATAAACAAAGAGGAGGGAGGGCAGATGGCTGACCCTTGAACCTCATTCTCTTCCAAGTTGGTTAAAGGAAGGAAGAATGCATATACAAATGGGTACAGAAATACATTCCACTCAACAAGGAAAAGGGGGAGAAGCAAGGAAGGTGAATTTCAGGGTGGGTAGATTAAAGGAGAGATTGATCCAAAGCAAAACAAACCATAAGGATACGCAAAAATATTTATAGCTCAGATGATGAAGAAGAGGAATCTGAGGGTCTCCTCATCAACAGAGGAATGGCTGAACAAGTTTGTGCTAATCTCTCTATCTGTGTCATAACCAACCAGTATTCCAGAGATCTAATGATAAAACATGAAAACACAGATTTTTTTTAAAGGCCATTACAGCTGGCTGGTACATTTTTTAGCCACGGTAACACTTATTCAGAGGTGTGGCTAATATTTCAGGATTAAGATAATCTATTGAATTTCTTTGTGTGTCCCTCTTACATGTAAGACTGCATTGTTTTAGAAATAATACCTTATCTGAGAGTTGGGAGAGGTTAGATGTAAACATCAGATTGCCTCTCACTACTCTGGAACATACTGAGGCAAAGTCATCTGAGGGGTAGTTGTTTAGAAACCCAGCTATTCTCTAATTTGGACAAGAATGTTCCAGTTTCTTTGAGTGAATGGGCCTGGCAGGGGTGGAGAACCTGTGGCCTTGAGGCCACATGTGGCCTTCTAGGTCCTTGGTTGTGGCCTTTAGAAAGAGTTCAAGTTTTGCAGAACAAATCTTTTTATTAAAGGGGTTTGTTCTGTGAAGTTTGGACTCGGTCAAAGGGCCACACTTGAAGACCTAGAAGGCCACATGTGGCCTTGGGGGATAAGTTGCCTGAGAAAGATTTGATGTTCAGTCCCTTTTTAAGCCTTCTAGGAAATTACTAAGGTTGCTTTTTCCTTTATATCCCTAGATCACAGCAATGGTAAGTCCAGTCAAAGGCAGATGGTGTTTGGTGTTGTCACAGCCATTGATCTGCTGAATTTTGTGGCTGCCCAAGAAAAAAGAGAACAGAAGACAAGTTAATCTTGAGTATTCTACAAAAAGATGCCACTAGAGGAAAACTGCAAAGCCATCTTCTTATTCCTTCTCTTTTTCTGCTAACTTGGAGTGTTCTTACCATTTGTGTTTCTAGAATGGCATTTTTTAACATCAAGAGATAAACTCGCTGTGGGAACACAGTGAGCATTGCTTTAATATTTTGCCAATAACTAGCATTTAGAGTGGCATCTGACCAAGTAAAGAAACATTAACCTTATCACTGGAATTGTTATCAATTTTTCTTTTTTAAGCCTTTCCAAAGATACATCTTATTTATAATTAATTTGGCGGTTTTAAAGAATATCTAATTTTCTTTTAGAGGATATGTCTCTAAAATAACATAGAGGGTGAAATTTAGTAAATATGACAAAATAAATTATTAGCTTGTCCAAAATAAGACTTGGGCTGGTTGGAACATATCAAGAGCAATGGGCAATGTCATCTATTATCTACCAATTCTGTTACCAAAGGAAAACGCCTACGAAGCACACAGTTCACCCCTAGTCACAGCCCTGGTGCCAGAGAGGAGAGGGCTTCTGCTATCAGGGTATATCTTTCTGGATTCAGCACTTGCTTTCTATACATTCCCTAAGTAAAAAAAAAAAATTGGGGATATTGGTTCAGTTGCTAAATCATCAGTCATGTACATCCCTGGTAGGCTTATACTTCTAAGGAGACAAATGGCATGGCAGGGAGGTACAGCACCCACAGACTAAATGCAATACAAGACCAGAGCAGAAAGTGAAGCAAATAAGGTGAGGATGCCCAAAGGACACAAGGCAACCTGATGGGGTCCCAGAATGGAAGGAGGCACTCACCATAGACGAAACAGACCAGGCATGGAGAACAGTGGTCTTAGACCAGAGGACAAAGGGTCAAGGTTCAGAACTGGTACTAAGTCATGCTTGGGGGAAATCAGCCAATTGATAGTCAAACTCCCTGCAAGAAAAAGGGCCTTCAGTTTTTACTACAGGCCTTATTCTTACCAGATGGATGATGTGGATTTTTTGAGTTTCCCTATGGCTTTTTTTTTTAAAGGTGGTCAGAAAGACTACTATTTATCTTCAGTAGCTATGGGCAATTTTTTTTTAAAGATCGAGGACAAAAAGCCCTTGTTCTGGAGCAATGTGAGAAGTCCTGGAGAAGAATGTTCTGCAAAGCTTAAATTATGTCGTGAAAGTACAATAGTCACTTAGAGCCAGGAAGAAAAACAACCCAAAAGCTAATGACAACTTTCTGTAGCCCAAATGTTGGCACCATGTTGGTTGTTGGTATTGAACCTTTTCATCTCTATTGATATAAAAAATTTCAAGCACCCCCCCCCCCACATAGGTATATTTACTCATGTTTATGTCATGTATGTCAAAGTATTTCTTTACTAATTAATTATGTACATATAAAATGATAGAAATTTAAGAAGGTTTAGAATTCAGAGGTTCCCAAAGGCAATACCACTCTCCCTGGGAAGTACTGGAATGATCCAGGGGGGCTGTAGTAGCCTCAGGTGTAATTACGGTCATTGAACAAAAATAAGGGGGCAGTAGAAGCATAAAGAAAGAAGAAAGTTTTGAAAAACCATTCTTCTGTTGTGTAACAGTTAAAGTCATAGGAATTACATTATTTTCCAAATAAACACAAGTTATAACTGATCAGTGGTCAAGTAGGCGAGGATTGTTGGAAGTCCAGCATGAATCAGCAGGAATATGTGGGTGTAATGACTTGTTTACAATACAATACTATACAGTTACATGACACAGTATTATATCATGAAAAATTTCAATACAGGAAAAATCCCCCACAAATTTACAATAAATTATTAAATTTAAGATGCATAATTTTTTTAAAAATTATAATTTTTTGAAACGATAGATTTAAAAAAAAACTTGAAGGGACAAAGAAAGGTTTTCAGGGAGGCTCTGCACAATTTTTTGGGTGGGGGAAGAAGTGGGCAAATAAGTTTGGGAAAATCTGGTTTAGATAAAATTAGAATAATATTTAATCCAGAGCCACTAGTTTGGGCAGAGGACTGACATAATCAGGCATGTACTTCAGGATATGTGGAAAATGGATTGAAGTAGAGAGATTTGAGATAGGGAGACTCAGGTGAGAAATCATGTGGACCTGTTGGCTTTGTGAGGGGAGAGAAGGGGTGGATGGGTGGTAGAATTGACAAAACATGAGAAACAATTAGATATGTGAAATGAGGGAAGGGGAGCAGTTGATGACACCCCTGAGGTTGTGAACATGGGTGACTGAGGAAATGGTTATTGTCCTTTACAGAAATAGAGGAGTTTGGAAGAGGAATGGGTTTAGGGGGAAAGGTAATGTAAGAAGACTGCCATACGGTAGCACAATTCATTCATGCTTGCTCATCCTGTATTACTTTGTACTCCTGAAAATGAAACGGATGGGGGTGGGATGTATCGTTGCTACTGACCACTGCCTCCCAGGAAGGCACAGACATCCAGCTAGCTCTCCTTATCAGTACCTATCTCCTTTTTGCTTACATATTTGCCTGTTTTTGACTAACTGGTTTTTGGTATACATTTCATATGTCATAGAAATATTTCAGGAAACATTCCAAAAAAAAAAAAACCCAACCCCACACATGTAGAAAGGGAATAAATATTAAGCAAAAATCATGGAATTCTAGAGATTCTCTTATACAGGGTGTCCTAAAGTCTGGCCATGTAGGCAAAAATGCATATTTTCAAGAAATGAAATGATCGAAATTTTCAACCACATTTTATTTAATTGGAATATTAATAACATCTTCAATATGATTTCCATCACTTGTGATGCAAAGGTTGATGCACTCTACAAGATTCACGTGAACTCAATGCAATAACTCCACATTGCTGTCAAATTTCCTGTGTCCAAACTTTAGGGACAAGCTGTATTTTGATGAGTTATTCCCAAAGCTCTGGGGTACTAGGAGAATGGTGGTACCCTTAAGAGCAATAGGGAGAATTTGAAGGGAAAGATACAGTTCAGTTCTGGACATGTTGAGTTTAAGATGTGTACAGAATATCCGGTCTGAGAAGTCTAATAAGCAGTGAGAGGTGTAAGACTGGAGGTCAGGAAAGAGGTTAAGCCTGTATAAGTGGATTTGAGAATCAGCAGCATCGGGATGATTATTCAGTGTGTGGGAGTTTATGGAAGCAAGTGAAATAGTATAGAGAGAAAAGAAGTGGGCGCAGTTCAGAGCCCTGTGGCGTACACACAATTATCAGGTAAGAGATTCAAGAAGAGGGTGATCATCAGTGTTAAAGGTTGTAGATAGGTCATAGATGAGGATTGAGAAAGAGCCATTAGATTTGGCAATTAAGAAGTGGTTAAAAACTTTAGAGCAGTGTCATATGTATGAAAAGGTCAAAAGCAAGACTGCGGAGAGTTAAGAGAGTGACGGGAAAGGAAGTGGAGTCACCTAACACGGATTCCCTTCTCAAGGAGTTTAGCAGGAGACGTGCGGGATGATAAAAGGGTGGATGGACCAAGTGAGGGTTTTTCGAGGATGAGGGAGACATGGGCATGTTTATAGGAAGTGGGAGATTGAAGATAAGGGTTGGAATGATAGAGGGTGCAATCTGTTGGAGAAGACCAAAGAGAATGGAATTACTTGTAAAGGGCAAAGAAAAGGATCACCTCTTCATGTGTTACAGGGTGAAGGAAGAGTTAGTGGCAGTAGACTTCTGGTTGGTGTGGGATGAGGAGGGGAGAAGAGGAGCTCTTGGCAATGGCCTTAATTTTCTTCAGTAAAATATGAGGCAAAGGTCTCAGCTGAGAGGGAGAGAGGAGCCCCGAAAGATTTAGAAGAATCACTGGGCAACTGGGATGGTGAGTAAATTAGGAAGGTGTAAAAGGATTGTCTTTCAATGGCGAGGACCCATTTGAAGTAATGTTACAAGTCTGTAGTGGGGTCAGACAGCAAGGTTGCATGATTTTAACAAGCTTTGTTCAGCAAATCATGCATAGGAACAAAGGCAGAAGAAGACAGGAGTGACCTAAGGCTGAAACTTGGCAGGGCAAGATCAGCAACACAATAAGGGAGCAAAAGACTCAAGAGGAGATTGTGGAGTTGAATTGTTGACCAAAGGGTCAAGATGGGAGGTACAGGGGATATGGCCTGACAGAACTGAGGAGTTGAGTAATTGAAATTGACTTGGAGGATAAAGAAGAGAGTTTGAAGCTGTAAGACAAAAGGAGAAGTGAAAAGACAATAAATTGTGACCAAGTAAGAGAATCAGAGTTTATGAACAAGGAAGTGGTGAGTTTGTGGGTGATGGCACCATTTTTGTATATGGCTGTTTTGGGGTGGAGAAGTAGGTTAGGGGAAATAAGTTGAGGAATTGGGCGATTAGGGTTTTTGAGGTAGTATCAATATGTATGTTAAAGTTCCAGGCACTGGAACTCATTGAGGAAGGAAGAAGAATATCCTAGAGATCTGTAGACAATAATTACCAAGATTTTCATTGGGTGTTGGGTATCTTACCCTATGAGAAAAGAGGGGGGAGATGATAAAGGGGAGGGCAGATTGGGGCAGGAGGTAGTCAAAAGCAAACACTTTTGAAAAGGGACAGGGTCAAAGGATAAAATTGAATAAAGGGGGACAGGATAGGATAGAGGGAAATATAGTCTTTCACAACATGACTATTATGGAAGTGTTTTGCATAGTGACACATGTATAATCTATATTGAATTGCTTGCCTCCTCAAGGCAAGGAGGGTGGTGGCAAGGGAAGGAAGGGAGAGAATTTAGAACTCAAAGTTCTAAAAACAAACATTAAAAGAAAAGATTTTCATTGGGTGGTAGATGTGGATTGTAGGAACCTCAAAAAAGGAGAGTGTCTTATCCAAAACCCACATACTCTGACTTCAAACCTAACACTTTTCGCATTGCACCACAATCTTCCAGAACTACGAAGTAATATATTTCAAATAGTATATCTCAACCCTTCTCAGTGAATCTGATAAGGGAATTTCAGGGCTTACAATATGGAAGTGGCACATTTGTGGGTGATGGTATGTTCAAGGGTATGAACATCTTTGTGTGTGGCTGAGCTATGGTGGAGGAGTAGGTCAATAAAGAGCTGA
>CM053622.1:507591390-507609962 GCA_028646595.1 Phalanger gymnotis
TTTTTTCGATATAACTAATTTATTAATTACGGGTATTGGTTTATAATTTTCTTTTCTAACTTTTATCTTTTCTTGGTTTTGATATGAAGATCATATTTGTTTCATAGAAGGAATTTGCTAGAATTTACTTTTTCCTCTAGCAAAATTTGTGTTACTGGGATTATTCTTTGAATATTTGATCAAATTAACTTTCAAATTAATTTGGTTCTGGTGTTTTTTCTTTGACAGTTCATTTATGGATTATTCAATTTCTTTTTCTGATACTGTATCATTTAAATTATATTTCTTGATTTGCTAATCTGTGCTTTTAACATTTTTGTGAATATTCTTCCATTTCACTTAGTGGCTGGTTGTGTCGTCATATAGTCGAGGAAAAGAGTTTCTAATAATTTCCTTTCCATTATGAATTTTCCTTTTTTTTTTTCATTTTTTGCTACTCACAATTTGGTTCCCCCCTTTTTATCAGACTTGCTAACAAGCTACCTATTTTATTCATTTGAAAACAGATACTAGCTTTAAATAAAGCTTAAACTAATTGAATAAAGTAATTCAATTATTATTTTCAAAATTTCTTTTTTGCTTGTGTAGATTTTTTTTTTGGGGGGGGAGGGTTTCAGGCTCAATTCATTGATCTGGTGAGATGAATTTTCCCCTAAGGACTGTTCTGACTTTATATTGTTGCCTATTTAAAAAATGAAAGTATCTATCATTTTTATGATGTAATTGTTTGACTCACCAATTCTTTTGTAATCCTTTCTCCAAATTTTATTTACTGATTATAGTTTCGTTTTGTAATCCTTAAAGTATATTTAATATTTCTACTTTTCTGCATTTGTGATGTTTTTATGGCTTGGTACATGGTTAATTTTTGAAAAGATGTCATATATATTTGAACATATGTATATTCCTTTATCTTCCCATTTAGTACTCACCAGAAATTTATCATAACTACTTTTTCAAAAATCTTTCCAGGTCTTTCTTTAGTTTTTTTCTTGATTGCCTTCTTATTAAATTTGTCTGAGTCTGAAAGGAACATACTGAGGTCCCCAATTAATATAATTTTGCCATTTATCCTTGTCACTCAATTAACTTTTCCTTTAAGTACTTGAATGGTATGCTGTTTGGTGCATATTTATTTAACATTAATATCTATGGGTGCCCTTAAACATGATAGAGCTTCCCTGCTTATCTTTCTTAAATTTTGTTTCAATTAAACAGCATCTATCTTCTCTCTCATCCTACGCCACTGAAATAAAAATTCATAGTCGAGCAAAACAAATTCTCACATTGGCCACATCTCACATATGTTTAGTCCCTCTCTTGTCAGGAGGTAAGTCCCATTTAGATTTTTTAAACATTTCTATTTTTACTTTGAGATAATGATTGTTACCCTGCTTTTAAAAAAATCTACCCTAATCTTTATTTTTAACTCTGAATCAATCTTTGCTTCAAGTGTAGTTCTTGTAAGCAACAGTCTTTAGATTCTGCTTTCTAATCCATTATTATGCTCTCCCATTTTATGAATTAAGTCATCTCATTATAACTTAGTTAGTTATTTCCCTCTTTCATATTCTCTTACACATTTTCCTTTGTCTTCCTCACTTCTTTCCAAAGAAGGTGGTGAAAGCAAGGGTGTGCAATCAACACTAATTACCTCTAATTGAAATGGTTGGCTTCCACCCCAGTACCTCTTCTCTTTACTTCACCTAGACTCCAATCAGCAATTTTTACACATTCATTCTTTCTTTCTTTCCTTTGCAGAGGGGGAAAGGGTGCTGAGTATTCACCAGGGATTATTACTTCCAGTTTTTAACCTTGCTTGGGTTCTTGGTCTTACGTACTTATACACAAGAGAAAACAAATTTCCACATTTTTTTATTGACCATATTCAAAATATAAAAATAATGGGTACATTTTTTTTTGTAATACAGGTCTAATAATGATAAAAATGGAGTTTTTTGGTGGGGAGAGTAACATTTCACTTAATTGGGGTTCAAAGTTAGTGTTCCCTATCACCAAAATCAATCACAAATGTTCACCTGTTAATACTGATTTGTAATAAGATTTTACATATTTCATCTTTGAAAATGTCTTTTCACACAGAAAGGTACCGCAAATTACCACTATCAATCCAAGAAAACATATATATATATGTATATGCATGTATATACATATATATATATACATATAATTATGTAATTCTTGCCACTCAGAAACTTACTTTGTAGCAATAATGTGATGTTTACTCTAGTGATGCTGATGTATTTTATATACTCTTAACACAGTTATGATGTTACTGCTTAATAAAGATGATGGTTTGCCATCAATTTGTTAACAAAATAATCCACCCTCCATGGTGCCTTAAAAGCATGATATCTGAAATCCAATTTTCTTTCTGTTTTGACATGAGGGGTATGTGCTGGTAAATATATGTATATGTATGTATGTATGTATACCATTATGTGAGGTACTAGAAACACTAAAGTTATAACTATGTCACTGAAATGTGTAGTGAGCCAAGGAGCAGTGCAAAATACTGAGAACACCATAGGCAGTCTCTGTAGCAACTAGGCAATTTTGACACAAGGGCATGGCTGAGTTCCAGCAAAATTTGTGTATGGACAATGAAATCTGAATTTCATATAATTTTCATGTATCATAAAATATTATCCTCCTTTTGATTTTTTAAAATCACTTAAAAATATAAACACTATCCTTAGTTTAAGAGCCATACAAAAACAGGACATGGGTCATATTTGGCCCAGTGGCTGTAGTGTGCTGACCACTGACTTAGTTTGACTCATTCAAGATTGTAACCCTCTGCTCTAATGTATCCAACACACCGGTCATCCAGCAAAGCTTTGCTTGAAGGAGGGTTTACCTATCACTTCTTGAGGCAGTCCATTATACTTTTGGATAGCTCTTATTGTAGGAAGTTTCTAGCACATCAATTCTAAATTGGTCTCTTTGCTAATCTCTGATCATTGCTCCTGGTCTTGACCCGTTGTTATACGGAGCAAATCTAGACCCTCTTCCCCATCATAGCCCTTCAAATGCTTTTGGAGATAGCCAACATCTTCAACATCATCACCAGGTTCTGTCTTTTCCAGGTTAAAATTCCCCAGTTCTTTCAATCAATGTTCACAAATTGAGCAAGATTAAACTTAAGAGATCTTACATTTGGATTAAGAACACCAGATTTACAAAATGAAGAGGCAAGGCTAGACATCCGTTCATCTGAAAGAGATCTGGGAATTTTAGTGAACTGAAAGATCACTAGGTGCAAAAGAGTGGTGATGGCAACCAAGAAAACTAATGAAGTTTTAGGATACATTGAAAGGTATAGCTGTCAAGGATGAGAGGATGGTCCCACTGGGCTCTGACCTGGCCAGGCCACAATTGAATTACTGTGTTGAGTTCTGGCTGCCATGTATCAGGAAGGACACTGGTAAGATAGAGAGTATTCAGAGGAGGACAATCCAAATGGTGAAGGGCCAGTTCATGCCACATCAGGATCAGTGTTGAAGGATATGAGAATGGTTATCCAAGAGAAGACAAGACTTAAGGAAGGGAAAAACTGCTGTAGTTCAGTTATATGAGGGCTTGCCATGGACAAGATGGCACTGAGGACAGAACCAGAAAGGCAAATTTAGAGATGATGTAAGGAAAACTTCCTAGAAATGAAAATGATCTAAAAGCAGAAATGGCTGCCTTGTGAGATAATTTATTCTCCTTCAGAGTCTTCAAGCAAAAGCTGGATAACCATTTGCTAGTTGTGTTGTGGAGGAATTCTTTTTCAGGTGTGGGTTGTCCTGGATGAACACTATGGTGCCATTTGAAATTCCGTAACTCTTACTTCAAATAAACTCACTTTTAAATTTTTTTTGCATTTTTGGGCAACATAACTAATATGGAAATACGTTTTGCATGACTTCACATGTATTATATTGCTTGCCTTCTCAATGAGAGAGTGGGAGAGAGATTGGAGGGAAGGAGAGAATTTGGAACTCAAAATAAAAAATGAATGTTAAAACATGTATTTGGGAAACATTTAACAAAATAAACAAAAATACAATGGAACATACATAATATTAAAAAAGTATTGTGCAAATAGCTAGTATTACACAAAAGTCTAGCTATCATCCTTTGCTACAGAATGTCAAATTATTGTGTGACCATAGAAATACATACTTCTGGTTATCAAAGTTTTTCTCCAATTCTAATTTTCTCTTCGATTTTCCTTCTTTTAATTTTAATTAAAAGTTTTGTTTTCCTTCTTGGTACTCCCTTGAAACAAAGGGGAGGAAAAAAAAAGTAGAGATCTGTTATTTTAATATTTGCATTATTTTCTTTTCTCTCAGATTTAGATAGTTATCCTCGGAAACTCCTATCTGCTGTTTAGAACTATCATCTTCTTAGATGGTTTAAGATAAACCTGGGAAGATGTATATGAACTGATGTGAAGTGAGCAGAACCAGGAGTACATCGTACACAGTAACGGTAACGTTGTAATGATAACCAACTCTGATCAATATAATGATTCATCGCAATTCCAAAGATCTCATGATGAAAAATGCTATCCTCCTTCAGAGAGAGAACTGATGAAATCTGAGCATGGATTGAAACATTATTTTACTTTTTCATGTTTCTTGCATTTTTGGCAACATAACTAATATGGAAATATGTCTTGCATGACTTCACATGTATGATACTGCTTGCCTTCTCTATGGGTGGGAGAGAGATTGAAGGGAAGGAGAGAATTTGTAACTCAAAATAAAAAATGTATGTTAAAACATGTATTTGGGAAACATTTAACAAAATAAATAAAAATACAATAGAACATACATAATATTGAAAAAGAAACCCTCTCCTATAAGTCTGTACTTGTGTTCAACAAATCAATTTCATGTCTTAACATTTATCCCTATTTAATCTTATTAGATTCAACTGAATGTTCCAGCTTTTTAACTGCTAAATTTGGTGCCCACTGTTCAAGTGGTTTATCATAACCCATTATAAATGAAAATGTATATTTCCTTCAAATTATAGACTTTTATATATAGTCTTTGACAAAGAAAATAATATTCACATAAGAAATATCTTTAGCTTTATTCTGGGAAGATATTTTTAAATATGAGGATAAAAGTTATTTTTAATAACATTAAGGGTGTGGCAAAAATTACAAGGCAGGATACCTTGGATTAAGCAAACCAAATTATTTTGTTTAGAGGTCTAGATTTTTTTAAAGGACACACAATGAATGATTTACTTTTGTAGATTTTTCTTGATGCTATTTGCTTAATGCAAAGTAGTAGCAAGAGCATTAAATGTTTAATCAAATCTAAGTTTCATAAAAAAGTCTTTCCAGTATTTTTGCTACTGTTATCTTAATCTGAGAGGTATGGCAGCATAGTGAACAGAGAGCTGGCCTTGAAATCAGAAGATCTGGGTTTAAATCCTGCCTCTAACACATATCACTTATGTGACCTGGGACAAATCACTTTCCTTCTGAATGTTCTAGTCAACTTTCGAAGACTGTAAGTTGCAAAGATGCCAACCTGCATTGGTAGAGGGATTTTCCTTACCTGAGTTTCCCATGCCAATGAAATTGCCAGTCTAGACCTGATCCTGGTCTCTATTCTCAAGTTTTTTCAAAACTTTTTCAAAACCAAGTTTCCCCTTTCCCCTACCGACCTCTGAAATATGAGAGTTGGAGATAGACAGTATCACTATAATTTACAGTTTTCAATTCTGGGCACTACATTTTGGGAAGGACTTCAATAAACTGCAATGTCTAAAGAAGGGCAATTAGGATAAGCAAAGGGTCCTAAGGTCACGCCCTATGAGGAGCTGTGGAAGAAGTGGAGATTTTTAACTTGGAGCAGAGAAGACTTAGGGGAGACAAGACAGCCTTCCAGTAGTTGAAAGACCATCTCTAAAGGAAGAACGAGAGACGAGACTTGTTCTCTTTGGTCCCAGAGGGCAGAACCAAGAGCAATGGGTAAAAGTTACAGATACAAATTATATCTTGATATAAGGAAAAAGTTTCTAGCAAT
The DNA here is from genome assembly GCA_028646595.1 of Phalanger gymnotis. NCBI lineage: Eukaryota > Metazoa > Chordata > Mammalia > Diprotodontia > Phalangeridae > Phalanger > Phalanger gymnotis. Next base: position 507,597,447 of record CM053622.1, read on the forward strand.
GAGGATTATCCAAAAGTGTACCTTCAAGAGGCAGTGGATTTCCCCGTAGTGGAAGTCTTAATACAAAAACAGATGACTACTCGTAGCATATTTTGTAGACAGGATTCTTGTTCAAATGCAGTTTAGATTTGATGGAATCTGAGTTCCTTTCCAGCTTTGAGATTCTGCAGTTCTGCAATTTGAGCCCAACATTCCCAGTGATACATTAATTTTTGTTATGTGCAGGGATTATGTTAAAATCCTAAATGGCAAGGAACGGAGTTCTAAAATAATTGAATACTTCACTTAAAACAGGAAATGTGTTTTTCCAGAGAGATGTTTCCCATGTAATAATACATCATCCACAGAGCATGTTTCTATTTTTAATTGTTTTCTTTGATAAATCAGTTGCTTCACAAAAAATCCTTTTTAAAGACAACAATCCAAGAAAAACTTAATGTTACAGTATTCACATTTTAAAGATTGTCAGTTTCATAGACCAAATATATTTAAAACAAAGAAGGACTGCTGGAATATTTTTGTCACTATCTGCCAGAGACAGCCCTCTATATGGACAAAAGATTGGATGATAGGCCTAAATTTGCGTAAAAAGAAAAAGTGCCCTATTACTTTCTCACACAGTTTAGAAACAAAGATCATTTAATAGAGTACAAGGAACTGATTCATAAGAAAGAATGCTGTATGCTTTCACATGACAGGTTACTAACAAATGTTTGTGTGGTAGTCTGTCTAAACAGCATACTTGTGCTCTTTCCCAGTTTATTTCACATACTGGATAAAAGGAGGAATATATTTCACCACCTGGGGAAAAATCCCCAAAACACCGAAGCCGTTTAGCAAGTCCAGCAGTTAGGAGTTTTATTTGGGTTCGGCAAAGCCGACCTGACTTATTTGATCCATGAGGGAACGACAGTGACAACAACATCGACAACAAAATTCAAGAAGTCAGACTTTAAAACACATTTGGAAGGATCCTCCTAAGGTAAAGAATTCAAGAACAGAGTTTGGGATTCGATTTGTTCATTTGAAAAGCATGTCTCATAGATTCTCTTAAATACGTGGCATGGACAATACTGACTGATGAAGTACTGAGGGAAAAACAAAAAATGGCTTACCGTGAAAAACAAGTATGTTTATAAAGCGTATTAGTGGAGATGATTAAAGGTTTCTTATGGCATGGCCCCTCAAAACCTAAATTTACCTTTTGCCTATTCTTTTAAGGTGGTAATTAAGGATCTTGGTTTGAAGGGTAATAATTTCAAACATTTAAAAAAATGCAAAGAAAAAAAACCCATATAATTCACTTAGCCTGAATCACTATTCAAATCACTAAAGTTTATGGAACTCTGATTCTCAATTTGCAAAATGAAAATAACTTTATATTCTCCAAACTACTGTAGTTCAGCATTCCAATAAAGCACAAAGCATCTTTAACTAACAATCTAATGCATCTATTAAATTTAACATGATTTCCAAATTCCTGGAATAATTGAAAAAAGCAAGTGTTCGAAATTGTTCATCTGAACCAAAAAGTGGTAAAGAATACTAGGAAAATCTTTAAAAGGGAAGAAATAGTTTCTGCAGTTTCTGGTTGAAAAAAAAAATAACCTAGGCAAGTTAAGGTCAAATTGATAATGAGAAATGAGTTTTTAGTCATACCTGTGCTTAATTATCTTAATAAAATTAACAAGAAAATAATCCCTGCTTTTACAAAGTGTATTTCTTTCCTTGCTAAATCGAGTAGCTAAATAATTTTTGAGTTGGTTTTTGAAATAGTCTTTAAAACAAACAATTGTCTTTAGGAGGATAAAAGTATGTAGCAATTTAATGAAGACTAATTTATAAATTTAGTATCTATTGGGGGGAAATGGTGCCAGAAAAACAAATCTTCATAAAAAAGTACTTCATTATAATCTTAGTTCAATGACCAATTGGCTGCAGTTGCATCTCAAGAACTGATAATATCCAAACTATATAACTATCTCGTGTAAACAAATTAAGTTGATTTTGGTTGGACATCATTTAAAGAACGTCTTTCTACACTATGAAATAAGTTGGTCTGTTGGAAGAAAAAAGAATAAGCATTTTTTTTTCTTTTCACTAGTTATATGTCAACTTAGAAGTCAAAACTTCTAATATTCCAAATCCATGTTACCAAGATCAAGAGGGGGAAATTGTTTTTAGACTTCAAAATAGTTGACAGTATCTAGAAGTCATGCTTAAAACAGTATATAATGAAGAAATATTGACTTTCAGGATCAAAACCAAACAACTGCACATGAACAACCACCAAAGAACAAAGATGACTGGAAGGAAAATATGTAATCAAGCCATAATTAAGATGAAACTAATTTTTATCACTAGTTCATGAATATTTTAAAATCACTTGCAGGAGACTGTTTGCTATCTATCCTAGTATCCTGAACTATATGAAGAGAATGTCACATATTTTACATAGCACTGTGTTTTTTTTTAAACTCCAAAGCAACAACATGGTTAATGTGGTAGAAAACTAATAAAAATATTTAAATGAGAAAAATATGAACACTGAGTTGTTTAAGATCTATTACTGGGTACCATTTTTGCTTAACTTACTTAAATATATATATTTGGCAAATATCTTTAGAATATAAAGTTTGGATCAAGTATGAAATGAATCTGGCCATAACATACAAACTAGTATTTGAAGATATTAAAAATTTCATTAAATAGCTGCTGTTTCCTACTTCATTACTAAGCGTACATTCTTATTCTGGGATAGACCTAAGATATATTCTGAGAATCATGGAATGCTAACTTTCGGCATGTTCATTAAATTTGGTCATTTTAGAAACTTCCATTTTGAAATACTAAATATGTATTGTTTTCTAGAAATTATGTTCAATATAATCATAATCCCAATTAATAATCAATTTATAAAAATAGTTTTTATCCAGTAATTCCAGCAAAGTAAAAATAGGAGGTTTTTTCTTTTTGTAAAATAACAAATGAAACAGGCTCACTGAATGAGAGAAATTAAGCTTATTTAAAAATGCCATACAATCACAACTTAATTGTACTTCTTTTCTATTGGTGTGTTGCTGTTCACCTCATACTGGCAGTTTTAAGGTGCAAAAGCTTCTTCTAAATAGATGGGCCTAATATAATAATCCAATTTCACTGGCTATAGATTTAAATTAGCCCACTGAGAATCTGCTTTTAAAGTACAAAGAAAAATTAAAACAGCATAATTCTTTAGAAAATGGTAGCACTTTCCATTGATATAATAAAGGGATTCAAGGGATGTTTGTCATTCATTATATTAGAGTTAAACCTTTAAAGAAAAATTCAAAAACCCTCAAAACAAACAAACAAAAAAAAAACCACACACACATTTGAAAGAAGTTGCTGTACCTGCAAAGACTGTTTAAGCTTACTATGAAATACAAAAAGTGCACCCTTCTATATCTACATATAAAACATTAGAAATAAAACTTGTGTAAAATGTTTGCTGTGCAAACTATAAAAAGTCAGTGAAGTCCATTTATTTTTCCTAACTATGGGCACATTCTCTTGCTTCCTACTGCAGAGAATCACTGTTATCCAATACCAGGCCACTGATATTTGTTGCTGTGAGTTCTCCTCCGTCGTCTTCAGTGCTATCCACAGATTCATCCTCACTCTGCCCTCCCATCATGACTTGCTGCACTGCTAATGTAGCACCATCAGATGACAGAGATTGGAGGCTGTCCACATTCATATTAACCGGTGCAGTAATGGTCACAACAGCTCCTGGGGGATAAATTCACATTTAACATTTATTTTAAGATTAGTACAACAAACTATGGAACTTTAGTATAAATAAGAATCTAGTATACCAATGTAAAATTTCTTATAAATTTGAATAAAACGTTCTGTATGACTACGCATGCGTGTAAACACACATGAAACTACTGAAATGGAGTCTCGGATTATGTTGGTTCTGGCATGCTCTCTGAAGAAGGCAGGTTCCTTCCACAGGGTTCCAGGAAATAGGGAAGACAGCCTTTTTCGAGGAGAAAAATCAAGGAATAGTTATAATAATATCACGCTCTAAGGTTTACACAATGCTTTACCTACATTGTCTCATTTGAGCCTCACAACAACCTTTAAGGAGAGTACGAAAAATTTTATCTCCATTTTACAGGTGAGGAAGTTGAGGGTGAGAGAGGAGAGTGTAAAGGCTAGTTTGAAACTTAACATAAAAAAAAAACCCCAAGATCTTGGCAACTGGTCCCATCACTTCCTGGCAAACAGAGAAATGGAAGGAATGGAAGCAGTGTCAGATTTTATATCCTTGGGCTCAAAGATCACTGCAGATGGCAACTGCAGCCATGAAACTAAAAGTCCTTCGCTTCTTGGAAGGAAAGCTATGGCCAGTCTGGACAGCACACTAAAAAGCAGAGACATGGCCTTGCTAACAAAAGTCCGTATAGTCAGAGCGACAGTTCTTCCAGTAGCAACATATGGCCATGAGAGTTGGATTATGAGGAAAGCTGAGCGCCACACAACTGACGCTTTCAAACTGTGGTGCTGGAGAAGACTTTTGAGAGTCCCTCGGACAACAAGGAGATAAAATTACTCAACACTTAAATTAATTCAGACTATTTACTGGAAGGATAGATACTGAAGCTGAAGGTTAAATACTTTGGCTATGTAATGAGAAGAGAGGACTCATTGGAAAAGACCCCGATGTTGGGATAAATTGAAGGCAAAAGGAAAAGGGAACAGCAGAGGATGAGATGGTTAGTGTCATGGAAACAGTGAGCATGAATCTGGACAGAGAGTGGAAGAATGAAGGGCCTGGTGCACTATGGTCTGTGAGATCATAAGGGGTCACACACTACTGAACAACTTAACAACAACAAAAGCTGAGGCTCGCTGAAATAAAATTATTTGCACGTTTAAGTAGCTAGCTAAATTCAAAATTAGGTGTCTTCTGATTCTAAGTCTAGAACCACACCCCCCCCCTTTTTTTAAACCACTGCTGCTTCCCCTAAAGAATCACAATCTTACTGCTGTGAGTTTGCCCTTGACCAGTACAAACTGTAATCTATTCATGTCCTCCTTACCCTTTGTGATTCTTGTCTACTTTCTTCCATAGATCTTTCATAGAGGATTCGCTCAATGTGCTAGAGGCCTTCTTCTAGGGTTTTGTACTAGTGGCATTTAGGACATCTATTTGCTACCCTTTAGTCAACATATGATCAGCTCTGCCTCCTTTTATGTTAATATGTTTTGTTCCCAATATTCCTTATTCAACAAAAAGATATTAAATATCTACTATTGCAGTATGCTACGCACCAGGGATACAAACTGAGAAAAGTCTGCCCTCAAGAACACTTGGCCAAGGGGAAACGTGTAAACAAGAATGCCCATGATAATTTCATAGGGGAGATAATACAAACAACTAGAGGAATCAGGAAAGGTTTTTGCAAGAGGCACAGAGAGAAACAATTCTGAGGAGAAAAATAAGAGTTGTTGGAAGAGACTTTTCAAATAACTCATCAGCCAACTTAAAATTTTTAAAAAGATATATAAAGAAAATAGATGCAAGGGAAGTTAATGTAAGAATAATATTAGGAATTAGAGTTTAAGCGGAGAATGAGCTAAATTTGTTGAGGAAAGCTAAGGACAGCAAAGAGTAAGAAAAGATAATCCAAGAATAGAAAGGACCGCTGCTCCATGGTAACTGGAGTCGAGGGAAGACTGAGCTGCTCAACCCTTATTTTGCTGGTTTTCTCAGCCAAAGAGAAAGATCTTTGCCTGGAAAGGGTAAAAGAAAAAATAGTCATGAGGGAAGGAGATAATTTCTAAGATGAGAAAGGGCAATGGTAAGTACTTGGCTCCTCTTGATACATTCAGGTTATCTGGCCCAGGTAAATGGAAATAACTTAAAATGTGACTATGGAGCCATTGTCAGTAACACCTGAAAAATCCTGGAGAAAGGGACAGATATCACAGGACTGGAGAGAGGCAATTATTGTCAAAATTTAAAAAAAAAAAGTAGATGCTAAAAGCCAATGAGTTGATTTCTGGGAGAATTCTAGAGTACATTTTTAAAAGGTGGTTAAGAACCCAGGAGTAATAGCAATAAAAAGCTTGCACAGCTTCAGCAAGACAAAGTCACTTCATTTTCTTTTCTTTCTTTTTTTTAAATGAGGTTACAAAACTTGTAGATCGGGGGAATGCTAAAGAGAAAGTGCACCTAGATTTCAGTCAAGTGGTACGGTAAAAGCATGGCAGAATCTCACCCCCATGCCTCTGATCACTAGCTCCTTCACCTTGTGGAAAAAATGGAAACATGAAAGTTAGATGACAGCATAGCTGGAAGGCTTTGGATCTAGTTGAATGACTGGTAATTCATTGCTAATGGTTCAATGTCAATGTAGAAGGAAGCACCCAGTGGAGAGATTCAGGGACCTGTACTCGGCCCTGTGTGTGCAAACATTTTTTTCAATGACTTAGATAAATGCATAAATTCTATGTTCTTTATACCTTCAGATGGCAAAAAGCTGGGAGGGATAGGTAACACAATGGCTGATACAGAATCAGGCCCTAAAATGATCTTGATAGGTTAAAACATTGGGCTAACAATAGTAAGATGAAATTTAGTAGCAGTAAACATTAAATCTTACACATGGATTCCTAAAATCAGCTTCACGAATTCAAAATGGTGGAGGCACGGTTAGACAGCTGTTTATCTGAAAAAGAACTGGAGGTTTTAGCAGACTGTGAGTTTATTATGAGCCAGCAGTGTAATGTAGTAGCCAAAAAAGCTGATGGAAATTTAGGATGGACAAAGGGAGGCATGGCTTCTCCAAGATGACCTATTAAACAACCAATTAATTAATTAACCAGTGATCTATTAATTGCAAAATTCAATGGTCTTTTCTCAATCTTTATTCTTGACCCATCTGCAGCATTTGGCACTATTAACCATCCCCACTTCCCAAATACTCCCTGGGTTTACTTGACACTACCATCTTCAAGTTTTTCTCTCTTCTTGTCTATATTTCCCTTCTTAGTATCTTGGGCTGCATCATCATTCTCTTTCTACTGTTTATTATGTGGCATCCCACAATGTTCACTTCTGAGTCCTATTCTTTTCACTCCTGAATTACAGCTAGCATTTATTTAGTGCTTTAACATTTGCAAAGTGCTTTATACATGTTAACACATTTGATTCTTGTAGCGACCCTGTGAGGCAGGTGCTTACAGATGAAGAAACTGAGGCACGGAGAGAGTGACTGGCCCATGAAATGTCTGGGGAAGGATTCAAATTCATGTCTTCTTGACCCCAAATCCTGGGCTCTGTTCACTGTGTCACTGGCTACCGTTCTCCTCTGAGCCGTCACTTGAGGTGATGGCATCAGCTCCCCAGGCTGAATACTACGGAGATGAATTCTAGATCTATATCTCCAGTTCCAGTTTTTCTCCTCAACTGTATTTCAAAATGTCCACTGGCCACTTCCAACAGGATGCTAGGCACCTCAAACATAACATGTCTAAAAAACCCTTAACTTTCCTTTTCCCCCAAAACCTCCCCTCTTCCTTACTTTTCGGTTTTTGTTAAGGGGACCAATATGGTCACTATCCCCTAGATTCACGGCTTCAGAATTATCCTTGATTCTTCCCTTTACCTCACGTCCAACGTTCCAAGGTTTGTGGATTCTACCTACACGATCTATCCTGAGCCCATCTTCTCTCCAATCACAGGACCACCCGCCAGATGAAGTCCTCGTCATCCCTTAGCTGGACCACTGTAACAGCCTTAAATGACCTCTTTCTCCCGCCCTCCCCAGCCCCCCAGATGAAGTCCTCCTCATTGCTTAGCTGGACCACTGTAATGATCTCCTTCCCTCACCTGTTGGTTTTTTCATATTTAAATATTTCCCTTGGTTTCTGGTTTTTCTTATTGTTATGGCTCAGTCCATCCATTCCCATTAGCTATTTTCCACATCTCTCCTCCTTTGTTTGTGGCTAAACCCCTTGAGAAGGCCGTCTGTAATCAGCCCCCAACTTCCTTTCCTCTCACTCTGTTCCCACCTCAAAGTTACCAATGGTCTCTTCACTGCCAAATACAACAGTCTTTTCTCTGTCTTCCTCTTTCCTGGCTTCTCCGTAACCTTTGGCGCTATGATTGCCCTCTTCTTGATACTCTCTTCTCTCTAGGTTTTTGTGACAATCCTTCCTCTGATTCTTCTCCTATTTGTCTGACTGCTCCTTCTCAGTGTTCTTTGCTAGTCTCATCCAGAAATACTAATTATGGGGGTCCCTAGGGTTCTGCTCAGGTCCTATTTTATTTTCCCTCTATACAGATTTGCATGGTGATCTCCTCACCTCCAATGGATTCAATTACCACCTCTATTTAGATGATTCTCAGATCTATTTATCCAGCCCTAATCCCTCTCCTGGGGCAGCTAGGTGGTACAGTGGATGGAGTGCTGTGCCTGAAGTCAGGGAAGGCCTGAATTCAGATCTAGCCTCAGATACTTACTAGCTGTGTGACCCTGGGCAAGTCATGTAAATCTGTTTGCCTCAGTTTCCTCAACTGTAAAATGAGAAGGAGAAGGGAATGGCAAACCACTCCAGCATCTTTGCCAAGAAAATGACCCAAATGGAATCATGAAGAGTCAGACACAACAGAAATGACTGAATGGAAACAAACCTCTCTGCTAACAAACCTTCATGTGCACATTTCCAGCTACTTGTTGGACATCTTGAACTGGGTGTCCTGTAGACCTCCTAAATGCAGCATTTCCAAAACCTAAGCCTTTCTTTCTTACTGTCCTATTACTGTTGAGTGCACCACTACGCTCCCAGTCATCCAGGATCACAATTTTGGTGTCATTCTTGACTCTGCACTCTCTCTCACCACCCTCCTCCCTGATCCAAACTGCAGCAATCTGTAGATTTTACCTTCGTAACATGTCTTGTATATGCCCTTTCTCTCCTCTGACACTGTCACCACCCTGATCATCATCACCATCACATCATCCATCATCTCATGACTAGATGCAATAATATCCTAGTTGGTTTCCCTGCCTCGAGTCTCTCCCTACTCTAGTCCATCCTCCACTCAGAGGTCAAAATGTTCTTCCTAAAGTACAGGTCTGACCATATCACCTACCTATTCAATGAGCTCCAGTGGCCACATACCTATCAGATTGGCTAATATGACAGAAAAGGAAAATGACAAATGTTGGAGGGGATGTGGGAAAATTGAGGCCCTAATGTACTGTTAGTAGAGCTGTGAACTGGTTCAACCATTTTGGAGAAAAATTTGGAACTACACCCAAACAGCAATAAAACCATGCATACCATTTGACTCTGCAATACCACTACTAGGTTTGTATCTCAAAGAGATAAAAAAGAAAAAGAAAAAAGACCAGTATCTACAAAAATACTTATAGCAGCTCTTTTTATTATGGCAAAGAATTGGAAACTGAAGGGATGCCCATCAACTGGGGAATGGCTAAACAAATTGTGGTGTATGATTGTAATGGAATACAACTGTGATATAAGAAATGATGAGTAGGATGCGCGCAGAAATGACTTACATGAACTGATGCAAAGTGAAATTAGAAGAACCAGGAGAATACTGTATACAGTAACAGCAATGTTGTTATTAATATTAATGTTAATTAATATTATTGTTATATAAAAAGTCTATCTACCTCCAGAGAAAGAATTGATGGAGGCTGAATGCAGATTGAAAGGTCCTTTTTAAAACTTTATTTTTCTTCCTTGTTCTGGTTTGTATTTTCTTTCATAACGCAACCAATATGGAAATGTTTTGCATGACTGCACACATATAACCTATATCAAATTGCTTGCCTTCTCAAAGAGGGGGCAAGGAAAGCATGAGGAAGAGAATTTGAAATGCAAAATTTAAAAAAATTAATGTGTTAAAAATTGTTTTTACATGTAATTGGGAAAGAATAATATATTAAAAGAAAAAGATAAACTCTATTGGCTCCCTATCACCTCTAAGATCAAATATAAAATCCTCTGTCTGGCTTTCAAAACCCTTTATAACCTGGCTTCCTCCTTTATTTCCATTCTTCTTACACCTTCTTACACCTACCAACATTCTCTGTGATGTAGTAAACACTGGCCGCTTATTATTCCATACATAATATACTCTATCTCCTGACACCACCCATTTTCACTGTCAGTCTCATATGCTTGGAACTGTCTTCTTGCTCGATTCCACCTTCTGGCTACTCCGGATTCCTTCAAGACTCAGTTAAAATCCTGTGTTTCATAAGAAACTTTTTACAATCCCTCTTCATGCTAGTGCCTTCCCTCTATTGATTATCCCCAATTTATCCTGTATATACAGGAGATAATCAAGAAGCTATAATTAAATATAAAATATGACATTCAAATACAGAACTTAAGATATGCATAAAAAGGAAACATGAATGAAAAATCACAAGGGACTAAACCGATATTCTTATATAGGGAGTAACCCCATGGAACTTTATCATCCCCAGGGGAAATTTAATTAGATCACCTTGATGTGTTTCTATTATGTCTGGAAGATCTCAAAATAACAAAGGAAAGTTAGGGAACAAATAAACATTGGGAGAGGAAGAAAGGGAGAAGAAGGGGGAAAATTGGCTTACATATTTGGGGTGTGCAAAGAAGGGGTTATATAATGGAGATGACAGTGAAGGGGAAGACTGGGCAACCCTTAAACCTCACTCTCATCTGACCAGGTGCAAGGAGAGAAGAACAAATATACACCCATAATTGAGTTCAGAAGCTCATCTTACTCAACAGTGGAGTAGGAAGGAAAGAGGTGGGAAACAAGAGGGAGGGTAAATTCAGAGAGGAAGTGGTCATAAGTAAAAAAGACTCTTAAAGAAGAGAGGATAAAAATGATAAGAAAGACAATTAAAAGAAATAAACCAGGAAATTACATTTTGCTAAAAGACACATCACCAATGAATCAAAATCAATTCTGAAATATATGCATTAAATGGCATAACATCTAAATTCTTAAAGGAAAAGTTAAAGGAGTTATAGGAGCAAATGGGTAGTAAAACTATAACAGCAGGTAACCTCAACTGATCCCTCTCAAACCTAGGGAAATCTAACCATAAAGTAAACAGAAAGAAGTCAAGGACCTGAATAGAATTTTTGAAAAGTTAGATATAATAGGCTTCTTAAATTTTTTCCACTCATGACCCTTTCAGCACTTCTTAAACTGTGGGTTGAACCCTATCTGGGTTCATGACCCATGGTTTAAGAAGTGCTGTAACACAGAATAATGAATGGGAACAGAAAGGAGTATACCTACTATATATACCTATATACCTTCTATGTATGGTACCTTCGCAAAAACTGATCATATAACATAAAACCTCAGAAACAAATGTAAAAAAGAAGAACTATTAAAATTCATCTTTTTCTGACCACAGTGCAATAAAAAGTATATTCAATGAAAGGTCTTTACAACACTTATGAGAAATTAATTTGAAAGTAAATAATTTGATCCTAAAGAATGGGTGGAAAAAAGAATAAATCATAGAAATAATCAATAATTTCCTTAAATTTAGATAATGACAATAATGAGACAACATACCAAAATTTGGGAGATGCAACCAAAGCAGTATGTAGGGGAAAATTTAGAGAGAGAAAGAGTAGATCCATAAATAGAGTATATAACTAAAAAAGACTGGAAAACTAACAAGCTGAAAACCTTTAAATGAACACCAAAAAAGAAATCCTGAAAATCCAAGGAGAGATTAGCAAAATTCAAAGTAAAAACAAAACAAAACAAAACAAAACAACCATTGGACTAATAAAGTAAGAGCTGTTTTTTTAAAAAAGCAATTAAACAGATAACTCATTGGCTAATTTGATTTAAAAAAGAAGAAAACCAAATTATCAGTATCAAAAGTGAAAATTGTGTATTCACAACCAATGAAAATTAAATAAAAACATGATTTGGGGCTGTTTTTTCTAACTATATGTCAAAAAATATGACAATATGGATGAATATTTATAAATTGTGGGGAAGTTAGGCGGTGCAGTGAATAGAGCACTGACCCTGGAGTCAGGAGGACCTGAGTTCAAATGCAGCCTCAGACACTTGACACACTCACAAGCTGTGTGACCCTGGGCAAGTCACTTAACCCCAATTGCCCTGCCTTCCCCACTCCAAAAACAAACAAAAAATATATACATTGTGCAGATTAATAGAACAGGGTATAGAATATTTAAATTAACCCTTTGTTTGGAAAAGAAAATTGAACAAGCCATAAATGAACTCCCTAAGAAAAAGAACTCAGGAACAGATGGATTTAGAAGTGAATTCTGCTAAATATTTAAAGAACAATTAATTCTAACACTATTCAAACTGTATGGAAAAATAGGCAAAGGAGTCCTACAAAATTTCTTCTATGATACAAATATGGTCTTGATACCCAAACCAGGAAGAGTCCAAATAGAAAAAGGAAAACTACAGATCCATAAACTATAAAC
>CM053622.1:507610462-507625745 GCA_028646595.1 Phalanger gymnotis
TGTTAAAAAGATGGACTTTGATTCAAGGAGAAGCCTGGCATAGTTAAAAACACCAATGAAATCTAGGCCCTTTTCCTTCTATTCAACTTTGGGCTCAGTTTATTTTCCACACCTAGTCTAAGATATAAGTACTGATGAAGCATCTCTATGGATTTTCCATCCAGCTGCATGTAACAATCTCAATAAGAGGCTTTCTTCACCCACTTATTTTCAGAACTCTTTTTTGTGATGGGTCTCATTTAGGAGGCTCTGCAACATTACAGGCTTTTGGCAGTCAGTACATCATCATCCAAACACAGAGCTACCTGGAGAAGATCTGTCTCTTCCATTTGGAATCTGTATTGCACAGCTTTTGAGACAAAAGCAAATCTCTTTGGTAACAGTATGTCTTTTGACTACATGCCTTGACTGACAGTAGTATTCAGAAGATTGTTGAGCAAAACTTTGTCACAATTGTCAGGGGTCTTGAATGATTCTGACATATACAATGGGGCCACTTTCTGGAATAGGCTTATTAAGGCTTTGTTTTGTTCTATTGATGTGAATGTAGTAAACAAACAATAAGTGCAGTGAAATCTTGAAATCTGATACCTTTTGATTACCTGTGTTACTGTAAAGCTGTTATCTGCTGTAGAATATTATTTGCAAAAGCTTTCCTGTTCTCTTTTCATATTTGATTCAAGATTGCCCTTGAAGAAAGGGCATAATATTTTACTGTCATAAAAATTTAGAAGAGATGAGAAAACAGAAATGTGAGCTGGTAGAAACTGATATTTTTAGTGTTTCCCATTTTTGGTAATTATAAGATTCTTTCCTTAGCTATTGATGTCCTTTCTGCTTCCAGATAAATAGAAAAACAGGGTTATGATGTAGAGATAACAGCTTCCTGGTCAGAGATGGAGTATAGCTAATCAAGGCTCGTAAGAATATATTTTCTAAAAAGCAGGGGAAAGGAAAAAGACATCTCTGTGTATTCTTCAGAGCCAGATCCCACAGACAGTAGCTACAATGAAGAGAAGTTGACACATTCAGAAATTTACAGGAGATAAAACCCAAGAAAGCAGGCAATTATATATCCCTTGGCCTCAAAATGCCTATGCATAAACCACCAAAGGTTAGGTAGCAAATAAGAAGAACTAAAGATTCTAATATAAGGAGGCAAATTTGACCTTGTTGAGACTTGACAAGATGAAATCTATGACTAGAATATGGCTCTACACCTTACTGAAAAGGGAGGTGACAATAAGTGCTGTATAATAAGCATGTATTTATTATGTGAGGAATATTTTCTTTATATTTCAGGAAGGGTAGGGGGCATTCACTTCTCCCTCTCTGCCTACCTGTCTCTCTCAAAGCAGGTTATAGCTTCTTAACTTACCTTAATGATAATTTTATTCTTCAAAAGGTAGAAGAACCAATAAGAGGAAATGCTATTCTGAATCTAATCTGATTTTTGCTTTCTTACTAACAGAGAGGAACTGGTTACTGGTGTGAAAATGACAGAAAATTCCCTCTTAGAATTTGTGATAGAGAAAAGGGGCAAATCCAGACATACTCTGATAGGTACCTTACATTTTGGGCAAGCAAAAATCATAGGGTTTACAAGATTAATAGGATCCCATGGGTTGAAATTATTAGGCGCAATCAGCCCAGAAGATATTGGAGTTGTTCATGAATGGAATTCTGTGTACACAAAAGCAAACGATTCTAGTGAAGAGAAAAAATGAAATTTGTCTGAAGATAACAATGTATATGCACAGGAAACTCACTGACTAAAGCAGATTTTAAAAAGAAATGTACAAAAGATGGAAGCAAGGTCATGTAACAAGAGATGACTGTGAGTGTGGCATAGTCCTGAAAAAATGTAGCAATAAGTATTTATTAAGTACCAACTACATGCTATACATTGTGTTAAGTGCTGGTAATATTATTTAGGCTTGTAGTCAGGAAAAATTCACTAACCGTTAGAGCTCTCCCAACGTGGGGTGGGCTGCCTCAGAGGCAAAATTATGGGCAGGTCAACAAACATTTTTAGGCATCTGCTAAGTGCCAGGTACTCTAATAAGCAAGGCCAAATAGTCCTTGTCCTCAAGGAGCTCTCAGTCTTGGTTTTTGCTTTTGTTTATGGGGTGAGTGGGTGGGTAGGAATAGCATGTAAATGTCCAAACAAGATATATGCAGGATAACTGGAAATAATCTCAGGGGTAAGGCACAAGATTAAGGAGGACTGAGAAAGACTTCTTTCAGAAGGTGAGACTTCAGCTGAGACTTGAAAGAAGCCACAGAAGCCAGGAGTGTGGAGAAGGAGGAAGAGTCCTGGGCATGGGGGACAGCCAGTGAAAAGGATGGAGTCAGGAGATGGAGGGTTATGTGCAAGGAACAGCCAGGAGACCAGCATCACTGCATTGAAGGATGTTCAGGAGTGGGGAGAGAAGGGCAGTAAATGTCAAAGGGATGGAGCAAAATGCAAGAAGACTGGAAAGACTGGAAGGGATCAGTTATGAAGGGCTTTTAAAAATCAAAGAGAGGATTTTATATTTAATCCAGGAGATAAAAGAGAGCCACTGAAATCGACTGAATTGGAGGTGACGTGGTCAGATCTATGCTTTAGGAAGATCACTTTGATGGTTGAGAGTAGGATGGACTGTACCAGAGAGACTTGAGGCAGGAAGACCAACCAGGAGGCTATTGCAACAGACCAGTTGTGAAGCGATAAGGGCCTGCACCAACATGGAGGCACAGTCACAGCAGAGAATGAGCACATATGAGATAAATTATGAACCTACAAACAGGACTTGACAAGCGATGGGATAGAAAAGCGAGAGTGAGGAGAGGAGGATAAAACCCAGGCTGCAAGACTGGGTGACTACAGTGTGGATTCATTTTGGGTACTGGCTGACCTCGATGGTTGCTGAGATCCCTTTCAATTCTCAAATTCTATGATTTTGTGTTGTTATTGAAAGGAAAATAAAGTTCTGATCTAGTGGCCAATGTGATATAGGGGATAGTGAGCAAGCCTCAGAGCTAGGGAAACCTTGGTTCAAATCCTGCCTCTGACCTATATTGGCTGTGTAATTCTAGATAAGTAACATTATTTCTCAGGGTCCCAGGCAACTCTAAGAGTCTGAGTTGTAGGCTGGGTGCTGATCTGTACTGGAAGAGGGATTTTTCTCAGGGGAAGATCCTTCTACTGATGAAATTACAGGTCTAGTATGTCAGCTCAAGTCCCCTTTGTGCCCCTTCTCTGAGAAAGATCTTCACAAAATAGCTATAGAGGCATTATTTGTAATAGCAAAATTGGCAATTACTGCTTCCAAGGATTGGCCAATAACCAAATGATCTGTGCTTGTATAAATGTAATACAGCATCACAGCAACATAGGAAAGGACAAGTCCAAAGAAATATATTTAGACGTTTATGAAGCATTATACTGAATCATCATAACACAATAATACATCATACGCAATGACTACAATGCCAAAAAAATGAAATCAAAATCTGAAAAAATGCACAGAAAAAAAAATTCAGAAGGGTATGTAGAAGCAAATAGGACTTTTAATTATTCTCATCGTGAAGTAAATATGCACTTAAAAAACAAATAGTGACTAATGCAGTGTATGTTTTTTATTCATTTCTGCAGTTGAATATTTATGTTGACAATTTCTAAGTTTAGAATTTTTAGATCTGGCAAATTAAAGGCTGGGGCTCTACTAGCCTAATTTCCTTAAGACATAAATTCATTTTCTCAGGAAGTGCCATTTTCTGGGACTTCTGAATCATTTTTTATTTATAGATTTTCATTAAGATACTCGTAATATCATTATATAAAAACAATAAGACTTTTTATTTCTCTTACCTTCTGACATAGTGAGTTCATTAGGTGGTTGCTGAGTAACCCCTGATGCAATAGAGTCAGGCCAGAATCTTTGAACTGGTCTATTCTGAGCTGTTTTTTTCTTTGTTTTTGGAGTTTCTGAACAGCTAGAATCCAACATTGGTTGAAGAATTCGTCTTCTGGCATTGATAAACCTGATCATCAAATAAAAATCTCAGATAAGAATGGCTCCTAAAAAACAAATCTCCCACCAAGATCAACACACAAGATTATCATAGTCAGGTTTCTTCTTTATTACTGTTAACAGCAATAAAATTATGAATAATAAAATATGGAAAAAAGTTCATGAGAAACATATCCTGAAACCTTACAAACATATGATGTTAATAAGTTTCCAAAATATTTCACTTTTATAGGTCTGGATGTTTTCCCACTTTCTCATCTACTAAATTATTTTTATTCTATGTGCGTGTGGGGGGTTATTTCTAAGGTTAGTAGCTAAAGAAAATAAAGAATCTCAATTATCTTTTAAGAAGAGAATACCACAAAAGCATTACTGCCTTCTCTTATTTTCTGTCAAAATACTTGGGTAATTTTTACTAGCAATTGCAGCTAGAGAATATGCCTTTGGTTGTGATGATCTGAGGCTAAACCTTCAACTGAAACTTTCACATACTGCCTTTTCAACTTACTGGTACCTGAAGAGAGAACATGAAACTATGTCATATAAGAAACAGTTGAAGGAATTGGGAAATTAAAAAGGCTGGTAAAGAGAAGAGAAGGGAAGGAGACATGATCACTTCAAACATATGAAGAAGTATCATGTACTAGAATTATTAAACTTATTTGTGTGTCCCCAAAGTCCAAAACCAGGATTGACGAGTAAAAACTGAAGTTTAATCTAAGAGAGCACTTCCAATGAATTCCTCTACTAAACTCCCACTCCAATGCCACACTGTGGAACGAAGCTGATCTGGCTTGAAAGCCATGCCAAGAAAACATAAGCACTGACAGGTTCTAACAAGCTAGAATGGCTAGTATGAGCCTGAAGATAAACTATATTTCTGCTGTTTGAGGACTTATCTACCTAAGTTGGGAGAAACTCATCTCTAGACTATAATAGGATGATGATTTTTTAGTTACATCAACTCATAAAGATCATCTAATGAGTTATAGAAGAATTACAATCTGAATCAAAAAAGGGAGAGTGCTTACTATCACAAATACATATTTTTTTTTTAAATTAAGTTTTTGTGAAAACAAAACCAACATAGTTATAAGAGAAACTACTAATTGGAAGGAAAAACTTTTTTCTTCAAATATCTCTTATAAAATTTTGAAATCCGAGATACACAGGAATTGACGCAAATAAAATAAGTAGCCATTTCTCTGGGGAATAAAGAAATGACCATAGGTTATGAATGGTTTTCAAAAGAAGAGCAAGTTACCAATAACCATGTAACAAAATGCTCCAAATTGCTAATAAAAGAAATGAACATATAAAAAACTCTGAATTTTCACATATCCATAAAACTGTCAAAAATGATGAGAAAGGGAAATAATCTATGTTGGAGGAACTGCAGGAAGATAGATAAACTAACACATTGTTAGTGGCTATGTGACCATCCTAGAAAAAAATCTATAATTAAAACTCACTAAACTTTTCACATTCAATAATCCCACTGCTAGGTCTATATACCTCAAAAATGTCAAAAGTTCTTGTATATACCCAAATATTTGTAGCAGAATTTTTTGTGGTTGCAAAAAAAAAGGAAACCCATCAATAGGGGAATAGTTGAACAACTGTGTTACGTTAATATAATTGAACACTGTGTTGTAAAAAATGAAGAATTTAGAAAATATGAGATCAATATGAGTTCTGAGATTTCTTCCAACTAAATCTCTTTCTCTGTCATCTCACTGATTGATGCCAAGTGAAAAAGACAGAACAAGGAGAACAATGACCATAATGATATAAATGAAAACAACTCTAAAAGACAAGTCAGATTAAATAGAATGATTAACCTTGAACCCATGGGACAGAAGACTAAATAGAATGATTAACCTTGAACCCATGGGACAGAAGACATTTCCCTTCTCTTAGCAGAGAGGTGGATACTCTATCAGACAGTCATTTAAATCCAATTTTACTTAATTTTTTCTGTGGTGGTCTGGGCATAGCAGGTAATGACTATGGCATTAAAAAGCTATCAAAAAAGTTTTTTAAAAGAAAAAAATTTGTATCTTGGAAGTTGAGGTTTCTGAATATCGTACCTAACCCAAAACAAAATGAGAGGCTTTATGAATCAAGAATATTTTGAGAAAAATCATACATCAAGATTGCATTAGATGACTTCTAAGGTTCCTTTCAATATTATGACTTACCGATCCTACAAAAGATAGCTCTGGGGAAGGTATTTCATTATTTCAAAGAATCATTCAAAATGATCAGTTAACTGTTGATGCTCATAACTGGAAATTAATAAACTGTCTAGGTGGAATGGAATAGATCTTATACACTTCTATTATCAACAATTAAGAATTGTAACAATTTTTTTTAAAAAGAAGAAAGTTTTTGTCATTTTAGCGTAGGCATAGCTTAAAACTGGTACTACAGGAATAAAGGTACCATGGAAGCTCTATATTACATTAACTATCACTCAAGTGAAACTTCCATTGCTATTTTTCAACATTTGTCACTTCTTTAATATTAGTCAAACCATTTCCTAAATAGGTTTCCATTGCAAGAGGGGGCTTTCGTGAAAACGAAAGGGAGGGAAACCAAAAAGAATGAAAGAAGTAGCAAATATTCATTGAGATTTAATTCATAATTTATTTTTAAATCTTCTAGATCAAGCAATTCTGAAACAATTTAGAAAATATAAACAAGGCCATGAGATGAAGAAAAAGAAATATGTAAATAGATTAAAGGTTTTATCTTTGTTTTACAAATCAATCACTATTAAAATAATAACAATAATGTTATCCTGAATATACATAAGTATATGAAAAGTTTTATAGTAAGAATGTAACTTCTAATAACATACTCAACACACCATGAATATAATTCTGATAATATATTGTTATGAAGAGACCCTTCAACTATTCATTATTCCTAACTGAATCAAATCATAATGCAGAATAATGTAAATATTTACTGCAATATCCTATAGAATTATTCCTTAAGATAGAAATGCACCTGAGTGCATTTATAAAGAATTGTAAAATTATGGGTAGAATAAACTTTCCCTAAAACTTATTCAGTTACCTATAAATTTAAACTTAGTTAAAGTATGAAGATACTAACATTTATTTATGGCAGAATTTGTTAGCTTTTTTCTTAAATGAATGTTAATTTTATGAGAGAATCATCACAAATTGAAGATCTATCTGTGGATACAAACCATTTGAGTTTAATAGGCAAAATTGCATATTATCATCTGGACAAGTATGATTAAAAAACCCAAGGTATATGTAATCAGAGTGAAAAATATAAACCTAGATGCATACTTTGAAAGTGTATAAGTATAATTTTCATAAGCTAGGGAGGAAATGGACATTTTTATTCCCATTTTGTAAATGAGAAAAATTCAGAGGTTGTAGACCTAAGTCATTTAGTAATGGTAGAGAAGTCAAACCTAGAACATGTTTTATGTATAATTTCTTTTTTAATCTAACACAGGATATACCTTTTTGCCTGCACTTTTCTATAGGCTAAAACCACATATTTGGAAAAATGCTACATCTTCAAATTGTGAATTTCCATCACAAACAGTCACAAGACAGTCAACTACTGGGTGATTTTGGAAACTCACCTCAGTGTCTCTTTCCTCTCAATCATCCCTTCTTTTTCTATTTTTTGAATTTCTAAAGTTGGGTAATAATAATATTTCCTTCTGAAATTTCAAATTAATTCTCTCTGCAAGGATGCCATTGAGTCCTGCCTGGGATCAAGGTCACTATAAGTAACATAACTTCCCATAGTTGTGTTCAGCGGTGAACAGTCAAGAAGGTTTAGCTTGAAAGAAGTCCCTGGGGTGGGGAATAATAAGGTCAGAGAGGAAACTGTGTCTATAATTATAAGCAGATTAACACAGACCCCAACTTTTAAATGAGGACAATATAGGGCACTAAATCATAAATGTACATTTTAAAACCTGAAATTTACTCATTTCAACTAAATGAAAACTTACTTATCAAGTGCCTATTGTTTGTTCAGGCTACTGTGCTAGGAGAGATACAATAAAAAACAAAAGATAGAATCACTGACTCCCAAAGAGTTAACATTTCACTGAAGGGGATATACTTGGGTCAGCTAGTTTAAAAGGCTGAGTTAGGAGACAACAGAGTGTGTAAAGAGAAGTAATGACATATCAGACTGGAAAAGTAATGAGCTGGACTGTGGAAGGTGTTAAACGCTAAGATGAAAAAATGGCACCCTGCTGAAAAGGCCAAAGGGCTAAACTAAACACAAACAATCTGAATGGGAAACACACATGGGTATTACCTGTTAGTGTCTTCATACTATTTCACTAACTTCCCCCTATACCAAATTAACAGAAATCAGATTTCTATTTTTTTTTTTTTTAGTATTTGGCATAAATAGTTTGATGTAGTCTTCTGTAGTCATTTTTGCTGTGGCTGAGTTTAGTCATGCCTAACTCTTCGTGACCCCATTTGGGTTTTTTTTGGTAAAGATACTGGAGTGGTTTGAGATTTCCTTCTCTAGCTCATTTTACAGATGAGGAAACTGAGGCAAACAGGGTTAAGTGACTTGCCCAGGATCACACAGCTAGTGTCTGAGGCCACATTCGAACCCAGGTCTTCCTGACTCCAGGTCTGGTGCTCTATCCATTGCTCTCTGGATTCACAGGAATACTTATAAACTGACATTTTTATCTTACCAATTGTTAACTTGGAGTAGTGTCAGGTTGGTCTGAGCTGCAATCTGCTTTTTCTCATCTTCTGTTGGATAGGGATGCTAAAAGAAATTTTAAAAAAAGTTACCCATAAGTTTTAATGTAAAAAAAAGGAGGCTACGTAAGAATTTCTGAGGTAAGACATAAAACACAAATCATCTTTCATAAAGTTCTGGCAAATAAAAATTAAGCTTTAAGCAAAAACTAATTTTGGCTTTTCCCAGGAAATGTCCCCATTTTATTATGCAGACCATACAAGAAGCATTTATTATAGTTGCTTTTGTCAGCTTAATCAATGGTCAGCAAAGCATATGATAAGAATTATACTGTCTGAATTTTTCTGAATTATTCTGTCTGAAGGTCTGGTAATATAAGTGTAATGTCAAACATTTTTGTGGTTAAATAAAACTAGAGTAAACTGATCAGGGTAAGGAGTTTATATTACCTTAAGAATCATGAGAAATACTTCTACTTGCTGATAGTAAAGAAAACTAAACCAGGAATAAATTTCAAACATTGCCCAATGAAAACATTTCTACATTTAATTAGGTGTTATGCTCTACTTATTAGAGTCTGGATAGAAAAAAACCACCATTTTATTATATCTTAAACATATAATAATTTACCTGCTTTGGACATGAACTATTTGGCTATCAGTCTCTAAATGGTATTAATACAATAACAGTTTGGTTTTTCATTAGCTTATTTTGCTTTTAGAAAAGCATTTAGAAAATCTGTATAGCTTAAATTAAATTACTAACTAGGTATGACATTTTTTAAAAGCTTTCTATAATACAGAATATAAAGGACTAATTTTCTCTACCTGACTTACACAAGAAAAAGGTGGTTCTTCCAACATTTTTTTAAATAGATGCATTCGTTTATAGTTGAGGGAGGGGGAAAGAGAATGAAACACCAGAAATCTTAACATAAGATGAACTTGAATGTGGAAGCAGAGCAGAAAGTCAGGAGCACTAACACAAGCAATAGATCATACCTCACATCTGACCCTTTGAATGTGATTTCCATTGGAATTACTGACCTCAACAAATAGTATAGGGTCAGTACTTCAGGCTGTAGAGATTAAGTAGAGAGGAAGGGGCTTTTTATGTAAGGCTTGTAACAGCATAAAAGAGCAGACGATATTGGCAGTTTTGTACAAGAAACAAAAATATATTTTTTCACTATATTACACATATTTCATTATGCATATACCTACATATATACACACACAACCCTATTTGGCATTACATGTATGCATGTATTTATGTACAAAAGTTTTATTGTAGGTAACTGCCTTTAAGGAAAGTCCTTCTACTACCAATGCAGATCTGCAACTGTTCTACAACAGTGAGTCTGAGAGAGCTGCCTCGTAGGAACAGTGGTGGGGTGGGAGTTGGGGACAGGAGGGTGAAGAGACAGGAGATGAGATCGAGAGGTTAAGTGATTTGCTAGAATCACATTGTCAGTTCGGGTCAGATGTAGACTTGAATCTACATCTTCGTGATTCAAAATACAGCTCTATGCTATGTAGCTATTGTAATCAGCAGGTAATGCAAAAGCAATTTTCTCTTAAATTTGATTCTATTCGTAAGATACTCAGATAAATGGACTCTACTGACCTACAATTATTAATGTACTTTTTAAAATGGCCAATTTACATACTATTAATGCTCTTTTTTAAAAAACAAAGCCATACACAACCAAAAATACTCTTGTACACATATTTTGTTTTTTGAGAAATGAAAACAGCCTCACTCTAAAATCTCTTGTTACTATTTGTTTCCCTAGAGGTCTGCCACCATGATCACTACCTCATTGCTCTGATCTAAGCTAATCATATTAAAGAATCAAAATGAATAAATTCGTTTGGCTCATGCATGGGATATCATTACAAAACATATACCCCAAGCTTCTGCCCAGTTTACTATGGAATCAGTTAACTATGCCTGATGAAAGACACAGAAGCAGGGAGGAAGATATGCAGCCTCTAGAGAAGAACAGAGAAGGAGCTTCTCAAAAGCTGTCGGGTCTGGAGGATGGAGGAGGAGGAAGAGTATCAGTGGAGCTGCTGAGACTGCAGAGTCAGATCCTTTGGCAGACTCTTCCAGGATTGTAAGATCTTTAGTGCTTTATTTCTCTTGGTATTTTCCTCCACCTTCCTATTGCTGTAAACCTATAAATCTATATCTCATAAATGAATGACTGGGAATCTCGTTTGTCCCAGCTCAGATTCTCTAAGGGTGGAGAGAACCATGGGATCTACTCGCCTCACTTTCCGAAAGGAAAAGCTAAGAGGCACAGGATTTCTGTGAAGTCAGTTCTTCCCACGGCTTTTAGAAAGGCAGAGCTAATACTAGGCAGAATTTTTAAGTGGGGAGTTTTTTTTTTCCTTTTGGAGTCTCCTTTTCTGAATTAAACCAGTAATACTCTTCCTTCTTCTGAGTGCTCTACCTTACACCATCCTCTCATTCTGCTTTAGGAATAATAAAAGCTTCCTTCTATGGCTGTCTGCTACTGGCACCATCCAGGCCTGTCTTTATCACTCCCACCCTAAAATCACTTGTTCTTATTTCCCCAATGGTCCTCCTGCCTCTGCCATGACAATCACTACCACACTGCTTTGAGCTAAGTTAATCACACTAAGGTATCAAAATGAATAAATGTTAACCCGGTTAACCCCCAAAAATCTTTTAATTAGTAGAATTTCAAGAAAGTATGGGATAAATTTTAGGGTATGAAGCTTTTAATATCCTATATGGAAGGCCAACTCCGGGAAGGCATGAAATACAGGGCTCCGTGCAACAGTTTTGCCCTTGGAACTTTGTTTCCCTGGCTATATTAGCTTTGTAGCTGAAACACAAGACTGAGGAAACACAAAGAGTTTGGCCACTTAATGAAGAGGCCAGAATTACCACTGCAGAAAGTAGAGACTACCCTTGACTTAAGTCAATTAGAGCCTTTCAACTCTAGGGTTCACTGTATCTCCATTCCAAGATGGCCAAACTTCTGTCAAGAGAGTCATCCATAGAGTACTTAAACCCTGGGTCCCCCTTGCTAGAGAAGCTGAAAA
This sequence comes from Phalanger gymnotis, assembly GCA_028646595.1. Taxonomy (NCBI): domain Eukaryota; kingdom Metazoa; phylum Chordata; class Mammalia; order Diprotodontia; family Phalangeridae; genus Phalanger; species Phalanger gymnotis. Next base: position 507,622,290 of record CM053622.1, read on the forward strand.
CCCAGCTACTTGGATTATGGATCCAAGGATTTTGGGGAGGATCCAAGGGCAACACTTTCCCTTTTTGGGTCCTCTTGTTCTTCTGCTCCTGGATCAAGATCATATGCTCATTTGTTTGTTTGTTTTTTTAAATTCAGCTGGATGCTAAACTGTAGCACGTTGAGTTGCCTTGGACTCAGGTCTTCTCCTACTACCCTATCCTACCATCCTGCCTTGAGTGAATCTCACTAGACCAGAGATCTTTTGAGGTAAACAGAATGGAGGAGCTGAAGGCTGCCAGCATAGTGGACCTCTCAGCAACTAAACTCTCTTAATATATACAAAATTATCAGTTTTGCAGTATGATAATGAACTCATGACAAAATAAGTTTGAACACACTGTTTATCATCCACATTATTTCAATGAGTGAGTATTTATTGAGCTCTTACTATTTTATATAACTTGCTATGGGATACAAAAAAAGTATGTCATAATTCCAAAAAGAACTTCCCACCCTTTTGGGAGAAAATGTAAGATTCATATGAAACAATTAAGGATGAGGGCATTAATGTTTATCATAGACTGCGCATTTCTTTTTTTTTTTTTTTGACTGGGGAAGGCAGGGCAATTGGGGTTGTGACTTGCCCGAGGTCACACGCTAGTAAATGTGTCAAGTATCTGAGGCTGCATTAGAGCTCAGGTCCTCCTGACCCCAGGGCTGGTGCTCTACTCACTGGGCCACCTAGCTGCCCCTAGACTACACACTTCAATCAAGCAAACTTGCTAACTGACCACATCTGCCAGTTATGCTACAATATACTTCCACCTAGAATGTTCTTTCCTCAAAAGTACATTAACCTTTCTTTTTCAAGACCTTGATCAGTGTGTATCTTGTCCATTCAGTCTTCACTAATTAAGCCCACTAGCTCCAATCATGTCTACTCCACTTTCTTTAGTACCTATACGATAAATCTAGCATACTATTTTAATTTTTACAAACCTACGTGCACTTAAAATTTCCCATGTCCTTTTTATCTATTAGTCTAATTTCTCTGATTAATTCTCCCTTGACCCTGTCCCTTTTCAAAAGTGTTTGCTTTTGACTACCTCCTCCACAAATCTGTCCTCCCTTCTATCATCCCCCCTCTCTTATCCTCTTCTCCTCTACTTTCCTGTAGGCTAAGATACCCAATTGAGTGTGCACATTATTCTCTCCTTAAGTCAAATCCAATGAGAGCAAGATTCACTCATTCCCTTTCACCTGCCCCTCTTCCCTTCCAATAAAACTGTTTTTTCTTGCCATTTTTATGTGAGATAATTTACCCCATTCTATCTCTGCCTTTCTCCTTCTCCCAATATATTCCTCTCTCACCCCTTAATTTTTTTTTAAGATAGCTGATTAACTTCTTAAGGATGTTATCTTCACGTTTTTAATTCCTTTCCAAAACTGACTAGTGTTCTGAAAGTAATGCCTTCTAGAACTAGGCCTAGTAGTCTATGAAGAAATTTTTTTTTTTTCAAGAAACATATCAAGCCACACACACACACACACAAAAAAACTATTCCAAAATCTTCTAAGATTGATTGCAAAATCACAAAATCTTACCCCTATATGCTGAAAGAGCCAAGATCTCATAACATTTGTAGCATGTTTTGGCAGAACTCCCCTTTTATTCTTAGATGAGCCATCCTCTTGATGCAAGATGCTGAGATCTTGGTTTAACTGTAACTGAAGCTTTTAAATAAGTGGAAGAAAATGTTATAAGGCAACAAAAATTACATGCATAACATACATTAAAATATTAGTTAAAGAAATTACATGGAATGCTTATGACTGAAAGGATGACTATAATTTAAACAACTATTTGTAATAATACAGATATCTTTTTTAACATAGCCTACATGGATCCAAGCTGAAGGGATAGGGACCTTAATAATATAACAAACTCCTCACCTATTTAACTATCACCTACCCACAAATATAGGTATAAGATAAATAGTCCTCTGAGTAGATGAAAAAGTCACCATGTGCAGTAAGTGAGGACTCATGTATTTTAGTCATAACATAATTAAATATGAATATTTAACTACATCTAGTTATAGCCTATTTACTTTTATTTTAGGCACATTCAAAACAGTTTTGTCATTCAAATCTGACCAAAGGGTTATAAGATGAGCCTTTGTTTTAGAAAATGGTTTGGGTCTTGAAAACAATCAAGTCTATTCTCTTCCTCATGATCAGTTCTGGGCTCAGCCCATCAATGATATTCAGTGTGTATGTAACATAATTAATGGACCAGCAAAAAAAGTTGTCCATACAGCTACAAATCGGACCAGCTAACAGCATTGCTATGTTGCCATTCTATATACAGTCTATAAACAGTATTCTTCACACACTTGATTATTCTATTATGGATAGCCAGGCAGAACTACTTTGTCTAAGAAGGGATCCTATGTTCCAAGATTTGATGCAATCAGGATGTCATCCACAAGTAGTGAATATCTGGAGACCTTCATCATATGTAGGGAATCTCTTTTATATATGGATTTTGTACTGAGAATTTTCAATGGCAGTGGCAAATAAGCATATAAATCCATGTCAACATAAATATTCTTCTAATGATATTGTTAACTGCCCTCCCACCAGCTGTACTTCTTTTTTCTCTCCTTCTTTATCTCTTCTCTTAGCTTTTCCTACACATTATCTCATCCTCCCTCATATCACAAAGAATAAAAATGACTCTTTTAAAAAAAATGAAACCAATGTAAATAAATTGTCATTGTGAGGAGAACAAAAGAGACAGAAACTTGCCTTATTCAGCAAATACGTGTGTTTTTTCCCAAGATGAGAGATATGGCTGCCAAGGCAAGTTTAGACTATATGCTCATTTGCAAAATCTTATATGTAAAGATGGCAGAAGATTTTGAGCTGTATTCACCTTACAGTATAGTAAGAGGCAATGGAGAGAAAAATCAGCTAAAAGAAATTATGATGAGAAACACAACTAAGCCAGGTCAGGATAAGGGCATAATGTTGCTGTGAGCGGGAAAAGGGCTTATGTCAGAATCATACAAGACCCCTTACAATTGTGACAAAGAAAGTTTTGCTGAACAAACTTCTGAATACTACTATCAGTCAAGGCATGTAGTCAAAAGACATATTGTTACCAAAGAGGTTTGCTTTTGTCACAAAAGCTGTGCAATAGTGATTCCAAATGGAAGAGAGAGATCTTCTCCAGGGAGCTCTGTGTTTGAATGATAATGTACTGACTGCCAAAAGCCTGTAATGTTGCAGAGCCTCCTAAATGAGACCCATCACAAAAAAGAGTTCTGAAAATAAGTGGATGAAGAAAGCCTCTTATTGAGATTGTTACATGCAGCTGGATGGAAAATCCATAGAGATGCTTCATCAGTACTTATATCTTAGACTAGGTGTGGAAAATAAACTGAGCCCAAAGTTGAATAGAAGGAAAAGG
>CM053622.1:507626245-507684937 GCA_028646595.1 Phalanger gymnotis
CTTTGACCTCTGGAATATCATACTCCAAGCCCTTCAATCCCTTAATGTAGAAGCTGCTAAATCTTGTGTATCCTGATTGTGTTTCCTCAGTATTCAAATTGTTTCTTTCTGGCTGCTTGCAACATTTTCTCCTTGACCTGGGAACTCTGGAATTTGGCTGCAATATTCCTAGGAGTTTTCTTTTTGGGATCTTTTTCAAGAGACAATTGGTGGATTCTTTCCATTTTTATTTTACCCTCTGGTTCTAGAATATCAGGGCAGTTTTTCTTGATAATTTCTTGAAAGATGATATCTAGGCTCTTTTTTTAGTCATGGCTTTCAGGCAGACCAATAATTTTTAAATGATCTCTCCTGGATCTATTCTCCAGGTCAGTGGTTTTTCCAATGAGATACTTCACATTGTCTTCCATTTTTTTATTCTTTTGGTTCTGTTTTATAATTTCTTGATTTCTATAAAGTCACTAGTTTCCACTTGCTCCATCCTAATTTTTAAGGTGGTATTTTCTTCAGTGGTCTTTTGGACCTCCTTTTCCATTTGGCTAATTCTGCCTTTTAAGGCACTCTTCTCCTCATTGGCTTTTTGGAGCTCTTTTGCCATTTAGGTTAGTCTATTTTTTAAGGTGTTATTTTCTTCAGTATTTAGAGGTTTCCTTTAGCAAGGTGTTGACTTGTTTTTCATGATTTTCCTGCATCACTCTCATTTCTCATCCCAATTTTCCTTTACTTCTCTTACTTGCTTTTCCAAATCCTTTGTGAGCTCTTCCATGGCCTGAGACCAATTTGTATTTTTCTTGGAGGCTTTTGTTGTAGAATCTTTGACTCTGTTGACTTCTTCTGGCTGTATGTTTTGATCTTCTTTGTCACCAAAGAATGATTCTATAGTCTGAGTCCTTTTATGCTGCTTGCTCATTTTCCCAGAGAATTACTTGACTTTTGAGCTTTTGGTCAGGCATGACTGCTTCAAGAGTGGAAAGTGCTTTGTCCCAAGCTTCAGGGGTTTTGTGCTATTGTTTTCAAAGCTACTTCTATTTTGAGGTGGTATGATGCTCCTCTCCTTGTCTGTGAGTGCAGACACTCCTTTCTGCCAGGTAACTACCAGGAGGACCCCCTGTGACAGACACCACAAAGCTCTGTCACACCAGAGCTTTTCCTCCCCCAAGAACTGCCAACCAGGACCATGACCCAGATCCAAGCAGAGCAAAGCAAGAGAACTCTGCTTCAGCACCAGCAAAACAATCTCTGCACGCCTGCTCTGATCAGCCACCTGATTCCTCCAACTGTGTGGGCCTGCGGCTGGAAGCTGACACTGCACTGCTGCTGTTGCTGCTGTTGTAGTTGCCACTGCGGCCGGACTGCGTACTTCTCTCACCCAGATCCAGAAGTTTTCTCACTAACCTGCTCAGCTGCGTTTGGCATTTGTGGGTTGAGAAGTCTGGTAACTGCCACAGTTCAGTGATTCAGGGCCCTGAGGTCTGCTTCACCTGGTCTGTCCTGGTGCAGCCCACACTGTGCTGCGCTCCACTCCCAGCACAATGCAATAGACCCTTCCCAGTGACCATCCAGGCCATCTTGGGCTGGAGACTTGTTTCCCTTTGTTATTTTATGGGTTCTGTAGCTCTAGAATTTGTTTAGAGTCATTTTTTACAGGTGTTTGGAGGGATTTGAGGGAGAGCTTAGGCAAGTCTCCTGTTTTCAAGCCACCATCTTGGCTCCAATCCTGGGAGGTATTAATCTTAAGGAAAAGAAATTCTAAGAAAGTACAAAAATATTTGTAGCTCTTTTTGAGGTGGCAAAGAATGGGGGTCTGCAGGATGCCCCCATAAATTGGGAAATTCGATCAAAAAATTATCATTACAAGTGTGATGCTGAACTCTTATCACTGTAATGACCAATCAGGATTCCAGAGAACTAATGATAAAACATGCTACCTGCCTCCTGATAAAAAGGTAAAGAACTCAGAATGCAGAAAAACTTTTTTGGACATGGCCCATGTGGAAATTTGTTTTGATTGACTATACATGTTTGTAATGAGTTTTGTTTTTCTTTAACTTTGAGGGGATTAGAGGAGGGACTGGGGGAGAGCAGTGGTGGAGGAAAGATAAGAAAGCAGATCTTGACCAATTCAAACAAAATATGTCATACTCATTTAGAGAACTCCTAGACTAGGACCAATGCAGGTCAACACTTTCTCTGTAACTGATGGAGGCCCATGGGCCAAATGTGGTCTACAACACTCCTGAGTGTGGCCTGAACCAGACTGAGAGATATTTAACAAAATAAATGAAAATACAATGAAACACAGATAATACGTATTAAAGCAAAGCCAATATGTGGCCCACAGGGATCCTTAAGTACAGTTTGTTGTTGTTTAGTTGTTTTTCAGTCCTGTTCTAATTTTTGTGACTCCTTTTGGGGTTTTCTTGGCAAAGATACTAGAGTGGTTTGCCATTTCCTTTTCCAGCTCATTAAGTGACTTGCTTAGGGTTACACAGCTAGTTAGTGTCTGAGGCCAGGTTTGAACTCAGGAAGATGAGTGTTCCTGACTCCAGGCCCAGTGCTCTATCTACTATCCAACCTACCTGCCCTATGTGGAGTTTAGTATCCTCTGCTGCTCTTTGAGTTTGACACCATTAACTTATAGTATTAAAGAGAGGTCCACGTTAAGCCCAAGGTCACATAGTCCATGAGTGTCAAAGGCAGGACAGTATAAAGTATGGAGAACCGTGAGAATGCATAAATAAGCAACATGTACATTTCTTTCACAGCTAAGTAACTGGTATGTCTGTTCAAGTGCAGGCAGGTAGCTCTTCCTTCTACAAGGGAGAGGAACTCATGAAATCTCTCACTACTGACCATGTTAGCAAGGAGAATATGAAAAACTGAAGCTCTTCTTCCATGTGAAAAGGAAGAGAGAAAAAGAAAAAGGATCTGAAAAGGTAGAAGGGAACATTGGCATGCTAGGAGGCTGAAGTGCTGAAGAATGAGACACAGAGAAGAAAAGAAGGACCACTGAACACCTGGAGCTAAGAGGAAGATGCTGGACCCTCAGAGGAGGAAGCAGGGGCTTGTCTTTCAAGGAATGATGATGTGAATTTATGGCAAGGGTGGGGAACCTGCAGCTTCTAGGCCACATGTGGCCTTCTACGTCCTTGGGTGCAGCCTTTTGACTGAGTCGAAGTTTTATAGAACAAATCTTTTTATTAAGGGGATTTGTTCTGTGAAGTTTGGATTCAGTCAAAGGGCTGCACTTGAGGACCTAGAGGGCCACCTATGGCCTCAAGGCCACAGGTTCCCCACCCCGGCAAGCTATCAGGTGAACAGCAGAGGTATTCTGTACAAACAGAAGAAACAAGGGGTAATGACTAAAAAATTCCTTGTTAAAAGAATAATGAGGCAAATATTTGTTGTTCTGAAAACAGTAGAAGTTTTTAAAAATAATGTTGTACCTATAGTAGGCTCATTCATGCTTTCCTTCATCATTCATTTATTCTTACCAGGACACACATCCAGACCATGACAGAGAACTTTCTAAGGCTTAATAAAACAGATAATTACTGCCCACTTTCTGGTTAGTGCTGTCAAAAAGAATCTAGTAATGATTGCTAGATTTAAGAAAGTGAAAGAAATAAACATCCTATATATACAATAAAATTCACAGGAGCAAGCACCTTTTGTGTAGCAAATATTAAACTGTGGTCAGTGAATAGAAATGACTAAAATTAAGAATTCACAGAACACAAAATTCAAGAAACGAGATAGAAATAAAACCCTTGGCCCCAGATAGCTATACTCAAGTACATAAAGCATGGACTATAAATTAGAAATACTAACATTGAGAAGCAAATTTGGCTTTCCACATTTCAGTCAGTCAGTCAATAAACATTTACTAAGTACCTACTATGTGCCAGGCACTGTGCTTAGTGCTAGGGATACAAAGAAAGGTAAAGGACAATCCTTGCCCTTGAGATCATAATCTAATGGGGGAAACAAGATGTAAACACCTTTGCGCAAACAAGCTATATACAGGATAATGGAGATGACTCACAGAGGGAAAGTACCAGAATTAGGAGAAGTTGGGAAAGCCTTCCTATAGAAGGTGGGATTTTAGCAGGGACTTGAAGGATGTCAGGGAAGCCAAGAGGCAGAGACAAGGAAAAAGACCATTCTATGAATGAAGGACAGACAGTGAAAATGCTACAAGTCAGAAGATGGAATGTTTTGTTCAAGGAAGAGCAAGATGGCCAGTGTCACTGGATTAAAGAGTATGTGGGGGGGGGGGGGCAGGCAGGGAGGCAGGCTGTGGTAGGGTGGTATAAAGTGTAAGAAGACTAGACAGGTAGGAGGGGGTAGGTTACAAAGGGCTTTGAACACCAGAGGATTTTATATTTGATCCTGGAGATGACTGGGGAGACATGGTTGAATCTGAACTTTAGGAAAATCACTGTGTCTGAATGGAGGATGGACAGAAGCAGGGACAGACTTGAGTCAGGCAGACCCACCAGCAGGCTATTGCAACCTGTACCAGAATGGTGGCGGTGTCCAAGGACAGAAGGGGGCATATTCCAGAGATGTTGCAAAGGTGAAATCGACAAGCCTTGGCAATAGCTCAGATATGGGAGGGGGTGACCGACAGTGAGGAATCTAGGATGACTCATATGCTGTGAGCCTAGGAGACTAGGAAGATGATGTTACCCTCTACTATAGTAATTGGGAAGGTGGGGCAGGAGGGTAGGGTTTAGTGGGAAAGATAATGAGTTTGATTTTGAACATGTTGAGTTTAAGATGTCTACTAGACATCCAGTTCAAGAGGTCTGAAAAGCAGCTGGAGAGATGATTGGAGGTCAACAGAGAGACTGGAGCAGGAAAGGTTGATTTAATAATCATCGGCAGAGAAATGGCAATTAAATCTATGGGAGCTGATGAAATCACCATGTGAAGCAATATAGGACAAGAGAAGAGAGCCCAGGACAGAATCCTAAGGGACACCTATCATTAGAGGGCATGATCTGGGTGAGGATCTAGCAAAGGACAGAGGAATGGTCAAATAGTAGAAGGAGAACCCCAAAAACCCAGAGAGAAGAGAGTCCTGAGGAGAAGAGAGTGATCAACAGTGTCAAAGGCTGCAGAGAGGTCAAGAGGAATAAGGATTGAGAAAAGGCCATTGGACTTGGCAACTAAGAGATTATTAGTAACTTTAGAGTAAGCAGTTTCACTGTAATAAGTCTAGAAGCCAGATTGTAAGGGGTCAAGAAGGCAGGCAGGAGGTAAGTCATGAAATGTTTGAGGAAGGATGAAAAGGTTTGGAAGAATCCCCGTGAAGAGTGGGACAGTGAGTTGATAAAGGAGGTAGAGCAGTAAGTATTACTTACTGCCTAGCAGCAGTAAGGTTCAGTTGAGGTTGTGTAACATAAATTTGTAGTGGACCCAGTCAGAATGGTCACGTGATTTTTTTCACCTTCATTCACTGGCACATGTATAAGAAAGCATCATATAGTGGGAGTGATCCAAGACTGGGACTTGGCTGGACATAATTAGCAATATAAGGGGACAAGAGATTCAAGAGAGAAGGACAGTATAAAGTTGAAGTGGTTCACCAAGAAGTCCAAGTGAAGAAAAGAGGAAAGTGGCTAGAGCAGGAAAGATGGCCTGGGAGAGATTTAGAGGTCAAAGAACTGGAATTTATGATGCAGATAAAGAGTAGGGCTTTGTAAGAGAAGGGCAGAGGGAGTGGTAAAAAGCCAATAGATTATGGTTGGATAAAAGAATTTCAGAATTCTTGAACGTGGAGGTGGTACATTTGTAGGAGATAATAAGATCGAGTGTATGACCATCTGTGTGTGGCTGAGGTGGAGTGGAGGAGTAGTTCATAGGAGGTAAGCAGGATGAGGAACTAAGTGGTGAGGGAGAATCAATGTGATAGTTGGGGAGAAGTGCAAAATTATGTTAGGTATTGAGCTCAGTGAGGAAGGAAGGGGAGTCACTTATGGGTCGGTAGACAACAGCTATCAAGATTTTGATTAGGTAGCAGATATGAATAGTATGAACTTCAAAGGAAGAGAGGTTACTGAGTGATAGAGGAGGGCGGAGAACCTTGAAGCAGTAATGGGGAACAAGGCAAGCTGAGGGTTGTGTGAAGATGCAACTAGTATTGGAGAGGGTGGCTGGGGAAGCCACATCATCATGGTGAAGCCCAGGTTCAGTAAGCGCTAGTAGAACAGGCGCTCCCAGAGAGTGCAGTGGGAGGGTTAGAAGGAGTTAGGGTGAAACTTTGAGGTGGTAGGACTGAAGGGATAAGAACGAGGAAATCAGGTGGTAAGGCTGAGGAATGGGATTTGGATACTGATGATCTACATGAGTTTGGAATTACTGGGATGTGAAGGAAATGACTATGTTTGAGAATGTTCCTTGTTGAGGGGAGGATGCCACCCCTGTACCCTCAAAGGACAAAGGAAGAGATGAGAGGCCTGAAGGTGAAGGAAGGATTGTTCTTCGTACAGAAGGGTCTGAAGAGCTAGCAAAGGAATACAGAAAAGGAGCAGTCAGAGAGGTAGAAGGATCGCCAGGAGAGAGCACTTTCCCAAAAACCTAGAGAGAAGAGAGCATCAGAGAGAAGAAGGTGAGCAACAGTGTTAAAGACTGCAGAGAGGTCAAGGAGTATGGCGATGAAAAGAGACATCACGTTTGACAATTGAGCATTGGTTAACTTTGGAGAAAGCGGCTTTGGTTGATTTGGTAAGGCTGGACTATAGTTTTAGAAGAGGAAAGCAGAAGGGTAGAACAGCTTTATATGGCAAAAAAGATATGCTCATCTAAAAAAAATGCTGAAGCAGAAGGAAAATAGAAATGGTAGAAAAAATCTGGATGAAAATCAACAGAGGAAGTATAAGAGGCAATACTGCCAGAGTACAATGCAAACCGCCTGAAGAGAAAGAAAAAATGGATGAGGAGAATTTGTGAGACAGACTACAAATCTGGCAGGACACAATGATGAGGAAATTGAGGCTTCAGTTATATGAACATCTCTTTCTGCCCACAGCAAAGCAGCTAATAATTACTTAACTTACTTTAATTATAATTTTGTCCTTCAAAAAGTGGAAGATATAAACTTCTATTCTGGATCTGAGAATGAACTTAGTTGCTATGACAGAAATGAAGTAACTGATCCTTCTTAAACTTTATGATACAGCAAAGTATTTCTGTGATATACTGAAAGCTGGGAGTAGTCTGACACATTTTAGGGAAGCAGAGTAAAAGATGTTCAGAAAAAGAAAAGGCAGAACTCCATGACCTAAGATTCTACAGGACACTCAGGATCCCACAAAATAGAAAGCTCTCAAGAATGAAATTCTGTGCTTCCAGCTAAAGGTGGTCATGTTAAGAGTGGATAGATAAGCATAGTTCTTCCACTTTTACTCCAGCCTTAATCTAAAAAAGAGCACCAGGGATGAACAATGGTGAAGACATTTGAAGAAAAGTATCAGTAAGCTCCTTAATCCAGTGCCTAAAAGGGCGGTCAGAAATTGTGGACAATGGAATAGGGAACCCACCAGATAAGCTAGCTGTAGCATAGGTAAGAGGCCAGAAATTCAAGGCAGTGACTTAATGTGTTATTAAGCATTTATTATAATCTGTCTTGACTGATAGGGGAAGGAAGAAGGCCCAGAGAAGAATGATAATGGAAGTAGCTTAACTGAGGATAGGTAACACCAGAGCGCTGACCAGCCACACTGAAGCCTAGCAACACTGAATGCAGACTCACCAAGAAAAGTGGAAGCCAGGAGCAAGAATCTAGCAAAGCAAAGTCAGGATCATTCAAGAGTGTAGGAAGAGTCAGAGCCCGGCCTTGTACAAAGTCCCAACGCAGGAAATGAGGCTAAAGATATGGATAATCAGAGATAGTGAACACTATATGAAATAACATTATGGATCAGAAGATACCCAAGAGACAAACCCAGAAACAGAGAGTAACTTCACAACTGCAAACAGAGGCTCAAATAAAAAAAAATGACTTTGTAACAAGGATCAAAGAAGTACCTGGAAGAAAAAAAATGGAATTACAGATGAAATAAGAGCTCTGGAGAAAGGAATCAGCAGGAGGAATAAGCAGTTTAAAATACAAGAAGGAAAACCATGTTCACATAACAGACTCTACAAAAATCAGAACGGACCACACAGAACTCAATAATTCCTTTAGACAAGAAATAGAAAAAAAATCAAGCAACTAAAAAAATAGAAAAATATGTAAGGTGTCTACTATTAAAAAGAAATTACCTGCAAAATAGATCAAGGAGAGAAAATTTAAGAATTATCACATTTCTTTAAAACCATGCCCATAAGCATATTATATTTCAAGAAATCATAAGTAAAAATTGTCCAGGTAAAACAAGCTATTTATAAAGTACTTAGCACAGTGCCTGGCACAAAGCCCCATATAAATCATTGTTATTATTGTTGTCTTTATTTATTAGGACCAGAGGCCGAAGTTAAAAAATAAAGAATCAACTGGTCACCTCTTGAAAGAAATCTCTAAATGAAAACTTTCATGAATGTCATGGACAAAAAACAGAGCTTCCAGGTTAAAAAAAAAAAATACTGCAATCTGCAATAGCAGCCAATCAATCAATCAATGCTATAAAGAAAGAATTTAAGTACTAAAGAACCCTAGTCAGGATAAGAGTTAGAAGCAACAGGAAAGAGGAGGGGAAGGAATAGTCACAAGTGAAACAAACATCAACTTTAAAGGGCAGATAATAAAGGGAGGATTAAAAGGGAAAAAAAAATGTAAGAATTAGTAATGGAGTCATGGCAGGGAAAGAGAAGAAGGGCCAGTGGAGTGGAAGCAGACAGCTTCAATTACAGATTTCAAGTGTTGAACGCATTGCTTCATTTTTATCACATTCTTCTATGTAAAGAAGTGGGGAGGAAAGAGGGAAGTACATAAGAAGATACGTTAAAAGGAAATATATAATTAACTATTATAACCATGAATATGAATGTAATGAATTTACCTACAGAATGGAAGATAACAAAATTGTCAGTCAATAAACATTTATTAAGTACCTACTGTGTGCCAGGCACTGTGCTAAGCAATAAGGACACCAAAAGTGGCAAAAGACAGTCCCTGTTCTCAAGGAGCTTATAGTCTAATGAGGGAGACAACAAGCAAACAAATATATACAAACAAGCTATATACAAAATAAATAGGAAATAATTAAAATGAGCAAAGGTGGTAGAATTCAGAGGGGTTTGAAAAAGGCTTCCTGTAAAAGATGCTATCTGAGTTGGGACTTAAAGAAAGCCAGGAAAGTAAGCAGGCAAAGATGAGGAGAGAAAGCATTCCAGGCATGGAAGACAATCAGAGAAAATGCCAGGGCCAAGAAATAAGAGTATTTCATGAAATAGCAAGGGGCCAAGGGTACTGGATGGATAGAAGAGTACATGCTGGGAAATAAAGTGCAAGGTATAACATATGAGAAAACAGAATCCAACAACATTTTGTTTACATTTAAAACAAATATTCACAGAATTAAAACGAGAAGCTACAGTTGAAATAATTATGCTTCAGATAACTAAAAAAAAAAAAAGCAGTGGTAACACTCACATACTCAGCAAAGCAATGTTAAAAACCCAATCTTAGCCTTAGTCTCCACCCTACCTCAGATTGGCACCTGGCGGGTATAAAGAATCACTACACCAAAGTGAGTCCTGAAATGAAAAAGACTAGAGAACACTTAGGAAAGTAGTTGCCTGAAGATCGAATATTGCCAGCTGGAGGAGGCCTTACATGTTTATGTGATTCACTTATAGGCAACAGGGGCTGCCCTTGAACATTTATTCACAAAAGCCAGATTTTGTAAATTGGAAGCAATAAATGAGGATTTCCTGTAGCCAGGCCATTTTTATGCCACATACCATTTAAGATAGCATTAAAAAAAAAGAAAAGAAAAATTTCATATCTGCTTTAGCAGGTTTGGGCAAGAATCAGGCAAGGTTGGCTTCCTAAACTGAGTTCTCTGCTTACCTATTTCTGAAAACAGAATTAGGAAGGTGTTCTGTTTTAAAAAGTTAGGGGTTTTCAATTAATTATGCCCTACTGATTGTCTGAAGAAGCTCCCATCTCCTTACAAACTGAAGGCCTTAGTGGCTACTGGAGCCAAGTTCTTAGGCAGCACTCCTCCTGCTCAGAAGCAGTCACTAACTAGGAGTTTCCTCAATCCAGGATTACACAGATATACTCCTAAATGCCAAACGTAGGGTGAGTCTCTGTCAGTTCAAGCAAAACCACTCAATGTTGCTGTCCCAGGCAGTCCACATCAAAGTGACAGGAGGAATTATGTATTTGATTATTAAAACATACATTCAGTAAAGAGACTGATGGCTACTAGGACAAAACCCAGGTCAGGAAATACCAGGAGAATAGACTGGAGGTAGGAGGGGGCTTGGCCCTGGTGCCTTGCCTGATTTCCTCAGTGCCCCAGTATCCAGTCTTTATGAGGTTCAGATTGTTAGGAGTGAGGCAGCCAAGGATCCCAAACATGCTTGGTTCTTACTTACTATTAGATAAATGGAGGCTCAGAGGCTCTATGCTCAGATGGCAGTTTACTGAGCAGAAAATGGTATTCAGATTTTGAGGGTCAAATAGATATTAGATATCTCTAAATCATACTAGACCCCTGAAGGAGTCTAATATCCGTTAGGCAGCTACTTTAAAGGAATTCAGGTGACTAAATCCCAAGGAACTATACTTGGGTGAAACATGGAACCTCCATGGAAGTGGGAGATTTTGCAGAAACAACCACATTAGGGACAAAGACCACTGCTGGGATAGAGGTGGGATCAAGGGTATACATCCCTATCATAGCTGTCAATCAGCTCAAATACACTGTGGGGATGGATTTGTTGGGTTCGTGGTACCATGGTCCCAGTTCGGTCAGCCAAGCCAATACAGAAGGGAAAGCTTTTGGAAACCTCCCTATCCTTTGCATCATTAACACTAAGCTATACTGCAATCCCCAGAGACACTGCTGACTAGGACATAGCAGACCACGAAAGTGCAAGTTTCTCATCCCCCTACAACAATCCTATTTGGCTAATGTGGAAAGCAGACAAGAGTGGGTGGCCTTATTAGGAGGTAAACAGAGTGCAGTCCTCCTAAAAGTTGTTGGCATAGTGGCAGTTACTGAGACTGTCAGCCAGTCTCTAGGTGACTGGTATAATGTCATTAACTTGGCAAACACTTTTTCCTCTGTCTCTATCACCTAGAGCAGTCAAGAACAATCCACTTTTACCTTGGCGGGGACTAAACAGACTTTTACAGTACTCACCCAGGAGTTCCTAAATTCTCTTCCATACTGTCCACTATAATTTAGAGAGCAAGCCCCTTTTACTCTGGTTACCCTCTATCATTATAATTTTGATGTGCTAGGTGAATATTTCTCTGCAACTACTCCCACTGCCATTTGTGAAGTCGTTCCTCATCTTTGCTCTTGTAGATGGAAAATCGAGCAAGCCTCAGAAGACAGAGGAGCCCTCCAGGTTGGTAAAATTTGGGGAATGCCATGGAGGGGCACACCTAGCCCACATTCACTTCTGTTTAGGGTACATTCCAGGCCTTGGCTACTATGTCACACAAAAAAGGAGAACTAACACATAAGACTTTTGCATGCCTTTCCCTTGGGTCCCCATGATCAAAAAGGCCTCAAAATCCTGAAAGTTGGTGCCTCAATTTACAATCGAAATGGAGCCTGTGGTAGATCCCTGTAGGAGCTCAAACTGATAGCTCTTGGGTTTCTAGAGCCACTCTTTCCTGAGGTTGCCTACCTTTGAGAGGTACCTTTTTAATGCTGTTGGGTATCCAATACGCTATGTGGCATTGGTAACCAGGAAATGTCTAATCTATGGATATTTTATTTTGTTCTGCCTAGATATTCTCATACTATAGAAGGTTATGTAAGATACTGGCTCTAATAGGATTGGCAGAACCCAGGAAGTCTCCACTGTCAAGTACAAATGATATGTTCAAGAATGTGATAAAACTAAACCCAAAGAGTCCAGCTTCTGGGTCAAGAATTTACTATTTCACAAAAACTGCTAGGAAAATTGGAAAACGGTACGTCAGAAACTGGGCATAAACCAGTATCTTACACCATATACCAGAATAAAGTCAAAATGGGTTCATGATTTAGGAATAAAGGCTGATACTACAAGCAATTTGGGAAAGCAAGGAATAGTTTACCTGTCAGATTTATGGGAAAGGGAAGAATTCATGACCCAACAAGAGATAGGGAGTGTTACAAAATGCAAAATGGATAATTTTGATTATGTTAAATTGAAAAGTTTTTTTGTATAAATAAAGCCAATGCAACAAAGATTAGGAGGGAATTAGAAAATTAGGAGAAAATTTTTATAACCAGTGTCTCTCATAAAGATCTCATATCTAAAATATACAGGGAACTGAGCCAAATTTATAGGAATACAAGTCATTCTCCAGTTGAGAAATGGTCAAAGGATATGAACAGGCAGTTTTCAGAGGAAGAAATCAAAGATATCTACAGTCATATGAAAAAATGCTCTATATCACTATTGATTAGAGAAATGCAAATCAAAACAACTCTTAGGTACCACATCTCTCCTGTCAGATTGGCCAACATGATAAAACAGGAAAATGATAAATACTGGACAGGATGTGAGAAAATTGGAACATTGTTACATTGCTGGTGGAGTTGTGAACTTATCCAGCCATTCTCAAGAGCAATTTGGAACTATGCCCAAAGGGCTATAAAAACATGCATACCCTTTGACCCAGCAATAACAATTCTATATCCCAGAGATCACCCAAGTGGGAAAGCGACCCATATGTACAAAAATATTTATAGAAGCTCTTTTTGTGGTAGCAAAGCATTGGAAATCAAGGGCATGCCCATCAATTGGGGAATGGCTAAACAAACTGTGGTATATTAATGTAATGGGATACTATTGTGCTGTAAGAAATAAGGAGCAGATGGACTTCATAATAACCTGGAAAGATTCATATGAACTGATGCTGAGTGAGGGGAGCAGAACCAGGAGATCATTATACACTATTACAATGCTACTATTGCCAGGCACTGTACTAAGTGCTGGGAATACAAATTCAAACAGATAAGACTGGCCTTGAGGAGCTTACATTTTAATGAAGGAAGGAAAAACATCAAAACATAAAGGGGAACTGGAAAGTATGTGTGCGATGTGGGGGTATGGGGGTATGGGGTTGTACCTGAGTAGGAACATGGTAGGAAGAGTCTGCCAAGCTAGGAGTAAAGTGAGCAAGGCTTGGGCCCCTCATATGATAGCTGTATCTGTAAGGACTAACTTTGACAGACTTGACTTCTCTTATCAATGCGAGGTTCAAAGACAGCTCCAAAAGACTCATGATGGAAAAAGCTATGCACATGCAGAAAAAAAATTATGGAGTCTGAATGCAGATTGAGGTAAACTTTTTGCTCTCTTTTTTTTCCCTTTCTTTTTTGGGTTTGTTTCTCCTTTCTCATGATTCATTCCATTGGTTATAATTCTTCTTTACAACTGGACTATTAGGTAAATAAGTTCAGTGTGAAGGTATATGTAGAACCTACATTGGATTACATGCCATCTTGGGGGGAGGAAGGGGGGAGAGGGAGGGAGAGAAAATTTGGAATCCCAAAACTTGCAGAACTGAGTGTTATAAACTAAAAATTAAAAAAAATTATTATTTTAGAAAAAGAATATGATAAAACCAAGCCCATGAGCATTAGCACCCTCCACAAAATAGTTGCTGATTGAGAACTTATTCCTGAGAATGACGTCTTCATCGAGTCCTTTTCTTTATCACTATCAGCTCTAGCCACTTGTGGATGCCTTCTTATGAAGATCTGGACACTTCAGACCTTCCCAGTGAGACTGGCTCCTCCGGTTCTCTATTAGACTCCTGATCCCACCTCTGTTACACAACCTAATTTCTAGCTGAGTCCCTAAGAAGTAGATCCCCTAGTGGGAAGATTCTAGCTCACCTAAACAGCCTATGAGGCTACCCTATTTGAAAATGGGGAAGGAGCAAGCTGTCAATTACAAGGATTATTGGGCTCTTACTATGGGCCTCATAAATAGCTAGACTATCTAGGAGGCCTCCCCTATGGGAGTAAGAACTCTGTTGAAGCCTACAGCTTAGGCAGTTGGGTGGATCAATGTCAGCATTAAAACCTACCCCTGCCTCTGCCATATTGCTACAGGGGAATAGAATTATGCTCTGAAAAACCTCACTCTCGCCACTGCCTTCTCTCATTTGGTGAGTCTCTGTTTTATCCATGGAGGCAGGGCTCAAGGATCGTCTCATTGCTTTATCCTGTGATGAAGTACCCTCGACATAACCAGGCTGGCAGATTTCTTGGCCCTCGCTCTGCCACTGGGATAGTCACACCCACTGGAGGATTCATATGGTCTAGGACTGGCAAGTGTTTTATATCAGGTGATAGCTTTTATTTTGCCCTTCCTACTGATACTTTCTCAGTTTAACCACATACATATTTCATCTATAGAGCTATGCAAAATCGGGCCGAATCACACGAAGTAACCTGGCCGTCTCATTTGCCTTATCATCCTTAGGCAAAAGGCTTTATTGAACACAGGAATGGACTTTTTTAAAGACCAACTCAAGTTACTGGCCATTTGCCAAATGGACTGGCTTTTTTTGCAGTAATAGTTTTAATTCTCCATCATCACCAGCTGATTTAAAGGGAGTGTCTCTCTAGCCTTTCACCTCCTTAATTATAGCCGTAGGGACAAAAGGAAAAGTGATGATGGTATATTATTGCTCACCCTAATGCCAGCATAACCACAAGGCAATGATTTCATCTCTAGCCCTGCTTTACTGGGAGCTGTGGAGCAAACACAAAAAGCACCAAATGCAGACAATTTACTCCCAAGATATTTCCCTCAACTACACCTTTACTTTTCCCTTGAAAGCCAAGGAGGACTTGAGAGTGGAGAAAGCACATGATAGACCCTGGCTACAGAGACTTAGGCAGCTTAGCTGTGAGGGAGCCAAAAAAAAGTTAAATGTACACTATTTAAGAAGACAGAGAAACGCATGATTGTTAAAATTTTAAAAGTAAGATTCGGGCAGCTGAAAAATGTGCCTTTGTGGGACACCTTCTCCAATAATATCAGCTAAATGTGATAATCAGCTACTATGACATAGTTACTATATGAGACAGCTGATTTTAAGTTTTCACTCAATACAATAAGAATATGCTTTGCCTTATAACTCCTGCAAATGACAGTTATAATCATCCTTTTAAAAAAATGTAGCAAATGAGCCCTCATTCATTATTTTTAAAACTACTCTTAGAATATAATTCCTACTTCATTTGTCATTTTTCTCTTATGGGTTCCTTTTCATTATCCTAAAACTAGATTCTTAACCAACCTGAGAATTTTATATATGGTAAAACATAAACATTCATAAACTCTGGAATTTAAAATAAAAGGTTTTGGAATAAGAGAAATTACTCTATGTGTTTACATACATTTGTCGTACATGAGGCATTATGGGGGGGAGACTGGACCTGTAATTTCATCAGTGCAGGGAACTCCACCAGAGGAATTCTTCTGACATGTGGACTGATACCTTCTCTGCAACTTAACAGTCTTTGAGAGTTGCCTGGGGCACTGAGACATTAAATGATTTCCCGGCCAGTCTGTGTCTGAGGCAGGATTTGAACCAAGGCCTTCTTGACTCCAAGGCTAGATCTCCATACATTATGTCATTTTGCCTCTTACATACACAAAAAATAAGTGTTCCTAATACAAGAAACTGAAAACTACAAACTTTGTTTCTGATTTAGCCTTTATCAAAACTAAAAACTATTCAATAATATCATTTCATTGTAAAGCAGCTTTCCACCATCAATACTTCCCTTAAGTTAAGAGAAAGTAATCATCAAAAATAAAGACATTTATTTACATAGAGTCTGTTCAATTCTCTCATTTATATTAGCATGTGCTCTGGAGTGTCATGGCTGCTCTTCAAAGTGACAGACTGCATGAACTGAAATTTCATCAGCAATATTTTCCAATTAACAATTCCCACAGAGATTGCATGAAATTCAATCTAATTTAATACTAATCACTGCAGCACTGCTTAAATCCTTGGACATTCCACTCACATCCATCAAAAATCAAACCAACCTCCAAATCCTTCCATGAGAAACCAACCTGTGAATTTTGGATCCTAATGGTTCCAGGTGACAATGCCTGTGTCACAACTTGACCTTGTGGAGTGACTACTGTAACGGGCTGATATACCGTGCCACCTTAAAAAGGAAAAAAAATATTAAGTTTGTGCCTTTACAAGATTTGCTTTGCTACTGCCTAAATACCTATTTGCAACACAAAGCAGCATTTTTATATTGATCAATATTAATATATCAGCAAATTGCTAAGTAATGGATCACTTAAAATTAAAATTAAATTAAAATCAAGTAATTTAACAAAATTATTTATTAAGTACCTATTATAGGTAGAAGGTTAAACCCTGATCATTTGACTTTTCCCACAGAAAATCCACAAAACACCTTTTTCCCACCTGTTTCGTAATTCTTTAAAATACAAAATATTTCAAATATTCAACTATCACAAACTGAAAACTGAGGAGTTTAGAGTCAAGACTTGTTTCTCATATGACTTTATAAATAAAACCCTGCACAACATGAGTCCTCCCTGGGAAATCACCCTTTCCTGTACATTTTAGAAGCTGAAGTGAGTTGCCTAAGACTACACAGCCAGTAAGAAGCAGAGCTAAGACAGGAATGAAATCTAACTCTGAACACAGGGCTCTTTTTACTGTCTCCAACTGGCTGAGGAAACGAAGATGCCTGCCTGTCTTGCCAATGACTAGAGAGACTCTCGATAAATTGTTTTCCTATATGATCATGATTACTCTTCTCCCAAATTTTTTCTTTTTTTAACTTCTTTTTTTTACATGTTCTGTCCTTATTGTCTCTAGGAATAAGTGTTGCTGCAATAAAGCAAGTCTCAAAAAAGGCCTATGGCTATCAGTCAACCTACTGAATATAAAAGTAGAAAGGTACAATCACTATGATCCTGGATAAAGGAGTAATCAATACTTCAAATGTAATCAATACTTCAAATATTTGAAATAGAATAGAAAAGTTGGCCTTTCTGAATCTATTTTGGCTGTGCTATTAAAACATTCGTTGTATTCTTTTTTGTTTTGTTTTGTTTTGGCAGGGCAATTGGGGTTAAGTGACTTGCCCAAGGTCACACAGCTAGTACATGTGTCACCTAGCTGCCCCATTGTATTCTTAATGTTAGAATCATGCATTTTAATTTAACTGTATTTTCTATGAAGTGGCAGCAACTCATTTCATATTTGAATTCCAGATGATATCAATACAATAATACAGATAGATCTTTTTTTATAAACTACACTTGTTATTTCACTGGTATAAGGAACTACTAATAAGGGAACTCCATCTGTCAATGTAGAACTGCAACTCAATTGTTTGGTGGCTCTGAAAGACTGACTTTCCCAAAGTCACAAAGCCAGAAAATAAGAGGGAAGATTGAACTCAAGAGTCTTCTTGACTCTGAAATGAGCTTGTTATACTGTCCCTCTAGCAACTAAATTATTTGAAAATGTTGGATAGTTTCTGCTATATAATATTTTTGAGAATTACCAAAACTTTAAGGATTTTCAGGCTTTGATTACTTGAAAAAATCATTTTGCATAAAGTATGCTTGACAGACAACAAGTACAACAGTCAAGCATTCATTTCACTTATGCTGCATGTGGAACTAGCAAAGAAAAGGCTATTAATGAAAAAAATTCATGTTATTTCTTAGTTATATAATATTAAAAACACCCAATCAAATGAAATAAAACTGATTCACTTTTTCTTAGTGTCATACCTGCCACTGTTGCCATAGTTACATTTCCTTGTTGCAATGCTGATGCTGGCACCACTATCCCTTGGGGACTGAGTGTGCCTGTGATGGCACTTTGAATTTGCTAAAAGTTATGAGGTAAAAATGGAATTATTATTCAAGAAAAATAAGGTTGAATGATTGAAAAGACAGCATATTCAGATCATTAACAATGGAAAGAGGCATTTATTAAAGCAAGAACTAATAAACACTAATAACGCAAATAACATTAACATCACTGCACACAGATTCAAAATTTACTGATCATGAAATATAGTAGCCAATACTATATTAGTTTCAAAAAGCACTTATTTTTGCAACAATTGAAAGATAATTGTTAATCTGAAAACAGACTGAACTACCTTCACATAGGTTTTAAAAAGCAATGAAGATTGCTATACATATGTATATATGCAAAAATATAAAAATTCCTTTTCTGATGTAGCCAGCATTCACAGTTTTGTAGCTGTACAAAAAATATCCATTACTTTAGCGCCCCATCCTTGCCTCCATTCTCCCTACCTAAAACCCTCCCACCAAAGTCTTGGAGTATTTCTGAAAAGCAAATCTACCTTCAATATAAAAAGATTTGCTGCCACTCTGCTACTGAGGATAGTCTAAAATGAAAAACAATTCAAAAGAATCCTAAAAACGTTCTGAGCAATCTCCCTAAATGCAATAAGTGAATGGGCCTCCAAAGGTGCAAACATTTAAAAAGCCAGCACTCTAAAACATTCCTTTTTGCTCATTTTAAAAGTTATTTGCAGTGTCATCACTCTTCACGTTCTTGAGACACTGTCAGTACAAGGGCTTTAAATACCAAACAGAAAAATCACAGGCTAAACCATCACGAAAACGAAACATCATCTTAGTCACGTAAAAGGTGAAACACGGTTAGTCTTATACGCCAATCATAAGATGTCTGAATATACCCTATTCAAAGAGACTGGATTAATACTAGTTATGGACTAATAAGATATGAAGAATATATATTTTTGACAGGGAAATAAAATCATAGGAGTAGTCACACACTGAAAAAACACAAAAACCAAAAAATATGTAGCACCATAAAAAAAGTCATAATAAAAGTTGCCCTAGATATTTGTCTGGCGAATTGAATTCTAAAAAACTAAAATGAAAACTTAATTGATTAAATCTGAGACTTAATTTTAATGTAATTCTTAAGTTTAATCTCCTTTACTATGTTTTAAATATATAATAACCATCAGTGTGCCAAATGTCTGGCTCTGGGTCATCATGTTAAAAAATATTAGGGCCATATACTTCTTAATAAATCATTTTAGTAATAGTGGCTATTGCTACCACTTTCCAAAGTGTAGAGATTTTTGTGGACTAAAGTCATATAATAAAAAGAGCTTAATAACTTTTCTTCTGATAAAGCTAATTTTCAAACACTAGAAGTAGCTTAAGCTATTAAGAATTAGCTTACCCTTTGACCCAGCAATATTACTTCTAGGGCTGTATCCCAAAGAGATCATACAAGTGGGAAAAGGACCCATGTGTACAAAAGTATTTATAGGAGCTCTTTTTGTGATGACAAAGAACTGGAAATTGAGGGGATGTCCATTAACTGGGGAATGGCTGAACAAGTTGTGGTATATGAATGTAATGGAATACTATTATGCTATAAGAAATGAAGAGCAGGCAGACTTCAGAAAAACCTGGAAACATATATGAACTGATGCTGAGTGAGAACAGCAGAAACAAGAGAACACTGAACAGTAACAGCCACATTGTGCGATGACTAACTTTGACAGACTCGGTTCTTCTTAGCAATGCAAGGTTCTAAGACAACTCCAAAAGGCTCATGATGGAAAATGCTATCCACATCCAGAGAAAGAATTATGGAGTCTGAATGCAGATCGAAGCATACTATTTGCTCTCTCTGCTTTTTGTTTTGTTTTGTTTCTTCTTTCTCATGATTCATTCTATTGGTTACAATTCTCCTTTACAACATGACTAATACGATAATATGTTTAATATGAATGTATATGTAGACCCTATATCAGAATGCATGCCATTTTGGGGAGGGAGAAAATTTAAAACTCAAAAGCTTGTGGAACTGAATGTTCTAAACTAAAAATAAGTAAATTAATAAAAAAAATTTTTAAAAGAGTTAGCTTAAGTATCAGTTAAAATTTTAATGACCTTTTCCTTACTAGTATTATGCCATCTAGGGGTCCTAACATAAAGACATTTGAGACCCAGGATCCTAAATACTAATGTCATGCTATGTAGGCCCATTGAAAGTCCCCAGACATCTACCTGAGGTATAGAATTGGACCAGAAAAAACCCAGAAGAGCCATTTCATATATTAGAGAGAATCCATTTCTAGCCTAGAGATTTAGGGACTACATAATGTCAGAAAAGTTTCTGAGACTCTCCAGCAATTCTGAACTGCTCAAGAGGAGTCCTTAGAATTGAACCCAGTCAATGGCTCAGAATGCCTAAAAAAGTCCAAAAATTATCCTTCTAGCCCCAGGGCTGGCAAGGATTCCCTATTCAAAAGACACTGTCTCAGGATATTACGAAGGCAGTCTGTGGCCTTTGCGGAGAGTTTGTGGAGAGCTCTTAGAATGCACAAGCAGAATGACACTGCTAAACTTACTTGTATCTATAATGACATACAAATGACACAGCAGCTACGGAAGAAAAACAGCAAGTAAAGTGGTATTCTCTGATAAAATCTACTACTTTTTAACTTGGAGTTTTCAGCAGATATAGTCTTTTCATCAGAAATCATGATAAAGCCTTATCTAGAATGCCTGAGGAATAAAGTATCCTGAATAATGGAAAGTTCCATATTATTATATACACACAGACACAAACACACACACACACACAACAACAACAACAACAATAACAACTAATCCTTTCTTTGATGATTCAAAGTCATCATTATAACCAATTATTGCTATAAATTGGGACATGAAGATGAATTTCTATTAGCACTAAGGCATAAACTACAGTGTTTTTTTCCATGTCCTAAATCCCAAGTATCAGTTGAATTTCTTGTCTTTTGCTTTGAGTATAAAATGTAAACCTTGAATGGCATCTAGTGCCTTGTTTCTTCCAGGCTACCTTTTAGCTTATAGGTTAAAGTAGCCTTTTGCCTAAGTTGTTTCTTTGTCCTTAACATCACTACAGATTCCTATGTACTTTAGAGATCTTTAGTCTATCAATACCACTACAATTCTTATCACTTCAAATCCATCTCAGCTGTTTGACTTTAAAAGATCACCATCTGGCTGACAATTGCTACTTTAAAAGTACTAAAGCTGTCCCTTCTCCCCGCCCCCCCCCAGACATATAAACATTCACATGCTTTGTTGTCAAGAATATTCAAATAAGCTATTAAGGCTATGAGACACATCTTTGTAACCAATGTTGCATTATCAGTGAATTAATCTACTTTATTCTTCCAAAAAGAAGTCTTCCATTATGAACTTAGAAAGATAGCAATATCACAAGTAAATAAACCACAAAGATTCTTCCCATATCACATCTAAGTGGTACGAGTTAATTTGAAATCCCATTAAAATTAGCTTTAACTGTACCTGGGGTTGCACAGGGGAATAAGGACTTCCTGGTTCTCCACTCAACAGAGTTTCACTGTTCATTTTAGTTTTTAGACAAGCAATATAGCGACTGCAGAAATCTTTACAGAGTTCATTAACCTTTTCAAGCTCAAGTAAATGTATACGTAGAACCTGTATTGCTTTTACCATCTACAAGCAAAAAAAAATTCAGAAATACAGGTTAGAGGATCACAATCTTAACGTTGAAAGGACCTTAGAGGTCATTTCTCTTCATTCTGCATACAAATCAGGAAACTGAACCCTAGAGAGGTTAAGGGACTTGCCTAGGGTAATACTGGTAATAAATGGCAGAAGGAGGATGATTGAAATGCAGCACATTATTTTCACTGTACTATACTCCTATCTCAGTAAGAGCACTCACCGCAAAACTAGAAAAACTGGGTCTGAACGCTGGACTTGTGGCTTACAAGAAGATTGACTATGAGGAAGTCACAATGACTCTACCCTTGTTTCCTCATTTGTAGAGCAGGAATAATAAAACTTCTAGTACTTACTGTACTAGTTTATTATAAGTATCAGTCAATGAACAAATATTACAAAGCCCCTACTGTTGGCTAGGGAAGCTAGATGGTGCAGGTGGACAGAGCACCAGTCCTGAAATCAGGAAAACTCATCTTCCTGAATTCAAATCTGACCTCAGATACTTACTGGCCGTGTGACCCTGGGCAAGTCACTCAACTGTGTTTGCCTCAGTTTACTCATCTGTAAAATGAGCTACAAAAGGAAATGGCAAACCATTCCAGTATTGTTGCCAAGAAAATCCCAAATGGGGTCATGGAGAGTCAGACAGATTGAACAACAACAACAAAGGAATACGTTATTAGAAAATATAATTTGACCCTTGAACTTACATATTTTATTGGATAGAAATAATGATGGAATAATATTATGTTATAAGAAATAATGAGTAGGATACTTTCAGAAAAACCTGGAAAGACTTACATGAACTGATGGAAAATGAAATGAGCAAAACCAAAACACTAGATACACTAACAGCAATGCGAATGACTTAGCTATTCTGATCAATACAATGATCCAAGACAATTCTCAATGACTCATGATGAAAAATGCTGTCCACCTCCAGAAAAAGAACTGATGGAATCTAAAAGCAGATTGAAGCACACTATTTTTCACTTAATTTTTTTGTGAGACTTTTGGTCTGTGTTTTCTTTTACAACATGACTAATACTGAAATGCTCTGCATGATTGCACATGTATAAACATAAAATTGCTTACTGTCCCAGGGAGCGGAGAGAAGAAGGGAGGAAGAGAATTTGGAACTCAAAACTTTTTTAAAATCCATGTCGAAACTGTTTTTATGTAATTGGGGAAAAATAAAATATTATTCAAAAAAATAAGACATACGAGTGATGTGAAGAAGGAACTCTTGGTGAAAGGCCTCAACTTTTTTAGCAAAGTATGAGGAAAGGTCTTCAATTGAAAGGGTTGGGGTTGGTTGTGCCATGGCATGCTTGAAGAGGGATGAGGTTTGGAAAAGTCACTGTGGTGAGTGGAATAATAAGCTAATTAGGGAGGTGTAAAATGATTGTCTAGCTGCAGTAAAGACCGAGTTGAGATTATGTAAAATAAATTTGTAGTGTATACAGTAAGCACAGTTTCATGATTTCCCTAGCTTTGTTCAGCAGCATATGCAAAGGCAATGGGTAGTAAATCCAAAGTTAGGGTTTGGCAGGATGACACTGGCAACAGAGTAAGGGAGCAAGGGACTTGAAGATAGAGAATAGAATCGAACTGGTTTACCAAGGATTCAAGTGGGGGAAAAAGTAGAGTGTAGCCTCAGAAAGAACTAAGGAATAGAGGGTTTGGTGCTCAGGATGAGAATGAGGAACAATGCTAGGGCTAGTAAGGTATAGGGAAAGATGGAAAGACAGAAAGTTAGGGTCCAATGAAAACACTTGAGAATCCATAAACAAGCAAGTGGAACAAAGGTGAAGTTCAAGATGTCAAGACTTCTTGAGTCTCTCAGTAGGGGTTAATAGTGGAAAGAAATTCTTGCACTGTCTCCAAGATGATCATTAACAAGAAGGGTAAACCAAGAGCTGGTATTATTCACCAGAATCTTTGGATTTGCCTGATCTACATGGCAGTTCTTGACCTCATTAACTATCATGGATCATCCAGGTGCAACTAACACTCTGGACTTCAACATCTGGTCCCAAATGGGAGGGCAAAACCGGGCCCCTGCAGTAGCAGCACCTACCGCTCTTCTGTCCAGTATAAGAAGGCAGTGGTTTTGGAGACCTGTAGCAATGCTCAGTGAAATAAGGAGTGACGCTTTTTGGAGGTGATTTTTTTTTCTGGCAATAACGGGGAGTGAAAGTGTCTACTCATAGCTCACAAGAGAAGGGGAGCAGTCCCTCACAGATTTCTCATGGGGAGATTTTTGTTTCCTCTCTCTTCCTAACATCTACCAGGGGAATGCATCCAAGATATAACAGAGAATATTGCAAGATTTATCCAGTTGTACGACAATTACCTATGCTTCTGATGTTACCTGGAAAAAAAATGACAGTGCCAAAAGAAACCTAAAAAGTATAGCTAGAAACAACCGAATTGTAGACAGACACAGGGAAACAGATTGTACTTGCCTCACTACTGCCCCCTGAAGGCAAAGGAGAAGAAAAACTGATTTGGGAACTGAATACCTGCAGCATCTAAGAAAGTGACAAACACTCCTGGACCACAGTTTGAAATGTAGGGATGATAAGATTCCTGGCTAGAGATGGAATATGCCTAACAACGCTTATAATAATGTATTTTCCTGAAGCCTTACAAATCTAGTCCAAAAAACTTTAAACTAAAAAGTGAAAGCAAAAAGACTGCCTCTGTATATTCCTCAGAGGTAGATACCACAGCTACAATAGATAGAAGATGAGACATTCAGAAGATGAAATCCAATAATTACTAAAGTCCCTGGCCTAAAAATGCCTCTAACACAAACCCCTAAAGGTTAGACAGCAAGCAAGAAGAACCAGAGATGGGGACACAAGGAAGCAAATTTGACCTCACTGAGACTTTGGCAGGATGAAACCCATTACTGGAGAGACCTTCAGACCTCATGCAGAAGAAACAGGGAAACAGTGAAAAGGGAGGCAACGATATGCACTGTGTATTAGAAGGTATATTTTCTGTGAGAAAATCCAAGAACTGGGGTGGAGCTTTGACAGATGTTTTCAAATATGTGAAGGGCTGTCATGTGGAAGATGGATTTGTCTATTTGATTCCCAAAGAAAATGCAATGGGTGAAAATTTGCAAAGAAGTCAATTAAGGCTAAGTAGTCATTTTACACAAGACTCGAAAGAAGTCAAGGAAGTCAGGAGGTGGAAACAAAGAGGCAGAGCATTCTAGGTGTGAGAGACAGCCAGTGAAAAGGCATGGAGTCCAGAGATACAGGGTCTTGTGAAAGGAAGACAAAGCAGGCCAAGGGGACTGAATTATAGACTATGTGGAGGGAATAAAGTACTAAGAAGACTGGAAAGCTAGAAAGGGGCCAGGCTATAAGGGCTTTTAAAGCCAATTTTTATATTAGATCCTGGAGGTTACAGGGAACCACTGAAGTTTACCATGTAGTGAAAAGGTCTGGGGAGGAGGAGGGGAAGAGACTTGGTTTGACTTGTGTATTAGAAGACTACTTTTGCAGATGAATGGAAAACAGACTGGAATGAAGAGACTTGAGGCAGGGAGACCAACCCGAAAGCTATTACAATACTCCAAGCATGACATAATGAAGGTCTATACCAGGGTGGTGGCAGTGCCAGAGGAGAGAATGAAGCATATATAAGAGCTGGTGTAAAGGCAGAAATGACAGGCCTTGGTAACAGACTGGATATGGGGGTGAAATATAGCGAGGACATGAGGAAGACACTTAGGCTGGGAGCCTGAGTGACTGAAAGGATGGTGGTACCCTTAAGAGTAGTATGAAATTTAGGAAGAAGGGAGGGTTTTGGGGAAAAGACAATGAATTTCAATATTGGACATGTTGAATTTAAGATGCTTATGTGACGTCCAGTTCCAGATGCCTATTGGCAGTTAGAGATGTGAGAATGGAGGTCAGGTGAGAGGACAGAGCTGGATGAATTGAAGTGAAAACTACCCACAAAGAGATGATAAATGAATCCATGAGAACTGATGAGATCACCAAATTAAACAGTATAGAGTAAAAAGAGGGCCCCTGACAAAGCTGCGTGGAACATCTAAGGTTAGCAGACATGACCTGGATATAGATTCAGTTAAGGGGACCAGGGAGTGGTTAGACAAGAGAGAGAAATGTCACAAAAAACCTGCAGAGGTAGGAGTATCAAGGAGAAGAGAGCTCTCTTCAGTGTCAAAGGGTCCAGAGTGGTCAGGAAGAATGAGAGTTAAGAAAGGGGCAGCAGATTTGTCAATTCTTAAGAGATCACTGGTGACTTTGGAGAAAGCAGTTGCAGTTGAATGTTAAGGCTGTAAGCCAGAATGCAGACATTTGTTGTTGTTTGTACTTTGTTCTCAAAGAGGACTATAACATCAGGGAGGTGATGCCACGATGCCATGGAAGTGAACTGGATTTAAGTGAGGAAGGGCTGTGTAAAGTCACTAACCTCACTTTCTCCTCTGGAGCCATCTGGGTCCAGTGGCCAGATATAGATCAGGACGACTGGAGGTGGCCCAGGATGCAGTGGGAGACCATGGCCTTTTCAAGCTAAGACCTTTAACAGGTCTCAGTATGACTGAGGCAGTGCCCATTCAGTGACTAAGGCTTAAGAAGAAATGAGGCAGAGAACGGCCTCTTTGCCTAGTTAAAAAAAAAATTGATCTGCAAGAGGAAGACCTTCAGGGTTTCTGGCCAAAACAGAAACAATTGCTATGTACACTCATTCTGGGCCAATCAGGGTCGAAAGACATCATCAAGTAGGGCTTGGCATAGGACCTGTTGTTAGCCAATCAATGGGAGCCAAAAAGAGTTGTTCTGATCTGCATCTGGTCACTGGACCCAGATGGCTCCAGAGGAGAAAGTGAGGCTGGTGACTTTGCACAGCCCTCCCTTGCTTAAATCTAATTCATTCGCATGTCATGGCATCACCTCCCTGATGTCATGGTCCTTTTTGAGAATGAAGGACAAACAACAAACAACAATCTCTGTGAGTAAAAAAAAAAGGCAGATATTTAGAAAGAGAGAGAAAAAGAAGTAAAGGCACTAACTGTAGATGGTTTTCTCAAGGAGTTTAGCCATGAAAGGGAGGAGAGATATAGGATGTTAGCTAACATGATAGATGGATCAAGTATGGGTGTTTTGGAGGAATGAAGAAGAGAAGAATTTGTTTCTAGGTAGCAAAGAAGTAGCCTGTAGATAGGGAGAATTTGAAGATTATGTGACTGGGAGGACAGAAGGGACAATCTAGTGAAGAAGATGGAATAGAATGGGATCAATTCTTCAGAAAGAGGGGTTTGCCTTGGAAAGGAGAAGGGCCACCTCTTCATGTGAGATAGGGGTGAAGGAGGAGACAGTAGAAGAGGGGGCTCTTGGAAAATGGTCTCATTTTTTTCAGTGAATTACAAGGTAAAGTTCTCAGCTGAGAATGTGGAGCTCAGTGGTGCCATGGGAAGCTTGAGAAGGGATGAATAGGTATGTCTCATAAAGGTAAGCTTCATAAAGACTATGGATATATCATTATTATATAAGGTGGATTTAAAAAGTTAATCACTATATATACTGCTTAAGTTGCTATATAAAAACATTGATTTGCTACGTTAATTTTTTACTTACCAAATTATCAGTTTCTGGATCTTCACAAAAAAAGGGTTTTCCTTCCTTTTCTTGCTTCCTAACAAAATTTTCAATATCTACATCAAAACTGGCAGAAGTCGTGCCCTCTGAGCCTTGTGTAGATTGTTCACATTTTTCAAACAACAATGCTAATAATGGAAAGAGCGGATGTCTGAAGGAAAAAAAGGAATAAATTTGCCACATTTCATTTTAAACTTTAACAATTTTTGGAAATATTCTCAGAAAGCAATTAGTCTTGAAAAGTTAAACTGGCTTATAGAATTACAATATAAAAGTTACAAGTGTTTGTAAAAACCATAGAAAGAAACCAAGAAAGTGGCATTTAAATTTTAACAGCAGACATTCTTTTTTAACTTAAAATTTCATAAGACTTATCTCAAGGTTTTCACAGCACACTAAAAATTCATATTTTAGGCATATCCCCTGACAGAAATGGAATATTGGCAGATAAGGTAAACATACATAGTTTCTTCATGTTAGAACTTGAAAAATCAAATGGGCTAATGCGAAACTGAATTATATATTTTATTTTGGCTCTTTTAATATAGCACTGATAACAAATATGACTTTATCTCACATAAGGATCCTTATGCAGAAAATTCTTTGCAAAGGTGACTCATTTAGTTAACACATATACTAGTATGGGAAACAAAGCAATTTGAGCAAATATTTAACAGGAAAAAAAACACAGTTAAAACAGTGCTAAGAGAAGTAAAAGAACTTTTTAGAAATGAATTCTTTTTTCAACGTTTCAAATTTCTCATCTCCTTCTTCCACATCTTTCAGACTGAGAACTTCAAATAACTTTCTTTTTGTCCTCTATATCAGTTTAGGTAAACCAGACCTGATTTCTACTGTTCACCAAAATCTTTGATCTCTAGAACATTAATCAAGGCTTGAATTTTTCTTTTAGTTTCTACCCCTGACACATGAATCCAAATCTCAGAGGCCCACTCAATCTTCAGGTTATGGGCTTGTTAGGTTTGACAAAATAAGGGTTAGGCTTTATTGCTTTTTCACTTAAGATGATAGTGTCAGGTCTTTTTGATTTAGAATTTACACATGTGCTTCAATTACATGCAGTGACTCTTCGGCATCTGCTCTACCTGTGGGGTATGTGTGTGTGTGTGTGTGTACATGTGTGTGTATCCATGTGTTTGCATGCTTTTCTTTATCTGGTATTTATACTTCTTTTGTTAAAATGTGTCTACAGACTTGAGCCTAGTCGTCTCTTCCAAAAGCACTGATAAGATCTTGCTTTTATTTTGTTTTTTTGCAAACAAAACTTTGAAAACATTTAAAAACAATAAATGGGTTTGTAGAGGTATTTTTTTCACTCACTGCACCATCCCAGGGCCTTGTTCTTGTGATAGATCTATCAGAGGCAGCGGAGTTCAAATCCTGCCTCAGACACTAGCTGTGAGACCTGGCCAAGCCAATTAACTAGCCTCAGTTTCCTCATCTCAAAATTGGGCATAATAATAGCACCTACTTTGCAGGGTTACTGTGAGGATATACTGAGGTACGTGTGTAAAATGCTTTACAAACCTTAAAGTGCTATGTAAATGGTATTACGAGTAACACCCTGGCCACCACTCCCTGGAAAACCAGGTATATTACCTTTTTTACCCCTCCTCCAGGGTCCTCTGGTAACCTTTAAGGAGTTTTGGGAGGTACAGGCTCGCTGCAAATGTCTTTAGCCCCCACCAGTGGTGTTCCCCCAAGTATAGGGGGTATCCCTTTCACCCCAGTTTTTACAAAGGAATATTTACTTCAAAGGCATGACCACATGCGGGAGGCATAATGCTCCTCCCCCTACATTACCCGTGCTATGGGGAAGAGGGAGGGGATTAGGTTCACAATTTAGCTCAGTTCCTACTCAGAGTGTTCCCAAGTTCCAAGTCCAAAGCCCTCCTTGCGCTCAAGTCACTCTGGCTTCTCTAGACTTTGAGAGCAACTTTTCTCTCACCTGTTCATTCCATTCCTTCTCACCCCACCCTCCCCCAAGGGTGAACTGTGATCTTTACCCTCCAGACCCAGCAAAAAGAAAGCAACTAGCCCAAGTCTGTTATATTTTTAGAAAATAAGTTTTTATTGATATTTTCTGTTTTTTAATCACCAGAGTTATCCCAAGTGTCTGTTCCCTGGTCCTTCCCAGAGAGCCATACCATGTGACAAACATTTTTTAGAGAGGAAAGAAAATCAGGAAAAAAAATTATGTACTCCAAAAGCCTGAAAACAAATTCAACGTGTAACACCTATGGAACTCCCACTCCCACATACTTCTTCATTAGAGTCCAACTTGATCTTTGTAATTTTGTTACATTTGCTTTTTTGGTGTGTCATTGTTCTTCTCACTTACATTGTTGTAGTTTTTGTGTATATTATTTTCCTTGGCTCTGCTTACTTCATTCTGCATCAGTTCATATAGACCTTTCTATCTTCTATATGCATCACATATTTCTTATACCACAGTAATATTCCATTACATTCATGTACCACAATTTGTATTCAGCCATTCCCCAACTGATAGGCATCTATTTTATTTCTAATTCTTATCTATCACAAAAAAGTGTTACTATAGATATGTGGGGGACTTTCTTCTTACTGATGACTTCCATGGGGTATAATATAAGCACAGTAACGGAGTCTCTGCCTCAAAGGTTTGGGATTATTTTAATTACTTTATTTGCTTACTTTAAAACTACCTTCCAAAATGTTGTACCAGCTCCCTCAACAATTATTAATGGGCCTTTTCTTCTATAAGCCCTCCAATACTAACTGGTGACTTTTTTGTAATTTTTTGTCAATTTGCAATGTGTGAGATAAAACCTCAAGAATGTTTTGATTTGCATTTCTTGTATTATTAGTGATTTGGAGCAGTCTTTCATGTAGTTGTGAAAACTTTATAGATCTTTTGATAAGTGTTCACATCCTTTGATCATTTATCTATTGGAGGATGGCTATTAGCCATGTATATACACATATATGTATATACTGTTTATATACCTACTAAGATATCAAGCTCTTAACAGAGAAATTTGATAAAGATTTTTTCCCCATTTCACCAAATCCCTTATTTCAGAAGTATTAATTTTGTCTGTGCAAAAACTTTTCATTCTCAAGTACTCAGTTATCTGTTTTGTCTTTTATAATTTCCTCTATCTCTTGTTTGGTTAAAAATATATGTCCTACACATACCTGTAAGAGGCATATGATATTTCTCTCCTAATTTTTTATAGTAAGATCTTTAATGTTAAGATCACATCTCCACTTAGAATATATTGTGGAATAATTTCTCCCAGTCAGTCTGGCCAGTTTTAAAGATGAAAACTTTCTCAGCCTGTGCCAGTCATGATAGGGGATGTAGATTGCTTCCATATAGGCCATCTGGGTATGCCCAAGATGTTGCCTTCTTGTTTTTATCATTATTTTTATTATTTCTTACAGGTTTTTCTGAGTTCATCTCTCTTCTCTTTAGGATAGGCAGTGTGGGATTTCAGCTGGTTCACACCAGTTCAGTAGAACCGGTACCTAATTTTAGGTTGATTCGGCAAACCGGTTGTTAGCAGGGGCAGTGCCTCAACTCAGTTCCATGAAGAACAAGTCGTTAATTTATTTGAATCTCACCACTGAGGATAGGTATAGGAGATGGACCTGTAATTTCATTGGTTTACAGAACTTCCAAGTAAGAAGTTGCTTCTATGTAGCTTCTGACCAATGTAGGTCAGTTCCTTCTCTGTAACTTGTCTTAGAAGGTTGCCTGGACCAGAAAGGTTATGAGACTTAAACCCATCTCTTCCTGGCTTTGAGACTGGCACACTATGCCTTATGTTGTATTCATAAAAGATAATTTGTTCAGCCTTTCCCCAGTTAAGGGGTTCCCACTTTGAGTTTTTTATTAGAACAAAAACTGAAACTATTATCATTTTTTTTTTTACGCAGGAAAATTCCCTTGGACTTAGAACTTTGTCTAGTACTAGTATTGTTGAGTAAAAGAGTATGTTCAGTATAGTCATATTTTGAGTACAGATTTGAATTTCTTTCCAGAACAGTTTGGACAATTCAAATCGCCAGCAATATGTTGTTCATTAGTGTGACTGCCCTCCCATAGCCCCTTCGATAAATGACGCGTTTATTTTTTCTCATCTTTGCCAATTCATGGTGTAATGAAGAGCCTCAGAATTGTTGTAATTTGCAATTCTATGGTTATTATTGATTTGGTGCTCCATTAGGCTTTTTAGGTAGCTTACTCCTTGTTTAAGGCTTCTCACTTTCTGTGCTAAGCTGTTCTCCCTCCAAATCTTTTTTTCTTTTGTGCTCTAGTTTCATTTTTTTGATATACTGCTTCATTCTTTAATCTATTCTTGGAGTCCTTCAGGCCAAGCCATTTTTTTCTTAGCCTCTACTTGTATTTATTATGGAGCTATTCCTTGTCTGGCTCTTGGCCTTTTTTAACCCATGATATTTTATTTAGAGTTTTCCTTTGCTTGCTCACATTTCCATCTTGGTTGCTGAATGGGGACTTCGTGCCACAGTAAGGCCCTGTCCTATTTCTCATTCCTGAATAGAGTGGCTGGGTCCAGGTCCTCTCCCCACTGTAGCTTGGATATTGTTATTCCTACCCTGCTGTAGTACTGAATGGGGTAGTTGGGTCCTGATCCTCTTCCTGTCTTCTTCTACAGCCTTAGTTTTGAACAAGGAGCTGGGACAGGAGAATAAAGCAGGCCTTGCCTTCTGCCTCTCTCTTCTTGAGCCCAATGCTGGCTCTGGCCTTGGCTCTGTCTCCTTTTCCACACGTAGTCACCTAATAGGAACTGGTTTGTTCCTGGATTGACCCTGACAGGCCTCAACCAGAAGTCCGAGATCTTGCTGGCTTCCTGCAGTGTCTCAAGGCACCCTGGGCACATCAGCCATCAGTATCCTTGCACAATCTATAGTGAGTTGACTGTATCTTTTGCTATGGCTCCAAAAGGCCTCGACTCAGATCCCTCTGGCTTCACACCAGACTTGCGAAAGATGGTGCTGCCTTCAAATGCTCTTTGTGTGGCCCCACCAAGATTGACCTCATGCTTCTGACTATCTTCCTGTGCACTCTTGGAATACATGAAGTAACTTGCTGGTGTTTCAGTTTAGCTTTACTGAATCTTTGTTTCATCTGGTGCTCTTTTTTTATTTTCCTGAGATTTTTCTCAGGGGAGCTAGAGGGAGTCTATCATATCACTATCTTTGCTGGAAATCCTTGTCATCCTCTTTACCACTCACCATTAGTTATTAGAAGGGCAGCTAGGTGGTGCAGTAGATAGAGTACTGAGCTTGCAATTAGCAAGAATCATCTTCCTCAATTCAAACCTGGCCTCAGACACTAACTATGTGGCCCTGGGCAGGTCCCTGAATCCTGTTTGCCTCAGTTCCTCACCTGTAAAATGAGCTGAAGAAGAAAATGGCAAACCACTATAGTATCTCTGCCAAGAAAACCCCAAATGGGGTCATGAAGTCAGATATGAAAAAGTGAACAAAAACAATCGCTTATTAAAAGTTCACAACTAATTATTTTTCTAGCTTTATTCTGTTAACTATAATTTTGTGAAGGTGGAGAAAAAGTTTATATTGCAGCAAATTAATGAACTCACCCAGAAGACCTAGTAAACAAGCCAGTTCTTCACCTTGAAAACAAGTTAGATGATCATAAATGAATCAAGTAATTACAAGTTGGCATGGTTAAATGAAAGGGCCAGTCTTTCAAAAGATCTGGGGGAAAGCTATCTAGAACTCAACAGAACTGTAGAACTATATGATGAAATTGAAAGATCATATCAACGATAGTAGTTCTTTTTTCAGATATAAACATATTCAGGCCCCCAATTATTTCCCCCCCCAATTATTTCCCCCCCCAAAATACTACTTCATGAATTAAAAACAGCTTATTTAAAACTTACCTCATTTCTAATATGTGGTATCTTATGAAATGAAGCACTAGAATTTAAAAAGTCAACATTCTAAGTTGAATTACAGTAATTACATTTTAACTAACCTCAAACTAAAGATAGTATCATACTTACATCAATTTGAAATTTATCACAATCAAAATATTTCAAAATTAACAGATATAAGAAATACTAAATTTGAGAATTTTCGCCTAAATGGTCATTTTATCTTTCATAAAAATCTACATAATTTCTTCATTCTGATGAACGTTTTCTACTCCATGTGCCCCTTCACCCCTGTCCCAACTATTTAAAATAAAAAATAATTTAAACAAAAAAAAAAGAATACATTGTATTTTAGTTGAAGCAGCTACCTATAAATGGCCTGCTTATCTGCATCCATTGGTGTCTGGGATTCCACAGGAGCAGGGCTCACTCCTTCTGCATCAGGGTCAGAACAATTTGGCTCTCGCTCAGTTTTAAACTCTGTTACTACTTGCATCTGTAAAAAGAGAAGGATATCTCATATCACCTTAGACAAATGGATGAACAGTGTTTACTTTTCAAATAACTATCACTGAAATGAGATAAGCTGTTAGTATTTTGGTATCACATAGCAATTATACCAAAAAAACTCAACAGAAACCCCTTTTAATCTCCCACTTTTTGATAAATAAAATAACAATCACAGAATTTCAGTATTCTGTTTAAGAACTAGAGTTGCCACCGTATGGGAAATACAGAAGTATGTTCCTTACTTTCTTGTTTGTTCAAATACAACATAATTCAACATTTGAAAAGAGATTTGTATCATACCACAAAAAAAAAAAACCACCCATTCTTCCTATTATACCCTGTTATCACGTACTTAAATGAATTAATGATTTCATTGGTTTTTCAAGGTTTCCTTCAATGGTACAGATCACAAGCTGTTCATGCCTGATTCTCCTACGGGAAACTTGTCTATGTTGTTCCATACTTTCCTTCAAGGAGTTGACCAAACGAATACTTTCATTTTTTCCCAACATCACAATGATACCTCTAGAGAAAACAGACTATATATCTATCCACTAGGAGGACCAAAAACTTATTTTTTCATTGTTGCAGCCTGTTCATATTTAACATATGCCTCTCTATGGCATCTATGTAGTACTCATTTCTAATTTTCTAGAGACTAGTTTTTGATGACTCATAATATTATAATAACAGAGAATAATTCAAAGTTGTTTATTCTATTTAACAAAGTTAAAAATGCAATATATTACAAATTATTAAAGAGACTAAAATTTTCACTTAAGGATTATAGAATAAACAAAAATTTTCCCAAAATGAAATAGCAGCTATATTTTTAACACCAGCATTTGTTAGTTACTGTCTTTATCACAGAGAGCTTTAAAATGCAAAACTCAAAGTAATAGGTAGAAATTGCAAAAAAAGGTAAATTGTAAAGAAAACTTCCTAAAAGAGTCATCCAAAAGTGGTATGAGCTGCTTCAGTATGTTATAGGTATGCCCCTCAGAAGAAGTTTCCAAACAAGGGCTGGATGAACCACTCTGGACTTGGCAGGTCCAGAAGCAGCATAATTCAGTGAAAAGAGCGTCACTGGATCATACGCGGATTTAGAACTAGGAGGGCATCCTGGTCAACCTCTTGAAATCCAATATGAAGAAACAAAGGTCCTGAGAGGTTCAGTGATTTTCTGAAGATTACACAGGGAAGAAGTAAAAGAATCAGGATTTTCACTTTAGTCTTGGACTCCAGGGCTAGTACTCTTTCTATTGTGCCATAGACTTAAGACCAGCCTTAGTAAGTATCTATATGACTGTGGACAAGTCATGTCACCTCTCTAAGTCTCAATTTCCTTACCTATCAAATAGACAAAATGGCATCTAAGATCCTACTAGCTCTCTAAATCTGTGATCCTGGAATCTCCAGGAGAATTTCTTCGAGTTGCCTTGGAGGTCCCTCCCAGTCTGACTGGCTTGCAGAGTATGTGAAAAGGATTAATGGGTAGCAGCTTAAAATGATAAGGTAGAACAAAATTCTGAAGGGCTTCAAACTCTCAGCAAGATTTTTTTTTTATCCTAGAGGCAAAAGCCACTGAAATTTCCTGAATAGGGGACTGATGTATTCGGAATTATGATTTTAGAAGATTACTTTGGACAATGGAGAAGGGAGAGACTGGAAGCATGTAGATGAATGAAGAGGCTGTCACAATAATCCAGGTAAGAGGTAATGAAAATATGAACTAGGATGATGGCCATGTGATTGAAAAGAAGACAAAAGATATGAGAAATAGCATGGAAATATAATTGGCAAGACTTGGCAACTTACTGGAATGGAGTGGGGAAAGTAGGGGAGAGGGAAGAGTTGAGGATGATTCCAAGATCATGACTGGGTGACTAGAAGGATGGTGTCACTTCTCTATTCGTCAGAGAAAAATCTGCCAATCTATATGGACAAATAGTGAGATGTAAGGAAGCAGAAACCAGTATAAATGGCTTTTCTAAAAACTTTGCCTATAAAATGGAAGAGATATCTATATCTATCCATCCATATCTTCTATATGTACATACATTACATATATATATTTCCCAAGAGTTCATCTGTAAAAATGTATAAATATGAATGCATATGTGTATGTATATATGTATCCTGTGTGTGTGTATCTTCTCTATGTTACCAAATCTTTTCCAGAGGTTTTCTGAAATAAATTTGAGTAACTGGAAAGGGATAGGATTTAGAACTAAAATCCCAAGAAGAGAAGAAGAAACAAGTGTCAGAACCTTAATATCTTCAAAGGGTACTGAGAAAGATAAATGCATACACTAGGAGGAAGAAGAGGGTGGAACATACTATTTCTTATGACTAGGGCACATGAGAAGAGTGTAGACACAGAAGAAAAGATCAGAAAGTGGACATCAAATAAACTTCACTCTTAAACAAAGGATGGTTGAACACATGCATAGTTTGGTGTAGAAATACACAGAACTCAACAGAGAAATAAGCATGAGCGATAAACAGAATCATACAAGGGTAAACAGAATAATACTGGGGAAAAACAAACTTCCTGATTCTGAAGGAAGGGAAGGAAAGGAGGAGAAATAAAGAAAGGCAAAGAACTAGAATCTAAGGAGATGCTTTATATTGCTTCTTAGACCATTGTGGCACATGAATATAATGGAATATTACTGCAGTGTAAAGAAATGATGAAAGAGATGATTTCAGAGAATCCTAGGTAGCATAAACTGATGCACAGTGAAGTTAGTAGAACTAGGAGAACAATTTATACAAGGACTACAACACTGTAAAGAAAGACAATTTTGAAAGCCTTAAGAACTGATCAATATAACAATCAACCACTAGGTACCCACATCCTGACAATGACATGATGGTCACAAAGTACAGGAGAAAAATATTTTTGAGTATGGCTACTGAGGGAATTAATTTTGCTCAAATATACTTTTTAATGCTTTTTCCTTTATTTTTTTAATGGAAGGACAATTATGACTCCAAAAAAGAGGACCACTGAAACATTTAAAAAAATAAACGGAAGCAAATTTATAAGGAAGCAAAAATAAGCAGGACAAGTTTGAAAGTAATGTGTAAAAATTATTTTCTGTATACATATTTTAAGCAAGTGGAATGAAACAGATTTACAATACCATACAGAATCCTTTTTGTTCTGTTATGTGCATGGAAATGCTCTTTTTTGGTACCTAGGTCTTTGTGTCATCGCATTCCAAATCTTCAAGGGGAAACGGTTTTATTTTATAGAAAGCTTCATAGACATGAAAAAGAATGTGTAATCAACTATGCAGATCATGAGAAAATAAGATAGAAGAGAGAGAAAATGGAAACACCTTAGTTTCCATTGTGACAATATCATCTGGATCCAGTTGACTCTTATCACTGTCCACAGAGAGCTGACCACAAATTAGAACTCTGTGGATGTGACTGAGGAAGACCAGGACCTGAGCCACAGCAACTGTGTAGAAATGCCTATCTTTTATGTGGTCTGCCTTGTGGTCTTCCTCTTCTATGGCAATATTTTTTGGCTCTCATAATCATTACCTTCCAGGCACAAGAGGGCAAAATGAGGGAGGAGTACTACATGGTAAATAAGAGGGCATGTATCAAGACCTTGCTATCAGTGTGACAATGTTCACATGCTACATGCCCCCAAACCTTACAGTATAGTGCCTGGCACTTCATGGTGCTCCTAGCCTTTGAGTACATCATCATGGCCTTGTTCACCTTGACACCGTGGTGCTGACAATAAAGTGATAAAACGTCTCACCGTTGTGGAAATGAAAGGTAACTACCTGATATTTGTTCCCTGTTGGCTTGATTCTCTTAATAGCACTACTCTACTCGTTTCTCCTATAAACTGGTATTAAAGTAACTAAATATTGCCTTCATTATCATGTTCTCCCTAGAACATATCCTAACTTTTAGTTTCTTCAATTATTTCAGAGATATCTTGAGTATCTTTCACTTCATTTCAGTCATCAGCACCATCACTGAAATTATTCTTATAGCAAGCTGGTGAGTACCAATGGCTTTAACATTAATTTTCTAAACTTTTCAAAGTTGGCTAGCTGATCATGCTCCTCAGATAGGGCTATATTAGTCATATTTTGTGATGGAACTTTGTTTTGTCTTTAGTCCCTTATGTGGTCTTCTTTATTTATATCATAATCAACATACAGATTATTGAAAATAGAAAATTAGTTGAAAAAAGTCATATTAATTGGCACATCTACAGCTTTGTTTAGCCCCTAATGCTGCTTGTCAGGAGGATCACAGGTGAAATGTGGCAGGAAATGCTACGAATGGGACTCCACTGCACCGCTGGGGCAAAATGAGAGTAAATGACAAAGAATTAATCTGGCCTTCCTTTGTTTCATTTCTTTCATCATTTTATGCTTCCTTCTTGATCAGAATATGGTGAATCTGATGATCCTATCCATTTATCCAATCAAATCGGATCAACTTCAACAGTTAATGGAATCAGTTCTGAAAATAACAGATTCCTTGAAAAAATGGTTCCTCTGGAAGAAGGCTGACTGGCTGTGTACCATGAGCATCAAAGCAACCCTCAGTCAGTGTGTTATTAATAATATCCAAAGTCTTTCTACATTATTTAAAAGAAAACAACAAATCAAGAGTACTAAAATTTTCTGCCTTTCTTATTGAATATAGGGAGGCAACAAAGTATAGCAGAAAGGGCACTAATCTTAAACATAGAAAACCTGCATCCTATATGTTGCTTTGCTGCTAAAATTGGTAATACAAACAAGACATTTCCCCCCTTACTTGTATCTATGAAATGGGGAAACAGAATGTTTTTCATTTACTGCAGCATGATGAGGAAAATAAAATGGGAAGAGTATTAAGATGTTTTGAGCTTATTCCTATAAGAGATTCAACACAGTGTAGTACAGAAGAGTACTAGAAGTCTGGGTTCAAATCCTTGGTCCAACACTTACTAGATGAAATGGCCATGGACATATCACTTAACCTCTCTGAGCCTTAGTTTCCCCATCTGTAAAATAGAGATAATAAGTGTTCATGTTTGTTGATACTTGTCAAGTTCAGAATAACAAAAATTAAAATTCTGGAAAAAAAGATAAAAAATGGGAGTAATAACACCACTTGACAGGACTGTTATGACAAAATCTATTTGTAAGTTATTATGCAGTCTATAAACGTGAATCATTAGTAGCACTAATTATTATTATTATTATCATTAGCTTCACAGATAGAGTAGGCACAAAAGAAATTTATGAAAAAAGAGCCCATTAACCTAAGTGATATATAAACAAGGCTTACCTCAGTGATAAAGAGAGAGAACCAGAACTAAAAATGATCTTAAGCAACATCCAGACAAGCCAGCCTGGCCAAAATAACAAAGAACCCTGAGGGGAAAGACAGGAAACAGTATGTGCAAAGCCAGGAACTCCAAAGAGCCCCAGAAACAGTAATGTTACCAGACCAAGTACCCCACTTCCAGTCTGGCTCCTACTGCAAGTGTCTAGAAATAAATCCAAGTGAGACCCAACCTAGCAAATGCCTCTGAAGATGCTGCAGCTCCCACAACAGCCACTGCTACTGAACATCAGGAAAAGACTACTATCAAGTGGTTTGAAGCAATTAAAGTATATGGTTTTATCAATGGAAATAACACTAAGGAAAAGGCATTAGCATCTCTGCACTGCCACTGTACTGTAAGGAGCAAAGGGCCATCCCATTTATCCTGCAGCTGAACTATATGTGTCATTTCCCACTAGAATATAAATTCCTTGAGAGGAGGGACTGTCTCGATTCTCTATTTGTATTCCTGGGGCTTAGCACAGTGCTTGGCACCAAGTAAATGTTTAATAAATGCTTTTTTATTCCCTCATTAATTCAAAAAACTCCAATATTTCACCTCACATCTGGATAATTCAAACCTTAAAAAACATGAGAAGATTTATATGAACTGATACAAAGCAAACAACCAGAAAAAAGATATACTCAATGACAAGTATTAAGTGAAAAGAACAATAAATCAGCCTGTGACACCCACTAGCTGTATCATGGGCAAGTCATTTAATCTTTCTGACCCTCAGTTTCCTTATCTGTAAATATTTTATTTGCTTTAATTAGCCAAAATCTGCCTTCTGGCCCACTCACCTGAACCCTCCTCTCCCAAATGCAAACAGAAGAAAAAGAAAACCCTTTACAAAAATGTATAGTCAATCAAAACAAACTTCCATATTGGCCATGTCCAAAAAAAAAAAAAAGCACCTCATTCTGCATCCTGAATCCTTCACTTCTCTATCGGGAGGTAGAGAACACGTTTCATCATTAGTCCTCTGGAATCGGTCACTGGTCTACTGACAAGAGCTCATCACAATAGTATTTCATCACACCTAAAACTGTTCATCCATTCTCCAGTTTGTGGATGCCTCTGCAGACTCCTATTCTTTGCAACCTCAAAAAGAGTTCATTCGTGTTTATCTTTTTATATTTCTCTCCACTTTCTTGTTTGAACTTCAAAGTTTGTCCGCAGTTCTAATCTTTTATCAGAAATGCCTGGAAGTCCTCTATTTCATTAAAGATCCATTTTTTTTCCTCTGTAGCATTATATTCAATTTGCTGGGTAAGTTATTCTTTGCTGTAAGCCCCATAACCTTTGCCTTTCTGGAACAAAGTATTCCAAGTTCTCTGCTCCTTTCATTTAGCAGCAGTGGTTGCTGCTAAATCATGAGTGCTCCAGACAAAGGTTCCTTAGCATTTTAATTCTTTCTACCTGCTTATAATGTTTCTGAAAAAGACTTCATTTCTAAAATATATAGAGAACCGAGTCAAATTTGCAAGAATACAAGTCATTCCCCAATTGAGAAATGGTCAAAGAATATGAATAGGCAGTTTTCAGACATCTATAGTCATATGAAAAAATGCTCTAAATCACTACTAATTAGAGATGCAAATCAAAATAACTTTGAGGTACCACATCACACCTATTAGATTGGCTAACATGACAAAACAGGAAAATGACAAATGCTGGAGAAGGTGTGGGAAAGTTGGAACACTAATTCATTGTTTGGTGGAGCTGTGAGCTGATCCAACCATTCTGGAGAGCAATTTGGAACTCT
Source organism: Phalanger gymnotis (assembly GCA_028646595.1). Taxonomy (NCBI): domain Eukaryota; kingdom Metazoa; phylum Chordata; class Mammalia; order Diprotodontia; family Phalangeridae; genus Phalanger; species Phalanger gymnotis. The sequence continues at coordinate 507,667,184 of CM053622.1, forward strand.
GACCAAAGGGCTATAAAAATGTGCATACTCTTTAACCCAATGATACCACTTCTAGGGCTGTATCCCAAAGAGATCATACAAGTGAGAAAAAGACCCATATGTACAAAAATATTTATAGCAGCTCTCTTTGTGGTGGCCAAGAACTAGAAATTGAGGGGATGCCCATCAATTGGGGAATGGTTGAACAAGCTGCGGTATATGAATGTAATGGAATACTATTGTGCTATAAGAAATGAAGAGCAGGGGCAGCTAAGTGGCACAGTGAGTAGAGGACCAGCCCTGGAGTCAGGAGGACCTGAGTTCAAATCTGGCCTCAGACACCTGACACATGTACTAGTTGTGTGACTTGGGCAAGTCACTTAACCCCAATTGCCCTGCCAAAAAACCAAAAAAAAAAAAAAAAAAAAAAAAAAAGAAGAGCAGGCAGACTTCAGAAAAACCTGGACTTATATGAACTGATGCCGAGTGAAGTGAGCAGAATGAGAATACTGCACACAGTAACAGTCACAGTGTGCAAGGACTGATTTTGATAGACTTAGCCATTTTCAACAATGCAAGGACCTAAAACTTTCCCAAAGCACTCATGATGGAAAATGCCATCCATATCCAGAGAAAGAACTATGGAATTGGAATGCGGAGCGAAACAAATTCTTTTCTCTTTTGGTTTGTTTTCTTTCTCCTAGTTTTTCCCATTCGTTATAATTCTTCTATGCAACATGACTAATGCATAAATATGTTTAATAGGAAAATATGTATAGGGCCCATATCAGATTGCATGCCATCTTGGGGAGGAAGGGGGAGAAAATTTAAAACTTATGGAAGTGAATGTTGAAAAATGAAAATAAGTAAATTAATAAATTGGGGGGAAAAACTTCAATTGCTATGCCCTTAGGCTAATTTCCCTCCAAACCTGGAATAAAAAGATACGTTAATTAAAAAAAATAGGAATGTATATGTAGAGCCTATATCAGATTGCAGTCCATCTTGAGGAGAGAAGGGGAAAAAATTTAAAACTTATGGAAGTGAACGTTGAAAACTAAAAATAAAAAAAGCATCATCCAATAAATAAATGAATAAATAAATAAGCAAGCCCAGGATCTCACTACCCAGGAATGCCATTCCTCTGAGCAGGTCCCCTTCTCTGTTCAACATGGATCTGTGACATCAACTGGCAACAAAGCTACCAGTAACAGACCTGTCCTCTTTGCAGTACTCCAATATGGGTCTGGGACCTCTTCTTGCCATGGTGAAATTCAGTCTCTCTCCCTGGGTACTGTAGGACTCTAAGCAAGTCATGCTCCTGGCCAGATTCCATTCTCAATATCCTCAGATCTCCCTTGTCTGTCTATGTCACATCGGGCTAGACAAGTGACTAATTTTTTTTTTTTCTGGATTCCCCTATCTGGATTTGTTACATTTTCTAGATGTTCAGAGAGGTTTGTGGAAGGGAACTCACTATGCTGCTTCAAATCATTCCACCATCTTTGCTCTGCCTCACTTTCTTTATCCATAAAATTTGGGAGCTAGATGGCTTCTGATATTCTTCCATCTCTAGATCTAAGAGTGCAATCTCTACTCCCTGTCCCCTAGCCAAAATTATGGGAGGGAAACAGAAAAGGGCACTTGGCAGTGGAGTGGGGGACCAGAGATAAAATAATTTTTAGAGGAAGCCAAGCATGTATTTATATATGAAGATCATAAATGGAAGAAATATGAGTCATCTAAGCAAAAAAAAAAAAGAAATTTGTTAACAGAATGGAGGTACAGGAAGGAAAAATTGAAAAAGGATAAGCAAACGAGGCTCTGAAAGGATAGGACTGAGGTGGCTGAAATATCAGAGAGGGTAGCAGGAAAGCAGGTTTTGACAAAGGCAGCCAACAACTCTGAATCACAGCATTCAGGAGAGGAAGCAATGGGAGTTAGCTAGCTACTGGATTAGGATATGGTAAATTTAACTAGGGCCCCAACCCTCAAAGGTCCTGTGATGATGACGAGTGACACTGGTTCTCTTTCAAGAACCACTAGATACAGGATAGAGTATGGTTATCACAATCCCTACAACCCTGTAGCAAAATGTGTAAGGTTCTGGTCCTGATGAAAATACTAGAAGTGAGCCTAATTACTGACTCTGGTCCTGAAGGTGAAAGGCGCGATCTCCAAAGTGGTACATTATTTCTCCTATTATGTTTTGTAACTATTTTCAGGAAATAAGAATGTCATCCAATCAATGAAAACACTCTAGCAGTTGAGACGCAAGGGCACCAAATGAGAAGAATCAGCAGGAATGTCAAACTAGGAAGTAGTAGCACAACACAACTCATTTTTTTTGGCGGGGGGGGGGGGCGTTACTGAATACTTTTATTCTGCACATAGAAGCCACTAAGGCTCTGGCCTGTGGGCTCATCGAGACTGCATCACAAGGACAGGGCTCTACACATCAACACCAGGCTTGGTGGTGAGACCAGGTGATTCTATCCCAGTCACAAGATGATAAGGGTTTTCCGACAGAGAACCACACGTCAGGTCGTCTCCGGTGTGAGACAGCTCTAACGAAGCAGTGAGAACATCACAGAAAGGTGGAAGGGAGAGGGAAGTTAAGCAGCAGAGGCCCCTGCCCCCAAAACAAAAGTGGTCTAGTACTTGGTGCTGCCTATTCTTAGGGCAGGAGCAGACTTCTACAGAGGTGACTAGCGCCTGTGAGCTCATAGGCCTTCTGGCCACAGAGGTTACTTGGCCTGAGGGTTTCTGAAGTTTCTTCCAGCAAATTTAGCCTTGCTGCCCAGATCTTCCTCAATTCTGAGAAGCTGGTTATACTTGGCCAGATGCTCAGATCGGCAGGGGGCACCAGTCTTGATCTGCCCAGTGCAGAGGCCCACCACCAGGTCTGCAACGAAGGCATCTTCAGTCTCCCCCGAACAATGGGAAACCATCACTCCCCAGCCATTGGACTGGGCCATCTTGCATGCCTGGAGAGATTCAGTTATGGAGTCAATCTGGTTCACTTTGAGGAGGAGGCAGTTGCAGGCTTTCTCGTTCACAGCCTTTTTGATGCGCTTGGGATTGGTCACTGTGAGATCATCCCTTACCACCTGGATGCCTGCAGTAGCAGTGAAATCCTTCCAAGCTCCTCAATCATCCTCAAAGGGATCTTCAATAGACACCATGGGATAGTCCTTGATGAAGCTCTTGTAGAGGTCCCCAAGCTCAGAAGGGGAGATATATCTGCTGGGATCATCAGGAAACTTGAAGTCCAAGTCATATTTCCCAGATCGAAAGAATTCTGAGGCAGCACCATCCATGCCAATTATGACCTTATCAGTGTAGCCAGCCTTACTAATAGCAGTCTTTAGCAGGTCCAGAGCTTCTTTACTCTCCAGGATGTTAGGAACAAAGCCACCCTCATCGCCTACATTGGTGGCGTCCTGTCCATATTTCTGCTTAATCACACTCTTCAGGTTGTAGTGGACCTCAGCTCCAATGCGCATGGCCTCCTTAAAGTTTGCTGCTCCAACAGGAAGGATCATGAACTCCTGCATGGCCAGCTTGTTACCCGCATGGGAGCCACCGTTGATCACATTGAAGGCTGGAACTGGAAGGATGACTTCAGCATTGCCTGCAATGCTGAGCAATGTAGTAGTACAGGGAGACACCTTTCTCAGCAGCTCTGGCCTTATAAACAGCCAGAGACACTCCCAATATGGCATTTGCACCAAATTTAGATTTATTTTCAGTGCCGTCCATCTCTATCATCAATTTGTCAATCTTCTCCTGCTCCACAACATTCACTTTCTTGCTAACCAGGGTCGGGGCAATAGTTTTATTGATGTGCTCAACCACTTTTGAGACACCCTTCCCCACATAGCGGGTCTTATCATCGTCTTATCGTTGTCTCAGAGCTCCAGAGCCTCGTGGATGCCCGTAGAAGCCCCACTGGGCACAGCAGCTCAGAAGAGACCTTTTCCAGTGTAGAGATCAACTTCAACAGTGGGGTTTCCACAAGAGTCGAAGATCTCTCTTGCTTGGATCTTCACAACAGACATGTTAAGTTTCTGATTGGGGCTCCCTCCACTGGACTCAGAGAACAGAGGCCGAGGGAACCCAGCTCAGTTTCAAACTACTCCAATAAAGAACTGAAGAAGACAACCAGATCTAGAGGTGACTGGGAAATACAAGAAGAAACCCACAGGGAGTCATTTTTCCAGCCCAGAGAAACAAGAAGTCTGTAGGCAGTGGGAAGGGAGGTCTAGCGAACAAAGCCCATTAACAGACTTCTGTGACATGGCCTAGATGGGAGCCTGCACCTGTGTACCCAGGACAGAGAACACACAATAGCTGTTCAGATGTTTTCAGTTGTGTCCAGCTCTTTGTGACCCCATTTGGGATATTTTTGGCAAAGATGCTGGAGTGGTTTGCCTTCTCCAGTTCATTTTACAGATGAGGAACTAAGGCAAATAGGGTTAAGTGACTTGCCCGGGATCACACAGCTAGTAAGTGTCTAAGGCAAAATTGGAAGTTAGGAAGATGAGTCCTCCTCAATCCAGGCCTGGCACTCTATCCACTGTACCTCTTAGCTTCCTGAGATCCCTGACCAATGTAGTTTTACTGTCTATTTCTCCCTGTAATTAATTTAGCTTTTCCCTTTTAAATATTTAGATCCTGCCATTTGATATATATCTTAAGCATTGGATATTAATATTCATCGTCTATGGTACCTTTCAGCAAAATGTAGTTTCTCTTTAAATCAAATATGCTTTTGCTGTTACCTTGTCTGAGTTTATAATTATTACCCTCTGCCTTTTTACTTCAGCTGAAGCATATTATATTTTGTTCCATGTACTTATTTTGGCTGCATGTAGCTTTCTGTTTCAAGTGTATTTCTTGTAAATGACATTTTGGATTCTAGCTTCTAATCTGTTCTATGCTCTTCTGTTTTGTGGGTGAGTTCACCCCATTGACATTCACAAAAATTACTGTGTGATTCCTTAAACCCACTTCTCCTATACTTTTTGTACTGTTTGCTTTCTACTCTCTTTATAAAGAAGAATGTGCTCATCTCCAGTGCTCTGTCTAATGCAATTTATTTCTGCTCCCCTGCCTCTGTTCTTCCCCTTCCTTAAGCACTCCCCCCATACCCCACAGACTATACTTACTCAAATTATCCCTTTAATAATTTTAAATCTTTCTCCAAGATCTACCCTCCTTTGAGTTTGTTCTGCTTAGAACTAATCTCTCTTATTCCTGCCTCTCCCCTTTTCTGCCTGTTTTCCTGTTGTAGTTCTGTACCCAGGTGTGTGTACATATTCTTCCCTCCTCTGACCAAATGAAAGTGAGGTTCAAATGTGGCCTGCTCTCCTCCCCCAATTTCATGTTTATATAGACTTCTATTTGTGCACCTGAATTATGAGATAACTTTCCCCATTATTCCTCTCCTCTCAACCTCAGTGTATTTTTCCCCTCACTGTTCATTTTTCTCTTAAGATCATCAAAAACACTCCCAAGACCTCTGTATTATTAAATTCCTTCTATGGGCCCTAATAATAGGGTTTGAGGGGACATATCGTAAACAGTGCCTTATGGTTGTTTGCTCATGTTTACCTTCTGTTTCTCTTAAATCTGGTATTTGGATTTCAAAGTTTCTGTAAAGTTGTAGCCTTTTTATCAGGAATGCTTAGAAATCCTCTAATCAAAGGTTCTCTTTTCCCTTCTAGGATTATACTCAGTTTTTCTGTGTAGATTATTCTTGGTTGTTAGACTACATCTTTTGCCTTTTGTATTTCAAGCTTTCTATTCCTGGGAGTTTTTGTTTTTGTGTTTCTTTGAGGAGGTGACCAGTTGATTCTTTCTATTTTCACTTTACCCTCTCATTCTAAGAGATCAGGATTTTTTTTTAAATCGTTTACTGAAATAAGATGTCTAAGATCTTTTTTTTTTTTTTAAATTCTGGCTTTCAGGTAGTCCAGTGACACTTAAATTATCTCTCCTTGGAAGGGCTTCTTAAATTTTTTTACTCACAACTCCTTCAGCGCATAAGGAGTTTTTTGAAGTTATTTATTTATTTATTTTGGCATGAGATACATTTTCCTCTTTTTTTTAAAGTTTGGACCATCTTAATTTTCAGAAAGTTTGTTTCTTGGGTAAGGTTCTTCATCTCTTGTTCCAAGATGTGAATTCTCTTTCCAATTCTTCCCATGGATCTCATTTCTTTTTCCATTTTCCCCTTAAGGTTCACTTGATTAAAAAAAATTTTAAAACTTAAAAAAAAAAGCCCCACAGACACAAAAACTCTTGCTCCATCTTCTAGTTAAACTTGTGCCCAAGCTGTTTTTCTTTATGCCTTCTCTTGTAGATGTTTTAGAATCATTCTACTCTTCTAGGTCTTGCCCATCCTTGTCATGTTAATAGATGCGTTGTTTTTTAATGTTGGGATTCTTTTATTGTTCAGCCTACGTTGAAAAAAATTTTTTTTTACAGCCTCTATTCTGACTTTGGACTTTGTAAGGCCCCATTCTTCTCACTGCTGAAGGAAATGGCGAGGCCATATTTAGTCCTGTTTTATATCATCTGGGATCCTGCTGCTGTTTGAGGAGGGCATTAATACCCCCAATAATAAAGCATTCAAATTTGATCTCAGGGATCTCAGGGAAAGCCCAGGCTGGGGATCTGCAAGCTTTCTCAAAGCAATTTATGAATTCCAATCCAATCTGTTGCCAAGGACCGTCAATTTGGCCTGTAACATCTCTTGAATACATCCTCTTCTCTCCTCTGGTAGTGTCATCACATTAGTGTATGCCTTTGTCTCCTTATACCTGGACGATTGAAATAGCCTTCTGGCTGGTCTCCCTTCCAGTGTCCACTCATTACTAAAGCGATTTTCCTAAAGCATCAGTTCGACCAAGTCATCCTCCTCCCCAATACACATAAACACAATCAACAAACTCCAATGGGCTTTTATAAAATCCTCCATTTGACATTCAAAGCCCTTCATAACCACCCCCTCACCTTTCTACTCTTCTTATATTTTATACCCATCCCACTCCTGATATGCTATTTGATCTAGTGGCACTGCCCTTCTTACTGTACCCTGAACAAAACAACAGAATGCTCTCCTTTCTCATCTCCACTTCCCAGGCTTTCTTCAGCTAAAATCTCATCTTCTGTAAGAAACCTTTTCCAATCCCTCCTAATTCTAGTACCTTTCTTCAGCTGATTATTAGCTCTTCAGATAGCAGACAGCTTGTTTGTACACAGTTGTTTGTATGCTGTCTCTCCCACTAGACTGAGAGCTTAAGGGCCTTTATTGCTTTTCTTTGTATGCTCAGTGCTTAGTACAGTGTCTTTCACATGGGAGGAACTTAATGTTTACTGAACTTCTGACTGGATTCTTAGATTAGTACTTTTTGTGTATGTTTCTAAATTCTGGACAATTTTCTTCTATTATTTCTTGCATTATGTATGGTGTTATGTTTTTTTGACTTGTGTTCTTCTGAGAGACCTATAGTCCTTTATATAGTCTATCTTTAAGATCAATGTGTTATATGGAGATCATGCTTTCTTTTAATGTTATTGCTCTTTGCTTTTCTTCTTCAGATTGTCCTTTCACTGTCCTGTATATGCATTCCCAGTTTTCCTCTTTTTTGTTTCTTTGGTGAGACTTGCCACTGTGATTTAAGTAATTCTACTAATTACTTCTGCTCTCACCATTCTTATTTTTCCTCTAAATTCAGGAATACCCTTCTATAGCTTCATGTTCTCTTGGAATCCACAGGGACCTCTGCCCCATCAGCTGTTGATTCATTTTCCTTCAGTATTTATTCATAGATGCCTGAACCCTTCTACTTGGTCTGGAGGTCATATTTCCTTCCCTATTGGTTTATCTGCTTATGCTCAGCTTCTTTAAGTTTTCTTCTTCCTGAGATCTTTGGTAATTTCAGAGTTTTTTTTCCTCCTTATTTCCCCCTATTTCTCATTTTTAAATTCCCTCCCCTATGATGATGGTTTCCCTACAGAATGGATTTCAAAATGTCTCAGCCTCCTCCCAGACTGGACAATTCACACCTCAAAAGGTTGTCTCTTCCCCAATGACTTCTGGGAGAATAGAACTAGACCCAGCTGAATGCTGGGCTCTTTCCCTTAGGCATAGTGGAGTGCCATCTAGCCTTCCCCCACACTTCCTGACCCCCTCAGTCAATAAACACATTTATTAAGTATCTATTATGTGCCAGGCACTGTGTTAAGTTACGGGTAAATGGAGGCAAAAAGGCATAAGATAGTCCCTGACCTCAAGGGGTTCACAATCTAATGGTGGAAGATAACACATAAAAAAGAAGCTCAAAAGTGTGTGTATGGGAGTATCCAACATGGGTACATGACAAACTTCAGAAGCCAGGGTAGGAAATGATCAGAAAGGTTAGTTATACAGAGTTAAATTCATCTTTAAGAATGATGAGTTTCTGGAGATCATAAAACCCAAGAGACCAGCTGGGTCAGAAATCGTGAGGTGAATTCCCTGGGTGCCCTCTTTAAATGCCAGAAGACCTAAGAGCTCCTTGACTTCCAATCAAAGGAATGGAAGAGCCCCATAGGCAGGGCATGCTGAGGAGGTGTGAGTTTCTGAGTTGATGTCAACTTGAAAAATGATTTATTTACAGAGGATTATGAAACCTAGATCACCCAGGTGGGAATTTGTTACTAAATTCTCTGGCCTAGTAGTGGTCCAGAACCCACCACATTGTTATTGCAGCCTGAGAAATTTTCTGCCATTTGTAATTTGGATCTTCTTCACACTGGGGCTTCATAAGGGGCAAAGTTGAGTTCTGTCGCAAAAGTAGGCACATGTTCTGTCTATCCTACTCTGTCCCCTCTGTTGTTCTGTTCTATGGCTAAGCTCTGTTTTAGCAAAAAGTGCTGTCACAGAGCTATACCATCCCAGCCTGAGCAAATTTCCACAGTTTGGACCTCCAGGCATCAGGAGAAGGTTGCTGCAGAGTTGAGTTCTGCTGTAAGCTTGTGGGCCAGAAGGTAGATGGTGGATTGGGGGCTCCAGGTGAGCATGTACTAGTGTTTAGGGATTATTCATCTTCTCTGATGTTAGTTTATCAAATTTTTACCTTGTTTGGGGGTTCTTGGTATCTAGATTGGGGAGAAAATGGAAGGTGCTTTATCTTTAACACATATTTCCTATTTTGAAAAAGTTTGAGAGCTTGTGAGGTTTAAGAAAATATCTCATCCTCCACCATCTTGTGAGTCAGGTGACCTAAATATCTGACCTGCAGGCTCTCCAGGCTCCCAAAGTGGTCTGATCCTGGACAAAGTCTGATCAATGCCCTCCTGGTCTAAACTCTTCAAGTTTCTCATCTGGGTTTTGATCTGAACAACACAGCATGGGTGTGGAATGTTGCATTTATTTCAAGATTTTTTTTTTAATTCACTGACCTATTTTATCCACTAATCCAGCTATTCTTCAAGGCAGTAATCACTGAAATTATTCAGTACTGGTTATACAATAGGAAATTCCATCAATTAGCTGAAACGTAAACAAATAGCTAAAAGGTACAGAAGCAACTAAACATATTAATATAACTATCCAATAAACCCAAAGACCCTAACTACTGGAGTATAATGACTCCTTATTCTACAAAAACTTTTGGGAAAACTGGAAAGGAGCTGGATACAAATTAGATTTAATCCAACATCAAGGTACACATATTACAATAAGTGCCAAATGGACATATGACCCAGATATAAAAAGTCCCAACACAAATTAGAGAAGGAAGAAAATGCTTTTTTGCATTGCTTTTATGGATGGGGAAGGACCAAACAAGGGGGAGAATATAGAAGATAAAAATAGAAAAATTTTTGCACAAGCCAATCAATATAGTTAAAATTAGAAGGGAAACAATTGACTGAGAGGAAAAGCCTTTACGGCAACTTTCTCTGATAAAGGTCTGATAGCCAAGATTTATAAGGAACTGATTCACATATAAGAATGTTGGCCACATCCTAACATAAATAGTGAACGGATATGGACAGACAGTTTTCTAAAGTAAAGATCCAAGCTTTCAGTAGCCATATAAAAAAATGTTCCAAATCATTAATCATTTTACAAGTAGAAAGAAATGCAACTGTAAGGAGGAAAAAAAAAGGAAATTACAAGTTTTGGAAGGACTGTGAAGATGGGCACTGTTACACAGTTGGTGGAGCCGTGAATTGGTCCAGCCACTTTGGAAAGCAATTTGGAATGAATCCCAAAGTCATTAGGTTGTGCTTACTATGCAGTACCTATAGGCCTATACCCCAGAAAGATCAGAGAAAGAGGAAAAGGACCCATATGTACAAAAGTATTAATTGTGGCAAATAATTAAATACAAAGGCGGCATCCATCAATTGGGAAATGGCTGAAAAATTTATAGTATATGAATATAATGGAATATTATTACATCATTGAAAAAAGATGGCTTCAGAGAAACCTGGAAGAACATGTGAACTGATACAAAATGAAATTTAAAACAACTTATACACTAACAACACTGTAAAGAAAAATAACTCTGGAAGACTTAAGAACTCTGATCAATGAAATGACCAGCTATGATTCCAGAGTACCAGTGATGACTCATGCTATCTACCTCCAGACAGAGAGGTCACTCAAGGTGCAGAATAAGACATACGTTTTTGGATACATCAAATATGTGGATTAGTTTGGTTTTACTATGCTAATTTTTATAAGTATTGAATTTTTCTTTTTTTTATGGGGGTGAAACTTTGGGGTAGAGAGGGAAGCTAAAGAAAATACTGCCTAAAAAAAGAATAAAAGAGGGTAACTGAGGCATTTTTTTTAAAAAAATGTACTGGGGAGAACAGAAAGAATTTCAGAAGAAAACAAAGTAGGCTGGCTTTTGAAAATAACATACAATTACATATTTTTTTAAAACAAACTATCTGTAGAAAGATAATCATGCTTTTGATATATTCCTTTTCTCTGTTCTACTTTATATGTGTTTTGGATTATGTGTTTATAACATGTTTTGGTGTGTTTGTGAAGTTTAGAATAAAAAAATTTAAACTGACAGTACAAAGTAAATAAGGAAATATAAAAAAGCAGATGTTGTGGCATGACCATTATGTCATTGTCATAATAATATTAGGAAATCATTCATTAGTTTAAAAAAGAAAAATAATATAACTAAAAGTGATTCTGAACCCATTTTTTGGTTCTTATAAATTTTATATAAGGTAAAGTTACTCACTTGCTAGAACTTTTTTAGTTTAAGAAAAAATTTCGGGTGAAATGATAAGTCAAGACTAGAACTACGTCATTACTGTAAACGCTGTATTTTAAATAATGGAACTTCTGAATGAAATATTTAGAAAGCTCTTATGAAGGGTCTTCATCCTGCCCATGTATACTATTAAGATCAAGGACATGTAAAAAAACAATTACAACTGGAAACCGTAAGGATGAAGAGTGCTAACTAAAAATACAGTACACATAGCACTGCTTTTCGTTGTTTTATATTCTAATATTCCATTTTTCCCCATTTCATTTATTTGATGATGCATAAAAAAAGACCTATACTTGGCTTTTACTTGCTTTTTCAATAGTTCCCACTAATATCCAAATAGATATATTAAGTGACAATGTTAAAATTATATTTATGATACAACGTACATATAGTCATAATCTTTCCTTAAAGTGACTTGCTTTGAGATGTCTCTAATAATGTGTCATATTCAAAAGTGAGGATAGCCTGCAAGAAATATACATACGGCACTGCCCTTAGGCATTTACTTATCTGTTTAACCTGTCATGTTGTCCATCCATCCCCCAACGACACACAATAAATTCCACGAGGTCAAAGTCTGTTTTTAAATTTCTCTTTTCCTCTAACATCTAACACTGTGTCTTGCATATAGGAGGTACTTAACAAATGCTTGTTAAGTAAATGAAAACCAATCCTTTATAAGAAAAGCTCACAAGTTTTGACCATTAAATAAGTCGCCATCATCTTTTTAGGAAAAAAAAAACTGAGAATGTTGCTGTATTTTACATCATGACATTTTAGAGCTATTAGAAACCTTAGAGGTTACTTTACAGACATGCAAATGAAGGCCATGAAATATTAAGTGACTTGTCCAAAGTCCTACAACTTTAGCAAAGAGGCAAGATCACAATTTAGGTTTGCTGAAATCCACTGCAATTAATTTCCTGTGAGAAAATATTTTTAAATTATGAAAAAGCAATATATTTTCTCTCTGGAAGCTGTATAAGATAATATATGTAATGTGCCTTGCAAGTCTCACTGCACTACATAAATCAGCTATTGCCAGAGACTGAAGGGAAAGATGAAATGAGAGATATTCTCTTTTGTTTCAAAGTAAAAATTTATTATTCTTCATTCCAGGTTCTATTTGGTTTGTGCAACAGAAACTCCTGTTTTGAGATTATATATGTATAAGCATATATATATATATACACATATACATACACACACACATATGACAAAGAATACGTATATTATGATAGAAATAGAAAAAAAGAGTGAAAGAAACAACAACAAAAATATAAATTGTCAGCCAGAATGTTGTAATATAATCTATTTAAAAAATCTAGTGGAAAGAATGCAGTGCTTTGGGTAAATACTGTATGTGTGTATGTACACATGTAAAGTAAAGGCAAATAATGAGGATTGAAGGAGTTGTGATCCACATTGATATATCCTTCAAAGACTCTTTTTTGTAAGTACTTTTTTATTACATAGCTGATCTATGAAAGAATCCACCCTCAGTAGTGTGGATATACTGTAAGAAAGGGAGTTCTAGATCTCTACTCCCCAAATCAGCTATTTTAGCTCATTATCAGCTCCAAAAGAAACACTGACAACTTTAACAGCTATCATTTTTCTGTACTAATGATACCCAACTTTCGAAAATCATTCAGTATACTTTTATGTCTAATCAGCTAGAAGATACATGCTAATGCCATGCTAGGTCATCTTAAGAGGCTATTTAATGCTTTAATTCAGCAATACCACCACCGGGTCTGTAAATCAAAGAGATCATCAAAAAAGGTAAAAGAACTAAAAGTATTTGAAGCAGCTCTTTTCGTGGTGGGAAAGAAGCAGAAGTTAGGGGATGCCCATCAATTGGGGAATGGCTGAACAAGTTGGGGTATATTAATGTAATAGAATACTATTGTGCTATAAGAAATGAAGAGCAGGCAGACTTTGGAAAAACCTGGAAAGACTTACATGAACTGATGCACAGTGAAGTGAGGAGACCCAGAAGAACATTGCACACAGTAATATGCGTGATGATCAACTATGATTAACTTAGCTCTTCTCAGCAATACAATGATCCAAGACAATTACAAAAGATTCATGATGAAAAATGCTATCCACATCCAGAGAAAGAACTGATGGACTCTGAATGCAGATCAAAGCATACTATTTTCACTATATTTTTTCCATGGTTTTTTTTTCCTTTTGTAAACTGTAATTTTTTTTTTTTGAAAACTGTTTCTTCTTTAACAACATAACTAATATTGAAATAGGTCTTACATGATTGCATATATATAGCCTGTATCAAATTCCCTATGGTCTTAGGGAGGAGAGAGGGAAGGAAGGGAGGGAGAAAATTTAGAACTCAAAATTTTATAAAAAATAAATGTAAAAAATTGCCTTTACATGTAATCAGAAAAAATAAAATACTATTAAAAATAGGTTATTTAAATGTTCTTCTATGGCCACAGTTTACACTCCTAATTTGAAATGCCATTAGGCAAAAAAAAAAAAGCAACTGAATGAAAGACTGTAGATGGCTGAGATTCATACCGCTGCTGGGAAAATCATATATTACTGTTTATTTATAATCCAGTATACTACATAGATATTACCAATTTAACATGTCTCACCACAAGTAATTAAATTTTCTATTGAAACGATTTCCCTAAACGAACACAATTCCGAATTTATAAACAAAGCAGTGGGACAATTTAATTCACTCTAAATTAATTCACTTTACATATAATTTTGTCAGAATACTCTTTTGTACCGAGACAACATTTCAGTAAGATTATATATAAAGTGAATGGTTTCTGTTTTCTCTTTGGCATGGAACAGAGCCTCAGCTCTTAAATGCTATGGGCCAATAGACCACTAACTCAGGCTAGTAGTGCAACCAAGTTGGAAAGATTTCAATTAAGAGCCCAGTGATCAACCGACTATACCCGAGGTCTAAGGAACAGCTCATGATCAGATATCTGGACACCACATAATTAGTTATTTTGGCCAGAGCAATCAATAAATCCTCTACTAAGGAGGGATTTGGCTTGGCTTGTAACAATAGGGGGCATACCTAAATGAATAAAGTCATGTATCCTTGAATATTATTGAATAATAAATGGTTGTTTATTTTGTAAAGCAAAGATTATCTATATAGTCCTCATGGCACTTTCTAGTCATCTCCTCATCATGTTGCTGGCACTAAAGAATTCATCCTCCTCTCCCTTCACCACCACAATCTTGAACTCTACTCCTGGGTGCCCCTGCTTAGAAGGAGAGTTTTCAACCTATCTTTCCCAGAACCAGGCCTCCGTGCCAAATCCGAGCCATCTCAAAACCACCCTGTACTCTCCCCCTCCTTAATTAGAATGTAAGCTCAGTTCCAGGATGAAAAAAGAACTAAGCCTACAGGGCAACTTTGGCTCGTCAATATGTTTTCTGTTTGGTTCTAAAGGATAAAATAAACCAAATCAAAGTTGTTCACTCAATTAATCCAAGATTTATTGAAGATCCATTGCATGTGAGACACTAAACTGTATCCTGTATCCTAAGACGAGCAAGAAGCACACTGATGGTATCTTCTAATTCCCCCTATTGTGTCAACTTTGAGAGAAAAACCGAAACCCTCACAGGAATTCTTGCACAGAAAGCAAGTCAATTCATAGCTAAGGCAGCTGTTTGCTTGCTGTCGAATGCTATGTCACTAGGTTAAACAAACCTTTTACTACACGTGTATCTGACAACACTGTCAACATAAGTTAGGGAGCAAACAGAAAAGGGATTTACATCTGCAAGAATTTGATTTGGTTTTCACTTCAGACAGAGCTGTACAGGGTAGATGCAAACTCCTGTACTACAATAACACAGCAGCTTTAAAAGTGGCACAGACCAAAAATATAAATGGAGAATTAATTGCTGAGGGCCCCTTCCTTCCCATCTTCAATCAACCGTGGAAAACCAATGGATCTGGAGTCAGAAGATCTGAGTTCATGTCCTTAATGCCAATCACTTATTAGCAGTGAGACTTTGGATTAGTCACTTGGTCTATTCATGGGGGAAATAATAGTAATTGAACTACTCACCTGATAGGTTTTTTGTGAGGATCAACTGAAAATATATATAGAGCATCTTTTCCATATTTTAACCAGAAACTACTGAATTAATAGTAACATGAAGAATAAAAATGACTTGCTCTAATAATTTTAAAATAAATGTAAAAATGAAAAGATTCTGCTTACTTCAAACATGTCTAATTCCAATGGTATTATGGTGTACTGCCACTGGCATTGGAAAAGGCACTGGATTATCAGTCAGAAGCCTTCAGTTCAAATTGGGCTCTGCTTCCTACACGTGACATTGGGCAAATCATTTCAAGGTTTTAATGGTATTGATCTATTATATTTCTCTTCCTTTCTGTTCTCGAGGTCTCTTTTGATAGCTACGTCATGCCCACTAACCCTAGGTGTGCACAAAGGCTTTGCCTTGGGCAATCTTTCTGTTTCTGCTCCATCCCATCTGACTAAATGATCTCATTACTTCCAAAGGATCAACTAACCCCACGGACATGATTCCCAGATCTATGTATTCACCGCTGCTGTCTCTCCTCAGCTACAGGCCCCCATCACCAACTGCCTTTTGGATACGCTCAACTTCACACTCTTACTCACCCCCAATATAGCCAATCCATTGCCAAATCTTGTCATTTCTACCTTCACACCATCTCTGGCATCTGTCTCCTTACCATTCACATTAGCCGCTGCTCTAGTTCAGGCCCTCATTACTTCTTACCCTTGACTATTTCAATAGCCCTCTGGTTGGTCTCTCTGCCTTTATCAAGTCTCTGCCACTCCAATGGCAGCCTGTTACCTCCAGGATTAAATATAAACTTGTCTGTTTAGCATCTAAAGTTGTTCATCATCTGGCCCTTTTTACAGTTCCAGACTCTTTCACTTTACTCCCCTCTCCAGGAACTCTACAGTCCAGTTACACTACTCGATGCTCCTTGTGCATGGCACTCCAGCTTCCATCTTTGGACCTTTCCCCCATGCCTGGCATGCTCTGCCTCTACATCCAAAATTCCCCTGACTTCTCTTCCCAAGGCTCAGATCAAGTCCTTTCTTCTGCAGGAAGCCTTTCCTTCCCTAACCGCAGCTCCTAGTACCTTCTGTTCTCAAATTACCTTCCATCCCCTCTGTATATGTATATGTGTGTGTGCATGCACATGCACATACACACACACACATATATATGTATCTAGTTGTTTAAATGTTTTACCCATCAGAATGCCAGTTTTATAACTATGATTCTAAAATCCAATGTCAAATAACTAATATAACAATGTCAGAATCACAAGCATTAACAGTGATAGTACCTTGATGCCAACATGAATGACGATATGTGAATCTTATCTAATCAAAATTACGGCAGTAAATAAATAAGTTCTATGGTACCAAAAGATCTCTCTTGGGATTAAAGGGATTAAAATCAAGACATATAGAGATGAATAAGTTGAATGCTGTTTTCTGTACATAAATTCTTTTTTTTTATTTCTTGGAAACAGGTTTCCTATTTTTTAAAAATTGAAGTTCTACACTCCAATAACATAACAAAGACTTAATATTCAAATATCTCAGATTTACAGGTTAATTTTAAAAAATCAATAGAATTATTCAAACTGATATCAATTAGATATTTACTTAAGCATGTTTCTGAGTTACAATTAATATCTAGTTGTTAACAATTTTGAAACTGCTTTATGTTTTATATTCATTTAAGAACTTAAAGTTTTATGAATTAATGTGTCAAGACCAGCATATAATTAAAAGATAAGTAACAATCACATAACTTGAATTAGTAATTAAAACTATAAAGTTTCATTTGAGTATTGTGGAAACACAATCAGAATAACCCAAGATCTAGCAGCTTCTACATTAAGAGATCAAAGGGCTTGGAATATGATATTCTGGAGGTCAGTGGAGCCAGGATTAAAACCAAGAATCACCTACCCAGCAAAACTGAGTATCATGCTCCAAGGCAAAATACAGACTTTCAATAAAATAGAGGACTTTCAAGCTTTCTCAGTGAAAAGACCAGAGCTGAATAGAAAATATGACTTTCAAACACAAGAATCAAGAGAAGCATGAAAAGGTAATCAAGAAAAAGAACAAGAAAAAGCAATTGCAAGGGACTTACTAAAGTTGAACTGTTTACATTCCTACATGGAAAGATGATGTATATGATTCATGAGACCTCAGTATTAGGGTAGCTGAAGGGAATATGCATATATACATGTGTTTATGTATATATATGTATATGTGAGTGTGTATGTGTGTGTGTATATATATATATATATATATATAGAGAGAGAGAGAGAGAGAGCGCGAGCGGGCACAGGGTGAGTTGAAGACGAAGGGAAGATATCTGAAAGAAATAAAATCAAATGAAGGGATGAGAAAGGAATATATTGAGAGACAGAGAT
>CM053622.1:507685437-507703561 GCA_028646595.1 Phalanger gymnotis
ACTTCTTCTGGCTGTCTGTTTGGGTCTTCTTTGTCACCAAAGAAGGATTCCAGAGTCTGAGACTGAATCTGGGTGCGTTTTTGCTGCCTGGCCATGTTCCCAGCCAACTTACTTGGCCCTTGAGTTTTTCAGTGGTGTATGACTCCTTGTAGACTAAAGAGTTCTATGTTCCAAGCCTGGGGGGATGCACCAGCTCTGCCACACCAGCACTCCTCCTTCTCCAAAAACCTCCAACCTGGACTGGACTTAGATCTTCAGCAGGCTCTTCACTCCTGCTCTGATCTGTCACTTAATTTCTCCCAACAGGTGGGCCTGGGGCCAGAAGCAACTGTAGCTGTAGTTATAAAGCTGCCCCACCTCTGCTTCCCCCAGGGTGGTGGCCAAACAGCAAACTCTATCCCAGTCCCCAGCAGCTTCTCCCACTAACCTACTCTGTTGTCCTTGATGTTTGTGGGTTGAGAAGTCTGGTAACTGCCGCAGCTCACTGATTCAGGGTGCTAGGGCACACTCCGCCCGGCTCCCAGTCTGGTTGGTCCGCGCCACCCATGCTGGGCTCTGCTCAGCTCCGCTTCCCTCTGCTCCCAGCTCCGTGCGGTATAGACCTTACCCAGAGACTATCCAGGCTGTCCTGGGCTAAAGCCCTGCTTCCCTATGCTATTTTGTGGGTTCTGCAGTTCTAGAATTGGCTCAGAGCCATTTTTTTAGGTTTTTGGAGGGACTTGGCAGGGAGCTCATGCTAGTCGCTGCTTTCCAGCCACCATCTTGGCTCTGCCTCCAACAGGGGATAATTTCTAACATCAGGTATTGCTTTGAACCACATTTTTACTTCTCTCACAAATTGAGATGTCTAAGAGTGAGGCACAGCAGAAAAAAAGGGGATGATGTGATAACATATAGAAAGGCAATAACTAAGAAATGTCTTCTAACAAGGAATTCAAGAGGGAACTCAAACCCAGTACCTTAAGAAGCTTTAACTCCATGAGGATCTCAAAAAGTTTAAAGAAATAACAAACTACAAATCAAAGCATAAAATTTCAGAAGATAGAGGAAGAGAATCAATGGTTAAAAAAAATTAAAAGAAGTCTTAGAGAAAAAGCATAAATCATAAAAAAAAATACAACTTGGGTGAAGGGAAGAAAGGGGTGTTGAATTATTCACTTAAGGGGGGAAAGGGCAAAAAAAGAGGAAAACAACTACATAAAAGGAGGAAAATGCAAATTAATAAAAAAAACTGACACAACTGAAATTAGAGATTGAGAGAGGGCAAGAACCTATACAGACTAGGCTTGCATTAAAGTTATTTAAGCAAAATTAATCATAAGGATAAAGTAAGAAAAGTGAAAGTAGAAGGAATAAATTTTATTTCTATTTAAAACAGCAATAACAGAGGCAAAAATGGAGGAAAATATAAACTTAACTTTCATGAGTTTAAACATAAATGGACTAAATAAGCTAATAAAATAAAGAGTACAAAAAAGAAACAATAACAATAAGAAAACATGCTCCCTGAGGCGAACCCCTTCAACGTCAACTATTTACATCTCACATCTTTGCCAGTTTGCTGCATGAGGTGAAACCTCAGTGTTTTGATTTGTATTTCAGTTATTTTTGGTGACTTGGCACACTGTTTCTTATGTTGTTTTTGTTTTGTTGTTCAGTCATTTTTCAGTCATGTCCAATTCTTTGTGACCTGTTTCGGGGTTTTGTTGGCAAAAATACTGAAAAAGTTTGCCATTTCCTTCCCTAGCTTATTTTACAGGTGAGGAAATGGAAGTGACTGATCCAGGGTCACACAGATAGTAAGGCTGGATTTGAACTCAGGTCTTCCTGACTTCAGGCCCAGCACTGGATTGACTGAACCATTCAGCTGCCTATACGGTTGTTAACAGTTTGCAAGTCTTCTTTGGAGAACTGTTTGTTCATATCCTGTAACTACTTATCTATTTTGGAATGAATTTTCGTCAGAATATTTATCTTTCTATCTACATCAGCACATATACATACAAAGAAAAATGTACGTGCATATATTTGTTGTCTAAATATCTTGAATCCAACGTAAATTCAAGAGATTTTATATAAAGGAGTTTTCTAATTCAACTGCTTCCCTTCCTATCCTAAGTGATTTAATTTTGTTTGTGCAAAAGCTTTTCAATTTCAGGTCAGCCCCAGGGAAATGCAGAAAACACCCCATTGGCCTCGGCACACACCAAACACTAGCAGTAGAATCTTGGCTCAGTACCAGGTAAGCTGCCAGACCCCTAGGGCTTCAAGCAGTGCCAGCCACATCCCTTCCCCACAGCACAACACCAGACATGAGGGTCCCCTGTGGACCTCAGGGCAGTATCACTGCAGCACCAGGTAAAGAGCCAGACCTTGCAGTCTCTGGCATGAGAAGCCAGAGACAGTGCTCCCTCCACTACAGGAGCACAGCTTAAACTTAAAAGAAAGAGAAAAGTCCAAAAAAGATGAGCAAAAGACAAGAAAAAGAGAATCTGGCCAAAAAAAGTTATTATGGTGACAGAGAAGATCAAGACACAAACTCAAAAGAAGACCACAATGGCAATGCCTCGAAGAAAAATGAGGAGTGGTTTCAAGCCCAGAAAGAACTCATGCAAGAGCTCAAAAGGGAACTTAAAAATCATGTAAGAGAGGTAGAAGAAAAATCGGGAAAAGAAATGAGACAATGCAAGAGAATTATGAAAAAAGAGTCAACAGCTTGGAAAAAGAAAACAACTGCTTACAAAGTAGAATAGGCCAAATGAAAAAGGAGATACAAAAATCCACTGAAGAAAACTGCTCCCTAAAAATTACAATTGGCCAAATAGAAAGAGAAATACAAAAGCTAACTGAGGAAAACAACCTTAAAAGTTAGAACTGAGAAAGGGGAAGCTATTGGCTTTATCAGACATCAACAATCAATCAAATAAATTCAAAAGAATGAAAAAAAAAAAGAACAAATTGTAAAAAACCGTGTTGGAAAAACAACTGACGTGGAAAACAGGTCCAGGAGAGCTAATGTCAGAATCATTGGACTACCTGAAAGCCATAATTGAAAGGAGGACCTGGACAGCATCTTTCAAGAAATTATCAGGGAAAACTACCCTGATATCCTGGAACCAGAGGGCAAAATAGGCATTGAAAGAATACACCTACCACCTCAGGAAAGAGCTCCGAAAATAAAAACTTCAAGAAACATTATAGCCAAATTTCAGAACTATCAGGTCAAGGAAAAAAAAATACTGCAAGTAGCCAGAAAGAAACAATTTTGGCAGCTAAACAGGATGGAACAGAAGGGGGAGGAACATGAGGCAGGGAAACTAATCAGTAAGGTATTGTAATAGTCCGGACATGAAGTGATGGAGGCCTGTGCCATAGTGGTGGCAATGTCAGATGAGAGAAGGGGGTGAGTGTGAGAGATATTACGAAGGTAAAATCAACAGGCTTTTACTACAAATTGAATATGGAAGGAAGGAGGGAGGGAGAGAGAAAGGGAAGGAAATAAGGGGCTGGGGAGAGAGAGACAAACACTGGGACAGCTAGGTAGTAGAGCACCAGCCCTACAGTCAGGAGGACCCGAGTTCAAATACTTGGCAGGAATAGGAAAGGAGGGAGTGGTGTGGGGCAAAGATAATGAGTTCAGTTTGGGACATGCTGAGTTTAAACTGTCTATGGGGCATCTAGTTGGAAATCTGAATCTAGATGTTAGGAGAGAGATTAGGGCTGGATGGGTAGATTTCAGATCATCAGCACAGAGATGATAACTGAATTTATGGAACTGATGAGATCACCAGGTGAAACAGTATAGAGGCGGAAGAGAAGAGGGCCCAGGACGGCCTTGTGGGACACCCAAACTTAGTGGGCATGACCTGGATGAAGTTCCAGCGACTGAGAAAGAACACCTAGACAAGGAGGTGAACACGGATAGAGAATTGTCATGAAAATTTAGAAAGACCAAAGTTTCAAGAAGGCAGTTGATCATCTCAAAGGCTTCAGAGACATCAAGAAGGATGAGGATTGTGAAAAAGCCATTAAATTTGGCCTTTAGGCAATTCTGGGCATAGGCAAGGCAGAGGGAGAAAAAGCCAGCATCATAAACTGGGGCCTAATCCAGTGACCATCGGCTTTAGACTGCTGGAGCAGCATGAGACAGAGCTGGTTCCCATGGCTCACCAACCAGGCAGACAGGACCAAGCAGTACATGTTGTGTCCTTCCAAGAATCATCAAGTCAATGTCCCAGGAACCTGCACTACAGCCAAAGCAGGAGTCAAGACAAAGCAGTCTCAGCACAAGGGCACCATGAAAGAGGCCTTAAATTAATGCTCCGTTTGGAGCTACTGCAAAATAGAGGGAAGGTTAAGAACCATAACCAATTGGGCCCAGCAAGGGCATCATGTAGGAGGCCCGAGACCAGCAAAATCTAGTACATGCAATTGGAGACTATCATCTGGACACAGCAGAGGATGGAGGCAACAGCAGCAGCCAAGGAAAGGCCAAGACTAAAAATTACATTGGGCCACCAAGAGCCAGGCCCAGTGCCAGGGATTTTGGAAGAGGCTGGGGCCTAGTCTTAACTACTGGAATTCATTCATTACCTCCTGATAGAAACCTCAAAGTGAAAGCATACACAAATGTCATAGCCAGGGAAATTTTGAGTGGAGAAGGCACTAAGACAGAAGGGCTCATGTAAGAGATGGCACTTGAGCAGAATGTTAAGAAACCTAGGATTTTAAGGATAGAGGTGCTGAAGGTAAAAATAAGGAGAGAATATAAATCAACTTCTATAAAAGGTTCACTTATCTGTGGTGAAGACAAGTCCTTAATTATCAACAAATCAACCACTTAAAAATGATGTAATAATGAGTTTTTTTATGTAATTTTCCTCCAAGAGCTGCTTTTACTGAATCCTAGAAATTTTGTTGACAGGAATCAAAGTAAAGCTCACTAGCTTACAGTAAGCAAACACCATCCCAGCTGGGCTTCCTGCCTGGTCTCCTACCTTCCTGAATGCCTTCTCTGGTCTCCATCCTCCCCAAAGATCTCCTGTTTTGATCTCCCACCAACCAGCCCATTGAGTACCAGGAAAGGGGCAATTCCATCAAGTCTCCAATCTAGTCTCATGTCATTGCAGAAGGTAAACAACGTTTCCTCAACTCCTGACACTAATCTTCTTGCCTGAACTGCCAAAGGCCCTGAGGAAAAACCTCTATGGACAATGAAAAGCTTCTGGTCATACCGTCCCCATCCCAGAGATGATGAACCCCCTCCTCTATCCTTCATGTCTAGTCCTTTTTTCCCCGTTCCCTTCAACTCCTACCCCTACGCTTCATGTACTAATCTAAAACTATCCACTCCTTCCACTGTGCTCCCTGGCATGCCTGCTCCGTATGCAACAAACTTGCTTTCATTTTTTAATTTTTTCCCTTTCACACTCCATCTACTTTCTGGCTCTCAATGAGACCTGACTTACTTCTCACACCAGCCTCCCCAGCATCCCTTTCCAGTACTGGCTATACTTTCACTCATTCCCTCTAACTAGTCAAGATGGGGAAGCTGGGACTCTCCTTGCTCCCCACTGCCACTTCCAAGGTCCCCCTCTAGCACTATCATTTAGTAACCTCTCCTTCACTCGATCCACATCTAGCATCTAATCAAAATCCTGGTAGCTGTTGTCTACCAATATTCAGGACAGTCCCCTTCTTTCCTCAAAGAGTTCAGGACCTGACGCAGTCTCTCTCCTCCATAACTCCAGCCCCCACATCAAGGGGCTTCAAAATATATACTGATATTCCTTCAAACACCCTAGTTTCTCAACTTGCTCAATTCACAAAATCTACTCCTCTACTCTACCTCAGCTACACACAGAGAGCATATTTTTGATCTTGAAAGCATCCAAAAATGCACCAAGTCCATGTTCATGAACTCTGAAATTCTCTCACCTGATCACAATCTATTTTCATTCCACTTCTCTACCTTAAAACCTGAAACCCTGTTTTTCATCCATACTGTGACCTCCATTCTCTTGACCTTTCCGTTCTTTCCCAGGCCATCTCCCCTGCCATACTGTCCTCCCTTCACCATTTTGATCCCTTAGTGAACTAGTTTAACTCTACACTGTTCATGAGTCCCTTGGCCCTTGTTGTATCACTGATCATGCCCTCACAAGTCTCAGCTTTGGCTCACTCTCTCCATCTGCTGTCTTTGTTCCCACACAGATACTACTGAATGAAGCTGGAGAAAATAATGAAATCATGCTGACTGGGTCCATTACAAATCTTTGTTAAATAATCTCAACTGAATCCTCACTTACACAAAGTGACCCTCTGACACCTCCCCAATAAACTCACTATCCTACTCATTACAGGACCTCTTCCAGATTTTTTCACTCCTCTCACTCTCTCACATTTTACTGTTTAAAAAAAGGCTATTTGCCAAGATCTCCTTCTCCTTCACTTCTGTCTCACATAATGAGCTTGCCCTTCTCCTTGCCAAGGAAACCCTTCTACCTGCACAACTGATCCACTCCATTTCATCTAGAGGCGGCCAGGTGGCCTCTCCCACTTAAGAACTGTATTGTAATACAGCTCAGTGGGCAAGTCGTTTAACCCATTGACTTTGGTTTCCACAAGTGTATAATGGGGAAAATAATAATACCTACCTTCTAGGGTCGTTTTGAGAATCAAACGAAATAAATCTGTGAAGCACTTAGCATGGTTCTTGACACTTTTAATAAATGCTTGTTTCCTTCTGTCCTTGCATCTGCTGCAGATTGCCCCATATCACGTTCATTCTTTCACCACACTTCAATCTCACTGTGTCTACTGAGGGCTTCCCTACTTCCTACAACTACGACCGTGTTCCTCATCTCAAAAAACTCTCACTTGATCCATCCATCCATCCCTGCTATTGTAGCTAAACCCCTTGAGAAGGTCATCTAAAATAGGTACTTCCATGTCCTTTCTTCTCACACTCTTCTTCGCTCTCAGCAGTCTGGCTTCTGACCCCATAATTCAACCAAAACTGCTCTTCCCAAAGTTACTAATAATCTCTTAATTAACTGCCCAACCTAATAGTATCTTCTCAATCCCATCCCACTCGTCCTCCCTGCAGCCTTTGACTCTGTTGACCACCCTCTTCTTTCTAGGCTTTCAGGACACCATTCTCTCCTAGTTTTTGTTTTTTCTTCCTTGCCCGACTGCTCCTCCTCAGCCTCCTTTGCTAGAACCTCATCCAGATCATGCCCTCTAACCACGGGCGTCCCTCAGGGTTCTGTCTCGGGCCCTCTCCTCTTCTCTCTCTATACTACTGCACATGGTGATCCTATCAGCTCCCATGGATTCAATCATCATCTCTATTTTGATCATTCTCAAGTCTATTTATCCATCTCTAACTTCTCTGTGGACCTCCACTCTCTCATTTCCAACTACTTATGACACATTTCAAATTGAATGCCTTGTAGATATCTTAAACTCAACATGTCCAAACTTAAACTTATTATCTTTGTCCCCAAACCTTTCCCTCTTCCTAAGTGTCCAATTACTACCTTGCCCAGACTCATAATTTAGGTGTCACCTTCAACTCCTCACTCTCTTACCCTCCATATATAATCTTCTGCCAAGGCCTGTTGATTTTACCTTCATAACATCACCCCCTTCACTCCTCTGACACTTCTTTGGTGCAGACCCTCATATCACTGTCGGACTGTTGCAATAGCCCACAGGTTTGGTCTTCCTTCCACAAGTCTCTCCCCACTCCAGTCTGTCCTCCCCTTAGCTGCCAAAATGATCTTCATAAAATACAGGTCTGACCATATCAGCACATAATCAAGTCCAGTGGCTTCTGATCACCTCCAAGATCAGTACTTCATAACCTGGCTGCTTCCTACCATTCCAGTCTTCTTATATCTTATATCCCACTATGTATTCTTCAATCCAGTGATTCTCCTGGTTGTTGCTCACACAAGATTCTCCATCTTTTGACTCCAGGCATTTTCACTAGCTGTCCTCCATGACTGAAATGCTCTCGCTCCTCATCTCTGCCACCTGGCTCTCCTGGTTTGCTTAAACATAAGCTAAAATCACAGTCTACAAGAAGCATTTTCTGATCCCCCTTAATCCTAGTGCCTTATCTCTGTGAATTATTTCCAATTTATTCTTCATATAGTTCATACATAGTTGTTTACATATCATCTACCCATTAGACTGTGAGTTCTTTGAAAGCAAGGACTATCTTTTGTCTTTTTTTGTATCCCTATTACTTAGTATAGTGTCTGGCACATAGTAGGCACTTAACGAATGTTTCCTGAGCAACTGACCAAAATCCAGAGACAGCAAGTAAAAGAAAAGATACTACAAGAAGCCAGTAACAAAGAGCTCAAGTACCAAGGAACACAGTCAGGATCACAAAGAACATGCTACAGCTGGTTATATAAGGAGAGAAAAATTTGGAATATCATACACCAAAAGGCAAAAGAAAAAGGCTTACAATCAAGAATAACTTACCCTTTAAAACACAGCTAATCCTACAAGGTAAAAAAAAATGGACCTTTAGCAGAACCAGGGACTTTAAACAACTCCTGATGAGAAGCCTCAAGCTGGGTAGAATCTTTCAAATTCATACACAGGAAACCTAGAAGAGTAAACACATTCGAGTAATTAGAAGGAGCTAAATGATGAAGTGTCTTCATTCTGATACAGAAAATACAAGCATCTTTTCAAAATCCCAATTATCTTTAGGGTCTCCAAGAGATTAAAGTGAAAAGAACACAGAGCCTAGAGGTTGTTCTTTTCTATATTTTAAGTTTTAAGAAAGAAAAGAAAATGGAAAGAAAAAGGAACAGTTTAGGGAAGAAATGAGTAAGAAGTGGGGGGACACTTAGTAGTTTTATCTAGTTGGGAGGCATGAGAAGAGTATGTAAACAAGGATGAGGGGGTATCTCAGCCCTACCTGAACCAGGTAAAGGAAGATTAGATACACAAACAGAATTGGATATAGAAATGCATTAAACTCAGCAAGGAAACAGGCAGAGGGACAGATAGGGTAATCAGAGAAAGCATAATCAGATGGAAATTTTTAATTTGACAGGATGAAAAGAAGGGAAAGTATAAGAGATAGTGGTCAAGAGGGTTGAAACAAGGTAGAGAGTAAGTGGCCCTAAATGGGATCAGAACACTTCAATTACAAATTTCTAAAGTTAATCACATTTCTTTTCTTTCACTACTTTCTTCTGTGTAAAGAGGGACAAGGCAAAGACAAAGGGAAAGTAAAAGGTATGATGGAGAGAAATACAAGATTACAAATAAGCAACAAAAAAGGGACATAGTTAAAAGAAATAAGCACTATAATGAAATATTAATATTTTATACATATATCATGTGGTAGAGCATCTACATAAAGGAAAAATTAACCAAATTATAGAGAGATGTATTCGGCAAAATTAAAATAGCTGATATCTCATTATGCCCCTTTCAGAGCTACAGAAATACAACAAAAAAGATGAACAAGAAAGAATAATGGACTTGAATGGAATTTTATAAAAGTTACTTACAATACATCTCTGGTAATTAGTGAATGGGAATAAAAAGAAATATACATAGTTCTCAACAATACATGACACTAATAAAAATCTATTGTGTGTGATAGCATAAAAACTTCATAAACAAATGCAGAAATTGGAACTATATCAAAGGGCTATAAAACTGCCCATAGCCTTTGACCCAGCAATACCACTTACTACTAGGTGTGTATCCCAAAAAGACTTTTTTTAAAAAAAGAAAAGGCCTGATTTGTACAAAAATATTTATAGCAGCTCTTTTTGTGATGGCAAAGAATTGGAAAGTGACAGGATGCTCATCAATTGGGGAATGACCAAACAAATTGTGGCATATGATTGTAATGGAACACAACGGAATACTATTAGAAATGATAAACAGGCCAATTTCACAAACAGGTTGAAAGACTTACATGAACTGATGCAAAGTGAGCAGAAATAGGAGAACGCTGTATATAGCAACAGCAATATTTATGATGATCAATTGTGAATGACTTAGCTATTCTTAGCAATACAATGTTCCAAGACAATCTCAAAGGACTCATGATGAAAAATGTTATTCACATTCAGAAAAAGAACTGATTAGGTCAATGCAAATTGAAGCATACTATTTTTCGCTTTCTATATTTTTTTGGTAGATTTTTGCTTTTGGTATCTGTCTTCTTTCACAACATAACTAATACCAAAATAAGTTTTTCGTGATTGCACGTGTATATCAAATTGCTTAGGGGAGGGAGAAAATTCAGAAGTCAAAAAATTTTTAAATGAATGTTAAAATTGTCTTTACATGAAATTAGAAATAAAAAAGTTATTTAAAAAACAAGTGCAGAAAAATAGAAATATAAAACATCTTTAATGTTATGAAATAATAATGATGAATAAAGGACAATGAAGAAAATTATCAAATTTAAGTAGAAGATTAAATACTTTAATCCAAAAGAATTGATGTGGTTGGTGGAACTGTGAACTCATCCATCCATTTTGGAGAGTAATCTGGAATTATGCCTAAAGAATTATAAAAACTGTGTGTACCCTTCGACCTAGCAGTGCCACCCTTAGGTCTGCTTCTCACGGTGATGAGAGAAAAAGGAAAAGAACCTACATGTTCTAAAACATCGTTGTAGTAACAAAGAACTAGAAATTGCAAGGATGCCTGTCAATTGGGGAATGGCTGAGCAAACTGGCATATGATTGTGACAGAATAGTACTGTTCTATAAGAAATGATGAGTTTGATGATCTTACAAAAACATAGATAGACTCGCATGAAATAATGAAGTGAAATGAGCAAAACCAGGAGAATGTTGTATACAGTAACAGCAATATTGTTCAAAGAATAATTGTGAACAACCAACCTGTTTTGAGTATTATAAATAACCAAATTAGCTACAAAGGACCTATGAAAGAAGATCTTATCTGCATCCAGAGAAAAAACTGGATGCAGTATGCATATAATGATTTTACATACGTGTATATGTACATACACACACATGTACGCACATATACATATTTATGTCTAATGGTAACCACATCTATAGCAGGGGGAAGGAGAAGGGAGGGAAGAAAAAAGGAAAAAAGTTACATGGTAACTATTATATATTTAAAAGGAATAGCAAATTATATATAATCGATTTGCAGTTTCACGTACAATCATCTTTTTTTCTATTCTACTACATTATGGGAATGCTTGTTTTATTTCCTAAGTCCAGAATAAAATAAATAAAAAAATTTTTTAAAAGGCATAGGTGAACATAAAGCAATATCACAAAAAATGAAATTCACTTTATCTTCTAAAATCAGAACTGACCTTCAAGTCAGTGGTCCGTAATGCAAGAGCATCAAATCATTAGATCAAAATAAACAAGTTAAAAGAAAGGATAAAATGTGAAAAAATACTGCCTGCATTTTAAAAAGCTCTAATATAATCTTGTCATAGTCTTGAAAAATGAAAAGGGAAACTAATGCGGGAAAACATGGACATAAACTACCATCATTATTTAAAGAAGCTATCCTGATATAAAGCATCTAAGACAACCAGGAAGTTAAAAAACAAACAAACCCAGAAACAACTTGGACCAGCAAATATTTTCAATAGCCTTCTCTTTTAGAGATATATAATGATATCCAAAGACAATAATTGGTTTAGAATATAAAAACATAGGTAAGATATTGCAGGGAAGATGGTGGAACGTTAGGAGCAGTATTACTTCAAATACTGCTCAACACTTATGGAAGGGAAGATGATTCTTCAGAAAGTTTGAGGCCACATGTGGCCTTCTAGGTGCTTCGGTGTGGCCTTTTGACCGAGTCCAAGTTTTAAAGAACAAATCTTTTTATTAAGGGGATTTGTTCTGTGAAGTTTGGATTCAGTCAAAGGGCCACACTTGAGGACCTAGAGGGCCACATGTGGCCTCAAAGCTGCAGGTGACCCACCCCTGAGCTAGATCATATTAGCATACATTCCAAAGAAAAGAGAGTCTGTCTATCCTGGTTGCAGCCTGAGCCCCATGGGCTCAACATGAAGAGGAAGTGAAACAATACAGTTATGTTGCACTGCTACATCTTTAACTTCATATGGCAACACTGAGAGGAAAATGAAGTGTTAGGCTGGGTTTATGCATGCCTGAGGAGTCATGTATAGATCTAGCTACTCCATATGGCCGGCACAGAATACAGTTAGAAGAAAGGACAAGAGCAGAGAAAAACTGTGGTTGTGCTATTTTTTTTATTTCTAATATTTTTTTTCCCATGTATTTCCAACAGATCATCTTGGAGGGCATGCACTCCACTATAGAAACCAATGGTTTAGGTGCCCAAGGATCCCATAAAAATGTTTATTGCCTTGAAGTATACCACAAAACCTACTGCACCACCAATTCTTTTATTTGCTCCTCATAGAAAAATCTGCGAAATACTGCACACTTCCAGAAAGAAAGAATTCAAGAATCAAGGAATCAGAATCACACACAGTTTAGCAACCACCAATAAAAAAATGAGCAGAGAGCTTAGAATATGATATTCCAGAAGGATAATGATAGTCTTCTCAAGGATTAGTGAAAAAAACTGAGCATAATCCTAGAGGCATTATTTACACTCAACTGTAATTGTTTTAATCACAAAGGTTGCAGCTAATCTAAGCATCAGAACCAAATGTGCTGATTTTTACCCCACCCTTACACTATGACCATAGCAACCACAGTCAGTCAGTCGACAAGCATTTACTAAGCACCTACTATTGTGCCAGGCACTATGCCAAGTACTGGGGATACAAAGAAAAGTAAAAGACCATCCTTGCTCTTGAGAAGCTAACAGTCTAACGGGGGAGACGTCAAGCAAATAACTATGAAACAAAATATATGTACAGGATGAATTGGAGATAATCAGGACAGAGAGAAGGCACTAGCATTAAGGGGGATTAGGAAATGCTTCCTGGAGAAAGCGGGATTTTGACTGCGGCTTGAAGGAAACAAGGGAAGCCAAAGGTAGAGATTAAGAGTAAGAGTGTTCCAACTAGGGAGGATTGCCAGTGAAAATGCCCAGAGTCAGGAGATGGAGTGTTTTGTGAGAAGAATGGCAGACCCGATGTCGCTAGATTTCAGAGTACATGGAGGTGAGTAAAATGCAAGAACCAGTATTCCAGTTAAGGTTAACAAGGGTCCAGGTTGTAAAAGGCTTTGAATGGCAGATGATTTTATATTTGGTTTGGGAGGTACGGAGTTCACTAAATGGGGGAGAGGGAAGGGGTATGTGGTCAGACTTAACACTTTAGGGAAATCAATTTGATCTCAGTGGTAGATGACTGAAGTGGAAAGTAACTTGAGGCAGAGAGAGCAACCAGCAAGCTACTGCAATAGTTTAGGTGTGAGGTGATAAAGAACCCTACCATGGTGATAACAGTGTTAGATGAAAGAAGGAAAGATCGATATAGAGATAGGGGAGAGATGTTACAAAGGTAAAAATCAACAGAACTTGGCAGAGAGAGAGAAGGATCAAAGATAACACTCAGGATTAAAGCCTGGGTGAGTAGGAGGCTGGTAGCTAGCACCCATGGTCATACTCTAAGAGAAGCTATCTCAAAATCTGGGGAAGACATTTTGAGCATCTTGATTCAAAAGGTATATTGGACTAGGCTGAAGCAGAGCAGGGAGATAGATATTGAGAGAAAATCCTTGACTGACACTAGGGAGGAGGATCCAGGCTGAGGCAAGTCCCAAATCCTATGTTGTTTCTCCAACTTCCTCTCTTGGTGTCTGTCAATTTGCTATTGCATTACCCAAATGCTTTCAGTAAACTAAATTTTGCCTCAATAAAGAGGTCAGGAGCTTAGCTAGAGATGGTTGGTTGTTGACCTTCGTTCTCAAAAAGTACCAAAATGGTATCATCATGTTAGAGTCAAGTTGCGGTGCATCCAACTGAGGCTGATCAGACCAATGCGAGCTCAGAATACTCCACAGATCAGGCACAAATAGTCCACGTGAATATTTGGGATGGATTCTCTAAATTTGCCCTTCTCGTATTTCTTTTGAGCTACTTCAATTCTGCTTTGCTCATACAGCACAGCACCTTCTTTGATAAAGGCATGCCATGCTGGGTGGTCTTGTGCAAATTCAAAAGACCTCAACATTGTGTAAGCACACTAAACCTGTCCACTCTTCTGAAATACTAAGAAACAAGTCTTTCTCTAAAATCCTTAGGTCCACCTGAATGAGATATTTTATCAGAAATTAATGAAACTTCTAAAAAAATCTTATGTCCCCCCAAAAATTCTTTTTTCCCCTTTACCAAAGGCTTAGCCATTTTCTTCGAGAAAATTAGGAGAAAGTTCAAAAACAAATGGTTTGTTGTCTTGAGGATGGAGCTCAGGCGATAAGGGACAGATAGATGAACCACACTCTCTCTCCTCATTCCCTGACCAGATTAATGGTCAAGCTAAAGGAAGACCTCTGATTATTTCAGTTAATAGATATATCTCCTGAGTGGACTTTTGACCAAATAGAAAGGAAATCTCTTGGAAGGAATAGTAAAAGAGGGATTAAATGCTTTTAAGAAAATTATCAGGTGTTCTTAAGATTTTTGTGTATCATAGATCCCTTCAGAATGTTTTTAAATGAATAAAATAAAATACATACGACTGCAATCAATTAGACTGAAATACAGAGATGATTTTTTTTTTTAACGATCTGGGGATTTATTCCATTAGAGAATGTGCAAGTTAGGGTTTATTTACCCTTTCTGGCTTTGATTTTTCTCAGGCAGAACTCAAGCTCTTTGCCCTCGAGCACTTAGCGATCCACTCCCCAACACTAGCCTGGCCTGGCGGGGATGTGACGCAGGCCAGGAGCCTGTCTTGCTGGAACCGTTCCTCCAGCAGTGAGCTGATTTTGGTATTCTTCTTCCACTCCTAGTACTTCTGGATCTTCTTTGACCACTTTTTATTTAAAATTTCTTCCTCCTCAGGAATCACCTTGGCTCTCTTCTTCGGCAAGGGGTCCTATCGACGAGCACACTGCGATTCTTCACCAGTGTCTTGGTCCTGACCGGCTCATTGCTGGAGGCGTTGTAGCCCACATCAACGATCCCTGTTTTTCCGGTACAGCACTCGGAGAAGTTGCCCACGTCCTGCCTCAGCACCTGGTACTTTTTGTTGCCTCCTCCGACTCACATGGCGTGGATGCGGTGGGGCCCGATCTCGGTGTGGGCGGGCGGCCAGCCCAGCTCACACTTGCGCTTCTTGTGCTGGGGGCTTGCGATTGCCCCAGTCTTGCGGTGCTTGTGCCAGTTGTCCCGGGAGATCCGCAAGGTCGGTGTGAGCTGCAAAGAGGAAGCGCAGAGGCTCACGGGCCAAAAAAATTTTTTTTTTAAGTTTACAGACCCCAGTTGATGCCACCTCCCCTCTAGGGTATGCTAACATTTTGAAGTTACTATTTTTCTGAGGCTGTTAGCTAAATTCTGAATTTCTGCTCAGTCTTGACTGTGTAATGTTGCTTATTATCTGGGGATATTACAAATTTTAACACTGAAATGGTTTGTGTAAAAGCATGAGACAAACGCCATTTTTGGACTCTCCTCTCTAACTAGAAATGCTTGAATGAGAATAATTCATCAATAAAAGTGTAACTGGCAGGCTTGTGCCCAAAAGGCAGAGTACAGAATTTTCTGCCACATGGGGGCAGCAAAGAGTCTGACACCAGGACTACATAGTAGAAACTAGGATTTTTTTAAAAAGGAGATGGAAGAGGGAAAAGAGAAAGCAATATTTTTAAACTTAAAAAAAATAAAATTTAAAAAAATTATAGGAGATAAAAATAGATAAATGAGGGGTGTGTGTGTGTGTGACCGTGCATAATAACAAAAACCTCTAAAGGAATCGACAGAAATTCACTTAAAGGTTTATAGAAATTTTTCTCTTTGGAACTTCACAGCAATCTTGGGAAGCTCACAGAGTCTTAAGTGATTTTTCTCAGCATCACATAGCTGGCAGATGTCAGAGGTGAGATTCAAATCCATTCCCCTCAGGACATAGCCGGCAGTTCATCCAAATGACACAAACATGCAACTTTTTGAAAGAAGAAATACAAATCATTAGCAACTAGAAGGTGTTTAGAGTCTTTAATAAGAAAAGTAAGCCGAAGGAATGCAATAAAATGGAATTGAGAGAGTATTAAGATCAGGTGGCCTGCTACCAAACTTCTGGTAGAGTCATAAATTTTTGGAAACGAATACAAAAGTACATTCATTTTTGGGGAAAAATATAGGATTATATAACAAAATACAAAGTCATTTGTATTCTTCAGTGATTCTGTTATTAGAAATCTCCTAAGGATTTTTTCCACTTATCAGAAAAAAAATCTATTTGTACACAAAATTTTTAAAGTATCATTTCAAATAGCAAAAGAAAAAGAAGGAGGAGGAAGAAGAGGAGGGGTGGAGCCAAGATGGCAGAGAAAGGATAGGGACTCACTTGAGCTCTTCCCCAAACTCCTCTGAACACCTTTAAATAATGCCATAAAACAATTCCTGGAGCACCACATCCCACAAAACGACAGCCAAACACAGCTTAGAAGGTCAGAATGAAAGGTCTGTCACACTTGGATGAGAGTGAAGCACAGTCCAGTGCAGGCTGTGCCAGCACAGACCCAGGCCCAGGAAACCAGGAGCAGTCTTTGAGAGGCGCTGAATCAGCAGCAGCAGTGTCTGCTTCCGGAGCTCTCAGCCCACAGATGGTAAGAGGGTTGAATGACTGGCCAGAAGAAGATTACCAAGGTCTCTCCGCTAGCTTGCTTTGCCCAAACTCAGATCCAGATCGCAGTTCTGGGTGGCAGTCCCAGGGTGAGGAGGGGCATTAACACACCAAAGCTTGCAGCCACAGTGGAATGGGGACTCTCCTCATAGTTCCAGCGCAGAAAAGAGTGCTTGTGATTGCTCACTGACCAGAACACAGGCCAGGAGAAAAGTAAACACCTCTCCTTAGATCATACCACCTTGGAAGAACTGAAAACTTACAGGTAGGGACTGAAGTATCTCTGAAAACAGCCACACAAAACACCTGAAGCTTGGGCACAGTGTGCCCTCTACCCTGGAAGCAGGACCCAACTTTAACAAAGAGTTAAAAGTCAAGAAATAGGCTAGGAAAATGATCAAACAACAGAAAAAATTGTGACCACAGAAAGTTACTATGACGACAAGGAAGATCAAAACATACTCAGAAGAAGACAACAAAGTCAAAGCTCCTACATCTGAAGCCTTCAAGAAAAATATAAATTGGTCTCAGGCCATGGAAAAGCTCAAAAAGATTTTGAAAATCAAGTAAGAGAGGTAGAGAAAAAATTGGGGAGAGAGGTGGTGTTGAGGGGTGGAGCCAAGATGGCGGCTGGAAATCAGGGACTAGCATGAGCTCCCTGCCAAGTCCCTCCAAAAACATATAAAAAATGGCTCTGAACCACTTCTAGAACTGCAGAACCCACAAAATACCATAGGGAAGCAAGGCTCTAGCCCAGGACAGCCTGGATGGTCTCTGGGTAAGGTCTATCCCACACAGAACTGGGAGCTGAGGGGAGCGGAGCTGAGAGGACCGGAGCCCAGAGTGGGCGGCGCAGACCGACCAGACCGTGGACTGACCAGACCGGGAGCCGGGCAGAGCACGCCCTAGCGCCCTGAATTAGTGGCTGTGGCATTTACCAGACCACTCAAACCACAAACACCAAAGACAACAGAGAAGGTTAGTGTGGAAAGCTGCTGGGGAAAGGGAGTTTGCGGTTCGGCCACCGCCCCTGGGGCAGTGGAGGTGGGGCAGCTATAGAACTACAGCTGCAGTTGCTTCTGGACCCAGGCCCACCTGGTGGGAGGAATTAAGTGGGGGATCAGAGCAGGAGTGAAGAGCCTGCTGAAGATCTAAGCCCAGTCCAGGTTGGGGGCTCTTGGGGAAGGAGGAGTGCTGGTGTGGCAGCGCATCTGCCCAAGCTTGGAACATACACTCTTTAGTCTACAAGCAGTCATACCCCGCTGAAAAACTCAAGGCTCAAGTAAGTTGGCTGGGAACATGGCCAGGCAGCAAAAACGCACCCAGATTCAGTCTCAG
>CM053622.1:507704061-507741236 GCA_028646595.1 Phalanger gymnotis
CTTTTTCCTCTACTTCTCTTACTTGCTTTTCCAAATCCTTTTTGAGCTCTTCCATGGCCTGAGACCAGTTCATGTTTTTCTTGGAGGCTTTTGTTGTAGGCTCTTTGACTTTGTTGATTTCTTCTGGCTGTATGTTTGGATCTTCTTTGTCACCAAAAAAAGATTCCAAAGTCTGAGTCTAAATCTGAGACCATTTTCACTGCTTATTCATGTTCTCAGCCAACTACTTGACCCTTGAGCTTTTTGTCAGTGTGTAACTGCTTGTAGAGAATACTTTGTCCCAAGCTTGAGGGGCTGCACTGCTCTTTTCAGAGCTACTTCTACACAGCAAGCTTTGCCACACCAGTGCTCCTCCTCCCCCAAGATCCACCAACCTGGAATCAGACCCAACCAGGCTCTACACTCCAGCTCTGATCTGCTTAATTCCTCATACAGGGTAGGCCCGGGGCCAAACACACACTCCTTTCACTCCCATCTAGTAGCTTTTCCCACTAACCTTCTCTGTTGTCTTTGGTGTTTGTGGGTTGAGAAGTCTGGTAACTGCCACAGCTCAATGATTCAGGCCTGTTCTGCCTGGCTCCCAGTCTGGTTGGTCCTGGTACGGCCCATACTGGGCTGTGCTCCCAGTTCCATGTGATAGACCCTTCCCAGCGGCTACCCAGGCTTTCCTGGGCTGGAGCCCTACTTCCCTCTGTTATTTTGTGGGTTCTGCAGCTCTAGACTTTGTTCAGAGCCATTTTTACAGGTGTTTGGAGGGACCTGCTTTCCAGCCACCATCTTAGCTCTACCTGCATCCCCCTTAGAATTCATTTTGAAACATTTCCCAAAGTTGTTTGGAGGGGAATTTGGGAGAGCTCAGGTGAGAACTGACTTTTAAGTAAGTCCCTGCTTTCCAGCCACCGTCTTAGCTCTACCTGCACCCCCCTTAGAATTCATTTGGAAACATTTTCCAAAGTTGTTTGGAGGGGAATTTGGGAGAGCTCAGGTGAGAACTGACTTTTCTCCGCCTCCCTGTCTCCACCCCTCAATCACAAACTTTCCTAGCTAAGTTGCCAAAATGGAAGAAGAAAACAGAGGTGGACATTCTTACCAGCTTTCAAATGCAGGGAGAAGTGCTTTACAAAGAGGAAACGGATACAAAATTTGCTGATTTCTATTTTCAAAGCAACAGAACACCTGGAAATATTTCAGAACTCTTTTAAAAGTTATTTTTATATTGATGAAAATAAAGTTCCTGATCTTTCTGATATAAACCTTATGGTTTATATGAACTCATTGGATTTAAGGACAAAAACTTTGCTACAATTGGAGATTAACTAAAAAAAAATAAAAAATTCCATTGTTCATTGAGAGAATCCTATCCTTAACTGTAAAGCAAGCTGTGGAAGCTTTAGTTCTGTTTGCAATGACATACAACTGTGAATTTCAATGGGAACTACTTGTAACCATCAAAACAAAAAGTTTGAAACAGACAGGGTATATAACATTCAAGGGACAAACACCACCCCACAGTTTATGCTAAGCAACAGCCTTCAAGCTGATACCTCTTCAGAAAGATACATCTTCAAAAAATAAAATTTAACTTTAACTTCCCTATACTTTAAATTTAATGTCTTATTTAAAATATTAAAAATGCATAAGCTATGATAATTTAGCTTTTAAATATTTTATAGCTATTCCAATATAATTAGTTTCCTTTTAAATCTATGTATTTTATGCATTTAAAAAAATGTTCCTGAGAGGAGGTCCGTAGGTATCATCAGACTGCCAAAATGGTCCATGACACAAAATGGTTAAGAACTCATGATCTAATCTGTGCTCATCCTCCAACAAAGGCTTCCTAGATAACATTCCTAAATCTCAAGTATGATTATTTAAATCTCCTGATCAAAATCTACTGATTCTCCACCTCCTGTAGAATAAAAATACAAATTTCAACTCTCAGTTTTTAAAACATTTCACAATTTGGCTACAGAGTACTTTATCAGACTAATTACACAATACACCGCAGGCAAACTGGCCTATTTCCTACTCCTTGTACATGAAATACCACTCACTTCTCTATACCTTTCCACAGGCCTGGAATGTGGTCCCTTTTTGACTTCTACATCATAACAATCTTCAGGTGGCTTAAATATCAACTCAAGGAAACCAGGAAAGATGGAAAAGTGGGAGAAAATAGTGTAGCCCACTCCCTTAACCATTTCATGACTTGACTATGAGTACAGATTCTACAGTTCAGACACTGTAACCCATAAGAAGGGACCCCACATACGCTCCCAGGGTGAGGCAAGGGGCCTTAGCTGGTCATTTCCATCCCTATCCCCAAATGGTGGAGATCTGAAATATAGCCTACATACAAGGAAGCACCTCATTTGAGCCAAATAACTCTAATATTCACTGTGGCAGGATATAATTTTCTCACAATAAGGCACAAGAAGCATGATGCTCTCCCTATAGCCAGAAGAAGGGAATCTTAGAACCAACTACTTCCCCTGTGTCCCACTCCTACCCCACCCTCCATCCCTGCCAGCAAAAATAACAGCTGTAGTGCTGTCACTCTGACACTAGCAGGACAACAGATAAGACACACCAAGCTCACTCAAGGCCATGACAATCTTTTCAGAAGTGCCCAGAGACTAGCTCTAACAGAAAATCCCAATCCAGGAACTAAAGATGGAAGAATCAATACACAATACTATTATGCCAGGGATGCCCAAGACACAATTCAAAAGAATGACTCTAAGACAATTCTAAGAAAAGCCTCAAAGGGGATAAAAAAGAAACAGTTCATAAACAAAGTAAATTAGAATTCCTACAAGAAATAATGCAAGAATTAAAAAAAAAAGTTAAAATGATATTATATAAATGAAATGAGATAAATGAGAACTATGGAGGAAACACTTAACTCTGAGGTAGCACCTTCACCACACCCATCAGATTAGTTCAACTGACAAAAAAGGAAAAGGACAAATATTGAAGGGGCTGTGAGAATGATGGAGTTATGATCTGGTATGAACTTTCTAGAAAGCAATTTGTTGAAAGTGTACCCAAAAAGCTAGCAATATGACTACTAGGTCTCTACCCCACAAAGAGATTAAAAAAGAGACAGAGAGAAATGTTCCATATGCACACAAATATTTATAGCAATTCTTTTTGTGGTGGCAAAAAAATTGGAAACTGAAGAGGTACCCATGAATTGAGGAACAGCTGAACAAGTTATGGTAATATGAATGTGGTATATGAATACAGAATACTGTTTTTCTGTAAGAAATTATGAAAGGGATGGTTTCAGAAAAAGCTGAGAACTTAAAATAGTAATAACAACAATAATAATGATAATAATAATAATAATAATAATGACAGCTGCCATTTGTATAATGCTTACTATGTGTCAGGCAGTGAGCTAAGTGCTTTATAATTATTACCTCATTTGAGGCTCACAACAACCCTTGGGAGTAGGTGCTATTATCATCCTCGTTCTATAGAAGAAATTAAAGTTAAGTGATTTTCCCAGAGTAACACATGTAGTAAGCATCTGAAAGAGGATAGGAACTCATGATAGCCACTGTGCCACCTATCTGCCTTGTATAACTGGTTCAAAGTGAAGTGATTCGAACCAGGACAACAATTTATACAACAAGAATATTGTAAAGGTAGACAACTTTGAAAAACTAAGAAACTGAGAGAGAAGCCAAGATGACAAAGTGAGGCAGGAACTCCCTTGAGCTCTCTCAAATTTCTCTCCAAGCAACTTTAAAATAACATCTCTAAACAAATTCTGGAGAGGCAGAACCAAAAAAAAGTGGGGGGGGGGAGGGGTTAAACAATTTTCCAAGCTAAGAGAACTTAGGAGGTCAACAGGAAAGTCTGTCTCATTGAGGTAACAGTAGAGCACAGTCCAGTGCAAGCCACCGAGGCAAGCCAGTCCAGGCTTTGGGGGCAACAGAATCAGTAGCAATGATTCGAAGAGCTCTCAGTTCACAGACAGTAAAGAGGCCAGACCACTGGTCAGAGGATTACAGGGGTTCCTTTGCTGGCAGAGTGTGCAGGACTCTGGTGCATTACCCAGACAGGAATCCAGGTCACAGAGATGCTAGTCCTAGGTCAAAGGCAGAAAACAATGTTTGTGGTTGCTCATAGACCAAAGTACAGGTGGGAGAGCAGAGATCACACCACTTCTTAGATAACACCACCTTGGCAGAACAGGAAACTTACAGATCCCCAGAAGTGGTTCTGAAAACAGGAGCACAAAAAACCTGAAACGTGAGGAAGTATCCCCTTCAACCCAGAAGCAAAGCTCAACTTTAACATAAAATTAAAACTCAAGGAATAAGCTGGAAAAATGAGGAAAAAATAAAATAAGAACCTGAATATAAAAAGCTTACTATGGTGACAAGGAAGATCAAAACACAAACTCAGAAGAGGACAACAATTTGAAAACAGCTACATGTGAAGACTCAAAGGAAAATTGTGAATTGGAGTCAGGCCCAAGAAAAGAAATCTCTTCGAAGAGCTCAAAAATTTTTTTTTTAAAAATTCAAATAAGAGGGGTAGAAGAAAACTTGGGAAAAGAAATGAGAGTGATGCAAAAAAAAATCATGAAAAAAGAGTCAACAACTTGGTTTTAAAATAAACAAAAAAACCTGAAAAAGATGCACAAAAATCCAATAAAGAAAAAAACCTATAAAAAAAAAAAAAGAATTGGGCAAATGGAAGAAAAGGTACAAAAATATGCTGAAGAAAAGAACTCTTCAAAAAGTAGAATTGGCCAAATGGAAAAGGAGGTACCAAAGTTCACTGAAGAAAATAATTTCTTAAAAATTAAAATTGGGCAAGTGGAAGCTAATGACTCCATGAGACATCAAGAAACAATCAAGATCAAAAGAATGAAAAAAGATAAAAGATATGAAATATCTCCCTGGGAAAAGTGACCTGAAAAATACATTGAGGAAAGATAATTTAAGAATTATTAGACTACCTGAAAGCAGTGATCAATTAGAGACATTAGACATCTTCTTTCAAGAAATTATTAAGGAAAACTGCCTTGACATCCTAGAAGCAGAGGGTAAAATAGAAATTAAAAAAAAAATTATAGACAAATTCCAGAGCTCTCAGGTCAAGGAGAAAAATACTACAAGCAGCCAGAAAGAAACAATTCTAATATCATAGAGCCAGGGTAAGGATTACACAGGATTTAGCAGCTTCTACATTAGAGGACTGGAGAGTGTGTAATATGATAGTCCAGGAGGCAAATGAGTTAGGATTACAACCAAGCAAAACTCAGTATAATCCTTCAAGGAAAAAAAAAATTAGCTATTTAATGAAAGAGAAGACTTTCAAGTTTTCTTGATGAAAATACCAGAGTTCAACATAAAATCTGGATTTCAAATATAAGACTCAAAAGAAGTATAAAAAGGTAAACAGGAAAGAGAAAACATAAGTGACTCAAAGGCTAAACTGTTTACATTCCTATATGGGAAGATGATGCCTGCAGCTCTTAAGAGTTTTATCACTACTAGGACAGTTAGAAAGAGTGTACACAGAGGTCACAAATGTGAGATGATTATGATAGGATGGTATCCAAAAAATCAAAATTAGGGGGTGAGAAAGAGAGATGCACTGAGAGAAGGGTGAGGTAGAATGGGGGTAAATTATCTCATAAAAGAAGAGCAAATGGAAGGTAAGA
Source organism: Phalanger gymnotis (assembly GCA_028646595.1). Lineage (NCBI taxonomy): Eukaryota > Metazoa > Chordata > Mammalia > Diprotodontia > Phalangeridae > Phalanger > Phalanger gymnotis. The sequence continues at coordinate 507,709,751 of CM053622.1, forward strand.
TGAAGGATGGTGGGCCACACTTGAACCTTACTCTCATTAGATTTGCCTCAAAGAGAGCATAAACATTCAGTGGGGTACAGAGATCTATCTTACCATATAGAGAAGAAGAAAGAGAAAGAGATAATGAAGGGGAGGGGAAGAGTGATAAAAGGGAGGGCAAATTTAAGGAGGCAGTGTTCAGGGGCAAAACATTTTTGAGGAGGGACAGGTGAAAGGAGAAAGAGAGAGAGAAGAAGAAACACAGGAAAAAAATAGAATGGAAGGAAATACATAGTTACTAATCATAACTGTGAATGTGAATAGGATGATTCACCTATCAAATGGAAGCAGATAGAGTTGATTAAAAATCAGAATCCTATAATGTGTTATTTACAAGACACATTTGAAGCAGAGATACATATAAAGCAAAGGTAAGGGTCTGCAGCAGAATCCGTTATGCTTCAGCTGAAATTAAAAAAATCCAACAACTGGTGTAACAATCATGATTTAAGAAAAAATAAAAGCAAAAATAGATCTAATTAAAAGAGATAAAGAAGGGAACTACGTCTCGCTAAAAGGTACTATAAACAATAAAATAATATCAATACAAAATATATATGCACCAAACGGTATAGTAACCAAATTTTTAAAGAAGTTAAATGAGTTACAGCAGGAAATAGTAAAACTATACTAGTGGGGGACCTCAATTTTCCCCTCTAAGAACTAGATAGAACTAACCACAAGATAAACAAGAAAGAAGCAAGGAGGTGAGTAGAATTTTAGAAAAGTTAGATATGACAGACCTCTGGAGAAAACGGAATAAGGATAGAAAGGAATATACCTTTTTCTCAGTGGTACATGGAATCTACACAAAAACTGACCATGTATTAGGGCATAAAAACCTCACAACCAAGTGCAGAGAAACAGAAATATCAAATGCATTCTTTTCAGATCTAATACAAGAAAAATTACATTCAATAGAGGGCCATGGAAATGTAGTTAATTGGAAACTAAATAATCTAATCCTAATGAATGATGAGGTAAAAAAAACAAATTACAGAAACAATAATTTCATTTTTAAAAAACTAGAAAAAGAAATTTTAAAACCCCCAGTTAAACATCAAATTGAAAATCCTGAAAAATCAAAGGAGAGATTAATAAAGTTGAAAGAAAACCACTGAACTACTAAATGAAACAAGGAACTGATTTTATGGGGGCAAAAACAACAATAAAACAGATAAATAATTGGTCAATTTATTTATTTTTTTAATATTTAACTTATTTTCAGTTTTCAACATTCAATTCCATAAGTTTTAAATTTTCTCACCCTCCCTCTTCCCTTCTTCCCCAAGATGGCATGCAATCAAATATGTGCTCTACACATACACTCCTACTTAACATATTTTCACATTGGTCGTGTTGCATAGAAAAATTATAATGAATGGCAGAAACCATGAGAAACAAAACAAAACAAAAGAGATAAGAGTTTGTTTCACTCTGCATTCCAATTCCATAGTTCTTTCTCTGGATGTGGATGGCATTTTCCATCATAAGTCCTCTAGAAAAGTTTTAGGTCCTTGCATTGCTGAGAAGGGCTAAGTCTATCAAAATCAGTCCTTGCACACTGGCTGTTACTGTGTACAATGTTCTCGTTCTGCTCATTTCACTCAGCAGCAGTTCATATATGTCTTTCCAGGTTTTTCTGAAGTTTGCCTGCTCATCATTTCTTATATAACAATAGTATTCCATTACATTCATATACCACAACTTGTTCAGCCATTCCCCAATTAATGGGCACCCTTCAATTTCCAGTTCTTGGCCACCACAAAAAGAGCTGTTATAAATATTTTTTTACATATGGGACCTTTCCCCATTTTTATGATCTCTCTGGGACACAGCCCTAGAAGTGGTATTGCTGGGATAAAGGATATGCACATTGTTATAGCTCTTTGGGCATAGTTCCAAATTGCTCTCCAAAATGGTTGGATCAGCTCACAGCTCCACCAACAATGAATTAGTGTTCCAACTTTCCCACATCTTCTCCAGCATTCATCATTTTCCTGTTTTGTCATGTTAGCCAATCTAACGAGTGTGATGTGGTACCTCAGAGTTGTTTTGATTTGCATCTCTCTAATCAGTAGTGATTTACAGCATTTTTTCATATAACTATAGATAGCTTTAGTTTCTTCCTCTGAAAACTGCCTGTTCATATTCTTTGACCACTTCTTAATTGGGGAATGACTTATATTCTTGTAAATTTGACTCAGTTCTCTATATAATTTAGAAATGAGGCCTTTATCAGAAGCACTAGTTATAAAAATTCTTTCCCAGTTTTCTGCTTCCCTCCTAATCTTGGTTGCATTAGCTTTGTTTGTGCAAAACTTTTTCAATTTGACGTAATCAAAATTATCCATTTTGCATTTCATAACATTCTCTGTCTCATGTTTGGTAATAAATTTCTCCATTCCCCATAAATCTGACAAACTATTCCTTGTTCCCCTAATTTGTTTATAGTATTAGCCTTTATACCTAGATTGTGTACTCACTTGGACTTTATTCTGGTATACAGTGTCAAATGTTGGTAGGTCAACTTGATTTAAAAAAAAATTAAATTTAAAATGAATTCATCACCAATGAAGAGAAAATAAACAATTATTTGGAGCTATTTTGCCCAATTATATGCCCACAAATCTGACAATCTAAGTGAAACAGATGAATATTTACAAATATATATATTGCAGGACACCCTAGGTAGTGCAGTGGATAGTGCAACAGACCTGAAGATAGGAGGACCTGAGTTCAAAACTGACCTTAGACACTTACAATGTGACAGTAGGCAAGTCACTTAATCTCAATTGCCTCCAAAAAAGTCCCAAACAAAAACCAAAAATATATATTACCCAGATTAACAAAAGAAGAACTCTGTCTTAGAAAAAGAAATTGAACAAACCATCAATGAACTCCCTAAGAAAAAATCCCCAGGAATTCTATCAAACATTTAAAGAATAGTTAATTCCAATACTATATAAACTATTTGGAAAAACAGGCAAAGAAGGAGTCCTACCAAATTCCTTTTATGACACAATTATGGTGCTGATACCTAAACCAGAAAGAGCAAAAACAGAGAAAGAAAATTATAGACCAATTTCCCTAATAAATACTGATGCAAAAATATTAAATAAAATACCAGCAAGGAGATAAATTACAGCAATATGTCACAAAGATCATTCATTATGACCAGGTAGGATTTATACAAGGAATGCAGGGCTGGTTCAGAACTAGGAAAACTATCAGCATAATTCACCATATCAATAATAAACCAAAAGAAATCATGAGATTATCTAAATAGATGCAGAAAAAACTTTTGACAAAATACAGCACTAATTCCTATTTAAAACACTAAAGAGCATAGGAATAAATGGACCTTTCACTAAAATAAGTAGTATCTATCTCAAATCAAAAGCAAGCGTTATCTGTGATGGGGATAACCTAGACACTCTCCCAATAAGATTGGAGTGAAGCAAGGATGCCCATTATCACCACTATTGTTCAATATTGTCCTAGAAATGCTAGGTATAGCAAAAAGAAAAAGAAATTGAAAGAATTAGAATAAGCAATGAAGAAACAAAACTATCACTCTTTGCAGATGATATGATGGTATATTTAGAGAATCAACTAAAAAAATCACTTGAAATAATTAACAACTTTAGCAAAGTTGCAGGATATAAAATAAAACCACATAAATCATTAGCATTTCCATATATTACCAATAAAGTCTAGCAGGAAAAGATAGAGAAATTCCACTTAAAATAATTGCAGGCTTAAAATACTTAGGAGTCTACTTGAAAAGACAAATCTAGGAAGTATGTGAACACAATTACAAAATACTTTTCACACAAAGTCAGATCTAAAAAATTGGGAAAATATTAATTGCTCACAGGTGGACTGGGCCAAAATAATAAAAACCACAATTTTACCTAAATCAATTGACCTATCCAGTGCCATACAAATTAAACTACCCAAAAAAAATATTTTTAGAGCTAGAAAAAATAATAAAATTGAACTGGAATAAAAAAAGGTAAAAAAATATCAAGAGAATTAAGGAAAACAAATGTGAAGGAAGGTGACGTAGCAGTACCAAATCTCTATATTATAATCTGGTGATCATCAAAACAATCTGATGCTGGCTAAGATATAAAATGAAGGATCAGTAGAATAGATTAGGTACACAAGACATATTAATCTAGTGTTTGATAAACCCAAAGGTCCAACCTTTTGGGAGAAGAACTATTTGTCAAAAACTGCTAGGAAAACTAGAAAACTATATGGCAGACACTAGGTATAGACCAAGATCTCACACCATATACCAAGAGAAGGTCAAAATGGATACATGATTTAGACATAAAGGGTGATACTATAAGCAAATTAGGAGACCAAGGATAGTTTACCTCTCAGATCTGTGGAGAAGGGAAGAATTTATGACCAAACAAGAGATAAAGGACATTACAAGATGTAAAATGGATGATTTTGATTATATTAAATTTCTACATTTTTGCACAAATGAAACCAACATATCCAAGATTAGAAGGAAAGCAGAAAGCTGGGAAATAATTTTTACAGCAAGTATCTCTGATATAGGCCTAATTTCTCAAATATGTAGAGAACTAAGTCAAATTTATAAGAATCCAAGTTATTCCCCAACTGATAAGTAAGTGGTCAAAAATATGAACAGGCAGTTTTTCAGGTGAAAAAATCAGAAGCAGTATTAGTCATATGAAAAAGTGCTCTAAATCACTATTGATTAGAGAAATGCAAATTAAAACAACTCTCAGGTACTATCTCACACCTACAAGATTGGCTAATATGAAAAGGAAGACGATAAAAGTTGGAGAGGGTGCGGGAAAGTTGGGACATTAATGCACTGTTGGTGAAATTGTGAACTGATCCAACTACTCTGGAGAGAAATTTGAAACTATGTCCAAAGAACTATAAAACCATGCACACCCTTTTACCCAGCAATGCTACTTCTAGGTCTATATCCCAAAGAGATCAAGAAACATGGAAAAGAACCTATTTGTACCAAATAAAATATTTATAACAGCTTTTTTTCATGGTGCCAAAGAATTGGAAATTGAGAGGATGTCTGTCAATTGGAGAATGGATGAACAAATTGCAGTATGTGATTTTAATAGAATACTATTTACCAAAAAAAAATATTTATAGCAGCTTTTTTTCATGGTGTCAAAAAATTGGAAATTGAGAGGATGTCCGTCGATTGGAGAATGGATGAACAAATTGTAGTATGTGATTTTAATGGAATATTATTGTGCTTTTAAGAAATGAGCAGGAAGACTGCAGAAATATGTTGACTTACATGATTTGATGCAGTGTGAAGTGAGCAGAAACAGAACACTATATATCATAACAGCAATATAGTACAATGATCAACTGTGAATGACTTAACTATTCTCGGCAATACAACAATCCAAGACAATTCCAATGACTCATGATGAAAAATCCCATTTGCTTCCAGAGAAACAACTGATGGTGTCAGAAAGCAGACTGAAGCTATAATTTTTCACATTTTGTGGGTTTCTTTTTTTGGTCTGTGTATTCTTTCACATGACTAATATGGAATAAGTTTTGCGTGATTCCACATGTACAATCTATGTCAAATTGCTTAGCATGTCAGGGAGGGGACAGAAAAGGGAGAGAACCTGACAGTCAAAAATTTTTTAAAAACTGTTAGAAATTGTTTTTATATGCAACTGGGAAAAATTAAATTATTTAAAAAGAGAGAGAAACTTAGGACTCTGATCAATATGATGGCCAACCACAATTCCAAAGGGCTCATTATGAAAAACACTATGGCCATCTAGAAAAATAAACACCTGAATTGAGAATGCAGACTAAAATATATTTTCTTCTTTCTTTCCCTTCTTTTTTTTTTTTTGGACATGGCTAATGTGGGAACTTATTCTGCATATACATATTTGTAATGAGTGTTCTTTTTCTTGTTTTCTCAATGGGTGAAAGGGAGAGAGGAAGTCAATTTGGAACCGAACAAAAAATAAAAATGAATTTTAAAAAATATTTAAAAATAGTATGAACAGATTGGCACAAGAGGTATAAAACATTACCCTAACAACAGACTCTGAAAAATTAAAATTGACCAAACAGAAGTTAATAATTCCATGAGTCAAGAAATATTCACACAAAGACATGAGATTTTAAAAATGTGAGAGAATTAGGTTTATAACATTAAAAATAAATGATCTGGAAAAAGATTAGTGAGAACTAATTTAAGAATCACTGGATATTTCCAGGTTAGATGAGGAAAAAAAAATGTCATACTAGACACTTCCTCTGATCACCATGACCTCTCAAAACTCTCCAGAAACAAATAGTGTGCACCAAAGATAAAGTAGCTTTAGCTGTCTTCATGTTCTAGGACTTTCAGAATCTAAAACTAGTAAAAAATAAAAACAAAAAAAACCCCAAACCCTTAAGAATTGATACTCAATGACCACGAGCTCACTCCCCCTCCCCCTACTTCCTATATCTTATGATCCTAGCAGACCCAAGACACAACAGAGGCACAACATGAAAACCCACCCCTGCACCCTGATCTGAACTCCATTTTTCTGATGCTACAGAGACACACTCCCACCCCCGAGCCCCCTGCCCCGACCCCCACTCCCCCTGCCCCAGCCCCCACTCCAAGCTATAGGTTTGCTTGGGTCTTAACAGCCAATTTTGCCACCATTTCAGGGGCAAGTTATTCTCTTTTGCACCAATTCCAATGAAAGCAAGGTTTATCAAGTTTCCCCCATCTTCCCCTCCAATGTAAAAACTATTTTGTGACTCTTTTATGTCAGATAATTTAGGCCATTCTACCTCTCCTTCCCCTCCTTCCAGTGCATTCCTCTTTTTCACCCCTTAATTCTGTTTTAGATATTCATATTCTGTTCACACCCATGCTCTCTACGTATAATCCTTCTAAGTGACCTAATAATGATAAAGTTTTAAGTAGTTACAGGTATCATCTTCCCATGTAGGAATGTAAACAGTTTAACCTTACTGAATCCCTTATGATTTCTTGCTCCTGTTTACCTTTTGATGCTTGCATCTTTATTTGAAAGTCAAATTTTCTATTCATCTCTGGTCTTTTTGTCAGAAATGTTTGAAAATCTTCTATTCCATCAAATATCCATTTTTTTCATCTGAAGGATTATACTCAGTTTTGCTGGGTAGGTAATACTTGGTTGTAATCCTAGCTTCTTTGCCTTTGAGAATGTCATATTTACAAGTTCTCTTATCCTTTAATGCAGAAGCTGCTAAATTTTGTGTAAACCTGACTATGGCTCCATGATATTTGAATTGTTGCTTTCTGGCTCCTTGCAGTATTTTTCTCCTTAAGTGGGAAGCTCTAGAATTTGGCTATAACATTCCTGGGAGTTTCATTTTGGAAACTCTTTCAAGAGGTGAGTGGTGGAGTCTTTCAATTTCTATTTTACCCTCTGGTAAAAGAATATCAGTACAGTTTTCCTTGATAATTCCTTGAAAGATGATGTCTAGGCTCTTTTTTTTTTTTGATAATGGCTTTCCTTAGTACGATAATTTTTAAATTATTTCTTCTCATTCTATTTTTCAGGCCAATTGTTTTTCCAATGAAATATTCCACTTTTTTTCAATTTTTTCATTTTAAAAATTTTGTTCCATTGTCTCTTAATGTCTTATGGAGTCATTAGCTTCCACTTGTCCAATTCTAATTTTAAGGAATTATTTTCTTCAGTAAGCTTTCGTGCCTCCTTTCTCATTTGGGCAATTCTACTTTTTAAGGAGTTCTTTTCTTCAGTGAATTTTTGTATATCTTTGTCCATTTGGCCAATTTGGCTTTTGTAAAGAGTTCTTCTCTTCATTGGATTTTTGTGCGTCTTTTAGTACTTAGCCTATTCTGTTTTTAAAGGGGGTTATTTTCTTTAGTATTTTTTGTGTGCCTCCTTTTCCAAACTGTTCACTCTTTTTTCATGATTTCCCTGCATGACTCTCATTTCTTTTCCCAATTTTTCTTCTACCGCTCCTACTTGCTTTTTAAAATCTTTTTTGCAACCTCAAAATAGTCGAGAAGGAAGTTAAGGAGGTGAACAGAATTTCTGAAAAGGCAGATAAGACAGACCTCTGGAGAAAACTGAATGGGGATAAAAAGTAATATACCTTTTTCTCAGTGGTACTTGACACATACTCAAAAACTGACCATGTACTAGGGCATAAAAACCTCACAGTCCAGTGCAGAAACATAGAAGTAGACAATGCATCCTTTTCAGATCATGATGCAATAAAAATTAATTGCAATAAAGAACCATGGAAAAATAAAGTAAAACTTAATTTGAAGCTAAATAATCTAATCCTAAAGAATGAGTGGGACAGAGAACAAACCATAGAAATAATTAATAATTTCATTCAAGAGAATGACAATAATGAGACAACATACCTATACTCATGGGATGCAGCAAAAGTAGTTCTAGGGGAAATTTTATATCTCTAAATTCTTATATGAATAAAATAGATAAAAGGGAGATCAATGAATTGGGCATGCAAATGAAAAAGTGAGAAAAAGAACAGATTGAAAATCCCCAATTAAATATCAAATTAGAAATACTGAAAACCAAAGGATAGATTAATAAAACTGAAATCAGGAAAACTATTGAACTAATAAATAAAACTAAGAGCTGGTTTTATGAAAAAAAAAACAATAAAATTGATAAACCTTTGGTCAATTTGATTTAAAAAGAAGAAAACTAAATTACCAGTATCAAAAATGAAAAAGGTGAATTCACCTCCAATTAAGACTAAAATAAACAATAATTAGGAATTATTTTGCCCGATTGTATGCTCATAAATTTGACAACCTGAAGGATACGGATAAATATTTACAAAAATATAAATTGCACAGGTTAACAGAAGAGGAAGTAAAATACCAAATAACCACATTTCAGAAAAAGACATTGAGCAAGCCATCAATGAACTCCCTAGGAAAAAATCTCCAGGTCCATATAATTTTACATGTGAATTCTTTCAAACATTTAAAGAACAATTAATTCCTATATTTTATTGACTATTTGGGAAAAAGGGGAAAGGAGTCCTACCAAATTATTTTTATAACACAAATATGGTACTAATACCTAGACCAGGAACAGTCAGAACAGAAAAAGAGTATTATAAACCAATTTCCCTAATGAATATCGATGCAAATTTTTTAAATAAAACATTAGCAAAAAGATTGCAGCAACTTATCATGAGAATAATGCACTATGAGCAGTTAGGATTTATTCCAGGAATGCAAGGCTGGTTCAATATTAAGACAACGATTAGCATGATTGATCATATCAACAACTAAACTACCAGAAACCATAGGATTGTCTCAATAGATGCAGAAAAAGCTTTTGACAAAATACAACACCCATTCCTATTAAAAATACTAGAGCGCATAGGTATAAATGGAGTTTTCATTAAAATTACAAGTATCATCTGGCAAGCATTACATATAATGGTGACAAGCTAAATATGTTCCCTTTAAGATCAGGGGTGAAACAAGGCTGTCCATTATCACCCCTTTTATTCAATTTGGTAAAAGAAATGATAACTTTAGCAATAAAAGAAAAAGAAATTGAAGGAATTAGAAGAGACAAAGAAGAAACTAAGTTATCACTTTTTGCAGATGATATGATGATTTACTTAGAGAATCCTAGAGAATCAAGTAAAAATCAACTTGAAATAATAAATAACTTTAGCAAATTTGCAGGATATAAAACAAACGCACATAAATCCTCTGCATTCCTACATATTACTAACAAAGCCAATAGCAAGAGATAGAAAGAGAAATTCCATTTAAAGTTACTGTAGACACTAAAAAATATTTGGGAAGTCTACCTGCCAAGACAAACCGAGGACCTATATGAACACAATTACAAAACCCTTTTCACACAAATAAAGTTAGATCTAAATGAATGGAAAAACATCAGTTGATCGTGGTTAGGCTGAGCAAATATAAAAAATGACAATTTTACCTATATTAATTTACTTATTTAGTGCCATATCAATTGAAGTACAAAAATATTATTTCACAGAGCTGGATAAAATAATAACAAAATTCATCTGGAAGAAAAAAAGGTCCACAATATCAAGGGAATAGATGAAAAGAAATGCTAGGGAAGGTGGCCTAGCCATACCAGATATTAAACTGTATTATAAAGCAGTAATCACCAAAACTACTTGGTACTAGCTAAAAAAGAGCATGGTGGATCAATGGAATATGTTAGATACACAAGACAGAGTAATTAATGACTACAGCAATCTATTCTTTGATAAACCTAAGAGTCCAGCTTCTGGGTTAAGAATTCACTATTTCACAAAAACTCCTGGGAAAATTGGAAAGTAGTATGGCAGAAACTGGGCATAGTCCAATATCTTACACTGTACACCAAAATACAGTCAAGATAGATTCATGATTTAAGAATAAAGGCTGATACTATAACCAATTTGGGAGAGCAAGGAATAGTTTGTCAGATTTATGGGAAAGGGAAGAATTCAGGACCCAAGAACAGAGAGCATTTAAAAATGCAAAATGGATAATTTTGATTATGGTAAACTGAAAAAGTTTTGTACAAACAAAGCCAATGTAACAAAGATTAGGAGGGAAGCAGAAAATTGGGAAAGAATCTTTACAACCAGAGTCCCTGATAAAGGCCTCATATCTGAAATATACAGGGAACTAAGCCAAAGTTCTAGGAATACAAGTCATTCCCCAATTGAGAAATGGTAAAAGGATATGAACAGGCAGTTTTCAGAAGAAGAAATTAAAGATATCTATAGTCCTATGAAAAATGCTCTAAATCACTATTGATTAGAGAAATGCAAATCGAAACAACTCTTAGGTACCACATTTCTTCTGTCAGATTGGCTAACATGGCAAAACAGGAAAATGATAAATGCTGGAGAGGATGTGAGGGAATTAGAACACTGTTACATTGTTAGTAGAGTTGTGAATTGATACAGCCATTTTAGTGAGCAATTTTGAATTATGCCCATAGGGCAATAAAAATGTGCATATCCTTTGATCCAGCAGTACAGCTTCTAGGGCTGTATCCCAAAGAGATCACACAAGTGGGAAATGGACCAGTGTGTACAAAAATGTTTATGGCAGCTCTTTTTGTGGTAGCAAAGAATTGGAAATCAAGGGGATGCCCATCAATTTAGGAATGGTTACACAAATTGTGATATATGAATATAATTGAATTCTATTGTGGCAATAGGAAATGAGGAGCAGCAGGACTTAATTATAACCTGCAAAGACTCATATGAGCCGATGCTGAGTTAGGGGATCAGAACCAGGAGATCATTATACACAATCACAGACATATGGTATCTGTAAGGACTAACTCTGATAGACTTGGCTTTTCTCATCAATTCAAGGTTCAAAGACACCTCCAAAATACTCATGATGGAAAAAGCTATGCACATCCAGAAAAAGAATTAAGGAGTCTGAATGTAGATTGGGGCAAACTATTTGCTTTCTTTTTTTCCTTCTTTTTTGGTTTTGTTTCTTCTTTCTCCTGACTCATTCCATTGATTATAATTCTTCTTCACAACTGGACTACTATGTAAATATGTTCAATGTGTAGATATATGTAGAACCTAGACTGGATTACATGTTGTCTTGGGTGGGGAAGGGGAAGAGGAGAGGGGGGAGGAGAGGGAGTGAGAGAAAATTTGGAACCCAAAAGCTTGTGGAATTGAATGTTGTAAATTATAAATAAAAAATAAATTTATAATAAAAAAAAAAGACTCAGCTCATGCCACCTTCTGCATGAGACCTGTCATGTTCTCCCAGATGCTACTCCTTCCAGTCCTAAGGTTACTTTCCATCTGTTTTGTATATGTTCTATTTATACCTAAATATGAGCATTTTTTTCTCTTAGAATATAAGCTTCCTGAGGGCAGTCACTTCCACTTTTTTCTTTGTACCCCAGTGCCCAGAATAATTGTTAGTACATAGTAGTCACATAATAAAGATTGATTGATTGAATAAATTCCACAAACTGTATTTGGATTAGAACATTATAAGAAAGCCATTATATACAACAACCTATAAATAAGATTGATCAATAAAAGTTTAAGAACAATCAATCAATAAATGAAGGAATTTTTTTTTTACACTCTTCCACGAACTTTTTTTGGATCTACGACCAAGTCACATTTTTCTTTGAGGCCATGAATATAGCAGTTTTGACCTTGTTGTCATTTTCTGAGGTTGTACTCTGATCTTACCAGTCACCATAGTAATTGTCTATGGTCAGGTTCTGTTTTTGTTGTTTGCTCATTTTTCCAGCATATTTCTCTGTGTGTATGTGTGTGCGTGCGTTTCTATTTTATTTTATATTTTAATTTTCGACATTGAGTTCCACAAGATTTTGAGTTACACATTTTCTCCCCATTTCTACCCTCCCCCCTAACCTAAGATGGCATAAATTTGATTGCCCCTTTCCCCAGTCTGCCTTCCCTTCTATCACCCCCCCACCCATCTCCTTTCCCCTTAATTTCTTGTAGGGCAAGGTAGATTTCTATACCCTATTGCCTATATATCTTATTTCCCAATTGCATGTAAAAACAACTTTTTTTTAAACATTTGTTTTTAGAACTTTGAGTTCCAAATTCTCTCTTCTTCCCTCCTCACCCACCCTCCCTGAGAGGACAAACAATTCAACACAGGCCACATGTGTCATTACGCAAAACACTTCCATAATAGTCATGTTGTGAAAGACTAACTGTATTTCCCTCCAGCCTATTCTGTCCCCCTTTATTCACTTTTCTCCCTTAACCCTATCCCTTGTCAAGTGTTTGCTGCTGACTGCCTCCTCCCCCAATCTGCCCTCCCTTCCATCATCCAGTATGTTTCTTGACTTTTGCCTTTATATTAAAGTTGGATTCTGCTCCTGGGGTGGAAGGGGCACTGTCCCAAGCTTCAAGTATTCTGTGCAGCTATTTTAAGAATTAACTTGGGGGGGCTGCAAGCTTTAAGTTTTTCCAAGGTCATATGATCTGAGGAAAGGTGTGTTTACTACTCTCCTGACCTATAATCTGGTCTGTGAGCAATCACAGGCATTCTTTTCTGCCCTGGATCTGTGACGAGCATCTCCACTCCCCTGAGGCCATAAGTTCTGGTGTGCTAGTGTTCCTCCTTGCCCTGGGACAGCAACCCATATGCCTATATGGGCAATGCAACAGAATCCTGCATCTGGTGTCAGTAAAGGAGCTCCTGTAATCTCCATCTGACCAACTGTGTGACCTTACCATACATGGGCTGAGAGTCCTAGAAGCAGCTGCTGCCACAGCTGATTAAGTCACCTCCCCCTCCCAGCCCTGCTGGCCTGATGCTGGTTTGCTAGGGTATGGCCTGCACTGGTACAACCTACTGTACTTGCCGCTACTCTTACCTTGGTGAGATAGACCTTTCTTTCTGACCTTCTAAACTGTCTTGGGTTGGAAAATTGTTTCATTCTGTATTTTTGTGGGTTCTCTAGCTCCAAAATTTGCTTTAAGGTGTTAAAGTTATTTGGAGGAGAATATGGGAGAGTTCAAAGGAGTCCCTGCCTTTTCTCCACTATCTTGGCTTCCCTGTTGCCTTTTCTGTTCCTAAAGACTTTTAAAAAGAAATGAGTATTTTGAGAGAAGAATTTCTGTTCTGCAGAGCAACAAAAACGGACAGAACAGAAAATCTTGATTCTGCAATGGCAAGTCATCAAAGAAACCAAAGACAGAACAATAGATGAAGAATGCAAATAACAGAAGTAAAGGACAACCTAGAAGAAAAAAAAAACCAATAACATTAAAAGACAATATATTCACCAAGCAAGCAAAATACAACCTAAGGATGATAGGTCTCCCAGAAGAAAATCACAGGACAAAAAACCTTAACACTACAAATCTGAGGACAAAAGATGGACCTTCTATAGCAGAGACGAGTATGAAACATTTTTTGAAGAAAAACCACAACTAAAGACATTATTTGCCTTTCAAACACCTCAAACAATAGAAATCTAGGAGGAGAGAATAAATGCATCAGGCAAGGATAGTAACAGTTGTTAGGAAGACTTAATTTCAAATTTGACTTCATACACTTACTAGCTGTGTCAGCCGGGGGAAGTTAACCCTGTTTTGCCTCAGTTTCCTTGTGAGACATGACTAAAACAACTCAACAACAACAATAACAAAAGAAAAAAAGGACTGGGGTGGGGTGGATCATCAAATCAGAAGAAAGGACCAGGGTTAAGAAGAAAGTCAATGGGAAAAAATGTCAACTTAAAAAAAAAGATTAATGTAAAGTAACTGAAAAAATATAATACTGAGTTCACAGCAGAAGAGGGAACTTGAAACTGAAAAGCCTCGGCTCAGATTCAATCTATGAATCTGGCCTGCTTGTGAAAACAGGCATCACAAAGGGTTCGATTTCTTAAGACAACCCATTATGGTGAATCCCTAATAAACTTTGTCTTTTCCTTTGGCAAAAAAAAAAAGAAAGAAAGAAACTGAAAGGTCTCTGCACAGACAACATTAATGCATCTAGGATAAGAAGAGTAGTCTAATGGAATAAAACCTTTGTATCAAATTTCTCTCATAAGGATTTGGTATCCAAAATATAAACAATTAATTATAATAACATATTGTTGGTGGAACTATGAAATCATACAATCGCTTTGGAAAGCAATTTGAAATTGTGCAAAGTGATTAAAAATGTCCATGCTCCTTGAAGTAGAGATGCTATTACTGAGCTTATACACCAAGGAAAACACTGATAAGAAAAAATGTCTCCATGTAATCCAAAAAGTTAATAGCAGAACTTTTGTGATAGTTAAAAACTGGAAACAAAGTAGGTGCCCATTAATTGAGGAATGCCTAAACAAACTGTAGTATGTGGATGTAATAGAATACTACTGTGCTTTGAGTATGCAATGAATACATAAAAGTCTGAAAAAATCTATATAGTGCTGAAAGAAGTAAGCACAGCAGAGCTAAGAAAACAACATACACAGTAATTATGGCAATGTAAACGGAAAGAATACCACATCAAAATATCAAAAGTAAATTTAACAAAATAAAGGTCAAGTAGGGCTCAAATGAAGAGATATGAAAGAGAGCCTAGATATTGTTATTTCAAGAAATCACAGGGGCAGGTAGGTGGCTCAGTGAGGAGAGCACTGGCCCTGGAGTCAGGAGGACCTGAGTTTAAATCCAGCCTCAGACACTTGATACACTTACTAGCTGTGTGACCTTGGGCAAGTCCCTTAATCCCAATTGCCCTAACTTCCCCACGCCCCCCCCCTTTAAAAAATTAAAATAAAAAGACTTCCCAGATCTCTCAGAACCATGCTTCAAATGCATTAGCACTGAAATTCATAAAGAAAAAATGAACTGAATTAATAGAAAACAGACAGTAATAATACAACAATAGCAAGAGACTTTAATGAGGTAACAAAATAGCTCAGTAGATAGAGTGCTGGGCCTGTGGAGTCAGGAAAACCTGAGTTCAAATAGCTGTGTGAGTCTGGACAAAAATCACTTAACCTCTGCCTCAAATATAAAATGGAGATCATAATAGCACCTACCTCCGAGGGTGGTTGTGAGGATAAAATACCGTTTGTAAAGTACTTAGCACTGTTCTTGACAGTTCGTCTTATTATTATATGCATCTCCAGCTTAGGATAAATTGAACAGAAGATAAACAAGATGGAAAATATGTAATTGAACAAGTTGCTGGAGAAATAAAACCTAAAAAATGTTCTATCAAATCAGACTTTGTCAAAATTCTATTCAGGTCTTTAAGTTCTTTCTTAATTTTTAAAATTAACTTCTCCATGGCCTTTGCTCTCCCAACCTTCTCAGCTGGGATTACTGCTTCTTATTTTACAGACCTCTCCTAATTTTCTAGTTTTCTTACAACTTATTCACCACCATGTAGTCTTTTATCCAGTGACACTAGCCTGCTTGCTACTCCATGAACAAGATATTCCATCTCTTACCTCCAGTTTTTCCATCTCTCCCTCATGCCTGGAATACTCTCACTCATCAACTCTACCTACTGATTTCCCTGACTTCCTTTAAGTGGTGCTGAGAAAATACATATATTCTTTAGCAATTCTATTTAGAAGAGATTGTGTGTGTGTGTGTGTGTGTGTAATATACAGATCATTTGGAAGTGGCAAGTAACTGAAAATTAAAGGAGTGCCCATTAATTGTGGAAAGGCTAAACAAGTTATGGTATTTGAATGTAATAGAACACTATTGTGTAAGAAATGATGAAAGGCCAATTTCACATAAGACTGAGAAATCTTATATGAACTGATAAAGAGTGAAGTGAGTATAGTCAGGAGAACAATTTGTAATGTATCAATACTATGAAAAAATGATTCTGAAGAGCTTATGACCTCTGATCAAAGCAATGATCAATGATGACTGTGGTTATAATTTCAACTGGGCCATCATTTTGGCAATGAAATTCTTTTATACATCCCTAATCAATTCACTCTCTCATTCACTAGAGCAACTTTTCCAAACCTTTCCATCCTTCTTCATACTTCTCAGAGCTTTCCCTCACCACATCCTTTCAGCTGAGAACTTTGTCTCATATTTCACTGAAAAATTGAGGTTATTTGCCAAGTTTCCATTTTTTCCCTCCTCAATTCATATCTCCTGGATACCTTCTACCACTATCTTCTCCTTCATCCCTGTCTCACATGATGAAGCTACTCTTCTTGTTAAAGCAAATTCCTTTACATACACAAGGGAGCCCATCCCATTCTATTTTCTCCAGCAGACTGCCCACTCTACCATCTCTACATTCTCAGTATCTTCAGTCTCTTCATTTCTACAAGCTGCTCCCTACCATCTCCAAATATGCCCATGTCTCCTCTACCCTCAAAAAAATTGTTACTTGATCCATCCACCCCTGCTAGCTACTGTCCCATATCTCTCCTCTCTTTTGTGGCTAAACTCCTTGAAAAGATGCCTCCACTTCTGCCTTCCTACTTCTTCATTTGGCCAAAATTTCTCTCTCCAAATTACTAATAGATTTCTAAACTGCCAAATCTAATGGCCTTTCCTTTATTCTTCATTCCTCTTGACCTCTCTGAAGCCTCTGACACCACTGGTCATTCTCTAAGTTTTTCAGACACTACTGTCTCCTGGTTTTCCACCTACCTATATAACTACTTCTTGGTTTCTTTGCTGGGTTTTCATCCAGGTTACACTCACTAAGTATGGATGTCTTTCCCCCCACCTCCCACCCCAAGGCTTTCTTCTCTTTACTACTTCACTTGATGACCTCATCGGTTCCCATGGATTCAATGATCATCTCTACGCCTATGATTCTCAGGTCTACTTGTCCAGCCCTAACTTCTCTCGCACCTCTAGTCTTGTTTTTCCAACTGCCTATAGGGCATCTTGAATAATATGTGCCACAGACATTTTAAATTCAACATACCAAAGCTAAACTCATTACCTGTCCCCTAAATCCTTCTTTCTTCTGAATTTCCTTGTTACTGTCAAGCCTCCTAGACCCATAGGATGACAATCTAGGCATAATCTTCAACTCCTCACTCTCCCTCCCCCTCCTTACCCAATCAGTTGTCATTTCTACTTTCATAAAATCCTGTATGTACTCCCTTCTGGCCTCTGACACTGCCAGAACCTTGGTCCAGGCCCTAATCACCTCATGAAATGACCTGATGGTTTATTTCCCCGCTTCAAGTCTCTCCCCACTCCAGCCCATCTTCCACTCAGTGGAAGATCAATATCATATCACCTCCCTATTCAATCCACTCCAGTGGCTCCCTATAATCTCCAGGATCAAATATAAAATCCTCTATTTGGCATCCCCTTCATAACCTAGCTCTTTCCCACCTTTTCAGTCGTCTTATATCTTACCCCTCCCCCTCCCTTCTTCCTACCCCAGGCACTCAGTGATCCAGTGAGTTATTCTCCTTACTGTTCCTAGCACAAACTATTCCACCTTCTCCTGATCAAAATGGCAGACCTACATGCCTACAACTCTCTTTCTCCTCATATCTGCCTCTTGGATTCCCTAGCTTCCTTCAAGGCTTAGCTAACGTCTCACCCTTTGGAAGAAGTCTTTCCCAGTCCTCCCTAATCTTAGTGCCTTTCCTCTGAGAGTTTTCCCAATTTATGCTCTTGTCTGTACATATTTGTTTGCATATTATTGCCTCCAGTAGATGGTGAGCGCCTCAAAAGCAGGATCTGTTTTTTGCCTTTCTTGGCCTATCCAGCTCTTATGGCACAGTGTCTGGCCCGTAACTGGTATTTAATTGACCAGAGGGTCAATAATGACATGTTTCATGAATAGACAATGTGGGAACTTGTTTTTGCACAACTTCACTGTTTTAATGGTTTGATGTATTGTATCTTTCCCATATCTCACAAGGAAAAATCGGGAGAGGGAAAAAAATAAATGCTTGATGATTGCCACCCCCCAAAAACGTTCAGCTTAAGTGACACTTCTCAAAGGAAATCGGTCTTCATTCCCTTAGTTACTAATATCTTCCCTTTTTATTACTTTGCACAATTTTCGTTGTATACCTTTCTATATACGTGTTATTTTCTCCCAAAAGAATATAAGCTAAAGTTGGGGGCAAAGAGTGTCTTATTTTTTATGTTTGTATGTGGAAGATGGTTTAGAGAAGAATGGAAGTAGGGACTCCAATTAGATCATTCCAGTAAGTTATGCAAAAGATAATAGGCTGTATTATAGACAGAGAGATGATAGATACAACTCATGTTGAAGAGGTGGAATACATAAAACTTGACAAGTGATTAGATATAGGGAGTGAATGAGAGTGAGGAACCAAAGAGGTATGGAAGAGGACCAATCATTCTAGAAATCAATTTGGAATTATGCAAAGAAAGTGACAAAAATACTAATACTCTTTGATCCAAATACAAAGAAAGAACTCACAGATGCCAAAATATTTAGAATAGCATTCATAGTAGCCAAAACGAGAAACAAAGTAAAACAAATTATGTTACATAAATGTAATGAATGTTAAGAAAACAGAGAAGCATGAGAAGCAGGGGAATAGGCTGATGCGTAATAAAGTAAGTAAAACTAGATAAACAATACATTCATTGACTACAATCTCAAGAAAAGAACAGTTAAATTAAACTGAAATGTCAGTTATGATGACACCAACATGTGTGATCTTGACTCACTTCTCCATACCTAAATTATTTCTTTTTGGCTGCTTGCAATAATTTTTTTTTTTGACTTGGAAGCTCTGTAAATTTTAATTTGGGGGTTTCTTTCCAGAAGTGCCCAGAGGAATTCACTTCTACTTTGCCCTTTGGTTCTAAGAGATCTGGGCAGTTTTAAGGTATCTTGGGATAGGCTTTCTAGGCTCTTTTTTTTTTTAACTTCGCCATAATATTTCTTATTGTCTCATGGAATCATTTGCTGCTTCTATTTGGTCCACTCTAATTTTCAGGAAGTTTTTTGCTTGGGCAAGGTTTTTTATCTCATGTCAAGTTGTTAATTCCCTTTCCAATTTCTTTCTTCCAGAACTTTCATTTCTTTTCCATTTTTCTCTTAGTGCTCTCATTTCATTTATTTAAAATATATAAATGATTTTTTAAACTTCCTTTTAACTCTTGTGTCATTCTTCTAGGAATTCTAGAGAAATTTATGTCCAAGCTGTGTTTTACTTTGAGGCATTGTTTTTAGATGTTTTGGAATAATTTTCTTCTTCAGGGTTTGCGTCTTGAGTTTCCCTGTCACCATAACAACTTTTTATGGTGAGATTCCTATTTTTGTTTGCTCATCCTTCCAGCCTACTTCTTTATTTTAGGCTTTATATTAGGGCCAAGCTCTGCATATTTCTGAAAGGAAATGCTGAGAAAGTCCTGTTTCTGCTTTCTTGAGGTATTAAAAGTGTTGTGTTGTGAAAATCAACGCTGAAAACTAAATATATTAAATAATAAAAAAAAAATTTAAAGTGTTGTGTTACTGTAGGCTTTCAGGTACTGCAATACCTGAAGGTAATAAGGCTGGGGGCCTACAAGTTCTCAGTGGTTCCAAAATGGTCTGACCCAGGGCCTTATCTGAGCACCGTCCCCCTTGTCTGAGCTCTGCTAGCTCCTGGACTGTGTTTGGTTGAGCAACAGGTGACTACTGCTAGAGTCAGCCACTATTAGTCAGCAGGGAAGCTCTGTTGGTTCAGAGTAACAAAACTGCTTTCCTGGCTATTCCTCTGCAGGCTCCCTTCTTTGGCTAGATGCTTGGATCTGAAACTGGTCTCTGCTCCTGGGTTTCTCAGCTCATTCCTCTATCAGTTCACAGCCCAGGGTTTCCTAGCATCTCACCCTGGACTAATAGCCCTAAGCCACAGGCACCTGGATCCGTGACTCAAAACTGGACAGTGAGGAACAAAACTGTCAGTTACCACCTGTTATCGCATGAGGTCATGGGGCCCATATGTGTCTGTCACTTTCTGTTGCCTCGGAACACAGCCTCTCCCTGCCCTGGAATGCTCTGGTGTGCTCCTGGACAGACTCCATCTCCAGTTTCTGTCTCCATATGCTAATCTGGGCTAGAGAAATGATTCCTTTTGACTTTTCCATGGACTTTCCCATCAGGATTCAGTCTGGTGTATTTTCTAGAAGTGTCTGAGGTGGGGAGAGGAGCTTATTTGGCTCCACCTTGATTCTGTGCTATTGTTAAGCAATGACTTGGATAAGGCCATAAATCATACAGTAAGATCAAAGACTTAGAGCTTAAAGGGACTTAAGGGTTACTTAGTCCACCCACTATCCCTAACAAGGAAACCAGGCCCAAGAAAGGTTATTTTGCCCTCTTAGGTCCAGACAAACTGGCCTCCTTGCTATTCCTCATAAATGATAATCTTTCATTTGCACCAGTTGTCCTCCATTTCTGAAATGTAGTTCCTCTTTACTTCCACATCTTAGGATCACACACACACGCACGCACACGCACACACACACACGCACACACACTAAATATATACATATAGACAGAATAAGTACAAGTTAGTTTGGTATATATGTGTTTGTGAACATCTTCCCCAACAGATTCTCAAGATCCTAGGAAAAACACTTTCACTTTCACCTTTGGCTCCTCATATCTAACAAAGTGACTCCCAACAGGTGTTTAATAAATGCTTGTTGATTGACTGCCCAAAATCACACAGGTAGTAGGTAGTAGGTAGTTACAAGGCCAGTATCCAAACCAAAGTACTCTGACTCAAAGTCCAGTGCCTCATGCACTGCATAATGTTACCTACTTATCACATTTACAGATGACACAAATAGGGAGAGCTAACATACTAGATTTCAGTCATCACTCAAAAAGATTCTGACACACTAGAAAACTGTTAGTTTCCTCATCTGTAAAATGAAGGACTTGTACTTAACTCCAAAGTCTCTTCTGGCTCTAAATCTATGATCCCAAGATGAAAATTAACAAGATTCAAAAAAATTAACTGCACAAATAACAAGACGAGGGAGTCATAACTGGATGGCAGTCTGCCTGAAAAAGATCTGTGGAGGAGAGGTTAGTAAAGCATAAGCTCGATCATGGGATATGGCAACCTGGAAGGCTAATATGATCTTGGGTTGTACTGAGAAAAGAAAAACATCCAGGAATTACAGTCCCACTGAACTTTGTCATGGTTAAACCACATTCTCAAGCATTGTATTCAATTTTGGTCACCATATTTTATGAAATGAATTTATGAGGTAGAAGTTGTCTAAGGAAGGACAACCCAAGAAGTTCATGCTATATAAGAAAGATTAGGGATGGTCAGCCTGGGGAAAAGACTTAGGGGGTGACATGAAACCTACCTTTTTTTTAAACCACAATATCAATTTATTATTTTACAACATGAAATAGAAGTGATACATACACTAGAATACTTTGATCAATTGGTCAGCAATACCCTTACCAAGAGAGAAGTCTGCTCAAGAATCCAAGTCAAAAGTAGAGCATTATTTGATGAATACAAGGGAGCTGAACAACTTTTATTGCCATTAAAATATAAAAGCCTGATATACCCATTTTAACGACAAGTATAGATATATTTGTGAAGCGGTCCAGGATATTCATTTTAAACTGGTTATAGCACTCTGTTCCCTAGACAGTGCAAGACCCCTACAGACAGATTTTTGTTTCTTGACTCACTTTTTAGTAGTTTTAGTACGGATCAGCACCCTATTTGTATTTGCTATACTTTCCAAAAGTACAGTTAACTTTGATATTAGCTATCTTTAGACTCATGTGATCTGGCAATATATTTGCCTTTCAGAATTTCAAACCAGGTGCCAAGACTCTGTCCACTTAACAGGCAGGACCAGGGTATGGCCATCTGCTTTTCTGTCATTCTTTCCCTTCCATACACTGCCAGTTTAGGTCCAAAGACCCCAATCCACCCACCCTGGATATGAGAATGCCTTAAGCCCTGAGAAAGAGTTCACCTAGTTGAGGATTAGATGAGAACCTTAAACAAACATGCTTATTATATAACTTAAGACTTAGAACTCCACAAACTATGGCCCCGACCCTAAGGCAAGATCAAGGAATCAACATGTTCATCCCCCCTTTCCACCTCTTGCTCAAAGATTAATAATCAAATCAATATTAACACTACTAAGGTGGACACAATATACTATCCAGTTTTCTGCTCCACTCAATTTCTATGATTCTGAGTTTGTAAGCTGTGTATTCCTTTCTGATGCCTCATATCTACCCATATCAGCCCACCTTTCCCTTGTCCTTATCACACTCTGCTCTACCCTTCCACAGAACTATGTGGATGCCACTTTCTGATGGAATGCCCTTTGTATTACACCACGGCTGGTCTTCTAGAAATTACCTTGCATGGAAATAGTATTTCACTTTCTATGCAAATGTTTATTCCACTAAGGGCATATAAGCTCCTTAACACCATGGATTTTTTTTTGTCTTTGAACTGCCTGCACAAAGTAGGTGTTTAATAAGCACTTGTTGAATTAAGTTGTTTAGCTCCAAAGGCACCAGTGCAACTGCAAAAGACAAATTTGGTTTTGCTACAAGAAAAAAAATTCCTAACCATTAGTTAATGTATTTTTAAAAAGTGGAATGTCATAGCAACTGCCTCACCCAAAATCTTTAGACAAATGTAAGATGACCACTTTTCAGGTCTATAGAAGGGATTCTTTTTCAAGTACTGAGGTTCCTTCCACCTCAAATAACTCTGTGATTCTACTTTGGCATACGTAAACCTCAACCTTGAGGTGAAAAGAACGTGTATTTTTTGCCCAATTCTACTAGAAAATGCAAAGGGTTTTAAGAAATTCTTTTCAGAATATGTTTTCAGGCAGCACTTCAGGATGCTGCATATATTCTGTTTTTTATATTCTGGTATTCTGTACTGAGGTTTTGCTTTACTGTTTCAACTTCTGTTACAAGGGAGGACTTGTTGGCCAAATAGGAGGGAAATCAGAGGTACAAAACCAAAAGACATCAATAAGTACATGCAGTTGACAGAGATGCTGATGATGCATGCTCCTTTTCTCATCTGTGGCTTCACTGCTTCAAATGAGACATGGCATTGGACCTCTCTCTTAAATATCTAATTTTTTAAAAGTTAACAAATTGTGAAGCTGCAGGAAAAAAGTTCCCATAAACAAAAATCTTTTGTTACTGCAAGTTGACAAAATTTTCTAAAATTACCATACATTTACCTATAAGTAAAATAGTATGAAATAATGTACATATGGGGAGAAAGAAAAGAAATCCTTTTTGACTAATTTTCATCATCTTTGCATGCCTTCAGCATAAACTCAGTGAGATAATCTATCAACTTAATTCCAGGTGTGATTTCAAGGGAAAAGGTAGAACAATAAACAGGATTTTCATCTTATTTTAACATCAATGTTACAATCTGCCTCTCTAAAACTGTGCACCTACTGTTCCTAATTCTGTTCTTTGAGGCCAAGAGCCAGTAATCATTTATCCACATAAATCTTCTCTGGGCAATTCCTTCAACCAATCTTCATATGTCATCATTTTAAGAACCTTCACCATTCATCCTGTCCTCTGGAGGAGCAATCAATGTTTATCACTGGCAAGTACTGGGTACTTTTTAATTGCTTGTTGACTCGACCTATAGTATCCAATTACCCAGGCCTACCTCCTGGAACTTATCAAAACACTCTACAAGGTAAGTGGATACCAGAAATCTCTGTACCAGGATTTGTGAGATGTTTGATAAAAGACACGGGTTGTCAATGTGCCAAAGTATTCAGAATCTGGATGTTAGACTTCCTCTGGACACTAAGGAAAGAAACGATCCACAATCATTTCCTTGTCAGGGATAATTGTAGCAAAAAACAACCAGACCTCTATCACCCACACAGAAATTTGTGAGCACATGACAAAAATGAGAGAGACCTGGCTGAGATGTGTTCCTGGGAGCAAGCTGAGCTAAAGTCACCAGTAAGAAGACAAGTGCTTTAGCCATCAGCTAACAGGACTGGCTTAGAAGAGCTATATCCCTTCTCTGGAGCTGAGACTTACCAACCATAGCATGTTAGGCCTAAAGAAAATACCTCAGCAGCAGACTACGGCTGAAGTACTTTGGCTTCGAATGAAGCCGAAACAACTGATGACCTTTGCTCCACTTCCCCAACCTCAGCTGTACATCTCAACCTGATCTTCCCACACACAAAGGACACTACCAAACCAACAGAATGGTGAAGGTTATTCAGACTTTACCCACCACACCTCATTCCCCTCCAGATTATTCAACAGGGAACAGGTAAAGGTAGAAGTTATGGACCAAAAAAGCCAAAGATGATTAGTGAATTCACAGGATATAGTGACAAGGTACCAAATACATCACACAAACTTAAATGTACCTTACTTACATGCTTATATGTTTTACTTGTGATGGTATGATCATATAGCAGTGGAAATTCCATTACCTGAAGCTAAGGTATATGGACAAAACTCCATCAACTATAATTTTCACAGGCCACTAACCCAATACTACCCCTCCCAACCCCCCAAGCAAATTCTCTCAGGACTAAGACCCAGTAAAGTCAACAGGCAAATCTTGTCATATATTTTTACTACATGCCAGTCATATGATGTCAATAAAATGTTGTGAGTCAATAAGTTGTGAGGTAAATTCAGAGTGTGATCCAGACATCTTTTTCCCAAAAATTCATAAATATAACTTAAGCATGGGAAAAATTATCTATTAAAAATAATTCCAAGCAACATGATTCTGACAAAAAACTAAAAACAACTCATTCAACTCAATTTTTGAAGAATGGCTAAATGGTACATAAAAATAACATTATTACCGTAAGGAAGGTCAAATTACAATTATGGGAAGATATACATGAAGTGATACATCTCACTACTGTAACCTGAGTCCCAAGAACCACTGGTGTGGGACTCTATGACCCTCAAGAGGAGTCAGAGTTGGTGAGAACAGGAAAAGCCAAGTGCTTCAGTTTTCTTCCTGGTAGAGCGTCTTCAGTCTCTCTTTAGAGTCCCTTCAGTTTCTTCAGATTCTGTAGTCATTTCAGGTTCTTATGGTTTCCAGAGAGAAAACATCAGCCTCACTTAATGTTGCTGAAGGAAAAGACTCTGGGAAGAAGCCGAAGTGAGAGAAAAAACTAGTAGTCTCCAACATGCCCTGTTCCCAGCCTGCTATACTACAGGCTGTGGGGAACTTCTCCTTGGGTGAGAACAAGGACTCTTAGTGGGGCTTTGTTACCTCACTCTCAATGGGAGATATCCTTTATTCTATTGTCTGGTACATATTCTCTTAGGTATACTTTCTCTGATTTCAATTTTTGCTATTCAACTTGGATAAATGGATTTCTTTGCTACCGTCATGTGTGTTCATTGTGGAACTGGTATTTGTGAAGGGAGATGATCCCTGGATACAAAGCTTGAGGTCCTCCTTCCCCCATTAACAAAATAGCAATCAGAAGTTAGCTTGAACTTGGAAACCGCATTCCCAGCCTAGACTACAATATTTAAAGGATCAGGTAGTTGTAATTCTAACCTAGTAATCCCTGTCTCTGAGGAGAATAGAGTGGCCAAGTTTCTGGCCTTAACCACCTGCATTTTCTGGCAGGAAATAGTCTCCTTTGGAGAAAAGGGTTGGCCGGGGGAGAAGCTAGAGATGTCTATTCTACCCCTTGTCAAGGCACATGACATCCTCATGCTACATGTGGAAGACAGCCCATGCTACATTATAATTATATAAATTATATATATAGTCATAATAAAGCCAGATAAAAATAAAAAGGGTACCCAAAAACAAAAAGGATCAAATGAAGTAAAGTCAATACATTTATTCTTTAAAATGTATTAATAACAGATAAAAAGAATGGAAGTTTACAGTTTCATTCTCCCTCATTTATAAAACAATTTTTCTTTAGTTTTCATTTGTGTGCTTTATCAGTGAAGGCTGACTGCAAAAAATTTAAAAACAGACAAACGGGTTTTCCCTGGCTCTTAAGTAACTTAACACCTTAAGCAAAGTGAGATAAATCACATCTTGCTACAAAAATACTATACAACGCAATAATGTATAACCAGCAGTCTTTATTTCAATTTACACCAGACAAAATTTTGAATCAATTTCTTGCAACAGCCGGATGAATTTCAAAGTCATTAACTCAAAAAAAAAACTATAGTACAACCCATACCTGACCAAGAATGCCTTCTTTAATATCACCAACAAGTGGTCATTCAGCCTTCACCCAAAACAGTCTATTCAACTTTTGGATAGCTTATTTGGATTTCTCCTCATTTTAAGCCTCAATTTTCCACTGTAATTCTATCACATTATTATTTCTGGCCTCTAGAGCCAGGTAGAGCAAGTCTAGTTCTTGTGTCCACAAGAATCAGTTTAATCCTTGTGTTAAGATTTTTACCAGTGACTTAAGGATAAGAGTATACATAGGAAATTTGTAGATGACAAAGTTGGTGGAGTACCCTGGATAAGAGAGTATCTCAGGCTGAAACACTATGCGAAATCCAGTAAGATGAAATTTAAGGGACACTAATACACTGTTTGGGGAACTGTGAGTTGATCCAACCATTCTGGAGAACAATCTGGAATTATCCCCAAAGAGTTATAAAACTGGGTCTATTTCCCAAGGTGATCAGGGAAAAAGGAAAAGAACCTATATGTTCTAAAATATTTATAGCAGCTCTCTTTGTGGTGGCAAAGAACTGGAAACTGAGTGGATGCCCATCAACTGGGGAATGTCTAAACAAATTGTGGTATATGATTATGACAGAATACTACTGCGCTATAAGAAATTATAAGCATAATAATAAAATTATGACCTTAGAACAACATGGAAAGACTGGCATGGAATAATGAAGTGAAATGAGAACGAAGAACAGCTGTATAGAGAAACCGATATTGTTCAAAGAATAATGTGAACGACTAAGTTATTTTGAGTATTAATGACACTCAAATCAACTACAAAGGACCTATGAAGATATTATTTGCCTCCATAGAAAAAGTTGATGAACAGAAGTACGCATACTATGGTTTTGTGTGTGTCTGTGTGTGTGTGAAACGTTGGCCGATTCCAATACGGAGTGAGGAGGGAAGGAGGAAGACAGTTCAGAACTTTAAATAATCAGGGGAAAATGGGTCATCTCTCTCTCTTTAAGAAGATAAATGTCAGCCACTGCTGATTTAGAGATGTTTCGCTTATTTGGAAATAGAGGACTAGACCTAATGACCTCTTAAAGATCCTTCTAGCTCTAGGACACTATGAAATTTACATCATTAAACAGCTCTAAAATTCCTGCCCGTAACCCCTAAGAATAAATTTAATAAGAATATAAAGTTATACACTTGACTTTCCAACTCAGAGATCCTGTGATTCTACAGATACACTCTTCTATCTGCATATCCTCTCTATATCCAGTATGTAACCATATTTTGATTTTTAAAAATCCTAACTAGATCGAGGTCAGGAAAATAGTATATAGTTAACTATATTTCAGACTTGAAAATTCCTTGAAAAATTTAACATATTAGCTTATTCAATGACCCTATGACCACTGATATCATTCATAAAAAGAGGACATATGCTCTCTAAAGGTGTTCTCACCATTGTCATAGAAACAAAGTGCAGAGTCCAACTTGAGGGGGGATGCCCCGTATGTCTTCTAGATGCTTCTGTTTCTTGGATAACATTGTGCTAATTATGTCAAGTCCAAAAATATGTGAGATGTTCCTGAATGATAGCCATAATCATTCTAAAGGAGTGATTTCAAAACTTTATATAATAATGTCTAACTCTTTTTTTTAAATAAACAAAACCTGTCACACTCCTTTTAAAAATGATTAGTTAATTTATTACAATTTTACATAAAAGATTTTATACAAGCTATTTTTGACAAAATTCCCTGCAATATCAATCTGCAATATAAGTATCAATCATATTATGGATTAAGCAGTGCTTGAGATTGTTGCTCAACGGTTCTCAAAAATGTGGTGTGACTTATGAGACTGTTACTCATAATTCTTTTCATTAATCAAGATTGTTATGTTGTCATAACTACAACAGAAAACTGCATTTGACACCAATGTTATGAACAGTAACAATTTTTTTTATTTTAATAAACCACAAATGCTTCAGTAGCCAAGACATATTAAGATTTTCAGATTCAAATGCTTGCTTCAATGTACTATCACAAAACAAATATATTAAGCATTCTTGTTCATAAGACCAAGTTTTGAACTGCATTTTATAAACAAATTTACACAATGAAATCAATCCTTTTGATGTTGCCATTTAAAATTATCTAATCTTCTCAAGAAAAATTCTCATTGTGCCAATATATTTTGCATTTATTAAAGATCTCAGATGATTAGTTTTCATGCTACCTGAAGCTAAAGTATTCATACAAAACAAACACAGCAGTCTTTTCTCTCCAGCAGTACTTGTGAATACCAATTTATATATCAATAAAAATTTATACATACATATCAAAGCTACATATGTATATATAAATTTACAGAAAGAGTCTGTATCTTCTAGGTTGGGGCTAGGTTTATCTACTTAACTCCCTCCTCACTGCTTCAATAGCAGTCTATTTTCTTTTCACCCTGCTTTATTTTATCTATTAAAGCATATTGCTTTACTTAAAAAAAAAAAAAAACAAAAAAAACCACTGAAGCGACAGGAGGTGTATGGTCAAAAGTATCAAAAGCTCCAAGGAGGCTGACTGAAAAAAAAAAGGCCTGATCAGTTAACAGATTGCCGGTAACTGGAGAGTACAGTTTGAATACAGTGGAATCAGAAATCACATATTTATCTTGGACAGATACTACGTATGGCTAATAAACTGGCCCCAGAATTAAAACAGGAGGAAATGAGGCTGGAGTGCTTTGGGGAAAGTACAAAGTTCTTAATAATGTCACCAAAGCTTCTTCCTGTAATAAAACCCTTTATCCTTCTAATGTTGTATGTCTGGGAATCATGGAATGCTTTAGTCCTTGAAAAATTGAAATTAAAGATCACTCAAATGGCAATGGAAAGGTACACAGTGGACATAAGCAGGTTATCACATGTGACAAAAAAGAAATTAATAAGTATTGTAAAAGTTGTAATAAAAAAGACAAGTTAATAAAATGGGAAAAGCAAGAGGTTTTGTTCAGTCGTTTTCCAGTTGTGTCTGACTTTCCATGACCTCATTTAGGGTTTTCTTGAAGATGATGGAATGGTTTGCCATTGCCTTTTCCAGCTCATTTTATAGATGAGGAAATGGAGGCAAAACAGTTAAGTGACTTGTCCAGGGTCACACAGCCACATTTGAACTCGGGAAAATGAGTCTTCCTGATTCCAGGCCCTTCACTCTGTCCATTGTACCACGAAGCTGCTCAAAGCAAGAGGTAACAAACATCAAGAGTGAGGAATGTCTATAGTCCACCAGGTGGACTTGTTCTTGGCAAGTTTGCCAGAGGACTCTCACAAGAACTGCATCAGACAGACAGGCACAGTCGGATTGTGACTGATTGCTAAGGATTCTGGCAACAGTGACATCACAAATCCATTTCAGTATCTTACTAAGGACTAACTGAATATCTTATCTGTTAGCTACTATAACACTGTGTGATATTTCCATAGTAAATGATCACCAAGTTAAACACGAATATTTTTTTAAAGTTTTACTAGTTTCTAAAAAGTGACATCAAAATGAACTCAAAATCTTAGGCCTTATGGTTGGAAAAGAACTTTATGAACCAAATAGCTTAATTTTATATATTGAGGCTACACATTTTCAATTCATTTGCCAAAATACACACAACAGAGCCAATGTTCCCCATTCTGACATTAATTCTATCCAAAAAAATTAAATAAAAGGCATGTATTTATCTGAACCATACTTATACCCTCTCCAACTTAGAAGTAAAAGCTGTGTTTCTCAAATTCTTTAATTAAATGTTAATTAGTTAACCCAAGTTGTAACAGTCCTAGGGGTTGTTTGCCCAGCCTATTACTTCCCACACAGATTTTAGTGACTCAATCACCCAGAGCAGAGGATATTTAATCTGAATATGTAAATAACTACCACTTTCATAGTTACTAGTGCCAAAGGCCTAATCAGGTTGGGTCAGAGAGGTTCAATGCCTTCCCTCAGAAACCTGAAGAGGCTGAATTTTTAACTAATCCCAAGATTTACTCTCTTGACTCATTCTCCCAAACTGTATACAACACAGTACAATTATAAAGCACTTTTCACACATGAACTTTAAACTGTGGAGAGGAGGAAGTTCTAGAACACTCTGTACTGTTATCATTATTCTACAGGTAGGAAACGAGCTTCAGCTCTTGAGGGGTTAAATGATTTTGTCAAGATCAGCTAATAAATGACAGAGCTAGGATTACAAATCCAGGTTTGAGTACAAATCCATTCCTCTTTTCCACTATATTGATACCTCATTTACGCATTCTTGGTGAATTCTCCAAATAGAGTAACAGAAGTTTACCCGATTTAGTACCTAAATTTTTGTTTTAATCATTTTTACAGAAAATTGTTAACTGTATACTTTCTTAAATAAAGCATACTGAATATAATTTATTTTTATTTTTGAGAAACTAGGCTCATACCTCTTCCCAATTTTCCCTCTACTTCTCTAACTTGCTTTTCCAAATCCTTTTTGAGCTCTTCCATGGCCTGAGACCAGTTCATGTTTTTCTTGGAGGCTTCTGATGTAGACTCTTTTACTTTGTTGACTTCTTCTGACTATATGTTTTGGTCTTCTTTGTCACCAAAGAAAGATTCCAGAGTCTGAGACTGAATCTGGGTGCATTTTCACTGCCTGGCCATGTACCCAGCCAACTTACTTGACCCTTGAGTTTTTCAGTGCGGTATGACCGCTTGTAAAGAGTT